>CM028357.1:20966264-21650602 GCA_016618105.1 Dendrobium huoshanense
TCCAATAGGTGTAAGCCTTTTCATTAGCATCCTATAGGTTTGAGGTTGGGAGATGGTCTCCCTTCTATTCTCAAAATTCTACTTCCATTCGGTCAACGCCAATGTGTGCAGCAGAAGTTCCTTCTACCACACACATTGGGGGTCCATTTGTTGACCTCATTTTTGTATGAGGTCACTAAGACCCTTCCAGATTCTAAATTCAATCCTAGACCCTAGGATCCACTCTAGACCTTAGGATCTTTCCTAGAACTAGACTTTAGAGCCTATTCTAGAGCCTAGGATCCCTTTAAATCCTAGATCTTAGAACTCTCCTAAATCTTAGGATCACTCCAACGTCAAATCAACTTCCACCTTTGATCAACCTCAATTTTAAATCAATTCCTGTATTTAATCCACTCCAATTTCAATTTGATTCCTACCTGTGACCAATTTGAATCTCAAACTCCACCCCATTCAAGTCCAAATTAATTTAAACTTCAAATCAAATCCAAACCCAGAGTTTAAACTCAAATTCAAACCTTTAAGGCCCTGTCCTAAACACCCTTTTCAGAGATTTTTCAAACATTTCAAAACCCAGTCAAATGGCCTCTAATTCAGGGTCTATCACTTGCAAAGTGATAAGACATGTCTCTAAAGGCTACCCTCCAAGTTTGAGTTCATTCTGAGGTCTTTAACCCCAGAGTCTGAATTAAAATTCAAAGGTTGTAAAACCTTCAAATATTTACAGCCTATGCCACTGAGCATAACCCTTTTGAGATTTTGACCTTGGAACCCTTATCCAAGCCTCCAATCACTTCCAGACCTTTGAATTTAACCCATTGAGCAGTAAACTGCATCTTCCAGACCCTTTTGACCTTAATTGACCCATAGGTCAAAATTGACCAAAATGCCCCTATGGGGCTCAAATGGGGATTTCAAACCAAATGAGCTCCAAATGGGATGCAACCACCTTTAACAAATTTCAAATGCCATTTCAAAACTTTTGAACCTATTTCCAACCCTTGAGTCAACCTGGTTGACCAAGTCAACTGGTTTGACCCAAGAGGCCCTTTAAGGGTCCAAACATGTGTTTTGACCCAAATGACCTCTTTAGGCCATCCAACCACTTCCATCAACCTTAAAATATCAGTTCAAACCTGTTGAGCCCAAACCCAGACCCTGGGTCAACCTGGTTGACCAAGTCAACCCAGGTTGACCAAACAGGCCCTTAGGGGCTCAAATGGGGATTTTGGTCAATTTGACCTCCCCAGACCTAAGAATCACCCTCAATGGTCTTAAAATATCTTTTCAAATTTGTCCAGCCCAGATTCACCCATTGGGTCAGCCGGGTTGACCCAGTCAACTTAGGTTGACCCATTAACTCTTAGAGGGTCTAAATGGGTTAAATCAACTCATCTGACCTCTTCAACCCCTGTTACCCATTCAAATCAATTCTTGGATAAGACTCAAGTGTCACTTGACATTTGGTCAACTTGACTCAACTTGAGTTGACCAAGTCAACCCTCAATTCTTAGTGACATTGGCTCCCATTTTCCCTACCCTTGACTTTTGACTTTTGACTCTTAATCAAACTATCCTAAATGACCTTTTACCTCTTCAAATGCCACATCACTAGCTTTGACCTTGTTGACTGGTCAAACCAAGTCAACAAAGCCCTAAATCCCTCTTTGAAGTGGTCAAACTTCCCATTTTGACCTCAAGGAGTGTGAGATTAGGCTTGGAAGCCCTCCCATTGGCTGCTCCTACTTCCCCTCATGCCACATCACCAGCCTTGACCTGTTGACTGGTCAACCTGGTCAAACTCATGCCTAAATCCCTTCTAGAAGGCTTTATCACATGTTAAACTCCTTTCCCTTGATTTAAGCTGTCCAAAGCCGACCCACTAGTGCCCTAAAGCTCTCTAATAGGCCCCTTAACCGAGCTCTGCCCCTGGTTTAGCCATAAATGGCAATCCCTCTCCTCCACTCATCCCAAGCCACCCAATAGGATTGAGGCGTGCCCAGCCTTTGGGTCAGCCTCCTGGCTGTCCCAGGGACACTTGGCAACATCCAAGAACCTGGTGAGTCGATCCTAGCCGTCCAATCTAGCCCAGCCCGTTTGAATAGGGAGAAAGGCACCTTTTGAGGTTAATTGATCAAGGCAGCTTCTCTCACCAACCCTAGCCTCCCAGACCGAGCTCTCAGTTCGTTTCGAACCTCCAGGGCTTCCTCTACCTTCCCACTACAAATCCCAAGTGGTTGCACGTCACCGGCGGCGAGTTCTCCGGCGAACCCACCACCTAGACCGTCTCAAGCCCGTAGCAGCTGATCCAGACGCGTTCGAGCTTGGATTTTCGCTGGGAATCTTCACTTGGACAATCTACAAGCTCAACCATCCAGAAATTTCGAAGATCTAACGGTATAACTCCCTAAAACCCTAGATCTAGGTCACATTAGTTAGATTTAAATAGCTTTATGATGTTAGGGTTTTAGCTAAAACGAATCCTTCCCCACTATTTCTGTTCATGCCTGCTTTCTGTGTTTAAAATTTCAAGCGATTTGGTCCACCCGATCGGGAGAACGAACCAAAAAACGGATCCTAGGGCGACATTCGTAGTTCGCTGCAGATGTACGTTTTCTAGACCGTTGATCACGCGATCAACGGTCTAGATCTTGCCGTTCCGCGCTTTGGTTCGACCGTGTATTCGGTCTAGCGTTCGAGCGATCGACTGGCGGGATCAGGGCCGTCCATTCAGAACGGCGGGATCGAATCGCCGCCGTCTGATCTTCTCCTGGTGAAATCAGACCGCGGGATCTGATCTCAGCCGTTGGATCGAACCCGCGGTTAATCCAACGGCTGTAGCGCGCCGCTGACGTGGTTAAGTGGAAACCGCGTGAAGCGGCCAGCGACCGACGCGTGTCCCCGCCGCCGCGCTGTTTCGAGCCCGCCAATCCCAGTGCGCCGCGTGTCTGACCGCCGCCGTTTAATTAGGAATAATGGATTTTTTAATTAGTTTTAATTGCTGAAACTTTAATAAATCATAGTAAATTAAATATATAACCAAAAATCAAGTATAATATATCAAACTTTTCAGAATTATATCTAGTTTATTTTAAAAATAAAATCAGTTTATTTTGACTATTATTTTACTGGTAATTTAAGAAATACAGAAATGTATATTTCATTTTTAATTAATTATATAAAAATTACTTTTACTTGAAACTTGGCATGCATGTTGTTGAGTGCATGGCTGGTCTCCAGAAAATTTTTCAGTGTTATTTGAATAGTTTTTAAAGGTATTTTGAATTATTGAAGTATTTTCATCCTTTTTATATTTAATTAAATATTAAGTATTTAAAAAATTGTAAGAAATATATTTTAGTACTTCCAAACTTCTATGGAGATCAGTGGTTCATTCAACCCATTAACATGTGTTTTGATAATGTATTTGATTATTTTATAATATATATTTCTATTTATATATATATAAATTCATTTATATTTATGTATTTTAATATATATTTTGAAACTATGTACATCTAAATCCTTAAGTGTTCAAGATTTCATTTGAGATCTTATATGTTGATTGAGCATGTTTGAATGGAATTAATGGGGATGTTTAGTGGATAATCATTCCTTGATTATTCACTAATCTTGTCTTAATTAAGTTAATTAGCTAATTGCATGTTTAAGGTGCACACACCACTTAGTCTAAGGCTCTCCTAGATTTAGGTGTTGAATATGTTTATGTGATTCATGCATGTCTTATGTATTGAGTATGAGGGTTAGTTCAAACATTGATTCAAGCCCATCAAAACTAGTGACATGATTAAGGACAATAATTAAGGACCCATGTATAGAAAACTTAGAAAAATTTCAATAATTAGGATTCACTTCCCCTTGAGTTGAAACTTTGAACATTTGAACTTAGTGACATCCTCAGCCCCTAGGGAAATTTTCATTGATTTTTGAGGTCATTAGGTCCCCTAATTAATTTTCTAAGTCTTAAACCCCTTAATTAACCCTTTAAAACTTCTAAAAATTGTAATAAATCCAATTTAAATCCAAAAATTACATATAAACCCTCAAACTGACCAGGATTCAGTCCTTAATCTATGATAATTAAAAGCCCTTTGATTTAACAGCAATTTAAACCCTAATTTAATTTTAAGTGAAAACCAATATTTAATTAAGATAATTTATTATAATAATATAAAAATCCAAAAGTCTCCCAAACACTTGGGGATCACTCCTTAGGTTGTTCCTGACCTTTGGAGGTGTTTTCAAGAGATTGGGAATTTGTTTGAAGCAAAATCACAAAATGGCCCTCTAATTAAGAAATTTAGAAATTTCATTAAGTAGTCAAAATTTCAAATCTTCATAACTAATTCTAGAAAAATCCAAATCACCCAAACTCACTTGCATTCAACTCCTAATAAGCTCTAGTATTTATTAAAAATATTAAATTCCAGAAATTTGAAATATTTTAAAAAGTCAACAAATTGGTCAAACCGTAGTTAAAACTAGTTCAAAATTTCAAACCTTCGTAATAAAATGTGGAAAAATCCGATTTCAACGTACTTACCTTCCAACTGATCGTAGTAAGGTCTAGTATTTGAATAAAATGCAAACATTCCAGAATTTAAGGTTAATCAAAATTTCAACTTTTGACCCTTTAATCAATTCATTAAAATATTCTAAAAAATTCTTAAAACCCATAATCTTTCTAAAACTCCAGAAAATATTGGCTTAATGTTTAAAACATTCAACAAACCTTTTAAAACACAACAACCATCCTAAAGATGAAGTTTATTGGCTGGACTACTCCGGGCTGCGGGGCTAAGTGTCCTAAGGAGGCTGGTTCCTCGAGCCTGGTGGCACAACGCCACGAATGGATTCTAAGGGGTGTTAAACTTTAAAATAGATTAATCATTAATTATTTAACATTTTAAAAATCTCTAATTCAATCACATTAATTTGGTTTATCGGCTGGACTACTCCGGGCTGCGGGGCTAAGTGTCCTAAGGAGGCTGGTTCCTCGAGCCTGGTGGCACAACGCCACGAATCAATTAATGGCAAACTTAAATCAATCAAGCCTTTAAAATCAGTAACTAACTCATTTTAATATTAATCCACTCTTTTAATTCCAACCAACTTAAATAACTTAATCAACTCCGATTGCTACTGGGTAACCCAGGCCTACGAGGCTATTAGCTTAGCCCCAAGGAAGGTGAAATAAACTTCACGGCCTCGGTGTGAAACAAAGGTAGTAATCAATTAACTTTTAAAATAGGCCTAATTAAAATTCTTAATTCATTAATACTTAAATTTTAATCTAAATTCCCTCCTAAGCCTTAACAAATCCACACTTTTAGACAACTTCAATTAATAACCCACTTTAGGATCTACCCCAGCCACACGACCTTTCTCACACACTTTAGATGATGTGCTAGGACAACCAACTCTAGATCTAGGTTAGGCCGGTGTTTACTTTACTGCTGTGTGCCGGATTTTTCGTAGTTTTCACTGCATGTTGTGGATGAAATTGCTTTGCTGTGTCTGCTTACTTTTTCTGTACTCTGTGGATGGATTGATGTGTTTGGCGACTAGATTACCCTTAGGTTAGGTACGATCTGGATGTTGACACAATTTTCTGCAGGTGGCCACGCTCATGCAGGGCAATATAAAAAGGGGGCAAATAAAAAAATGCATAAATATTATAAACTCTTTGCACAGGTGCTTCAGCTGCTAAAGCCCCCAAATCATAAAAAGAGCGTGGCCAGTGTGTTTACTTTCTTTTCTGCTCATATACAACTGCTTGGGAATAACTGCCCTTTTTTTTTTTTTATATATTAATTGCTTAGGATAACCCTGCAGGTGAGTCTAGATTTTTATTTTGATATCAATGTAATTTTTGCAAGTGTCAAGTGTTGTGAAAGTTTATTTTGAGTTGGGATACATAGATCCAAAGCTTGGATTTCAAAGAGGAAAGGATACCCCTTTGGGGAACACTCCTTTTCCATTTGGAAATCCAAATTTGGATCATACCTCTTCCTTACCCAAAGAGGAAAGAGTGGCCTCCCCCTTAGAGGGAAGTGCCCTCTTGTCCATTTGGGTAATCCACTACGAAGATTCCAAGAAGATTGAAGAAAAGGAGTCCAAAGAAAAATGAAACTGAAGATTTGAAGATTTGAAGATTGAGAGTATCCCACTCAAAATAACTTGCGTCATTACTAGGTTTAGAATCCGGGTTGTTGTCAGTGGTGCCCGGCCACTTTACTTTCTGTAATATTCTGGTTTGTAATAAGTAAGGTAACTTTGCCTATGGACATTTATTAATTAATTCGTTTATATTTGATATGTTGAAATGATTGCCTTTAGGATTACTTGCTTTTACTAGTTTTTTGGCGATTGCATGCCGCTCTTTGTTTTCGCCTGGATACGTGAGGCTCGTGAGGGTGTGAAATTTTTATACTCATAATCTTAAAAGTCTAAAATTCTAGTGAGTCTAAATAATATAGAAAGATAACGAATCTAGGGAATTAGCCGGGGATCGACCCCGGGGTCGCATACATATTTTTGCATTACTCTTTCCTTGTTTTAGACCCTTCCCCGCCTGCGGGTAGAGTCCGGATAGTCTGACCTATGAGGACGAGGTGCCGGACCTGGGGAAGTCCAGTCTTCTAAAAAATTATTTTATAAGCCTGTTTTTAAAAATTTCAAGCATATTTGATTTGAGGTTGTTAACCAGCATGCATTGCATTAGATACAAATTAAAGAGTCAAAATTTTAATTTCATAGTCCTTAGCATTTTAGCACCCAACATAAGTCCATGGGGCCAATTAGGAGAATCTCTAGATGTCGGCCCCAACTTTCCAAAACTTTAATTACAACGTCCCTACCACTCTTTCATAAAAAGACCGGATTCATCTATTTTAAATCGATTAGGTGGTTAGCTGGCTCCCCAATCCAGGCCGGGGTAAGTCCAGACCTTACACTGCATTAGTTAGGATCGGACGACTGTGGTCCAGTGTCCAAAATAGATTTAGGATCCGGGGCAGATCTTTGATTATAAGACCTCAAACTTCGGGAATCTAATCCCAAATTTCTAATAAAATGCTCAACTCTAATTAAATATCATTTCAAATCCAAAACATAAAGCCCAACACTTAGATTAAGATGGGACACTTCCGGACGGTTCTGGAATCTCAAAGTGTCCCCTACCTCTCATCCTTTAACTCCGTTAATAACTGTTCAATTTTGATCCATTCCCTTTTGATTTTCCAATAATTCTATTCATACTTTGATATCACTCCTAGAAACTCTAAACAAAATTCTGCCATTATTTTAATCGAGAGTTTTCGTAGGAGATTTTATCTCCCTACGATGTAATTAACTACGAGGGCTTGCGCTCGTAGGAGATTTAGAACCACACACACCTGATTTTAAAAATTGATTTTTCAAAATTCAATTGGATTTCTTTGGGAGAACTTAAAATATTAGTGATCATTATTATCATATTTAAAGAATTATCATTGAACGATATTTTCTCCCTTCGGAGAGATACATCTTTCTTTGATAAGACTTTGGATGTGAACCTAATGACCACACTTCTTGAATATTGTATTGGATATTCAGTTGAACCTCATTTTGACCCTTCGGAGTCATATGAATTTCTCTTTAGCATCCGCTCACAATATTCAAGATGAGTTTACATAATTCTAAGTCTGAACACCGTTATGAAAGTTTATTTTCATCCTTCGGGGTGATATACTCTTTCTAACGAGTCGATTCGACCTTAGAATTAGAACTTAACCTTAATCTTAAAATCCCCAAAGAAAACTAATAATTTTCAAAACCTGTTTTCCAAAATTCCACCAACAAAGCTCAAATGAAAACATTACTTTAGTATCCCAGAGCACCATTACTAGCACCTAAATACCAATTATCTCTTGTAGACTTATAAGGCCATGTAGATGTAACTATTAGCACTAAGGGTAAGTTCATTGAGGAATTGACTTTTCATTAACTTTGAATTGGCTTGTAATTCTTTTGGGAGGACGTATTAGCGGCAGTACTTAGAGTTACATCCAAGAATTCTATCTCTAAATGTCACTGGTTATTTATAGGGATAAAGATACTCAACAGTAGGAATCCCTAGCTATTGTAAAGCTACCTTAGAGTAGCCCCACACTAAATCTTACTAAGAAGCACAGTAATTGATACTGCAAAGGCCTGAGCCACTAATAAACCGGGGCGGCCACCAGGTAGGCCTCAGATCTATATAGTACTAATCTAGCAGAAAGGCATTTTATCTATAAAGAATAGGATTTATAGAACCCATAATGCTATCACATGTTTCGGCCACCTCTGACCTGGGGGGGGGGGGAAATGTATTGGTTAGGTGTTCCATCATTTTCTATTGGCTTAAGCAGGTATCTGAGGATATCCCACAACCTAAGTAATCCAGGAGAGATCCAAGATATTAGTATTAGAAAGGAATTCCACCTAGGAGATGCCACCCTTTGAAGAGCTCATATAAATTGTACTATATCACAGAGTATAGGATACTAGGACCAATAATTGTAAATAAATCAAAGTTCTTCTTGTACTTACGCCACCTCAGGTTCTTAGCCTATGGTACTTATAAAGTATAATACACCCCTCTTGTACACCTGTACTCAGACAGTGGGTAAATAGAATTGTCTTTAAGTATTCATTAACTATTGGTTTTATTCCACTATTTGCCTTCCCTCCTGGTGTAATTAACATGTATGGAATGTTTCTGCTTGATTCTCCAATTGTCCTAGCATTAGTCCCTGCCCAAGGATGAGATGGCAATTACAAATTATTGGGGGATTACAACCCTATATTTCCACTGTACACCTATCTTAAGGGATTTCTAGACGAATCCATAAAACATCCCGGCTATTACTCCAGTCTACCTGTACGATAAAGTTCAACCTCACCTGGTAGCATATCTCGTTTTAAGAAAGTGGTCCTTCTGTATAGATCATTCTGTATCCCCATATATTCCAGGGACGCGGGTATCGGTCCTAGACTCTTATAAATACAATTTGATGCTAAGCATTTCGACAAAATCTCCACTGGGCTGTCCATGAACTCATAATCGCAGGTAGCGGGATTCCAAATACAAGATTCCAAATATTAGGAGTCCCTCCATAGGTCTAGGGGTGCTTGTGAATGAGGAATTAGCTTCTAAAGTTATAGAGGAATTCTATTCCCACAATGGTACTCTTTGGAAGGGCCAAACCCCCCCAGATACTTGGAAATTGAAAGGACACGATACATTACTTCAATATATAGGTTGAACCTAAATCTAGGTTCAAGAGTATAATTATCTAGTCCAGTATCTCTCTTTCTGGCTATGGTCTAATCCCAATACAGTTTATCCTCTTAATGAAATGTGTTATATAATGTGTTGGTCCTGTATTCTTTACTCTTAGGAGGGGCCCAAGAAACTCGAAGACTCTAAGGGGCAAGTATTTGTCATAGCCTAATAGAATAATACTGGCCAAGTCCAATTGTACCCACTGTATAATATACTTATAGTACTTTGCAATGAAATTGTATAAAAAGTCTACTGGTTCTAGCAGGGTTTATAGAAAGCACATGACATAGATTAGTAACTTCTACCCCTCAAGGGGACTCCTAGCCGTTATCTACCTAGTACTACGTAACGGAAATACAATTCTAGCTTATGTGGTATTGTGTACTATACCCTTATAGTTGCCTTATTAGGGTCTCTGTGGTAGACCGCAAGGCAGGCCATATAAATTCCTATTGACGACTCTCCAATGTAGTGTTCACAGATATTTTCTTTGGAAGGCTTGCTACTAGTCATGCTATTGTAAATTCCCTCCTGGCGTACCTAGGGGTTGACTACAAAGAATCCTTGGCGAGGAACATTGGGTCCACTGTCAATCCTATCTAAAGGTATACTTTATTAGTACCCCTGGCCAATCCTCAAATGGCTCCCAATATCTGGAAAGCTCCCGAGGAAACTCTCCAAGATTACTTGGGACGATTGGGCTCTTTCCGATATTGAAACTCTGTACTGAAGGTACTTTATTGATGCTACTACTGCGTAGCTGACGGACGCATATATGGTCCGTCACTACGCCCCCACCTCGAATTTGACCTAGGGGGGGTAGGCTACGCAGGTAGCAACAGAACCTCCTAATACCGGTGTTTTCCAATATATTTGAGGGTGAATTGGCGAAAGGGACAGTAGAAGCAACCCCGGCACATCTAGAGTAAAATAAAACAAACCTAGGGGTCGAAATGAGGCCTATAGGCCGAATCGTCCTATATTGAGGAGTAGAATAGAAATTATGAGCCTAGCTTCGCATGGGGACGGCCCAGTGGGATAGCTTTATCTTGAAGGTGTTGAGACTTACTACGATAATACTCCCTAATTGAAAGCATCAATGGTAGACACTGACTTACCTACTTACAATATAGATGCAACGGATAAAGTACTATCTATCCACAGAACACTGGTAAATGAAACCTTCGCTGAGTACCACCCAGAGAATGTTAGGATAGCCACTTGAATGATAGAATCTACTTCAATAGATCCATGAAAGATACTTCTAGGAACCGGTAATTTATAGATAGGTCGGTCTAGAGCCCACAATCAATTTATCGGTACAGTGGGGATTGGCTACACAGTTACACAAATAGTATAAGTTCAGAGGCTAGCCCTCAGGACAGGGTCCCTCGGGGAAGTCAATTATCCAAAGTATAGGACATCAGTCAATTCATTTTATCTAGCGGCATCAACATTGAAGCAGCCAATACATATTTTACACTAGAAGTCAATTCAATAGGTAATACTAATGTATCAAATCAAGTTATGGGATTGGATCATTGAAGGTTCATTGAAAGAACGGTCAACAAGATAGCCACCAGTTGGGTAAATTTTAGCTGCTAATCTTTAGTGGCCTCCAGGACATATTGAGATGAATTGAAACACATTGAATCCTATTGCCAGGATAAACTCCATTGGATAGAACCCCACTAGGTCTCCAACATATTACTACACCCTGGTGCCTCAATAAATCTATAGCCCAACATCTTTACCTTATCTGGGTAGCTCAAAATTGAAAATGTCAGAAAGCTGCCATTTCCAGGGAGTGTAAAGGGCAGCAGAGCTAATCTTTAGATTACTTTTTTTTATCCTCAAGTCATGGTAGCTACTAGCCAATTGGGAAGTAGGGGTATAGCATTTGTCTGTGTCTTTCAACTTATTAAGCTCTTAACACCGATATACTGGATAAGAATTTGCAATTAGAGGAGGATCAAGGTGATTCCAAGGTACCCTGAGGAAGGATCAAAAGGAATCAATGGGGCAGGATCCAGTTACAGGCAATCCATAGAACCCTATTGGTCGATATTTAAATTAAGGATACTTGTACTAGCTGATCTAGAGGGGATATTACTTATGAAATGGTTGCTATTAGTAAAGCTTGAATATCCTTTATTATAAGTACTTATAGGTAATAATTGGTACCTGGTGGAAGGCCTGGAGTTTACTTGTCATAATAGGTTGGAATAATTGATAGACGATTTATGTTATTCTGGCTTATATACTAGGTAGTTGGGATTGCTACAGGAAGAGGTATAATGGTAATCATTAATTTAGATACATTGGTCAGAGGCAATGCCCTCCATTGGGCTACATTGAAATACGGGAGTACATGGATTAGGACAGATGTGAATCAATAAGGCCTATACAGGGCTATTCATAGGAAATGTGAAACTCAATGCCTCTAGAGCCAGTCATACCCTAGGTTGAAGCTGGGGCACTATTACAGTACAGAAGACAACACAAGCAATTAGAGGCCCTAACCCATTTAAGACTATTTAATACTAGAGGTTGGATACAATCAATATCTCCTTATCCATTAAGCCCCGTGAAGTGGCTTACAGCCAAGACAACAGGGACAAAGTTACTCATTCATCAATACAGAATCAATAATGAACCAGAATCAATATATTGGAAGCCATCGAGGGAGTAGTTGGGATACGTTGACCCAATTCCCGGGAAAGCAATCAATACTGTATCGAAGATCTTGTGGCACTAGGACAGGCACCTACCTAAAGACAATAAGATAGGCACTGGCTCAGCCCAATTGAGTAGAGACAAACATACATCAAGACCCAATCTTAGGCATAGAAAGTACAGGCAAAGAATTTCTGGCAAATTAATAAGGCAAGTCATCAATACCCAGCTACAGATATACAAATACAGTAAGACTTTACTTCTACAGGACTTCCCGGGGTGTGCCAATATCAATTGTATTGGTGAATCAGGATACAAGCCCTCCAGGTATGCCCCAGGGCTAGTGTTAGATATCATTAGGATCTATTAGGCATTGGAGGCATAGAATATTGAAAGATTATGGTATGGGACCTCGCAGAGAATTCTTGTGAACTGCAAGGAATAATGGGTACTGGTATACGGATATCCGGCATGGTCTTAGATGTAAAGCACCAATTAGAGATACTGTACCCAAGATAGCTTTATCTCAACTATAAGAGCCACCCACTAGCTACCAAAAGGATCAATTTGTAGAGGGCCAAAAGTTCTAGCTTTGAAGGATCTCAGGAAAGGAATAATAGTACCTACTTTCCAAAACTTCTTAAATGTACCCTCAGTGTTTAAGATTGGCACCTGCTTCTTTGAAAGGAATAACCTAGTAGTTCAATATATTCTTAAATTTGCTAAAGAGTGATCCCCAAAGTACCCCCCATAGCCAGCCAATAAGAACTTCAAATTAGATGATAAATATTGTTCTATTCAGGGCGTCTTGGGATCTTTAGGCTGTTGGGCGGTAGTTGAAATTGAAGGTGGCAATACTCTAAGCATACTAATACTTACCTCAGCAGAGGGGTGCCTTGGTTTAGATGTAGCTCTACGAGTGGCAGAATTTAGAAGTAGAGGATAAAATATCATTCATTGATGGTGCAGTAGAGCCCTAGGAGGTGGATCTCAATTAGTCTACTTTCATAAGTCCTTCCTGGGCTGTACTAGGGGGGATAATACCATCAAATATCTCGACCGTACTAATATTGGAATATTGTATGACTTACTATTATGGGTAAATTGGAGTGGGAAGCTTTATTTAGTATTTGGTTTAATGGCCGCTCGGAGACTGGTGTAGAGGAAAGGTTGGAGTAACTGAATCTACTCCGGGCCTTAGGATCTTAGAAGTTTAAGGCAGAAAGCCTATATTGGATGGGAGCCTGATTAATTACGGAAATTCATAACCACCTGTGGAGATCTAAGTAATGTCTGTATACCTCTCCTTTAAGTTGGATAATTGCCCATACAATACATTGTAAGACATCAATGCAATCCTCAAATCTAGAGTATTCCTTAGATACATTTCTAGTATCTCTGGCATTGTTCAGACTTATTCAGTCACATCATAGGATGCTAATCAATTAGTTAGATGGGCCCTTCTTGCTGAAGCTCAATTAGATAAATCATATACCATAGAAAGGTATCGGGAAAGTCTATGCACTAGCACCTTGTATTGGCACCTTATTTTAAGCATTCCTTATCTAAAGACAGACCCGCAAATAGAAAGATCGGAACCCATAATATTAGACCTTCTGCCAAATAGTAGGGATGTATTTGTTTATCTGGCTACAGGAAACTTTCACACTGAGACCCTCCCATGCCTAGCAGTTGTCACCCCAAGTATAAAATACTTAAAAAAAAAAAAAGCTGGAATAATTCATTCAATTAATAGTAAAAAATGCAAGAGGACAGGCCAGATGCAATTGATTTAGAAGTTCATACCAGAACCTTCTAGGCAATGCCTTTAGTACAAAGCTAATAATAAATAGCCCTCTATTGGAAACGTGTCAATGGATTTTCTCTAAACAGCTAATTAATTACCTAGGGAGGGGGGGGCATAGGCTACCTAAGTTGTTTATCAATCAGTGAGATTCAATTAGTACTTTGTATCTAAATTATGCCTTACTAACCATTAGGATACCCATATTAAAACCTAATATACTGGCCAGACAAATACTTAGGGTCGTAATTAGATTATAGCTGTGTAATTAGGACCTGTATAATTAGGACCTGTATAGAGTAATGCAGAAGTGGTAATCTCTTACTAGATCTTTTATCCTAGCTATGGGTGTCTTGAATAGAAGTCCTGGCGGGCCCGTGGGAGTCCTAGATGTACAGGATTTACCTCTATTTGCAAATATCTCAAGCCCTAGCCTTCTGGTGGTGAGATTTAGATGATTTGTTGTTCTATATGGCCCTTATAGCAGCTTGTAAAGAAGTGATTGTTAGAAACACCATAGGCAATATAAATAGATGTAGATCTATCATCTAATAGTATTTAGACTCTCTTATCCTAGGGCGCCTATACTGTCCAAAACCAAGGGCTAGAATGAAATGAATAGTAAATCTACTGCCTAGAAGAGGTGCAGCTATTTATCAAAGACTAATATCCCTAGATGTAATTCAGTCTTGCAGTAGGGACCTATAGGTCTTCTATAACTTATACCATTGGCATTCCGAAGATACATCAATAGTAAAACATTCCATTACTCCTTTAACCACCTCTCCAGAGATCCCAAGTAGATATATCTTAAGCTAAGCAACTAATGTCTTATAAGGGCATTTCAAATGTAAACTTACAAGAATTCTAGAACATATATTTGTGCCTCTAAAGGGATTTAGTCTGCATTTACATTGGATGTTACGTGCTTTGGCATTTCTTGTTTAGACCTGCTGTTACCTTGTAAGTGAATTTGCATGGACGTCTCAAAGATGTGAACCAATTGTGCCTAAAGGCGTATATGACCCATTCCAGGCTTTGAAACATAGAAACTAGAAAAGCTATTTCTGGCATTTACTACATTTTCAGTATACCTGCCGAGTCTACGGGTAATTTCCTACCTTAGCCCTGGGCACATAGTACCTATTGGCTGCTTTTGCGTGGGATCTAAGATGTATAAGTACTTCCTACATAAAGAGATACTCTGTGCCTCTTTTTGGAATGGGGGGTGCTGGTGGGACCATTGGTTTGAGTGAAATGTTGTGTCCTATCGGATAGTTCATGAGTTAGGGGGCACCTGGGATAG
Source organism: Dendrobium huoshanense (assembly GCA_016618105.1). Taxonomy (NCBI): domain Eukaryota; kingdom Viridiplantae; phylum Streptophyta; class Magnoliopsida; order Asparagales; family Orchidaceae; genus Dendrobium; species Dendrobium huoshanense. The sequence continues at coordinate 20,981,382 of CM028357.1, forward strand.
ACTTTATTTCTTAGCAGTATCTAGCAAGGATTCTAGTAGGGATGACACCATACAGATCTATACTGGCTTCAGCCGATCTATCCAACTTTAGAAACTAATACTAGGAGGCCAGTACCAATAGATCTATTTATAGTAAGTCAATACCCTAGGACAAGCCAATAAAAAGACTACCCCTCTACAACGCCTAGACCGGCCCTTTAAAGGGATATTTTCTATTACTTGTACAAGATATCTTTGCAAGCAACAACAAACCAGCCATCTTAAGGATACCCACTAAATAAGTCAATCGTAGATCAATTCCTACTTAAACCAATACATAATACTGCAAGAGTTTGAATATATTACACTTATAAGAATTGCTTGTTAAAGAGGTAGTCTGACAAAGTTCAACCTTTGCTAGATATATTCTACCCTATCCAGCTGCCTTATTACATCTGTCCAGCCTAATTGGCCCCACTATCTACTTGTATCCCAAAGTTCATCCTAGGACTTAGTCAAAGCTGAACCCTCAGGGGGACTGTGGATCATAACACGCCCAGGACAACAAAAAGATCTCAAAGGTACGTACCGGGGTCAAGTCTTATTGAAGTAATCTTATCGCCTAGACTGGCTAACATCTACGGCTATTTAGCGCCTCCTTAAGAGGCTTCTTTCCTGTATAGTTCTTGCTTAGCTAACACATGAGCTGGAGAGGAGCCGTTAGGCCACTCGACTGAAAGGAGAGGCGAGAGGACTGAAAGGAGAGGATATCTTTTTTCTATACTTTTCCTATATCCGGATTTTCAAGCTCGACTGAACACCAAAACAATCAAGAAAAAGGTGTGTAGAAAAAGTATACCATGAATCTTTAGTCGATAAAGAAAAGAAAGAGAGATTTTAAATAATTCTCTCCTGAAAAGCTGTGCTGCTTTCAATCAAGTTCGAGAAGTACTTACACCAAGCGGGGACCGGCTTCGCTAGACCATTTTGGTCCGTCCGGGCTAGGCTCTATTGGGCGCTGGCTTATCGTAAACAAACAACAAACTTGAAAAATAGCATACAGCAGGAACGAATCGACCTCTGGGAGAGGCGATAGCTCGACTGAAAGGAGAGGAACGAAGTAGCTCGAGCTACTTTTTCTTTAGATACGATATTTCGTATAGAGAAAGAAAGCGAGAGGTTAGCTTGTCTTTACTCGACCTCTGGGAGAGGCGATAGCTCGACTGAAAGGAGAGGACTGAAAGTAGCTCGAGCTCTTATAAACCACAAGGTAATGGCTACCCTAGGTTATCAAATAAATGTCTTTAAGATACCCAGCCGGCAGTCCTCACCCAAGGCATACCAAACAAGTAGAATTAGACCCATTCATTTCCTTTGTGGGCCTTTCCTAGTTAGGATCAGGCAGTTCTTTGGCTTTTATTAGCCTACAGTTGAGTGGTTATGACCTTTATAATACATGGAGATACTAGCAATGATTGGTGTTTATTCAGATTTATCTGGTCCTTCGCTTAGTTATTGAAGCGTCTAAATGTAGAAGTACTATAAGTAGTAAGACTCAAAGCAAACTGGTCTTGGAGCCTAGTGTTCGTACATCTCAACGGTGGGGCAATCCTGGGTATCTCAATGTATTAGCCAGCTTGTATCAAACTTCTAGGGAAAAGACACGAGGACGGGTGCCTTTGTAAGTATTTGGAATTCAATAACTTAGATTAATGTATTGGCATCCTCTTGGGTATATATCCTGATGTACCCGGAGATGTATTTGTACTTTAGTAATTTCCAGATTGGCCGATGTGCCCCGATGTATTTTGTAATTCAATACTTAGAGCTTGTAATTAGGATTTCTGCATTGGCTCAATATATCTTCAATTGTTATTTGATTGTTATTTGAAAAGTCCCTATGTCCTATACGTACGGATGCCACAATAGGTCTTATATTTCAACTGAATCAGGGCCTAGATTGGCTGCAACATTTTATTAGCTAGCTCTTAATTATCAGTGCCTGCCTGGTGGGTGCCTTTGGGATTGTGTTCTAGATTTAGTTCTAGTTCCCTCCAATTGGTTCTATTGCTCTTAATCCCTCTGTGTTGATGTCCTCATGCCTTTTACATGTTCTATTCAATTAGAAGTTACAATTTCTTTGTTCTACTCTAGGGCCCGTCCGCAGCTGGCTTTGCTTCCAGATGTCCTTACCTTCCACCATCAGGTCCTATGTAAGTCCTAATCTTATACTGCCCAGGGCAGCATAACCCTGATCCAGGTACTTCATGTGTTTGACTGCTCCTGCCCATCTAAGTCCATTGCCTTTGGAAGCCTGTAAACAGGCGCCCATTATGTAGTAAATTGCACCGGGGGGAATGAGGCCGCTTGTTGCTATCTACTGACCCCCCTGGCAGATCTTGAGGGGGTCGTTGTGACGGACCTAAATGTGGTCCGTCAGCTACGTAGTAATAGCAACAATCAAGTGCCTTCAGCACATAGTATCAAGCCCATGTATATAGATCCTTGGGCAGTCCTAGCCATAGGAAGTCCGGAGTTACACCTATGCTCTAGGAGAACCCTCCGGTGTTCTGGGCTTCTATCGAGTGCCTGACCCGGTAGAGGTATTGTTAGACAATTTCCCGGGGCATTCTTTTTGACTGTATCTCTCTGTAGAGCTCGCAGACTTGTGTTGCCCAGGAATTGGATAGGATAGTGCTCCTATCTTTCTAGTGCACGCCCACTCGTAAGGGTGGGGACTAAGGTGCAAGAGATCGCACACCGCTATTATGGTGTATTGGGGCGATTAGGGAAGTCCCATTAATGTAAGGATAAACCTCTTGCACTGAAAATAGAATAGGTGAAATTCCTAACTCCGATAACCTTCTAAGGTATAATTATACTACCGTGAACTAGCTAGGCTTGGGATTGGAGTATACAAGCTTGTCTTAGGTATGTACAGTATTTATGAGGCTGTATTCAGTAGATGGATCAAACAACTGGAAGGAGTTCCTGGTGTAAAATGGAAATCCTCTACGGAACCAGTGCTTGAATTGAAAGGAAATCAAAATTCAGGTGTATCCACTTCCAGGTCATCAACTTGGAGGCGTTCTAACACGAAACGGTTCTACAAAGTATCATCCAAGAAGTTTGATAGCTCAAACAAGCGCAACAGGCTAAAAAAGAAGAGGACTGTACTTCAAAAGATCATCAATAATTTGGAAGATTATCATCAACCAATAAGGCGGCCTATAACACTTGCAGATTTTATGTCTGGACTTCAAATAGACCAATCAAAAGTGGAAGATGATGAACAAGAAGATGAAGATCTAATCCATATAGAAACATGTCGAGTCATCTCAGTAGCATCGATTACATGCCAAAGAGATTTTGTTATAGATCACGATAAGGGTCAGATAACAATGTCTCCTACAAAAATGACGGATAAAATGCCATCCGAGTCATGTTTCATGGTGCTACAAACAGATTCTAACTCAGAAGAAGAATTCTGTTTTCCGAGTGACGATGAGTCAGATCAACAAATTGCTTCCCAAATGGAGTGTATAAAGCTGAATGAAGACTCTGAATATTCAACAAAATCTTCATCGAAAGAGGCTGAGTCGAATGAAGTGGCTCAAGTGCAGTTGAGAAGTGGCAAAGTGCTGCCACCGCCACTAAAGAAGGGGTTATCAAGCAAAGACAAGGGAAAAGATATAGTCATCAACGAAGAAATCATCCCTAAAGAGTATAAGAAGAAATAGGATATAAAGAAAGGGATAGAGTATAATATCATTTCTCATTTGAGAAAAATCCCAGCACAGCTCAGCATTTATGAAGCTCTTCTGATGTCAAAAGATCTTCGAGAAACTTTCATACAGGCCCAGAGAGATATGAGGCGTATTTCGTAGAAAGATGTTTGAGTGAAGTGCTTCATGCTAGAAATGAACCTGTTGTCACGTTCTCTGAACAAGATCTAATGTTGGGGACTACGGAACATAATCGTCCTCTATATGTCACGGCAGAAAGTGATGGCATCATAATAAAGCGAATCTTGATTGACCCTGGGTCTTCAATAAACCTCATGAGCTTGCACACACTAAGATCACTATCCCTAGATATTCAACATCTCGGGCCAGATAAACTTATGGTGCACGGTTTCAACGAGAAAGGGCAAAAAACTATCGGGTCATTTGTCCTTCCCCTAAAATTTGGAGAGCTGTGCACAGAAGCCAAATTCCATATGATCGATGCAGACACTTCATTCAAGGCACTCTTGGGTAGACCTTGGATCCACGAGAACGAGAATGGTCTGGTTCCATCAACAATGCACCAATGCATGAAATATCTAAAAAAGATGGAGAAGAGTTCCGAATTTCTGGAGATATACAACCCTTCACAGTCCACGAAGTAAAAATTTATGATGATGCCGAAAGACTTCATTCCAAGCCGATAAAATCTCCTGAAGCTAAAGTATCGACCTCAAGGAGTACAAAAAAGTCCAAAGAAGTTGAAGAAAGGCAGACAGGAAGGAAGGGCGTGTCGCCAAATTTTCAGAAAAAGACTAATACATTGCCTAAGTCAAAGAAAGTTGTACTTCATTTGGGAAGTGACACGGAGGAAGATGATGATATCTCCGAAACCTACAAGCCTTTGATTAAAGAAAATCCAAAAGAAAAGACTTTTGTGGTTACATTGATCCCTCCACAACATTTTAGAGAAATCGTATCCCGCGAGGTTCATAATATTGAAGAGCTTCAAACATTTTATGTACCTCCCCTACACGGAAGTAGCGGACCGGGAAGTTTCTTTTCTCAATTTGGAGAGTATAAAGAAGAGAACCTCGATGAGCATGGGAATTTCAATGAAGATGTAGAGAGAATTCCTACAGAAATGCCCAGATGCTGTCCCAAAAGAATTCAGCAAATGATACGAAAAGCTGGAGTTCAGAATATGGTTACTTGGCGACGAGCACGTTTCTTTCAAAGAATGTGGTGTCAAGAATTATCAAAGATGGGTAGTCGTGATACGAAAGGTCTGGGATTTCTCGTAGCGGAACATGCTCAGAAAAAGACATGTTATGCGGTAAAAGATGAACATCTGACTACCGAAGATACAGATATGAATTAAGAGAAAGATATGGAAGCTATACCTGCACCAGAAGAACTCGAAGATGGTGGACAGGCTGCTACCATGGATGAGCTAAAAGAAAGAAACTTGGGAACTGATGAGGACCCTCGCCCGACCTTTATTAGTTCTCTTCTTTCCAAGAAGAAAGTTGAAAAGATGAAAGCACTACTCAGTGAATTCAGGGACTGCTTTGCTTGGATATACGATGAAATGCCAGGCTTATCCCCTGATATAGCAGTTCACAAATTGCCATCAAACCAGGTGCAATACCTGTGAAACAAGCTCCAAGGCGAATGAGGTTAGAAATTGAAGAGCAAGTGATTTCAGAAACCAAGAAGCTTATCGAAGCAGGTTTCATTCGAGAAGAAAAGTATGCCGATTGGATCGCCAACATCGTCCCTCTAAAGAAGAAGAACGGTCAAATCCGTATCTGCATTGATTTTCGAGACCTTAATAAGGCGTGTCCAAAAGACGACTTTCCACTTCCAAATTTCAGAATTGCTGGTTGACAATACATCCAACTATGATATATTCTCATTCATGGATGGATCGTCAGGATATAACCAAATCAAAAAGGCACCTGAAGATGAGAAACATACTTCTTTCAGGACAGACGATATCATATTCTGTTACACAGTCATGCCCTTTGGCTTGAAGAATGCTGGAGCTACATACCAAAGAGCTATGACACATATATTTGATGAACTCATCAACCAGAAGGTTGAATGCTATGTGGATGATCTTGTTGTGAAAAGTATAGATCGAAAAGATCACTTTGAAGATTTGAGGGTTGTATTTGAAAGGATCAGAAAATTCCATCTCAAAATGAACCCACTCAAGTGTGCTTTTGGAGTTTCCTCAGGAAAGTTTCTTGGGTACGTGGTACGGCATAGAGGGATTGAGGTTAATCCCAAAAAAGTCAAGGCAATCATATAAATGCCTCCTCCAAAAAGTCTTCGTCAACTTCGTTCTTTACAAGGACAACTTGCATTCATACGGCGGTTCATTTCAAATATATCAGGAAGATGTCAACCATTTGCAAAGCTGATGAAGAAAGATGTTCATTTCAAATGGGATGATGAATGTCAAGAAGCTTTTGATAGTCTTAAGAGATATCTATTAAGCCCGCCTATTCTTCCAATTCCAGGGAAGCCTCTTATCTTATACACCGCAGCACTAGAAGAGTCCCTTGGAGCATTGCTAGCTCAGCAAAATGAAGAAGGCAAAGAAAATGCGGAAATAGGAAATAGGATACGAGCCGGTGTGGGGGGTTGTTTGTGCAGGATCGAGCCCAGAAGCAGGGCATTCAGGCCTTCCTTTGCTTCGCAACCTTGTGATTTGATCGGAGTTTGCCGATCCATAGGATGATGCTTCAAGATGAGTTTGGCTTTGTGTAAAGTCCCCAACCGGTGCCCCGTTGTTTAGTGGAAAAGACACCTTTTGGTGTCCCCTGCTCCGGGAATCTGCTTTTCTATTGCCTAAGATCCCGATCCCAAAAAGAGTCTGACCATCTGCATCGGCAGAGGAAGAGACGAGCCCTGACTCCGTCTGATTTGGCTATTCGACTGGTGGGTCATAACTGGGCCGACGAAGCTTAGCCTAGCTGCGCATTGAACGAAAGCGAGCGACTTGCTTAGTTTCAAGCAAAAACAAGATTCCTCCGTTCCAGGTTTTATCAATTTCGTTACTCGACTGTCAAACTGTAAAGGTCATCACACCTCTTGTAGCAGTTTTCGTAGCAGGCCCTGTATGGTATGGTTACCAAGTGGTGTCGAGCGAGGGCAAGTGAGACTTCTCAAATGTGAAGGAACCAAGAACTACAATGAAAGAGTTCATATTGGTTTTCAGTGTTGCAAATAGGATAGTTCTATGTTTGTTCGTCCTTAGAAAAATGGTATCTTTGTTGTCTTTCTTTATGTGAATGATATCATTCTTACTGGAAGGAAGCAGTTCGACTTATCTTTCTCATTTTGTGTCTAAGTTTTCTTCCATCTTTGCTATGAAACACTTAGGTCATCCTCATTATTTCCTAGGCATCGAGTATTCCTCAGGTTTGTTTTTATCTCAAACTCGCTATACCACCACTGATTTGGTTTCACATGTCTTGTGCTAATTCTGTTAGTACTCCTATACCTGTTCGTTCGAATCTTCACTCTCTATGTCTTTTATGAATTACTTGAGGCCAAGAAAGTCATGGCCTTCTCCTGACTCCCGTGGTCCAATAAATGGTGTTATATGATTCTAGCTTCAAAAATTGATCAATTTCAGGAGTTAGGAATCTAGGACCTGGTAGTCTTAAGCTTCAGTAGGGACATCCCACCCGTGAATAGAAACTTATTTGCTTTTTGCTTTGTCTTTCTGGTCCACATCCTCCAATGCTTTTTAGGTTTGGAACCATGACCGTGACTATAAAAGACCTAGCGGCTTGAACTTGCTTGCTACCAGTAGGTGACTCGATAAACGCCACTCGTTGATATCTAATTTCTAGTAGGCTGACACGGAATCTCTGCTTGATTAGAAAAAGCACGCCGGCTTTCAAAGAGAAAAGATATGAGTTGCTTTTTTTTCTTCTACTTATAGAATTCGCTACTCCTTTGACAAGAAGAAAAAGTGATTCAACACAACAAGGGGGACCTTGACTCCTTCCTGTGAAGCCAGGATAGGACCTTTTAAGGGATCGACTAGGTAAGAGATTCTGTTTAAGGGGTGGGCAAGCGTAATCTTTTTTTCCATTTTCAAAATCAGACAAAATACCTTTCATTTGTGTAAGAATTTGTGTAACGAAGAGCACTCCACCAATTGTTCGAACGGAGTTACTTTCTGTTCCGCTTACGTTGCTTCTCAGCATTAAGTAGTCCGGGTCTGACTTTTCCTTTTTCGGGTCGGTACCACCATGACCAAAGAATAGAGATTCGTGTTAGTAGGGAGCATGGTACCTATAACAGGTAACAGGGTGAAAAAACCTCATACCAGAAAGATTCGTATTCCTAATGTGAAGAATGGGTCTTGGCTTTCTCCTAATTCATTCCTCTTTCTTTTTTTTTGTTGAATCCATCTTTTTGATTTGAAAGAGAAAGAATAGGCTGCGTCCGATTCCTATTATGTATTATGCCTGTTCTCCTTCCCTATGGACAAGAAGTTGCTTGTCCAATTCTAAAGGAGTCAAGTCAAGGGATGCGGATTCCTTCAAACCTAAAAACAGTTCTTTCAAAGAAGCGGGTAAGGTTTTGACCTCCAACAGCTTTGATTCTCCAGCTTCCCGATTACTATATTGTAATAGATTGGATTGGATTCAACCTCCCCGAGGCCCTAGAAAAGGTCTTTCGAAGCAGACGCTGCGCCCCTGGGATAACTTGAATTCTCTATCTCTAGACTGAGGATTAGAAACTAAACAAATGCCATCCTCGCTTCTTCCTTTTTTCCTAGGTAAATCAGCGAAATCCCTCAAAGCTTGCATTGGATGTAGTTTCCTTACCTACAGTTTGAGATCCAGTTTCAGTTCCTGCTATTCTCCTTTTAGGAGGCTTTTCTAGGTATTATAGGCAATCTGGTAAGCAAGTGCACCCTATTGCATTTCGAGTCTTAAGGTAATCCCTTGGGAAAGAAAGTGCTAGTTCTCTTGCAGAGAGTTCCTTGGAGTTTGAGTCTCCAGACGAGTGTACCAGCCTTGAAAGTGGAGATATTTTCTTACTCGACCAATAGGGATGGGATCTAGCAAGTAAGTTATTACGCTTAGGAAAGTGCGAGTTCCCCGTCATCCAATTGGAGTCCTTCTGCTTTCGATGGCGGTCCAGCCGATCTAATAGACCTTAGAAAGAGCCAGACTAGATAATCAGCTAGCCTAGTAGCAGGGAAGTGTTTTCTTTCCGGGAGAAAGGTGAGTCCATTGGGGGGTTCTCTTACATCTCGCGCAGTAATAGATCTCTATCTTTGGATAGCTTCTAGTCATAATTCTTCATAAGCAGCCGGAACCGTAGATTAGGAATTCAGTACCGAACCCATGGAACCTGCGTGAAGGGAATAAAGAACCTCCGACCCTGCTTTTCCATCTTTCTCTTTTTCAGGTCTGAAAACGAAAAACGAAAAGACGATGGAATGCCTGAACTTCAAACCTGCTGACAGACGAGGTTTCAGACTACTTGCTGCTTGCTGGGAGATGAGGATCTAAAAGGAAAGGCTTAGCACCATCCCTGACCTGCGTCACTCGCTTACTTCAAAAATGCTTCAAGTCCTACCGATAAAAGAGAAACGACTGACTTGCTAGCTTCCCGAACTAGCTATCTAGTGAGTTCATCTACTTTCTTTTTGGCTTTTTGGGCAGGCGCTAGTAGAGGAGTAGGTCTTGCCTGGCTTGCAAGACAACAAGAAAGATCTATTCTTTATGCTACGCCCTAGGTATCAAGACCGGGCGTGGGGTTACACTCGAAACCAACAAAAGCAACTCCTCAATAAAGTAACTCAACTCGCAATATCGTCGTATAATAGAAAGAGAAAAACACAAATTTGTGTTTTTTCACATTGCTTCATTTCGCTCGCACCTTTGGTTCTCCCCGAAAACAACGTCCGACTTGCACTAGCTTTTCGGGCCTGGGGTAATGGAATGGGAGGCGCGACTGAAAGGAGCGATTGAGAAGTTCGTGCTAAGAAAGCTTTCTCTTTCTTCAAGCCGAGGAGATCCTATTTAGAAATCATCTATTCTAAGATGAGTTCTTTTAGGGGCTTCGGGGCCGGAGCATTTCTTTAGCGAAGGACAGTATATCGGGAGTCAGTCTTATTGGCAGGTCAAGGTGGGGCATAGGATAGGGGCGATCTGCAAGGAGCAAGTCTTCTTCCCCAGAAGAAATGAGAGATTGGATCAACACCAATCTTACCAGGAGTCCAGTCCAGGGCTGTCATCAATGAAATCGACTGCTTTTTCTAAAGAAAATTGAGTTCTCAGGAATCGGATGCTTCGCACCTTTGTTTTCTCCGTGCAACAGGAACTAGCAGGAAGCAGAAACTACAGGTTCACAAGTATGAAAAGAAGACGTCTCATGAAATGCAGAAAGGAAGTTCTCACTTAGGATTGTTCATGCCCCACGAGTGAGTTTCCAAGTGCAGGCAGTCTCTTAGCGCAGAGGAAAAAAATGGGGTTGTTGCGCTCAGAACACACTTTGAACTTAGAAAGAAAATGTTCTTCATTGCATTGGAAAGAAGGATGGGGGAAGGGGATGCAAGGCTGGGAAAAGGTGATTGCCGAAATCCATAATCAAACTCACCCTTCTAAGTGAAGATCACTTGTAGATATCTCTTCACGGTGAAAAGTCCTCTTTTTTATCTTCCCCCATTTTTCAAACTCGATCTCAAAAAGTTCGGATGATTCTAGAGAACTCCCTCTTCACTAAAGAATGGGGATCTCCCGTCTGGTTCTCGTTGAATTTCATTCCACTCGTTCGGTCTCGCTCAATTTCATCGCCCCTACAATTTCCACTTTTTCTTCCTAAAAGTAAGAAGAAGAAGGTTCTTGCTCCGCACCTAGACCAGGAACTAAAAAGCTGGCTCGGATTAGATAGGGATAGGTTGTTTACTAAGGTATGTAGTGACTAGCTTTAGAATTGAGAAAGAGAAAGAAAAGCTAGGGACTGAGGGACAGGGTATTACATTACTCTATTGACTTTGAGAGGGCTTAGGACTCCAGCTAGAATAGAATATCTACAAGACCACTTTCAATACTAAGAAATGGTAATATCCGGAACTTTCACCAGATCTCATCCGAGAAGCAATTAGCACAAGAGATACTGAATCTAGTACTCGGCCTATGCCCTACAGGTAAACAAAGATAGGACTCTATTATGAAACAGATAGTGAAATCTTTCTAGTAGCTTTAAGCACTCTACATTCTATAACTCTGCATTTTTATATGCTTAAGGTCACGCCGCCATACACTCTGTTAAAGAAAAGGCATTCCACTACACCTTCTAGAGGTGCTCTAGAAAAGTGCAAAAAAATCGGGGCGGGGGCTTAGTTCTCCAAGAGGCTCGAATAGACCCACATCCAAGGTAACTGCCTTCAAGATTCTTATAGCGGAGTGAGTGATGGAGCGACCAAAAACAAACGAAGAGGGAATTTAGAGAAAGGTCATTCTATTAGCTCGAACGCAGTGAGAATGAGTGTTTTCCTGAAATGAAAATGGCATTCGCTGCTCCTTGCTCCGCACCTTTCCTTCCACAAAGTAGGGGATGAAGTAAGAACAATACCGCTACCGCTTTTAGAAAGAAAGAGAACATATGTCACTTCCACTTCATGGACAACAGATTAGGCTTGTAGGTCAACCTTTTTATGCTTATTACTAGATCCTTCCTCATCCTCTTCTGCATTCGATGGTCCCTGTTGTACTTATACTTAGGACTAGGACCTGCCATCCATACGTGCCTGCTACTGTTGCACGAATCTTATTCATTATCCTATCAATATGAAAGCGCTAAGCCAGGCACCGTAAAAAGTCCCTACTTTGCTTACCCAGCAAGGCGTATTCCATATCAATAGCCACGGATTCTATTCAATTAGGAATTCATATTACATTACCTAAGACCTAAGCAGCTACTTCTGTCCGTGCATACTTCAATCATATCATGCTTTAGCTTGTCGGAGTCCGTAAGGTGAATCGCTTTCTTGAGCTTGCATACCAGGTTAGGATTCCTATGATAAGAGATGGAATTGGAGGAGGCTGCCTAACAACTGATTGTGAATCCTATCCTCCCTTCCCTTATGTTTTTGAAAGGCATTCTTCACGTCCAATTCCAGGCCAACTTTTGATTACAGCCAAGACAAGAATGACACGAATTGTGTTTAGCAACCTGGAGACAATGTTTTTCCCTATCTCGTGACGGAGTTTGACTTTCATTTTAAGGAATCCTACTGTTCCAATAGAATATGCTTTGTTCACCTTAGGCTATCTAGCGCCTTGATTCAGAAGTATACTCCTTCATCTTTGAAGTGAATGGAGAGAGCAGTGCTTCCAGTTCCTTTAGCAAGACTTCTAGAAGAACATCTTCCTTAGACCGGAGAAGGGCTTGGTCTAAGGAATTGTTAAATGCTATTCTCGTATATGATGCGCCGAATCGCAAATGAGTTCCATGGCTTCCCCTTTCTTTTGCCAAAGTCCTACCTCCAATCAAGGAAGCATTGGTAGCATGCGTAAGGGGATTCTTAACTCTTCCAAGTGCAACCGAGACCCTAATTTCATAACGAAGGACCCTCTGGAAGTGGAAAGAGGGTAAGCAGAACTGCTGAAAGAGATTCAAGCGATGCCATGGATGTTATTAGCTTATTCAAGCCTCACTTGACTCTATCTAGCCATTCGTAGTTCACATTTAGGAAGAAAACCTTTAGCATTGTCGTATGCGACTTCCTTACTAAGCTTTTAGTAAAGTAATCCCTTGCTTCTTACTGCAAGTCTTTTTTTCGACCCCGGGTCTTAATATTTGATTTAGGCTCAAAAGAAGGTTGGCACAAAAGCGATAGACATGAAATTCAATAGAAGACGATGCTTGCAAGGACAGCTCATGGCTAAAATGAATGAAGTGAAGCCAATTTCCCTAGGCCCATAATCAAAAGAAGAAACCATTCCATTGAAAGCTGTCCAAAGGGAAGAGAAAGAGCTAGAATATGCCTTCTGTTTGCAGGTTTGACATTCTCTTTAGCAAAGAAGAAAGCACTACTTCTTCAATGCCAGTGGTGTGAGGCAGTGAGCTCGGGAAGTAAACTCTTTCAGTTGCTGTTCCGTAAGCCCTATTCACTCCTAGATGATACGAGGAATGAATCTCAGCAGGGGCCCATCAGCCAAAGAAAAGATATGCAGCTTGCTTGCGGCTTTGAAAGGGATCTTTCCTTCCTTCTCTACCTGCTTCTCAATAACCTCTGCCCCTTGGAAAAGAGCCCGAGGCACCTCTTTACTGATAAAAAGAATAGATAGAAAGAATGGGTTGGCTTAATACATGATTTGAACCACTCGTATCTACTCTTTGTTGTGAAGCTCATTCCCCGATCCCTACATCAAATGAGGCTGTTCTACCCTTGGAAATAAAAATCCCTTCGCTCAGAATTGCAGTTCAGAACCAAATCACAAACGAACAAAATGCAAAACTACGATTGGAAGAACTCGAAGGCCTTGAAGAGCGACGTCTCCAAGCTCAACAAAGTTTAGAGTTGTATAAATCCCGTATGGTTCAGGCCCATGATAAGCTAGTGCGACCTAGGACCTTCCAAGCGGGAGACTTGGTATTGGTCCTTCGGAGGCCTATCTTAGCCCATCGAAAGTTGGGAGGCAAATTTGAACCTACGTGGGAAGGACCCTTCGTTATAGAGACTGTCTACGAAGGAGGCTCGCATCAGTTAGTAGATTAAAAAGGGAACCACCCAATGCTACCTGTCAATGCGCGTTTCCTTAAGAAAGACTATGCTTGATGTAGCTCATTTTATCAATTAAGAAAACTTCCCTTTCTTGATTTGCAACTTGATTCTTCCTTTTTTTAAGGTCTTTTCCTTTTTCACGCTCTTCGCCTTCTCCTTAAGGTTAGGTCCTTCCTTCCCTTAGGATTAGACCCGCTAGTGGTGGAGTACGCCCTCTGTGGCACCACCCTGGCATTTGACTTGGGGATTAGTGGAGTACACCCTTCGTGGCACCATCCTAATTCACATTCGCTAGTGGTGGAGTACGCCCTTCGTGGCACCATCCTAGTGTGCCAGTTGATCTGCCTATTTGGAGTAAGTCTTCTATCAGCATCTTATAGGCCTAAGGCTGGGTGATGTCCTTCCTTAGAACATCGAGTTTGGGTCAAAGCTGAGCCCAAGGTCTTAGATATAGTAAAACAACAGTAGCCCCTTACTCGTACCCTAACTCACCTTCTTCGTTCCTAAAAGAAAAGAGAGGACTTCCGAGGAAGGCAGTAGTTTGCTTGCCTTTTGGTTGGAGGCCCTCTGCTTCCATTCCAATTCCAAACAAGCCCGACTCAATCACACCAATGGAAATACGAAAGCAGTCGTAAAAGGTGCGGAACTTGCCCTAAGTCTACCAGCCATAAACTCTCTCTTTTTTAGAGTGCTAGACTTAGCAAGACTGCCCTAGCATAATCGAAAGGGATAGAGTCTTTTTGGGGTTGTATCTTTCTTAGACTCTATGGGATATCGCAACTATGAACGCTACGGCTTAGAGGAAGTCCGAATTTCACGAAAGCGAAAGAAAGGGCAAGGTCCTATCCTACTTTCTTCTTTTTTCTTTTCATTTTGAAGGATGTTTGAGAAGGGAAGGGCTCCGGGACGGGACTTCACCACATACCAAATCCGAAACAGCAGGCGGAAGCGGAACGTATCTATTGAAAATAGGAGTCGGAAAGAACTGAAGTGAGAGAAAATGCGCTAGTGCGAGAGGTCAGCATCTTTCTTTTGCCCTATTCTATTTTCTCTCGGGTAGTCCACTCACATGAGTGAGGAACGAAAAGAAGATACGGAGAGAAGAAAGAGGACAAGGTTATCTTACTATAGAAAACTTAGGATCAACGATCAATCCACTCTGCGGTTTTTTTTTGAAAGTTGGATCACGTGATCTCGCTTGAATCATTTCCATTGAAGCGAGAAAAGCCATAGGGAAACCTCGGTCCTGCTTTCTAAGTGAAGTGCTGGCGTAACCGCGAGGGAGGATGTGAATGAAAAGGCTCTAGTTTTCTTATGTAATTTCATGTCGTTTTGGAAACTGACGGAAAGGAGATGGATAAGTCTATTTATTGATGTCTTTCTTACCTTTCTATATGGCGACTAAGGACTAAGGTTGATTGGATATGTATATGGGCTAAGATTCCAATACGAGCTACTCTGACCGAGTGCAGAAAAAGAAAAAAAAAGACATTCCGTTCCGAGGAGGGATCCTACGTTTCAGCTTAAGGGATAACTCTTCTAACTGGAAAAAAACAAACCTGGTCTCGACTCGATCAATCGAATAGGTTGGCTGGTAAGGAGCAGTAGCAGCTACGAGTTTTTCAGGACCCCCGTATCCTTTTCCCGGGTGACACCCTTTCCTTAGACTTGCTCGAAACATAAGAACGGTGTTTTTTCCTGAATGAATCTATGTTCAGAGGGATCCGAACCGGCGACGAGGAAATGAATATGGGAGCGTGAGAGGACAATGAGACGCAGCGCAGTCTAGATGTCTGAGCTGGAAAGCTGGAGAAGACTTTGATGGAGACCAGCCAGGCCAAGGGAACCTGTTACACCCTTAACCACCCATTTGAAGAAAAAAGCATTTTTTCTTTTCATTGAAGCTGGACAATGTAATCCATCCTATGGTTCAACCTCTTACCTTAGGTAAGGTCGTCCCTCTCCTCTCGCTTTGCTCGAGTACTTCGTTCCTTTTAGTCGAGCTACTTCGTCCCTCTAGAAACGATTCCATTGAGCCACTTGATTTGATAATGGAGTAGGATTCTGAACCGGCTAAGCCCTAAGGCTTTCTAAATTCGAAATTGAAAAGTGACTTGACTACTGACCGGAGGGAAGGAGTTAGTGTGAAACGTTGAAATGAAACCGGCTCTAGAAAAGTCTAGTCCAGCTACGTTTTTTTTTTACTTGAAAACCCTCTCCATCTCCAAATGAATAGAAGTTGAGAAGCAAGATGAGAAGTCTTGTTCTTGTTGTGTGTATATTCCTCCCCTTTGCTTTGGGTTTGTATGGCGCTATTCACCATTCACTGGGCAAAGACCTCTCTGCTCCCGCTGTTGTTAGTATTCACACAACAAAGGATGCTGATCCCCTTCTAGGTGGCTCATCAGTCGAATCTTTTTCTTATCATAGCTTTCAACTCGACTCTTAGCTTTAGTGCTCACTGAAGCCCGCTCTCCATCTTACCCGCCTTCGGATTGCCCCTTTTCATTCGTTGCTCCGACATGAGGTGAGGTACGGCAAAAAAAGTGTTGAGATTTACGGTGTTATGGTGAGATATACCCTTAGATATGGTGGCGCGGCTCAGGTGTGAATATCCATAAAAAATGGATTGGGAATCAGCAGCAATAGCTAACTAGATTCTTCTAATTCATAACAATGACTTCTTTCGCTCCCATTCATTTTAGTAATGTAAAAACTCCCGCATTTTCAATTTGGTTTAGATAGCCTGAATCTGTTGTAGGAATCGGGAATGAACGGATACCTGGCCGGCTTTGTTTGTCTAGAAGTCAGTCCTAGGATAGGCTGATGGCAGGAAGTCAAGTATTCAAAAAAGTTTCTGCGCTCACAACTGGCATTTCCCCCCTTTTTTTTTAGGATTTCACTAGGTCTCACTAACCTTGCTTACTCTAAAGTAAAGCTCTTCCATGAAAAGAAAGGAATCTGACTGCCTTCCGGGCTTCCGGGGATGGAAATTTCATTCAAAGAATGGATATTCTGAGGACAGGAGAATTGAACCAAAAACCATAGATTTTGTTTTGAAAGGAAAAAGAGTCTACTCCCAAAATATCCAATAAGAAGCTTCCATAGTCTGTTTTTGCAAAGTTGAATACGAGTTAGTAGCTCGTTCTTTCTATCCAAAAACTAGTTTTGGATTAGAAGCAGTCCTCAGGTCAGTTGAAGTTCTAGAAGTGGTTTGATTATATGGAATTGGACATAAAGAGCCTTTAGAGTTTTTTTCTCCTACTTCTAAAAGTAGGTATAAGTAGGGTTTGGACGGTCAATCCAGAGTCATGACTATCTACGAAACTTTCTGTTTCAATCCCAGCAGACCCACTCACTCGGTATAGCAGAAATTTTTTCGAGTAAACCCCTGAAAAAATAACATGTGACGAAATGAGTTTGGGATGAAACCCAAAAGAATCATAGTTTTGCGAACCAAACCAAAAACCTTTCTTTCACGGTAAACAACTATTGGATTTTCCAGGGGAGAACTATGATGAGATCTTTCTATTTTCTATTCTCTTCTCCTCTAGGCTAAACTTCCCTTTTGCTATGCTAGTTCTTTTCTCTTTCCAAGTGGATTCTGACCCTGAGTTATGATTCGCTCTCATTATTCTCTTTCGGAACTAAAAAGTCAAGGTTGAACTACTAAGCTCTTTTTTGTACTATCGTATGTGGAAAGAATGTCGTCTTTGTCTCGTATACAGAAGGACCAGTTACATTGATTCATTGAAATGGAAGTGAAAAAAAGGACCTGGGACTTCTTCAGCGATCAGACTATCTTATGCTTTTGATTTGGAATAGAATCAATTCACAAGCAAGATAGGTACTTCTCTCCTAGTTCTAGGAAAGGCGATAGTCTAACTAAAAAAGAAGGGAGTCAGCCCGAACGGACTGGCGGTTCACAAAATGTCATATTAAGGAAAGGCGGTGGGTGGGTGGATTCATTGAACTCCGGGTTTTCATATTCATACTTAGTAAATCAAAATGAATATCAATATACTGTACATCTTCTTTTCCAAAAAGAACTCTCTAGTTATGGGTTGGCCCAACAGGGCTACATCAAGTGAAGTGCCAACATCCTCCATTCAAGTTCTTGGTAAGAGGTACTCCGATTGATTGATCGACTGAATAATGAAATTCATCTTGAGCAGCCTTTAGGCTTTAGGAAGATGAGTTTACCCTGCGCCTCCTCTTGTAGCATTTCTGCTACCCGATAGATTCTTCTATCTAATCTATCTATAGGAATCGAGAGATAGCGAATGGTTCAAAGAAGCGGTATGATTCCTAACCGATTTTTTGAACTGATTCAATTCTTCTCTTCCCCTTTTTTAGTCAACACCATCAAGCCAAAAAGATGATGAATAGAAGGAGATCAAAAAGATACGCGGACGACTTTACCATAAGATCGGATGTTTTCGTGAGCAGTAAGCTGCGGATCTCCCCTTTTTGGGGGGGAAAGCTGGTGGCCCTTTTGGCGTGTTCATTCTTTCGACGGGGCGGCCTGATTCGTTCGGTAGATCCAGTCGAGGTGGTTTTCGTTTACCAGCGCGTAGGTGGTCTAAGTTCCTATGACCGAGTCTTTCTGTCCCCTGTGAACATCTTTTCTGAAACTCTTAAAGAGGGCCTCTCTCACCAGTGAAAAGTGGTAGGTGTCCACTAACGGCTATTCCTGTCTCGGCTCCGATAACGCAATTCTGGGAGGAGTCGGTAGTTGGGCACTGGATCCCTTCGGACCTGGAGAACGTGTGACGCTGGGTCGGGGTTTGGTGAACCAACAGGTCGCTCCTCTAGTTGAAGTATCGGGCCCCTTTTTCGTTGCCTAGGTTACACCTTCAGAATACCCTAGTCGGGGATTTCGCTCTACTCCCCCCAATCTTCACTTTACGCCACGCCGGCTCTCCGTCGTGGAATTAGACCAAGGGGAATCCCCATAGGACCCCGTCTCCCGCATCTTTCGCACGTAGGGGATCGAGACACAGCCGGCAGGGGGAAGTAGATCGATTGCCCTAGATAGAAAACTCAATCTATTTTTTCTTTATCTACAAGTCTAGAAATAGAAAGAAGTTTCAAAAAATGGATCGATAGTAGTCCGGTCGCACCCGAACAATAATATTCCAGAGGAAAATGCACCTAAGATCAAATATATCGAGCCGGCTTCCGTGGAAAATTCAGACTTTCTTTTTGATGCTGCAATAACATAAAAACATAAACTTTGAGGCTCAATAGCTAAATACATGGCAATTGAATCATGAGCCGAGATCATTAAGAGCATACTGCGAGTCGGAAGTGGAATTAATACAATGGATTCAGAAGCATCAAATTGTTCGGAAAAATCGAAACACGTAGAAATGGTACCAGCCGTACTTAATAATGGAAGGATTTGGCAGAAATATGTCAAATTGTCTTTCCTAAAAAAATGATTCCATAAGAAATGGGCAATAGTTAGGAGAGGTGCATCAGCGGCGAGCAGAAGCAAGGTTATTAGATACCGAAGGAAAGCCCGGCCAGAACCACACGTGCAAGTTTCCCTGCATGTGGCTCGTCCATGATAACTTGATTTGCGTGAACTAGCTGACCGATCACTAAGTGGGATGCTCCCTCCAGCATGATCGAACCTCTTCGGAACTGGTTAGCATGGGAGCCACTATCCCAGCCCGGATCCAGCCAGGTTCTATTGATCATGTCCCCTTCCCTACAGTTGTACCTTGTCTTGGGGCGTCTTTGGCTTTACTCGATCAAGCCCGCTCGTCCAGACGCGGCGCCCTTTCTCATTATCATCTACCGCCCTTTCTTTCCTCCCTTCACGCATGAAGATCGTCATATGTAGGTTCGACTTCGGTTGCCGGTGCAATAGAATAGGTAGGAATACATTATGGCAGGATCAGTCACCTGGGCAAACCAACCCAAAAATAAGAAGAATTGTGCTATGCCCCCCCTCGATATGCCTATAGAGCGAAAGAGCTGCTGCCTGGTGATCCCTAGGTTGCAGCACGTCCGGTTCCGGTCGTGAACTCCTCGCGCCGCTGCCGCCGTTTCTAGGCCCGACCGACGCCTCACCTGCACAGGTACCTACATAGTGTAGTGTCGGTCGCACATTCAACATAGCGTTCAGACTCATGTGCCTTCCATTCCAGAACCAGGGGAGTTCCCTTGCTCCTGCTGCGTACGATTAGCCAGCCTTGCGGCGGCAAAAGGATTAGGACGTCCCCCCATGCTATGGTTCCCTGCGGTCCGGCCGCATTAGGTTAGGGAGCTTGGCGATCATAGCTCCTTCGCATCCCCAAGCGCGCTGCCCTCCTAGGCGCGCAACACTAAGTAATCCAAGCCAACCCACATTACTGACTAACGGTGGATAATCATCTTTCTTAGAGGTACTAAAGAAAACTCCATGAATGAGCAAAATGAAGGTTGCGTTAATGAGAAAGATCTCTGGGGAAATAGCTAAAAAAAGATTGAACATGTGGGAGGGAGGAGAGATAACGAATTCTGATTTCATTTCCCCCGTCTGGAGCACAGAGTTACTTAGGGAATGTCAAATCTTTCTCGACGCCGGCCTAATTCCATTAGTTTGAAGGGGGCCTCCTCAAAGACGCACAGATTTCTTCTGCTTCCTCCCAATACCAACGAACCATGCAGAAGCAGATCGGAGAAGACCTCCTTTACCTTTCCTTTAGATAAAGAGGGTCGTGCACCGCCTCTTCTCCAATCACCGCCTGGCAAAATTCAGAATTCTGATTCTGGGAGAGCCCATTCGGAGGGCAAGGTTTGACTGCTTTCCGCCCTCAAACGATCAAATAGAGAAGAACTCTTATGAAACAACATTTGAAGTTCGTCATTTCCCGAATCAATCGAAATATGGGAACCTGGGGATGACAAATCCGTCTCTTTGAGGGGAGAGTCCATGGAATTTCCATTCTGTGACTGCTCTGCTCTCTTCGAGAGACTTTTGTCGGTTTGTCGGAAATCGCCGGTGGTTTTTTCCACCAAATAGGCTTTTTCTTTAGCGCAATGCAGAAGACACTACCTTCTTTGATGAGCACTGCGGTTCGGGTCACAGCTATGACTCTACTATACGTCATTTTGCTGGTCAGGTGCGAGGATGAGCTTGCCTTTGAATTAGTAGTCGCGTCGGTGCGGATCCCAGACCTTCGATCAAGGACCGGGGAGAGCGGAATTGGAAGGAGAAGCTTTGAGAGGTGCGGAGCAAATGCCATCTTGGATCAACTGTGCTTGGAAATATCTGCTTCTACCAGCTTCAAATCTAAGCTTTACTAAGAAATAGGGGCCGATTGATATCAAGTAGGTGTATCAGTAGCGGGACATGAAGGCAAGTCGGGAAGTCGAGCAAGGAAGAGATATCTAGCTTTGGGCTTCCCCTAAGAGAAAGAAGGGACTTTGAAGTGCAGAAGCCAAAGAAACCTCTTTACCTAACTTTGGCTGGTATACGAGTGGGAACAAGCTCAGTTCAAAAAGAAAGGCCAGTGCATCAATATGAACTGAAATCAGCAACCTTCACTTCAGAGTAGAAGAATAACCATCGTAGAGGTTCGGGAATGACATGACCCATTCATGTTGCTCGGGAAACAACCCGGCCTACACACAGAAAGTCCCCAAAGAGGGGCAGAACCAATCAAACGAATCTTTTCATGAAAAGCGTATTTGCACTTGCAGGGAAATTAGCGAAGACACCTATTATTAGAGTTGCGTCGAACACTGCCATGCAGCAAAGGTGCGGAGCAAAGAACATACGAACTGGGAAAGAACTGGGTCCCTGCGAATCAAGCATGACGTGCTAAGACGGCCGAGCTTGAACCTAATTGAATTGAGAAAGAATAAGAAGAGCTCAGATTCAGGAAAGCCTGTACTTGATCGACTGCGTCGCAGTGCTCGGGTAAAGGTGTCAGAAAGCGAGTGGGAAAGCTCAGAAAGTGTGGCATTCCGAAGACCTACCTACTCTGCTCCCTATTGCAGAAACCCGGACCTGCCTCCCCCAGTATTCTAATTCAGCTTATGCAGAAGCGGCTGATCCACTAAGCTTTCTATACGAAAAAGTTGATGTCGGTTGCGGGCCAAAGTCACCGGAGTTGCGTCTGCAAAAATGAAAAATTTGGACTTGCCCTCGTCCTTCACTAGCGCCTTCTTTCCTCAACAGAGACTCTTGCTTCTGAAGAGCGGCTGTAATTGAGATCCGGAGATGGAAGATTCATAGAAGACGACTCGACCTCAGAAGATGTTGGAACTGCTTATGGCCTTCCGAACAGTTCATCGGAGCCAGTGAAAACAGGGAACTCCCTAGCTAGTGGTTCCGGAGATCTTGGTCCCTACCTCGCTGAAATCAAGAGAAGATGTATCGGATACCCGGTCGACCTTGAAGCAAGCATTAGTCGTTCATCCCCTATTCGAATGCGAAGTGTTGAGATATCCGGATTTTCTAGCTCGACTGAACACCAAAACAATCAAGAAAAAGGTGTGTACAATTCTGTTCCAAATGTGTGTACAATTCTGTTTCTTGTTTCTTCGAAAAGAAAGAGAGATTTTAAATGATTCTCTCCTGAAAAGCTGTGCTGCTTTCAATCAAGTTCGAGAAGTACTTACACCAAGCGGGGACCGGCTTCGCTAGACCATTTTGGTCCATCCGGGCTAGGCTCTATTGGGCGCTGGGTTA
Organism: Dendrobium huoshanense; assembly: GCA_016618105.1. Classification (NCBI taxonomy): domain Eukaryota; kingdom Viridiplantae; phylum Streptophyta; class Magnoliopsida; order Asparagales; family Orchidaceae; genus Dendrobium; species Dendrobium huoshanense. The sequence goes on from CM028357.1 coordinate 21,003,547, forward strand.
TCGTAAACAAACAACAAACTTGAAAATTAGCATACAATTGTTAGATACGGAAATAGAGAAAAAGCATTTTTCCGAGAAAAACAAAACTTTCATGCCACCCATGGGAAAAAGTCATAAACCGTCTTTCCCTTAGTGAAGTCACATTTCAATCTGGAAATTGTCAATCAACATGGGGTCAAAGTCATAAACCGTCTTTCCCTTAGTGAAGTCACATTTCAATCTGAAACTTTTCATCCACCCATGGTCTTTTTGTATAAAACGCATTTCTCTACTTCAATTCAAGTAGTGTATAATTTCCCGGATTGGAGATCTTTCTTTCCGGATCTAATAGGCTCGACTAAAAGGTTAGTATACGCTCGACTGAAAGGAACGAAGTAGCTCGACCTCTGGGAGAGGGTACTAAAAAACCCTTATCGTAAGATTGCAGAACTCTGCTACATGGTTACCTCTAAAGGGATTCATTCACATTCCAAGCCTCTCTATGAAAGGATCCCCTACGAGGAACGAACACCTTAGATCTACTTGAGAATGGGTATCTGCCTTAGATCGGCTAGAACCAATGATTTCACACTCGTAATCATCGAAAAAGGGAAGCCGAAGAGCTCTAATCCCTTGATTTCGTTGCTATTGTCGCTGAAGGTCAACTAATCTCGATCCAATGTTATCCATTACCAGAATCTGACCTAGCTGATTGCAAATGAGCTTTCAGAAGTATCTTCAACCTGGTATACTATGAATCTTTTACTTTCTATCGATAGGAACCATCTCTAGATTCTTTCATTTCCCATTCCAGAACGGGAAAAACAAACTTGTCGAAGCTGTCTATCCTATTCAAGATCCTTGACAGATAAGGTGCCATACCGAAGCTATGAAGAAGGTAAACTAAGAAGCTTGTTATTCAACACCCTGGTGTTGAATGCAGTAAGCTACCTCTCATCCCTCACTAGATATAGAAGTATCAAGGCATCGACCACATCAACTAATCCATTTCCTGTGCTCCAAGGTAATCTCTTATTGATAGGCAATCTAATTGCTTAACCGATAAAGGTTATCTGTACCACGGGCATGGAACAATCTCGGTCAGTATATATCCTTTCTTCACCAATAGAAGCCCTGATATCAAGCTCTTTTCCTTTTATCACGGTAATCAAACTCACCTAGCCAAGCTTGTGTTACTTAAAAGATAGTGAAAGTAGTAATGGCGGTTTCCTGTCTGTGGTAGTCAAGCATATCTGTGGCTAGAGGCGCGGAGTGAAGCAGTCAATCTTAGTTCCCTGTAAGGGGTAGTTGAAGTCAGGCTTTAGAAAGAGCTCTTAGTCTACCCGAAGGAAGAAGAGGTGGTAGCTTTCCATGTAAGGAAGTGACACAATTCTAGAAAGTCTTCTGTGGAGGAAGGAAGCCAGGGAGTAGCACTAGGACAAGTAACTTCTTTCACTAGTCTCATATGTGAGTCTCGATGCACAGATTCCTCAAGCTTGTACGAGCAGTAATAGTCTAAGAAAGGACAACTGCTATTGAATTACCTTTTGAGAATGTCTTCTCTCTATAACCCATAGGGCTAATAGACATAATTAGTCTTAGGGTACTTTAGCTATTCCGATTCAAAGGAATCTTCCTAAGGAAGAGCTTTCATGGTGTACCAGCTTTCTGAAACATTAAGGTAGATTGCTGGAGAATATCTATTGATTTCTGGGATAGACTGTATAAAAATCTACAACTTCCACTAAAACCCAAACTACATCTAAGTCAACTGGCTGGCTTTGGTGTCTAACTTCCATATAAGACCAAAACGTTGGACTTCACAGTCCGAGTCAGATCTATATGGTGAGCTTACAACCATCGGCAAAAGCCAATAGAATCAGACACAAGACGAACGTGATCTGAGAGTACTCGAAGCCACATCTCCATCCAGTTACGAACAGAGGTGCTTTCCAAGAACTCCATCTCTAGCTCATCAACCTCGCCAACATTTGTTCCTTGGGTCGGGTTTGGTCGATAAGCCACCACCACAGTTGACCGGGGTTGATAGGTTGGCCACCTGCCAACCACCACTAAAAGACTGCGGGGGACGGTCGTATAGGGCTAAGTAAAAGTACTCTTAGCCTCTCCCATATGAGAGAACCCATGTGGGAAGAAGCAAGTCTACCTAGAACTCTGTACCCCATAAAGTACTCGGACGTCAATCTGGATACTTCACTTTCAAGGCTCGAACTCAAGAACTAAACTCAAGGCATTGCAAGCAAATGCTTTTTTGAAAAGCACTAGAAGTCCACATTTTGACAGTGCTTTAGCGGGGTTTGACCTTTCTTTGGTATACTGAAACTGATGTCGTACAGCCGCAGCGAAGCAGAAATTCTCGTAGATAAGAAAAAAGTTTTCATTCTGTACATGCCAGATCATGAATTAGTCAAATAGGTTCTTGTCTCTTTGAATCGTATTATCGATTGCGAATCTTTTCGTATTTTGAATCAATCGTATAGTGAGTGGATCATGGCTGCGTTTAGGAGTGATCCGCCCCGCCCCTTCTTGAACAAGCCGGTGGTGTAGGCGAGGTTCCTTGTAGCATGCAGCCAGACAGATATATAGAAAGTGTGCCGTGATTGACCTCTAAGTTCTTCTCTTCTTTTGAAATTATCGAACATGATGAAGAGCTCTTATCGGCTTGAGGTTTCTTTTCATGCTGAGTAGAAATAGAATAAGAAAAGCAAAAGAATGTTACGCCCATCAAGTCCCACGTCTTTCGTTGGAAAAAACCAACGCTTCCGACAAGTTTCTTGTCTTTTTCGGGGGGAATGGTAAGTAGATAATAAGTCTCTCTTTGGGGGTTCTATTATAGAATATCTCGGCGTCCCCGGTTCTCCTTATCCTTAGACGGATGACTCCCCCACTTTTCGCTGGTAAATACGGGATAGGATCCAGCAGAACTTCTTTGTCTATTTATCTAGAACCCCGTATATCTTTTTACTGCAAGAAAAGATCCAGTTCGGGGCCCCGAGAGAAGCGACATACTGCTACTTCCTCTGCTACAACTGGTGGTTATGGATTCCGAAAAGGAGGGGGCTTTAGGGTTGGTACCTCGGTGGGAGCCGGAGAGTCTTTTTTGTTTGCTATGGACTACTGTATCGAACTCCTATGAGTTCAGACCCCGGCTGCATTAAGACTGATGCTTATCCGCCTGGTGGTAACGGGACTACCTTCCTTATCCTTAGCGGGGTCTACTTCCTTTGTTATCCCTACCTATACTTCCTTCCTTTCCCGCGGCGGGGGAAGGATGCCCGAAGCAAAGATGATTGATCTTGTTGATTTAGTAGTTCGCTCAGTAAATCCTTCGTTGAAGCAACGGCTTACTCATAAGCACCTCGGCCATCAAGACCCGGAGGCATAGACAGTGGTGGCTTATCGAGCACACCGGTTGAACTGCCCTCTATGACACAGCAGCGGTCAAGCTAGCAGAAGATACTTTATGCATTCCGGGAGAAGAGCTTCTTTTTGTGCTTGAACTAGTTGTGCTCCTACTCCTACTGAGCCAAGATGAAAATGACAAGAATAGTGGCTTGGGACCCCGAGTGACCCAGCTACATCAACGGTTCGAAATCAGTTACTTGTCAAAAATCTAGACACAACACAGAAGTGGATCCTTTAGATTCTATTGATCCCGGTGATCCAGTCCCATTTTTTTCGGAGTAGACCTTGCTGTAGAGCCGGTTCGGTCGCAGTCACATATCTTTTTTCATATAGGAGCCTTCCTTTAGAGAGAAGGGGCCTCTCCTCTCGCTTTGCTCGAGTACTTCGTTCCTCTCCTCTCCTTTCAGTCGAGCTACTTCGTTCCTTTCAGTCGAGTGGCCTAACGGCTCCTCTCGCTTTGCTCGAGTACTTCGTTCCTCTCTTTTCAGTCGAGCTACTTTCAGTCCTCTCGCTTTGCTCGAGCCTATCTCTATATCCTCTCCTTTCAGTCGAGCTACTTTCAGTCCTCTCGCTTTGTTCGAGCCTATCTCTATATCCTCTCCTTTCAGTCGAGCTACTTTCAGTCCTCTCGCTTTGCTCGAGCCTATCTCTATATCATCTCCTTTCAGTCGAGCGTATACTAACCTTTCAGTCGAGTTACTACGTTCCTTGTAATGGTTTACTTGGACTTCGCTTCCAAGTCTTGTATCTCTTTAGTCAAGTATAAGCCTCTCCTGTACTGTAGTAATATCTCTTAGGTCGATATCCAGTAGCAGCAGAGGACCCGGAGCAATTGAATCTTTTGCTTAAACAGTAGATCCAGCTTATGACTCTATTCTATATATGATGCTCAGATAATCCAGGTTCAGATCAAGACTGGTTCCGGTATCAGAGCATTCAAGGGGAAGTGGCTTGTTTGGTGGTTCGAATCCACCGAGGGCTATGGCATAAGTTTGAGGAGATAAAGGGTACTTTGCCAATGACTGAGGAAGGTCGTCCGCTACGCTATGTCTTACCGATTCTCCGAAAACAAGACCTTAGTTCCAAAATGCGTCTTGAGTTTTTCTGTTCTAATCGAGATTCGATTAGGTTGGTCAGTGTCTTTGTTAAGTCAAGGGGCGTTTGTTTTCTCTTGCCTTCCTAGTTTTTTCTGGTAGATGACAGGCGAGGCCCACTCTTACTTGTCGTGTTTTTCTCATTCATATAGTGGAGGAAGAACTGTACCGGTCGCTCCTCTGTGTAAAGAGGGTCAAGTTCGAGCTCTGCATCATTCCATTTACCCCAGGTAGGCTTCACTTCGTTATTTCAATTCGAAGATGTATATTCTGAAGTTCACCTTTTCTATTCCCATAGGTTGAAAGGGTGAAATCCAAACATCTTTTGTACAAAATAGTGCACCCCCGTTCCTACCAGCTAAAACACTCTACTCATTCAAAACTCATGATTCATTCCTTGCTGATTTCATCACCTGAAAGATGCACCCCACCTAGAGAAGAAGTCCCGAGTCTAATAGTGAAAGGTGGGTGCCACTTGTCTTTCTTTCGATAGTAAACGTAGATGGCACTAGTATTTCTATATTGATTTTTTTGACGGTTTTATCTGAGTTCTACAGGAAGAGACAATTTCTATTGTCAATCTCCAAACGGCTCCTCTTGCTTTGCTCGAGCTACTTTCAGTCCTCTCCTTTCAGTCGAGCTATCGCCTCTCCCAGAGGTCGAGCTACTTCGTCCCTCTCGCTTTGCTCGAGTGGCCTAACGGCTCCTCTCGCTTTGCTTGAGTGGCCTAATGGCTCCTCTCGCTTTGCTCGAGCTATCGCCTCTCCCAGAGGTAGAGTCTCACTTCTGTTCTCTTCAGTCGAGTCAGTAGAGCTACTTTCTCTTTAGATACGAGATTTCCGATCTTTCTATCTCTATTTGATATGAGATTTCTTCATTGAAAAGATATTTTATGAAATGTCGTATAGAAAGCTTAGTGCCTTCCTTTTCTTGTTTACTACCAAGGGGGATTCTTGTTGGCTGACGAAATGTCAAGGGCGAGTGCCACAGCTGACTCTTCCTCCATACTTTCCGTAAAGCGAAGTTTTCTAATTAGGGAAACGCTAGCTTTGAAAAACACATATGGAATCTCATGGACGGATACATGGGCTACAACCAACAAATCCGCATGACACCAGAAGATGAGGAACTCACTGCCTTCAGGACGCCTAAAGGAGTATATTGCTACACGGTTATGCCCTTTGCTTTGGACTCAAGAATGCTTGGGGCTACGCAACTTATGAAAAGGGAGCCCATTATGCAATGACCATAATTGATCTTTTTGAGAAGTCGATGTCTTACTCCGTAGATTCGAGAGAACAAAAGAAAAATAGCCTGACAAATTTGGTTTGATCCGGTTCAGGTGCGAATTCCGGTGCCAAATCAAATAGAACCTACCATTGTAAGGTAAATGCTCAGTCCATTCAATGCCAGGCATAATGAGTATAAGGATCTCAAAAGAACCTCTTTTCGTCCTATGAGCTTTGAGGTGTATGAAGTCTCATATTTGACTCTTGCAGCGGAGCGATAGAGACTGCATTTCACTTAGGTTGATCTAGGCCGAAGGCAGACCTAAATAAAGGTCACCCTTCTTTGAAAAACTTTGGTATTGCGGATACAAATAATGAATCAGAGCACATGGAGCCATCTCATTATCTTCTTATCTTCCTCTAAAGCTCTAAAGAAAAAATAGGATGGACTAACTGATCTTTACATCAGTTGATGAAAGAGCCCAATGCAACAAAATGCATGTTGGGTCTTTGAAACAATTCGAATCATTTCGATAAGAATCAGTTTTCTCTGTTTTACCGAGAAGGTCTACGGTTCGAGTCCATATAGCCCTAATACATTCCATTTTTGTTTAGTATAGAAATTTGAGTAGTATGTAGTAGTAGGAACAAGAAAAGAAACACAATAATTCATTCCAACGGACCCAATTGGTATTTGTCAAATCTCGGATCAAATACCCATTTCTCTTCATCCACTTTCATGAATGAATTATATATGAGATTTTTCCTGTCCATGATCAAAGAGTTCACACTTTTTTTTGCTTTGCCAATCCCGGTCAATTTATGAAAGAAATGAAAAGAATGAAATAATCCTGTCTCAAGACTTCAACCTGACCCAACCCAATCCTAAGTTGCATGGATCTAGGACCTATTCTTTTCTTGATCTTCAGTCTTTGTAGAAGTCCTCTGACTAATCATTTTTTGGCGGAACAACAAACCTAAGTGATTCTTTACTTTCACTTTCTATTTAGAAGATAGAAGAGAAATATGAAAGAGAAAAAAGAGAAGTGGGATGACATTAGATGAATCTTGAAACAAGGTATGTTCTACAGCAAACAAACTCTCAACTATACGGCTTTCTTTGATCAAAATTCTTTTCTTGTTTCATTTCAGAAGTTATAGATGATTTGAAAATTCTAATTCAAATGGAATAATTCAGACTATTCCACATTCATATCCACATTCATAGGAGTACTTTTATGTTTCTGCTTCACGAATATGATATTTTCTAGGCATTCCTAATAATCTCAAGCGTTATTCCTATCTTGGCATTTGTCATTTCTGGAATTTTAGCCCCGATTAGGGAAGGTCCAGAAAAGCTTTCTAGTTATGAATCAGGTATATAACCCATGGGGGATGCTTGGGTACAATTCCGAATTCGCTATTACATGTTTGCTCTAGTTTTTGTTGTTTTTGATGTTGAAACGGTCTTTCTTTATCCATGGGCAATGAGCTTTGATGTATTGGGTGTATCTGTATTTATAGAAGCTTTCATTTTCGTGCTTATCCGGTTCAGTTTATGCATGGCGAAAAGGAGCGTTGGAATGGTCTTAGCTGAATACTTAGACAATCAAAAGAAAAGGGAAGAAAAGGATGATATTGAAACAGTTATTAATTTGGTTGAGTTTCCATTACTTAACCAAAAAACCCCCAATTCAATTATTTCAACTACATCGAATGATCTCTCGAATTGGTCAAGACTTTCCAGTTTATGGCCGCTTCTCTATGGTACCAGTTGTTGTTTCATTGAATTTGCTTCATTAATAGGCTCGCGATTCGACTTTGATCGTTATGGGTTGGTGCCAAGATCGAGCCCAAGGCAAGCAGACCTCATTTTCACAGCCGGAACAGTAACAATGAAAATGGCTCCCTCTTTAGTAAGTCTTTAGTAAGATTATATGAGAAAATGCCTGAACCAAAATATGTCATTGCTATGGGAGCCTGTACTATTACAGGAGGGATGTTCAGTACTGTTCGCGGAGTCGATAAGTTCATTCCTGTGGATGTCTATTTGCCAGGCTGTCCGCCTAAGCCAGAGGCAATTATAGATGCTATAACGAAACTTCGTAAGAAGATATCCCGAAAAATCTTTCAAATCCAAAAGTTCCTACGAATTAGTGAATCAGGCAGGGTTCCTTTGTGCAGAATAAGAAACAGCGGGTCAATCATTAACAATTTTATTGTCAATGTGAAATATTAATACAAAGAAAAATGTGGGAGAGATGAAGAAGATGCAGGTTCATTTATCTGATTGGCTAGTCAAGCATGAGCTAATTCATAGATCTTTAGGCTTTGATTGCCGAGGAATAGAGACTTTACAAAGAAAAACCGAGGATTGGGATTCCATTGCTGTCATTTCATATGTATAGGGTTACAATTCTTTACGCTCCCAGTGTGCCTATGATGTAGCACCAGGCGGATTTTTAGCTAGTGTGTATCACCAAAATACGGTATGGTATAGATAAACTAGAAGAGGTATGCATAAAAGTCTTTGCTCCCAGGAGTAATCCTCAAACCCCGTCAGTTTTCTGGATTTGGAGAAGTGCTTATTTTCAGGAACGGGAATCTTATGATATGTTGGGAATTTCTTATGAGAAGAATCCTCGCCTTAAACGTATCTTGATGCCTGAAAGTTGGATAGGCTGGCCCTTACGTAAAGATTCTATTACGCCCAATTTCTATGAAATGAAATATGCTCATTGATTGAAATTGAAATGAAATCTGGAATCGTGTCGTATAAGTAAAAAAGTGGTTTTTTATCAATCAATGAGAATCTTGGCATTCCCCTTTTAGATGAAACAGAGTAACTGGACTTTCATTCGTATTGTGGAGGGAGGGGCTAAAAGAAAAAAAGAAAAAGAGGCTCTCATTACTATTCCCCAATTGGGAAGATATCATAGAATATACATTTCGTATGAGCAGAAAAAATAGGATGACTCAAAAGAATTCTGCACCATGAACTTTGAATCGCGCGCATCACTTAGTGGGGATCCCAGAAAGTAACTTGAGCAAGAGTGACAAAAAAAATAGGAAATTTGAAAGAAAAGACAGAAGAGACGAAATGAAGAAATGCAAAATGATAAGAATCGGAGTTTCTTTGTACTGTGTCTGAAATACATCCTTTCTATTCCTATCCTTCCACTCTTTTATTGAATCCTTTTAGCTAATCTTTTTTAGCTATTAGATTTGAGATATATACGAAAATTTCACATACTTTTGGAATAAGAAAAGTATGAACAGAGAGGAAAAAAAGAAAAATGAAAAAGAAAGTAAAGAATATCTATCCCGATCCGTCTCAATGAATTCATTTCATTTGTATGAGGTATGAATATCTAAAAGAAAGATACATTATTCACGTGTCAGGAACCAGATTTGAACTGGTGACACGGGGATTTTCCTATTACTATAAATTTCATTGTTGTCGGTATTGACATGTAAAATGGGACTCTCTCTTTATTCTCGTCCGATTCATCTTCAAAAGATCTATCAAACTCTGGAATGAATCATTTTATCACTGAATATTCGAATTCGATTCTTTTTTCAGCTTCAATTGGAATTGATTCACAATAACTCTTCAATTTTTCATAGATTTTTTTATCTCTATGATTCTAATTAATAGAGGGTTTCTATAGGTCCTTATCTCATACTATTACTCTCTTAATATTACTCATATTAAGAGTAATATAAATAAGAAAGAATATAGAAATAGTATTCTATTATTAGATTCTAGAATAATTAGAATAATAGAATGAAGAAATAGATAGATTCTTCATCTAATTCTTCAGATAATAGAATATATATCTATTTCTATAATCTATATTCTATATAGAATCTTTCTATTTTCATATATAGAGATACATAATAGAATTCAATATCAGATTTGGGTTGTGATTAATCGTTTGCTATGTCAGTATGTATACGTACGTATTAGGCGCATATAAGATTATCCTTTCTGTCATTTCGATAGAAGGTTTTTAGCTACTTACGTAACGTAGTCAATTTCATTCGTTAGAACAGCTTCCATTGAGTCTCTGCACCTATCCCTTTTTATTCTCATTTTCCATCATTGTTTCTCTCAAAAAAAAGATTTGGCTCAGGATTGCCCATTTTTAGTTCCAGGGTTTCTCTGAATTTGGAAGTTACCACTTAGCAGGTTTCTATACCAAGGCTCAATCCAATCAAGTCCGTAGCGTCTACCAATTTCGCCATATCCCCCTTTCCTTTGAGACAAGAATCCAGTTGTAATTCCATCCACCTCTTTCATTTATCTTGGCACTATTGAATTCATTAGGTAATGATTTCTATATTTCTATATCGAAAAAGTGTATGCTGCTATTTTCTTTTTTTGCCCACCCTCTATTCTATCATTTCATCTCTATTGGATGAACCCTATTTGTTTCAATACGAAATGATTCTATCATTGATGTATCCGCAATTCAATACGGATAGATATATCCCACATATATATATATATATATGCCTTTACTCCTTCATTTTTACAGTAATCTTTGGTATAGTGTAACGGTCGATATTCATTCTTTTTTTTTTCATTTCGAATTCTAAATTCTAATTTGATTGATATATTGATATTCTATTTTCATATATGAATATATATATATATCTATATATTCATATTATATGAATAATATGAATATGGATTATATGAATATGTCCTTGAATTTCTTCAAGACTTGAGCAAAACTCAGATTGGAGAGTAGTATGGTCGTTCCATTTATAGGAAAGATGTTCCTATTTCTTTTTGTGGTCAGGTGCTCTTTTACCTTGGAAAATCAGAAAGTTACCTCATGGGGAGTTAGCTGCGCCCACGAATGATATAAAGACTACTGTTGCTTTAGCTTTACCCACGTCTGTGGCATATTTCTATGCGGGTCTTAGCAAAAAAGGATTGGGATATTTCGGGAAATACATTCAACCAATTTTACCAATTCATATTCTAGAAGATTTCACAAAACCTTTATCTCTTAGTTTTCGACTTTTCGGGAATATATTGGCTGATGAATTAGTGGTTGTTGTTCTTTTTTCTTTAGTGCCTTATGTAGTTCCTATACCTATCATGTTTCTTGGATTATTTACAAGTGGTATTCAAGCTCTTCTTTTTGCAACTTTGGCTGCGGCTTATAGAAGTGAATCCATGGAGGGTCACCATTGACTAACTTGAAAAAGAGTCTTTTTTGAAGCTTATCCCAATTCAAGCAATGCGGGGGTTCAATAGAATCCACTACTGGGTTGGATAAGAAAATGCAAATAGCTACATGTATGTATATATGAAGAAATATAGATGATATTACAGAATTTGGAAGAGAAAAAAAGGTTGGGGATCCTACTACATATATTTCTATGTAATGCCTATGAGTATAAATCCTTGTGTATGTTTCGAAGAATGGTTCCAGAATACGATTTCATAGAATATTTCATAGAAGAAAAAGTGCAGGTGATTTACGTTATGGAAGAAGAAAAGTATATGTTATTTCCTAGTGAAATAGTAATTACCCCTATCTCTTTTTTTCTAGCCCACTGCATTTAGATTTAGATGGATTCCCATATCAGTCCTTTTTCTATTTTGTCTGTGATTGTGAATTGAATGAAAGAGAAAGAATAGAAGATTTTCTAAACAAGGAAACGCAATGACTAAAACCGTATACATATCTATTACATAAGGTAGAAAGGAAAAACGGTATATCGAAGTAGTTCTGACAATTCAGTATGAATTCCATTTGGAGCTTTTAGCTACTTCGACCAGATAGATTTTAGTGATAAAGATCAAAAAAGAAAAAATCAGTGTAGTAAAGTCAATAGTAAAAGTAGACGTAAAAAAAGAAGTAGATTAAGTACTAATTCATTGGTTGGTTGTATCATTAACCATTTCTTTTTTTGGTGCGAGGAACTTACCATGAATCCACTTCTTTCTGCTGCTTCCATTATTGCTGCTGGATTGGCTGTAGGGCTTGCTTCTATCGGACCTGGGGTTGGTCAAGGTACTGCTGCGGGCCAAGCCGTAGAAGGTATTGCGAGCAACCAGAAGCAGAGGTGAAAATACGAGGTACTTGATTGCTTAGTCTGGCTTTTATGGAAGCTTTCACAATTTATGGACTGGTCGTGGCATTAGCTCTTTTATTTGCAAATCCTTTTGTTTCATGTTTCATTTCATCGTAGAAGAAAAATGTAAAAAAAGAAGAAGAAAAACATAACCATAACTAAGAAATTTGAGAATTCTCAAATTCCATTAAGAAAAATAAGCGGAGTTATACAAAAAGAACTCTGTTCTTTGTTAGTCCTATCTATAAGGGGAGAGCATATGAAAAATCTAACCGATTCTTTTGTTTCCGTGGGGCACTGGTCATCCGCTGGGAGTTTCGAGTTTTATACCGATATTTTAGCAACAAATCCAATAAATCTAAGCGTAGTGCTGGGTGTATTGATTTTTTTTTGAAAGGGAGTGTGTGTGAGTTGTGTATTTCAAGAATAGGTTGGATTTCACCGGCTGCACTTTCTTTCTATTTATGTCTTCTTTTTTATAGCAGAACTAGGAACAAAAGGTGCACAATCTCGACGAATTACTTCTGAATTGGATTTCATTCAGAAATCATATGTAAGAACCATAGCATTTCGTGACTAATTGGTAAATGAACTTTGATTCTATTCTCTATCAACCAATAATGTTGAGGGGTGAAAGAGAAATTGTTTGAAGTCCAGGCACAGCATAGCATGGTACTCTTTCTACCGCTACGTTAGTACCAAAAAGAAAGAAAAATGAGAAAAAAGGAAGAATTGGGAATTTCTTCGATGTAGAACACTCATATGGATAAAATTCTTTGAACCATTAACTGGAAAGATGGGTATCTTCCCCCCTCCACTGCCGAATCGACGACCTATGTATTGTATTTGTATAAAATGTCTTTGTATAAAAAAGAGAATTTTTTGGATGAAAAAAAGAGAATAATAAGAATAGTACAGATGAATCCAGACTCTTTCTAAATCTCAATTGAAGCCACACAAACATGAACTTACAGATAGATGAATATTGGCACCAGATAGAAGGTATGAATAGGTACCAAGAAGTAGATAACTACTAATTATAGTCACAAATGGTTTATACAGACAAATGCAGGGCTCCCGCCTGGCAATTACAGATTCCACAACTCAATACCAATGTACCGCTATAACTCAAAGACAAGCAAAGAGTTTTCTAAATAGATGTATAACCCATTGCCGACTCATACCTAATACAATCTAAATAACCCTTGGGCAGGAAAACAATTACTTTCTTTAAGAAATCCAGTACAGGCAAGCTACCTCTCATCGTATTGGCGAACATCCAAATTTCCTAACCCAAGACACCAATACATCTACAGGTACAATGGTACCAGGGTAGACTAATTCTTACTACTGAAATACTCATCCGACTCCACAGCCATCTGAAGCTATCAATAGATCATAATATTATCTCCACTGCACATGTACAACCAAGAGAGGTCTAGGACTAATTAGTCCAACATCGGGTGTAAGATACACGAAGCCGGATTGGCCCTAGGCTGGATGGAGATTTAGGAAGTGCCCACTGGTTGTTGTAGGTTCTATTGCAGGCGTGGCCTTTACTTGGTCATTGGTTTACCTTTGTTATTTTACTACTTATTGTCTGGGCCTTCTTTACAGAAACATTAGATCTAGACTATGTTATTTCCCACCGGTTTGTCAGATAGAAGTATCGCTAGTTGGTATATTATGAGTATTTGTAATGGTAATCTTCTGATGGATAGGGTGCTTATGTCTTAAGGCTTGATATGTAGGGCAGGTCTATTATCTTGAAATACACTGGCTTACTTTACCTGTAAATGCTTTACCAATACTCCAGCTTACGTACCTATACTACACAGCATCCACTCCAACAGAGCCAAACGAGAAAGTGAATCAACACAAGGCATCGGCTCTGGCCACACAAATTCTTAATCAATTAATGGATATTATCTATACCATAGAAGATGTGCCATCTCATTGGTCCGCCAAAGTAAATCACCAATTCAATAATTTATCAGCTACAATAATTGAAACTCAAATAGATTGAGACCAGCTGATGTAGGGCTTATAATCGGAGATATCACATATCCATTACCAGTAATTGCCAATTGAGACCCAGTACTGGTGTTAGATAGAAGGGCTGGTTCCAACCTAAGGCACGACACAACACAAGAAACCTCTGGCCCAGGTAAGGATTGATTAGTAGATGAATTCCAGGTAAGACAATGAATCCCCGATCCCTATGTATGGGATATATGCAATGAAATTGATACAAAGTACAGTAGATACCTGGTACAAGCCTATACATACAATAACTAATAAATGACAAGGAAGGTAAGGACATAATGAGGGCCTATCCTGGTAGGGCCGAATTGGAATTTCTCTGAATATCTTCATTGTACTTGTCTTTGCTCCCTCCTGCCCTGGGTTGCCGCTGAAATTGAAATGTGTTCTACCCTTCCAGTGTGAATTGAATTCCCCTGTATACCTGAGCAGTGCTTCCACCGCGAGGGCTAAAGACCTAGGGGGAATTGGTGTCTTTTTCATTCTATTTGCCTTCATGTGATCTATGTGGTACCCCCCAGGCCGACTGAGCTACACGAAGCTAGGCATAGAAACACAAGAAGTATAGATCCAGAGTCAATACACCGGGATTAGAGGACACATTGAACCCCTAGGCATTACACAATAGAACTATTAATTACATCCTCCACATCATGAATAGACTTGGGTTACATGGGAAGTACATCAAGAAAAGGATAGATAAGGCAAATTGGGCGGTAAAGCAACAAACCCTAGGGGTCACCGGAAAGGCTTTGCCATTGTTTGGCTGCTGCAGAGAAAAGTATCCCGTGGCCTGGAATATTGACCCATGATGAAGCTTTGGAGTTAGACAGCAGAGGTACTAGGAGTTCAAGGTTTGATTTCACATCGATTAAACATAGAGTTTGTAATTAAGTGTGCATTGATACCAAGTGCTTTCAATGATGGTGCCAATAGTCTATTAGGTATTTGTGTTCCTAGGTAATCTCTGTAATTGTACTAAAGGTAACCTATTGTTGCAAATCTATTTTTCATGTCTTATGTTTTGATGATTGACAAACACTGCTTTTCTTGGATAGCTTGTTGCTTCTAACTTTTCAGGAATCGACGATCGGACAATCAAAAAGGAGCCAAGTTCAGGAATGCGTAGGTTTAGGGTTGAGTCAGTCTGTACTTTTATTTTTATCTTTTGAGTCCACTTGTAATAGCTAAAAAGACTGATACTTTGTAACCCTTCACACACACACTTGAGAGAATTAGAAATTCTGTTTTTACTCATATCGGCCAGGCCGATATCTTTTATCGGCCTGGACGATCAGCTTAAAACAGAAAGTCTAATTAAGGATTCTTGATTAAGGCAGCCAACGTTAACCGATCGTCCTGGACGATACGTGTATCGGCCAGGACGATAAGCTCAAAACAGAAAGAAGTAGCCGCCATAGACAAGTATGGTATAGCATATCTTTAAATTATCGGCCAGGACGATCCTCGGATCGGCCTGGACGATATTAACAGATTATGCCATAATTGTTCAGGAAATCAAGGAAGTAATTAAGGATGATTGATACGATCATATCGTCCTGGACGATCGCAAGATCGGCCAGGACGATCTAGTCAAAACCTTAAGTTACTTCAGGACGATCAGTATCGGCCAGGCCATATTCAGGGCTATTGTCAGGACGATTTTCCTATGATTTGAACTAATCGGCCAGGACGATCGTAAGATCGGCCTGGACGATCAAGCTATTTTTCAATCGTCCTGTTTTCCATTCAGGGCTATGCTCTGGCCGATCTTCATTAATTTGTACTGATCGGCCAGGCCGATGTCCATATCGGCCTGGACGATAAAGTCGGCAACTTGCAATTAATGAGCTCTTGTGAAGCTCTTCTATTTAAAGAGCTCTTGTTCAACGTTTTTCAAGACCTTTGGCTGCTGCCTTGACCTGAGAAGACCTTGAGGAGAGAAAGAGAGAGAGAAGAGAGAGAGAGGATCTTGTGAGGGGGAGCTTGTGAGGGGTTTCACAAGGGTTGCTTCAAGGATCTCTCTGCGTCGTCTTCGTCTAGAGTTTCTCGTCCGTGGAAGGGTCGGTAGAGGTAAGGAGTTGTGCCGTTGGTTCTGGTTCTCTGCCGGCTTCAGGAGGAAGCAAAAGGAGATAGGTTCTCTGCCTTGCCGGGGTGGCAAAAAGGAGGTTCTTGTGAGGGTTTCTCCACCTAGCCGTGGGGGGCTAAAGGAGAGTCACTTTTTGTGTAGTGCAATACTTGGAGGGTGCCTCCAAGGAGTGGACGTAGGTCGAGTCGACCGAACCACTATAAATCTCTGTGTTTCTTTTCTTGCTTCCGCACGCTTAATTCCGCATTATTTTCGTGGTGTGATTTGGTTTTATGTTACTTTATTTCTTTGTTTAAAAACGAAGTTTTTAAAATACCAATTCACCCCCCCCTCTTGGTTAGTTTGGGACTAAGTTCATAGGGCTTAACATCCCCATCGAACTTTCAAGTGGTATCAGAGCCTGTTTCGAAAATTAAAGTTTAAAAACTTTTTGAATTTGATCCATGTCTAACTTTGGGAATCGCAACACTACGGAAGGGTATTCTATTACCCGACCTCCTCTGTTCGATAACCTACCTTTTGATTTCTGGAAAACTCGCATGTCAACTTTTTTACAATCTACTGATTATCGCATGTGGATGCTTATTCAAGAAGGTTATTCTCCACCTTCTCGTGAAATTAATGGTTTTAAAACGGAAGTTGCTTTTACCGAATGGACTTTTGATGAACGAGATTTAGCTCAACTAAATGCTAAATGTTTGAACTGCTTTTTCTGTGCTTTAAAATCTGAGGATTACATGCGTGTTTCAACTTGCAAAACTGGAAAAGAAATTTGGGATAAATTGTGCATTACTTATGAAGGCACTAATGAAGTTAAACAATCCCGTTTAAATATTCTCTTGCATGACTACGAACTTTTTCGTATGAAACCTCATGAATCAATTTCTGACATGTACACTAGGTTTACTCAGATTGCTACCTCATTGCATGCACTAGGAAAAGAACTTTCAAACTATGAAAAAGTTAACAAGATTTTGAGATGCTTGCCTTCATCCTATGATGCAAAAATTACTGCAATTACTGAATCTAAAGATTTAAACACCTATTCTATTGATAACTTGCTTGGCTCACTCATTGCTTACGAGCAAGGGGTGAATCAAAGAAATCTTGATGTAGGTGAAAAGAAAAAGGAGAAAACCATTGCATTGAAGGCACACAAATCGGATTCTGAATCTTCCGGGTCTGAAAGCGATGGAGTTGCCTTCATCACAAGGCAATTCAAAAGCTTTCTAAGGAAGAAACAAAAGCATCATCAAAGTTGGAGAAAAGGTAAGGATCATAAACATACTAAAGGATCTTCTGATGTTGTTTGTTTTGAATGCAGGAAACCTGGACATGTAAGAGCCGATTGTCCTACACTTCAAGATCATTCAAGCAAAGAAAAGGAAAAAGGTGAGGAAAAAGCTAAGTCTAGGAAGGACAAGAAGAAAATCCAAAGAGGCTTCTGGGCAGAATCTGGCACTGATTCCTCTGAGACTGAACCAGAGGAAGAAACAACAAACTTGTGTTTCATGGGAGAAAACCAAAGTGATGAGGAAGAGGTATGTAGACCAACCTATGATGAATTATTTGAAATTTGTGAAAAAATCCATGCATCATATAGGAAATTAAAGAAAACTCATGCTAGCCTAAAATTAGAACATTCAAATCTACAAAAAGAGCATGAAGTTTTTCTCAAAGATCATGCAACGATTGATTCAAATCACATGGCTCTCCTTGATGAATTTGATGAATTAAACAAGAAGCATTTGGAATTAGTTGATAAAAGCAATGCATTAAAAGCTTCACACACCTCACTTAATGATGATCTTAAGAAATCTAAAGAGATTGAGAAAAATTTGAGGATTGAGAATGATGCATTGAAAAGAACTAACTTGAGAATTCAAAATGATTTGGATACATGTAAGAGAGCTAGGATGACACCAACTTTTAATCAAAGGCCAGAACCTAGGAAGAGGCATTTTTACTCAAATCATTTAAGAAAACCTTTTCCTGGAGTTCAATGTTTTACTTGTGGCATGTTAGGACACATCTCACACACTTGCACAGTTCACCGTAGTACACATTGGGTGTGGAGACCTAAGATGCATGATTCAATACATACCACATCTGCATTGCACTCTATATTTCCTAAGAAGGAGCCCAAATCTGTTTGGGTTCCTAAAACTGACTGTTGTTGAGTCTTGCAGGAGTGCTCTCACCAAAGACCTCGTGGGAGCATAGGATAACTGAACATAAGGAGGCTTGCAGCTCAATTGCTAAAATCCGTTGTTTTATCACTTGCTTGAAATCGTTAGTTTTTGTGTGTGACTTTTATTTTTAGTTTTTGTGTTGACTTTGTTGTTGTCTTTAGTTTGCTTATTGTTTGTTTTTGTTTTTATTTTTGGTCCTTATTTTTGGCTTCCGTATGATAAAAACTTTTCAAGCTTTTAAAAATTGGAGTTTTTTTTTTTTGGGAGATAGGGTTTAGCTTTTTTAAATTAGCTAAAGAGAGTAAACTATTGATGTTTTCCCTTCTTCTGACCTTGTTTAGTGGCATGATTTTTCTTTTATAAAACAAAAAGTCTAAACTCAGTTTAACCAATGGTTTTTTTAAGATATCGTTCTAATCTTGCTACATTAAATCATCTTATGCATAATAGTCAAAATTCTTTGATATCATTCAAGCTTTTGAAATCTTACCATTGCAGTCATCACGTGATTTTGATTTTGTGTTGTGAATTGTTCTTCCCTATGTTAGAGAGAGAGCCCCTATTCTCTAATATTTGGAGGATATACTCACAACTAAGTATTTTTCTTTAAGGGTATATTAAAGAGTTATTAGCTTGCAAAAGACAAAAAGGAAAGAGGCCAATGAAGCCAAATTGAAAAGAAAAATACACAAAAGTGTATCAAAAATCAAAAGATGCTCAAAGAGCCAATAAAAGTAAAAAGAGGCATAAAATTAGCCCACTAATTGCAAGCTATGATCTCTTTGGTAAAACTCTTAAAACTTAGAAAACTCATTGATTATGTGATACATTCAAAGATTTGATTTCAAATTCCATGATTGAGAAAAACTATTTTGGTTTATTATTTATAAGATACTTTAGTTGTTAACAAGTCTTGATTGATCTCTTAAAACCTCTTGTGTTATTCCAAGTTAGGACTCTGTTGTTTTTAAGAGATTTTTTGTACCCTGAAGAATGTCCGATCTAGGGTTAATAGAATCAGTTTTTCAATCTTCTTCTAATTTGGATTTTGTTAAACCTCTTGATCTCCTAGAAACTTCAAAAAATTTAAATTCAAGAAAAGAATTCTCATATGATGCCTTCATAAAACAAAAAAAAAAAAAAATAGAAAAATTAAAATCCAAAAATATTCGGTGTTTGTTTTATTTTTATTTTTTGTGTGTCTTTGACTGTCTTTTCTTTTGTTTTATTTTTGAGGGTCTTGATCATCACCATTCCTTTCTTAATTTCAATTTCAAGTCACATCGGCCTGGCCGATATTTTTATCGTCCTGGCCGATAGGACAAATTCTTTCCAAAATCCATCTGCTGACCTTTTTCTGTGCTTACTGAAATTCATCGTCCTGGCCGATACATCATCGTCCTGGACGATTTGATCAAACTCTTGGTGATAGTCCTGGCCGATAGTTTATTTGTCTGGCCGATGCATTCTATGTGCATCGTCCTGGCCGATACACTGGACCGTCCCGGACGATCCACGTGTCAGTACGTTTTGAACTTTAAATTCGGCCCCGGACGATCCATTATTGGACCATCGGCCGGGCCGATCCACTGTTCGTCCTGGACGATACACGTGGCAAGCATTTAAAACGTTTTAACTTCGGCCGGTACGATCAATTATTGTGCATCGTCCTGGACGATACACCTCATCGGCCCGGACGATCTGCTTTTTCAACGGTCGTCCGGACTGACTCCTCGGGCCGATAGCCTGTGTCTAATCGGCCTGGCCGATATCTGATCGGCCCGGACGATTGGACCGCCTTTTTGACCAATCGGCCTGTACGTAATAATTGACACATATCGGCCTGGACGATTTCGCGATCGGCCAGGACGATATGGACGATTCTTTAAATATAGGCCGATCCAGCCATGTTTTCTCACAACTCATCCTTTCTCCTTTGATTTTCTGCTTAAAGTTCTCTCATATGGCTGGTGGGAAGCGCGTCCGGCAGACCTCTGGAAGTTCCTCGAGGGCAAGGGTTGACCCTCGGTTCCGTGAAGCAGAAGATGAAGCTGCTTATCATCGCTATAAGGAATGTGGAATTACTGTTTCAAGAATTATCAATCCGACCCACATTTCCTACCCGGTAATGGATCTCTTTGCCCACACTTCCCTTTGCTTCATCCTATCTCTTATTTTTCCTTTCAATTCTGAGTTCCTGTTAGAATTCTTTGCAAACCTCCGCATAAACTCTACCTTCACAGCCCTGTCCTCCTATGTGAATCGACGCCCTGTCGAAATCACATATCAGGACTGTGTTGAACTTTTACAGCTATCCACCACCGGAGATAAGCTGCACCTTATTGCCCCTGACCCTGATTTTGACTGGTCCACGGCAAACCACTTTCTTCGCCAGACCAATGCCCGTTACCATGTTGGAGAGACTAGCTCTCTAGTCAGAGATGCTAGGACAATCCAACATGTCCTTCGCACCTCTGTCATTCCAAAAGCCGGCGACCGTGTCCACATTACCCCTCTACTTTCCCTCACTACCTTCTACATCATGGCACATAGGGAATTTAACACTGCAGATCTATTCTTTCGTTACATTGATCATCTCACAACAATTCGCGACCCAGGCCACAGAAGAAAGCCAAATCTAGCCTTAGGACATATCATAGCCTATGTTCTTGAGACCAAATACCAAATTCAATATCCCAATCCACCAGATTTCCCAACTCTCTTCTACTCGAACAATTCCTTCAGCACCCTTCACAGCACTCGTCTCCACCCGGACGAACCACGGGAGGCTAGAGAGGAGGAGGCTCCCGCTCCAGCTCCCTTTCCTGACCCTGCCCCTCTCCACCAACATTCACCGGTAGATCAGTTGATAGCGAGATTTGATCGTTGGGAGACCAGATTTGATGCATATGTTGCTGCCCAAGAGCAGCAACACTCTGAGGACATCGCCCGCTACGAGCATCATCGCGCCGAAGACTTAGCTCGTTTTGACAGTTTTCTCACTCACCAGCAGCAGCAGCATGACCAGGACATCGCCTGGTTCAATGCTCAGTTTACTACCCTTGCCAGCTACTTTCAGCAGCCACCTCCACCTCCTCCATCTGATGATCAGGATCCCTCGTTCTTTTAGTTTGTGCTTTATTGTTTCTTGTCTTTTTGTAGTAGTCTCTCGTGATGTTTGTTGTTCTTTTTTACTGTTGTTGGACTCTCTTTTTGTGATGACAAAAAGGGGGAGTAGGATAGGATGTGTGGTTTGTAACCTTTGTTTTTTTTTTCTAATGAATCTTTAATTTTCCTACTTGTGTTTTGTCATCATCAAAAAGGGGGAGATTGTTGCAAATCTATTTTTCATGTCTTATGTTTTGATGATTGACAAACACTGCTTTTCTTGGATAGCTTGTTGCTTCTAACTTTTCAGGAATCGACGATCGGACAATCAAAAAGGAGCCAAGTTCAGGAATGCGTAGGTTTAGGGTTGAGTCAGTCTGTACTTTTATTTTTATCTTTTGAGTCCACTTGTAATAGCTAAAAAGACTGATACTTTGTAACCCTTCACACACACACTTGAGAGAATTAGAAATTCTGTTTTTACTCATATCGGCCAGGCCGATATCTTTTATCGGCCTGGACGATCAGCTTAAAACAGAAAGTCTAATTAAGGATTCTTGATTAAGGCAGCCAACGTTAACCGATCGTCCTGGACGATACGTGTATCGGCCAGGACGATAAGCTCAAAACAGAAAGAAGTAGCCGCCATAGACAAGTATGGTATAGCATATCTTTAAATTATCGGCCAGGACGATCCTCGGATCGGCCTGGACGATATTAACAGATTATGCCATAATTGTTCAGGAAATCAAGGAAGTAATTAAGGATGATTGATACGATCATATCGTCCTGGACGATCGCAAGATCGGCCAGGACGATCTAGTCAAAACCTTAAGTTACTTCAGGACGATCAGTATCGGCCAGGCCATATTCAGGGCTATTGTCAGGACGATTTTCCTATGATTTGAACTAATCGGCCAGGACGATCGTAAGATCGGCCTGGACGATCAAGCTATTTTTCAATCGTCCTGTTTTCCATTCAGGGCTATGCTCTGGCCGATCTTCATTAATTTGTACTGATCGGCCAGGCCGATGTCCATATCGGCCTGGACGATAAAGTCGGCAACTTGCAATTAATGAGCTCTTGTGAAGCTCTTCTATTTAAAGAGCTCTTGTTCAACGTTTTTCAAGACCTTTGGCTGCTGCCTTGACCTGAGAAGACCTTGAGGAGAGAAAGAGAGAGAGAAGAGAGAGAGAGGATCTTGTGAGGGGGAGCTTGTGAGGGGTTTCACAAGGGTTGCTTCAAGGATCTCTCTGCGTCGTCTTCGTCTAGAGTTTCTCGTCCGTGGAAGGGTCGGTAGAGGTAAGGAGTTGTGCCGTTGGTTCTGGTTCTCTGCCGGCTTCAGGAGGAAGCAAAAGGAGATAGGTTCTCTGCCTTGCCGGGGTGGCAAAAAGGAGGTTCTTGTGAGGGTTTCTCCACCTAGCCGTGGGGGGCTAAAGGAGAGTCACTTTTTGTGTAGTGCAATACTTGGAGGGTGCCTCCAAGGAGTGGACGTAGGTCGAGTCGACCGAACCACTATAAATCTCTGTGTTTCTTTTCTTGCTTCCGCACGCTTAATTCCGCATTATTTTCGTGGTGTGATTTGGTTTTATGTTACTTTATTTCTTTGTTTAAAAACGAAGTTTTTAAAATACCAATTCACCCCCCCCCCTCTTGGTTAGTTTGGGACTAAGTTCATAGGGCTTAACATCCCCATCGAACTTTCACCTATGTCTTTGAATTGCTAGAGACCTCCCCCAGGGCAGATTCAATGAATTGCCTGATGCCTTTGGAAATAGGTATACCTAGTAAGACTAGAATATCCTTACCCACACTCTGATAACTTAAGGCATCCCCAAAGACTAGAGGGAATATCACTAGTACAACCTAGAAGAAGGATCCCCCAGAGGTCTTCAACATGAGATCCCAAGGTTTCTCCAATAATAGATTAGGTGGTAGTAGGGGGCTGAGCCTAAAACCCTGGTCGAGGGACATGAAAACTATTCCAACTAACTACCTCTAGGGCCATCCTCGGCAGGGACCTGATTGAAAGTCTTAGGAACTTCCCTGGGAATATCCGGTTATTTGAGGTAGATACCTGTATTCAAAGTAGTGAACTCCACGGAAATACCTCTAAGGTATTCTGCCTTGAAACAAAACCCGCCATTTATCAGGTATCCCTTCATTTCATCCGCAGTACCACTAGAAGGACAACTATAACTTGAAGTAGCTCAGATACTTATCATATAAGATAAGTTCTCAATTAGCCAAGGAAGTATTAGGACATACTGAGATGATCAATGAAGCCCTCTAGGTCTTAGATATAGTATGGAGGAAAACATTGAATGTTATCCATGCTTGAATCAATATCCGTTGGAACTCCTTCAGGGTTCTCTCATGGACGATCTATCCATGGTCATTGGATGGATTGAATCAGGAGCACATTGACAAGATGCTGATGTTTATGATGACCGCCTACAATGCGTACATCGCGGGAGGACAGAGTCTACTGCAGGCATACGTACTGATTACACAGGGATTCAATGGCATCTTGCAAGGATGGTGGGCGCCCCGTTAAGTAAGATGGAAGCCAAGACAAAGCTAAAAAAGCTTTCTGAAATGGTAACCCTGATCTAGACACAGTAGGATCAACAAATCTAATGTGCGTACAAGCATCTTTTTGCTTTTTCAAAAGAACGTACAAGATCTTCCTGAAGGCACCAAGTTACTCTTACTTTCACTGTGAAAACCGAACTATCCACTTTTTCGGCCTTCCTGCTTTCAAGAGTAGACGAGTACATACGATATTGGAAAGCCCTAAAACTAGATAGGAACTAGACCATAGCCCCTACCTGCTCATGGGCAAACCGTGATGATAGCGGGAGAGGTTGGGATGGAACTTTCTTTGGATAGAAGGAGGGGTAAGAGAGAAGGTTTCCTAAATTTCGTTTTTCACTCTACTGACCCCACTCGGAGATGTAGCTCGAGCTAAGCAAAGATAGGTTTTTTTCTAGACAAAACATTCTAGACAAAACATCTACTCTTTTTCTTTTTAAAGTAAGCGCTCAAATCTCATTTCAGTTTTGAAAAGTGGAAAGTAGGGTCAACGCAATTTAGAATGGAGTTTCAATTGACGCCTAACCCTAAAACCTTAACCCGAAGAATTCTTAGAATTTCTCAAGGCAGGTAACCTATTCTCCTGTAGCCCGATGAAAACAAGGAATGAGCTTAGGAGCGAATTTCTATTTCTCCAAAAATCGGTGAAGGCAGCTTTGAAGCCATTTTTTAGGCAGAGATTTTGTCATCTCTGTGGAATTTAGTTTGATGTGTAGCGAGTCGGGAGTCTACGAAGGGAGATCTAGCCGCAAAAGGCGCTATTTTCATGTCACCATATACACTCAATGTAGTCTAACCGCGAAAGGGGCTCAATGTAATTTCATCAATCAAGATGATATGATCAATCAAGATGATATGAAAAAGAAGGATTTGCCGCGAAAAGACCCCAAGCTACGGCTTAGCGGGATAAAGTCAGGAAAGAAGACTACACGATAGAAGCGGAAGAACTGCTCTTTCCCTGCCGGCCTGACTGAAACTAAGTCCAACTCAAACTCCTAACCCTGTGGGAAGTGTACAGCGCTGGAATGCCTTATTCTCATTTCTTCATCTTAGTCAACTAGAACGGAGAGTTGTTGATTGGGGTTTGCTTTGCATATAGAAGAAACGGGTTGGCCGGTCAGACCAAATCCTAATTAGAGGGGTGCAGCTCCTCGCCCTGGATGCTTATCAGCAAGCCTCACCAAGGAAAGTCATGGACGCCCCTGTGCACACAACACAGATCCATATTTGGAAAATCCACAAAGAGACTGATTGATACGCATCAGCCTCTTCCCCAACGGGCCTCTCGTAACAACAACTGGTTCTTGGAACGTTAGAGGTGCTAACCGGCGCCATGTTCAAAGGGCGCTATCCGACTTCATCAAATCCAATAGAATCTATATCATGCGTCTTAGAAAACAATTGTTCGGAGCACTTGTCACCGGGGGAGCGGCATATTACAGACAAGCTAGAAAGGAGGGGCATGCAAAACAAGACCTAGCTCTGGTTTTTCTCTTCTTCTTCTATAGGTGAATGTTTGCACTCGGTCTAAAAGCAGCAGTAGGCTGATTGGGCAGCACAGCACAGAAGGGATGGCTGGCTCCTCGCGAATCGTGTGGTCGAGTCCTGACCTATAGATATAGAAAGAACTCTTCTTCCCGCATTGCATAGAAGCACTTTTTTAGACCTGTGAAGAGGTCTTTTGATCATCCGGCTCTAAGCCCAGGGGCTTCAAATCAACTAAAGTAAGTCGACACTTCTCAGTATGATTCTGCAGTTCTTCTTGGTTGAATATACGACGGTATGAACACGCCCCTTCCTCTTGGGGGACCCATGGAAAGAGCACAGATCATTGCGCCAGGCAATGAAAATCCCTCCAGATCTCCCGGTAGCAGGCTGAGAAATAAAATCCCACCTACGGCCAATCAGCCTATCTACGTCTTTCCGTGTAATCTCCTCCATCTTAGTCTCAAGGAGCCCAATACACCCAATATTGTACTCCCCAATGAGATGCCGCAAGTAATTCCCAGCCGAACGCACCCCGACAGTTCCAACACAAAATGCCAGACATTAATCAACCAATGGGGACGCGTCCCCGCCGTCCGTCTCCAGTCTCTCCATAATGGTAGTGTCCCCCTCATCCATGAGTTGTTCATTAGCCACCGACCCGGCCTGTCTAGTGCGTGGGAGATACCCCAAAGCACCCAAGCACGTCAATTCCCGAGCAAATTCGTCTTTGACTGCCTGTCCTTCTTCCACCTCGGCTTCGCAACACCAGCCTTCCCCGTTCTGGCCCCTGCCAGGGTGAAAACTCTGGACGTACCCATGTGCATCGAGGAGGTAGGGGTCACTTGGGCCCCAATTTCCAACGGCAGCCGCTCCCCCAAACTGGCCGTCCCAGCATCAGCGTTCGCCTTCCAGGAGGCGCCTCCTCCTTAGTCGCCACTCCAGGCCGAGAAGCCCCAGGACTCCGCTCGCCCAAAGGGGGACCATCAATTCCCCTGTTTTCATTCGAATGGGTCTTAGATTTGGCTTTGCCCGAAACTTTGGAAGAGCTAGAATTCTAACCTTGTGTCAGAACCTACGGGCCAAGGGACAGTCTCAGGTAGACAGTTTCTATGGGGCGTAGACCTCCCAAAAAGTAACGGAGGCGCGCAAATTACCCAATCCTGACACGGGGAGGTAGTGACAATAAAGAAAAAGACCGGGCTCTTCGAGTCTGGTAATTGGAATGAGTACAATCTAAACCCCTTAACAAGGATCCATTGGAGGGCAAGTCTGGTGCCAGCAGCCGCGGTAATTCCAGCTCCAATAGCGTATATTTCAGTTGTTGCAGTGAAAAAGCTCGTAGTTGGACCTTGGGTTGGGTCGGTCGGTCCGCCTCACGGTGTGCACCGCCCGCCTCGTCCCTTATGCCGGCGATGCGTTCCTGGCCTTAATTGGCCGGGTCGTGCCTCCGACGCCGTTACTTTGAAGAAATTAGAGTGCTCAAAGCAAGCCCACGCTCTAGATAAATTAGCATGGGATAACACCACACACTGGATTTCGGTCCTATTGTGTTGGCCTTCGGGATCAGAGTAATGATTCAGAGGGACGGTCGGGGGCATTCGTATTTCATAATCAGAGGTGAAATTCTTGGATTTATGAAAGACGAACCACTACGAAAGCATTTGCCAAGGATATTTTCATTAATCAAGAACGAAAGTTGGGGGCTCGAAGACGATCAGATACCGTCCTAGTCTCAACCATAAACGATGCCGACCAGGGATTGGCGGATGTTGCTTTTAGGACTCCGCCGGCACCTTGTGAGAAATCAAAGTTTTTGGGTTCCTTGAAAGTTGCATATGCATGAAAAGGAAAAGAAAGATACAAAGTACAAACTAAGGGGGCATTTCCACCCTATCACTATCCTCCCTCAAAAGAGACAAAAGAGAGGGAGGCACCTCACTAATATTACAATCATTCCATAGGAAATCACCAAAACAAGCCAAATAGGCACAAAAGTCGGCTGGAGCATTATTATCCCGAGGAATATGCTGAAAAAGGACTTGACGGAAGTCCAATAAGAACGTGAGATCAGGTCCCTCGGTCATGAGGTGAAATTGGCTCAGCCGGTTGAAAGAAGTTTGCAGCCACCCAATCGCATTGCAAGAGTCACCCTCAATGATAATGCCATCAAGATCAAACATCCACTGTTGAAGCGCCTCTTGGAGCAGCACACCCGCCAAAATCTCCGCACGGGCGACATCCTATTGCTCCACTTTCTTTCCCATGGCCAACAGCAACCGCCCACAGTGATCCCGCGCCACAATGCCCAGCCCGGCCACAGCATTGGGTCTCACAGACGCATCAACATGAAACTTCACCCACTTCGGAGGGGGGGCACACCAAAGTTTGTTCAGAGGCAGCCCCAAGGGCTGAGAGGTGTGCCATTGCTCCATAGCCGGCAAAGCATAAGTTCTGGACTGCATGGCCAGCACCGTGGCCGCAATAACGGCTGGCGTACTGAAGGAACGCCCATGGCTTTTGTCATTTCTTGCCCGCCAACATTGATAAATAGTACAACACAGCAGCCTTCCCGAGCTCGGGTTGTTGTTGGCGGAATGCGCAAGGCTGTCAAGCAAATTGTCCCAAGAGCTAAAATGGGGGATAAAGAACCCCCAGCCATTCAGAATATGCAGCACCCGATCCAGCACTCCACAGTGGACCGTCAGATGCTCAGTCGTCTCGGGCCTATTACAACCCCAAGGGCAGTCCTCAGAAACCATGAGGCCCCTTCTTTTCAGCCAAGTATTGGTTGGGACGGCATCCCGCAACAGCCGCCACCAAAACATCTGCTCTCTAGGGTGGAGCTTTCATTTCCGGAGCCAAAGATAAGAATAAGACATGTTCCCAAACGCCTCCCGATAGGCCAAAGCGGAGACAGTAGTGCCAAGCGGCAAATTGATAAGTTCCGGTCTGTCCACCTCATTACCGCTCCGAGGGAGGCTCTCCATAATGCGAGTAGCTAGAATTTCTCCAAAGTCTTGTAGGAGCAGCTCAGCCCGCCACTCCCCTTGGTCATCCATAAGGTCTCCCACCATGCAATCCTCAACCGCCTCAATATCAACGAACGTTGGCCATTCCGCCAATCTCCTATTAGTAATCCACACATCATTGAGGATACTAATTTCCTCCACATTGCCCACATGCCAATGTATAATTGGGCGGAGGGCCATCGCCCCATCCTAGATAACTTTCCAAGTGCAAGAAACATTCCGGCCCTCCCGATTACACCACAGATTCCTACCGTATTTGGCCATAACCGCTCTGGCCAAGAGGGAAGCACCATGGCAAAGAATATCCCAAGCCAACCGCGCCCGCAGCGGCCCTTGCCAAGCGCTAGAAGCATGGAACCCAAGCCCCCCGTGCGACGTGGGGCGGCAAAGCTCCAGCCACGGGACATAGTGAAGGCCCCGCCTATTTGCATCTTTTTGCCACAGGAATTGTCTCACACCCTTGGGGATTAGAGTGTGGGTCA
This sequence comes from Dendrobium huoshanense, assembly GCA_016618105.1. Lineage (NCBI taxonomy): Eukaryota > Viridiplantae > Streptophyta > Magnoliopsida > Asparagales > Orchidaceae > Dendrobium > Dendrobium huoshanense. Next base: position 21,032,398 of record CM028357.1, read on the forward strand.
TCAAGTACATAGGTGTGGTAAGAAGCGACGTGCAGATTAGAGTTGAGCGGCCCGCAAGGGAAAGATGGCGCTTACCCCACACGTTAACCTTGTCATAAATTTTTCCCATAATCTTTGAAAAATCAGCAGCCACAAGCCGCCTCAAAGCAAGCTTCAGTCCGAGATACTCCAGGCTCTGAACCCGACGGAAACCCAAGTTCCTCGCGATCCTCCTCTGCTTCCACATTGGGCACTTTTTACTAAAGAAAACAGCCGATTTAGCACAATGAATCCGCTGCCCCGTCCACATGCAGTAATGGTACAGCACCCTCTTGATACAATTAGCATTGTTCCCATTGGCCTCCGCAAAGACCAACACATCTTCCGCATACAAGAGGTGCGAAACCCGAGGGGCCTGCCGCACAATCTGGACCCCAAGAGCCTGGCCACGCTGGGAAATCGCCTTGGTGAGCAGCTCCAAACAAAGGATGAATAGATAGGGCGACAGTGGGCAGCCTTGCCGAAACCCACTCGCGCCAGAAATCCACTCAGTCCTGCAACCGTTAATAAGCAACTGAAATTTGGGAAATGAAATGCAGTGAATTACCCAGTAAATGAAACACCAAGGAAAGCCCATAGTCGCCATCACCCGCTCCAGAGTGTTCCAGGCCATACAGTCGTATGCCTGCTCCATGTCCACCTTAAGAGCCATAAGGCCAGCCGCCTTAGTTGAGTGCTGAAAGCTACAGAGAATTTCTTGAGCAAGCAGCCCATGGTGAGAAATCGACCGCCCCGGGACAAAGGCCCCTTGCTCTTCTCCAATGATACCAGCAAGCACCGGCTTCATCCTTCCAACAAGAATCTTCGCAACCACCTTATACAAAGACTGACAAAGGCTAATAGGGCGGAACTTAGCCGGGTTGTCCGCATTCATCACCTTAGGGATAAGGATAATAAGCGTCTCCTTCCACCGATCGTCCATAGAGCTGTTCACAAAGAAATCCTGGATGGCATTCACAACCTCCACCTTAATGATGCTCCAAGAAAACTTGAGGAAGGACGTCGTGATACCATCCCGCCCCGGGGCACGATTGTTACCCATTCCACGAACAACCTCCCAAATCTCCTCCTCCGTGACATCCCCCACCAGCAAATCATGGAAGTTGTCGGGGACCAAATCACTATCAGCAAACACTGGCCAGTCCGAAAGACTTGCCCCTCTATCCCGCCATTTCTCCTTAAAGAAATTAAGGAACACCTCACTGACTTCGGTCGGGTCAGTCATCACCCTGCCATCCTCCGCCACAATGTTATTGATACGATTCTCCCTCCTACGGCCAGATGCGGCAAAATGAAAAAAATGGGAATTAGCATCCCCATCTTCCAACCATCGGGTCTTGGCCCTTTGACGCCACCAGATGGTAAGCCTAACCAGCGTGTCGTTAAGCTCCCCAATGCACCTACGCAGCTCCCCCTCTTGTTCACCACTCAAACCGGCCGGGGCACAATCTAGCTCTTGGAGCTCAAGAATTCTGCGCTCCATAGCCGTCTTATGACTGGATAAATCTCGAACCCTGCTCCTACTCAAGTGAAAAAGAGTCTGGAGGGTCCGGTTGCATTTACGGTTGATAATCTCCGAAGGCGAGCCAAAATCATTCCTCTGCCAGCTCTGCCACACAATGCGCCACGAACTGGGGAAAGTCGTCCAAACGTCCTCAAAACGGATCCACCTCTCAGGTTTCACAGAGCTCCGACCCAAGAGAGTGAGAAGCAACGGTGAGTGATCAGACGCCACCCTGCCCAGGTGCCTAACCGTGGCAAAAGGGGCTAAGCACAGCCCATCCGAGTTCATAAGCACACGATCCAAACAAACCCAAATCCGGCTGCTCCCCTCCTTATTATTTGTCCAAGTAAACCTCGGCCCCACAAAGCCGAGATCGTGAAGATCATTACTAACCATAAATTCAGTCAATTCCACAATACCAGCCGTTAAAGTGACCGGTTTGCCACCCTTTTTCTCGGACTGATCAAGGAACACATTGAAATCCCCACCCACAAGGATGGGAGCCCCCGAATTGCAGAATGGGCTAATAAGCTGCCATAACACACGACGACAGAGGTAATCCTTATTAGCATAAACCATCGCAACAATCCACCTCTGTCCCCCCGGGAGCGTGAGGTTCCCCAAGACAACCTGCTCATCAATCGTCAGGACCTCAAAGGACGTAAGATCCTGTCTCCAGAGCATAAAGATACCGCCCGATTTGACCACCGACGGCAAGTGGAAGAAATCCCATCTCGAACCGATGAGGCGATCCACCTCGGCACGCTCCAGGCTTTCGATTTTGGTTTCAACAAGACCAATGAAGTGAACTTCGTTGTCACCTACCAGGTGACGCAGGTAGTTGCCCGTACACTTCTTCCGGGCCCCCCTGCAGTTCCAGTAGAATGTCGAGGACATTAATCAACCATAGGGGAAGCGTCCCCGCCACTTTTAGGTGCACTCCCATCTTTACGCCGCTTCCGTGGGGCCTCCTCAATTGGCCCCAGAGCTTGTAATTCCTTGTCGAAATGAGCCTTGGACGCCCCCAGCTTAGGCCGCGCAGGACGTCAACTCGATTCTCTGGAGATCCCGGCCGAGAACAATAGAGGTTCCGAGATCCCAGGCCGCTTGTCCCCCTTACTGGGACGGAAATTCTCTTTCATTCTTACCGCACTCGGCGCCAAAACTTTCTCCAAGTTGACTTGTCTTGGAGCATTCTCCCCTAATGGCAATTTGCCCACCGATTCGGCCTTCTTTTGTGGTTTCTTTCCTTTCCTCGGGGCCACCAAATTCCAAGCACCAAATAGCTTCTCATCCTTTGTCAGATTGGACACACTCCCATATGACTCCCCGCTGGAATTGTTCACCGTTGGAGTGGAACCCGACAACCCCATTGCCTCTGCCGGCCTGGCCAATTTCATCGAAATCCGATCCATCAGTACGAGGAGGGGGGCACGGCGTAATCATACCCACCACTGAGCTGTCCACACTAGCCGGCAATTTGCTGTTAGCCATGGGGCTATGTCCATCACCTCGAGGCTGAGTCCTCACATTCTCCACCATAGACGGGATGCTACTCGGACCAGCCAAGTTGGCATTATTTCGGGTTGGGCAATACTCCTTCCGGTGACCCACCTGTCCACAACCAAAGCAAGAAAGGCCGAGCCCCTCATATTCAACGCGTTGGAAGAAACGGCCTCTCCACCCGTTAATCCAAATCCCCGCTTGCAATTTGCACGCCAGGTCCATTCTTACGCAAATGCGGGCATATTCCCGTCTCCACCTAGCTCCAGTTTGAACATCGATCTGTAGTGGCTCCCCAAGCATGGAAGCGATTCTAATCAAGTTCTCTTGGTCCCAATACTATAATGGGAGTTGAGGCAGCCGAATCCACACCGGGGACGAGAGGCCTGCAAGAGAACTAGGGGAAAAATCCGGTGTCCATCGATCCATGCCAACAATATTGCCACTGAAAAACCACGGGCCTCCACATAGCACTGCGTCCCTGGCCTCCATCGAGCTGAAAGTGCAAGCGAAGCAATCAACACCAATTGTGGAAATCTGGATCTCACCGAACCTACCCCACTGCCTACGAATCTCCGCATTAAGGACAAAAAATAGGAGGCGGCGTCCCAAGATCTTCCCCACAATAGAATTCTCCAATAAGTTGATGCTTTGCTTGACCAGTTCCAACCGGAGGTCCACGGTCACACCGTCTGACGAAAACTGCCCTCGCTTCACGGCATCAGTCGCCCGAATGTGTTCAGGGCGTTTCCAAACATTCGCTTGGTTATTCAGTGTAGCCGCAGCTGTCAAGTTACCGAAGATCCCGATCTCAGCCCCCTTTGGCCCAAAGGCACAAACACCTTGTGTGCTGCTAGCTGGTTCCGGCAGAACAGCCCCTCCCACCAGAGGAATTTCCACACCTGTAGCAGAAACAGTAATTTTCGGTGGTTCACAACTCCCTACCGCATTGCCCATGAGCACATCGCCACCCAACGCATCCTCCCAATCGGTTGGAGTCAGAGGGCACTCATCCATTCCAGAATCCATGTCTAGCGGGGCACCCCCGCCGTCCGCCAACGCATGACCAGCATACGCTGCAGCACGCCCAGCTGCCGCAACCGCCTCAGCATTCGCAGCCCTTGCCACCCGATCCAAGGCCTGTTCAAAGTCCATTGCCGAGCTATCCCCTTCAAACGCTGGGTTTGCACACACTCGCACAGCCGTATCATGATGCGTTGCAACACCAACCAACTCCTTCTTCCCGATCTGCACAGCCACGGCTGCACCCCCACGGGCCGAAGCAACACCTACCGCGAGAACCTCCCCCGCCTTGCCATTCCGGCTAGCAGCAGCCGTGTCCTCTCTAGAGTGCTTACCCGCAACACCTCCCCTGCCCGAGGCTTTCCCAGTACCTGCCTTACCCGGCGACCGAACCTCAACATATTTCTTCCCTCCACCGGCGCCAATGCCCGACCGCCGCCTATCCCGATCACCTCCTCCCGAACCTTCACCGCCACCCCCGCCGGAGTGGGGAGGAGACCGCCTGTCTCCCCCCGCCATGCCTAGAGCTTCTCACACTAGAAAGCACTCTAGTGAGAGAAAGGAGTGGAAAGAAATGAAGAACCTCCCCCCAAAGCTTTTGGGTTCCTTGAAACTTGCATATATTGCATTCAAACAAAAACTAATACAATCAAGAAACTAAGAGGCCAACGGCCAACAGCTATGAAAGAGAAAACCTATCTTCCTCAAGGATATAGAAAAGATTCTGAGGAAGACAATCAAAATTCCTATCAACACCTTTCCAAAAAAAGTCCCCGTATAAAGCCTGTTGGGCACAAAAATGGGCAGCCTTATTTGCATTCCTATAGGTATGCACAAAAAGAACTCTATGAAAAAGCTTCATCCACGAGAAGAGATCACCCTCCTGAGGCCGATCCTTCCATCTCTGCTTGTACTCAAACTCTTGCATGAACTGAACTGAATAACGGAAGCGTTGTCCCCCTCGATGATGACACCCATCACTTCGAGGATCCAGCCCTCCACAATCCTGTCAATAAGTTCAATGGCTTTCAATTCCACGGCTGTACTGTCCCAATGGATTAGGTTCCATCCAGTGGCTGTGATGAGATTGCCTTGTTCATCCCGGATCACCATCCCAGCATTATTTGGAATTAGAGCCCCGTCAACATTGATCTTTAGCCACTTCGGAGGGGGGGACACCAAGAATTCGTAAAAAACAACCCAGCTGGTTGATTAGTGTCCCAGTGCTCCCAAGGCCCAAAAACATTGCCACGTTTGAGCACCTCCATAATGTGGGCCGCCCGCACCGTAGCAGTGTGAGTTGCTCGGTTATGCTTCTTTGCATTTCTATTTCGCCAACACTGGTATGTAGCATAGCAGTAGATCGTAGCCCAGCTCCCATCTGAGTCAATACACTCGCGGATACCAGCTTTCAGATCCTCCAGCCGGCAGAATCGAGGTGTTGGCTAGCCCCAATTTCCAATCATATCTAAAGTTTCGATAAGGTCCTTGCATGTCGTAGTAACGTGGTCCAGATTTTCTATCTCATTACATCCCATCGGGCAGCTAATTTCTCCTTCAAGCCCCCGAGCTTGTAACCAAGAATTTGTTGGGATAATCCCCAAATAGATACGCCACCAGAAAATCTTCTCCCGAGGGTGAAGCTTGAGTTTAGAAACCTGCACAACTGGATCCTCCCAATGTTGGAACAGCATGTTATAAGCAAGAGATGTGATCGTCCTACCAATAGGCTTCTGAATTAGCTCCATCATGTCTGATTCCTCATTACCAAAAATGGAAATAGCAAAAATGACCTCAACCACGAAAAAGTGAAACATAGACCGAAGGAAAGCAGTTCGGGATGGTAACTATGGTATTGTTGCTTGTGCTTGAACAACTAATTCCATGGTCTTTTTGTATAAAACGTATTTCTCTACTTCAATTCAAGTAGTGTATAATTTCCCGGATTGGAGATCTTTCTTTTCTTATTCTGAAAAGAGAGAGATGACATTTCTAGTGAACCCAAGAAAGGAATGTCTTGGTTGCCTGCCACGGGGCCCCTTTGAAACAAACTAAGTCAAGATCAATTACACAAAGCTAAAGGAAAAGTTCTAAAAATAAGAAGGATTCAGTGAGTTTTCAGTGAGCTCGAGATAGCTGCCTGACGAGAGGTAAGGACACCCGGTACAGTCTTTCTTTGCTTCTTCGTGTGGGGAGTGACCTTCTCTGAGCTCCGATCATGAATTAGGAAATTCCAAGCAGGAAGAGAATGAACAACAGGTCCAAGGAAATCTTGTATGGAATCTACGAAAAAGAAAATCAAAAAACTGTTGAAGAAGTTTACGCAAGATTAGAAATGAAAAAGGTTCTAAAAAAGAAACAATATAAGAGCAAGAATTAAATGGAACTAGATTTCTTTTTGAAAAAATCTTTCCTTTTCAACTAAGATGGGCTGATCCCTTGAAGAAAGATAGAAGAAAAATCTCAGGATATATTGTCTCCTACTTAGACTAAGAAATCCAAAGGAAATTGCTATATCTTCGATTCAAAGAGGTGAAAGAAATATAGATGAAATGCTGATTCAAAAGGACCTAGTTCTTGCAGAATTTCTAAGAAGATTATGGAACCAATTTGTCTATCTATACAAAGGAAAGGAAAATAGATTCTATATCAAACTATGGATATTTCTTTGGTCGATAAGAAAAAGCATCAAACAAAGAAAAAAGACACAAAAAAAGATCTATTGAGAAAGGGGGGTTTGAAAAATCCATTGCACGACACAGCAACATATTTTTGAGTGGAGACAAAAATCATTATGATTTACTTGTTCCTGAAAATCTTCTATCGTAGAGAATTTCGAATGTCAGCAAAGGACGCAAAGTCCCTAGTGTCATCCTCAAGCAAGACCAATGACGAAAAGACCTTCCCCCGCCCTCGGCCTTCACAGGATGAACTAGGCAAGTTTGTCTTTCTCTTAAGGTTCATTCCCCTATAGGAACCAGCAGGTGGATGAATTAGTTCGGGCAGATGGCAGTAATGTAAGTTTGTCTGAATTAGTATTAAGACCGGCTGACAGATTAGCGGTATGTTATTCAGCTCTTCATTTCTCAATTTGATACTAATTCTAGTTAGGTTACTTGTTAGTACTAAATGACAAAGGACTGGCTATAAAGCCTGTTTGTTAAGTGAGCTATATGATAGTCAGATTTCGTTTTCACTTGACCAACTTGTGGTCTTTGGACCAACATAGTTTACCCAATTCTTTCTAGAAAATCTGACTGGTTGGCTAAGAGAACTTGATTGTTTCCTTGTCAATTACAATTAAGGATTGATGATGACTTTGTGGTTTATTCACAGGGTTATATATCTGCCTGTTCAGTGCACTCTAAGAATTTTGGCTTAAGGGGATGAAACGGGGTGGTGGATGTCTGGTAGCCAGTCCAGCATTCGGGTGGTAAGCGAAAGCTTGTCTAACTTACACCTCTAAACGGAATGATGGATTTCACATATATAGACAACAACTTCTTGTTCTTTCAACATATTGAGAATTTCGTTGTGTTATTTCTAGATTAGAATTGTTAGTTGTTTCTAGTTCATTAGTTAGATGATTCATCTCTTTCTATTATTCAGAAACTACAATTTATGAGTGATGTAGATACGTTTGGTACCTGTCTATCATTATCTATAAGACTGAGAGTATATAGTCTTCTATTGTAGTTTAGACTGTTATATGTTTCTAATATGATTGTTTGGGACTAGTTGTTGTGAAGACAATGACGATCTCCTCTTTTTAGTCATGAAATAGTTCTACTTGATACAAGTTGTAACTATGTAAGATGGGTAAGTTGTAATCTTACAGAAAGCAGCTGGTTTGAAGGATCTTCTATCAATCTATTTACTTTCTTTCAATCTTGTTTAGTTAGATCTAACTACTGTTGTGAATTTTATAGCCGTTGTCTTTCAGAAAATTATCATAGATTAAGGTGAACCGGAATGACTGAAACGTCTTCCACATGATACATGTAAACAGAGTAATCTGGAAAGAAGTGTATCGTACAATTCTCTCGTTTCAATAGTTAGATATGGTTTATCATAGATGTCAAAATCTGGCTGACTTATACAATAATGTATTGAGTGGATAAGTCTTTTCTTGCTATCCTGGCATTCACGCCAGGGGTATCACAAGATGAACTTGTCTAGCGGTCAGTATTGTAAGGATGATCTTTCTCTTAATCACCCCTAAAGCCCCTAGAAGAACAAGGATTGTGATGGTTGATCTGGCAATTCAGTGAAGTAATGGCCCTATAGAGAAAGAATTTCGAATTCGAATTTGTTTCAATTCTCAGAATTTTCATGTTGTGGATAGAAATACAAGATTTTGCAATGAAAACAAAATAAGAAACTGTGGACAATTTTTGAATGAGGACAAACATATTAATAAAGATAGAAAAGATTTCATGAAATTCAAATTGTTTCTTTGGCCCAATTTTTGATTAGAAGATGTAGCTTGTATGAATCGCTATTGGTTTGATACAAATAACAGCAGTCGTTTCAGTATGTCAAGAATACATATGTATTCACAATTCAGAATGAATTCAATTCCAATGAAAAATGAAAAAAATCTATAGTGGATTTCCTACATATCGTGTAACATATTTGGTAGATGAACGGAATCCTTTGAAGTAAAAGAAAAAGAAGAAAAGAGTGGGTCTGTTGAATTTCAAGTATTCCATTTCACCAGTAAGATACGGAGACTTACTTCACATTTAGAATTGCACAAAAGAGATTTTTTATCGCAAAGAGGTCTACAAAAAATTCTGGGAAAACGTCAACGATTATTGACTTCTTTGGTTCAAGAAAAAGAAAAAGTCGATAGTTTTTCTTTTCTATTTATCGATTCATAAATTCTGATTTCTTCACTTTCCATATCTATATATAGATAGAAACAGATATACTCTAAATAGAAATGACATCTCTTATGTCAATGACACAAAAGGGATATGAAATGAATGGAATTGGGATATAGATGTCATATAATGAAAGAAAATATAGCCACATTGAGGTTCCCTATTCTGAAATGAGGCATGTAACGGAGCCACTACGAAGAAAGTGACGAAGGAGACTCATCTTGTTCATGGGTTGAGAACGAGAGTCGGCTTCTTGTTCCTCAATAGCTCAGCGGTAGAGCGGTCGGCTGTTAACTGACTGGTCGTAGGTTCGAATCCTACTTGGGGAGATTTTTTGTTTTTTCTAGTGAAGAATTGAAGGCTCGCTTTGACCGTTAGGAGTAGGTAACTCGTTCCCTGTCTTTGTTTCGTCTGGTTCAATAATATCGCTTATCCTAATGAGTTTTACGGACCCAGTAAATATCTAATGCGTTCCCGGGAGGTTCTTTTTGGAGGTTTTTGAAAATGGTCGGAAAAATCGGGTTTCCATTCGATTTCCGGCTGGCTGGTTTTGATGCAAAAAAGACAAAAGATTTCTGGAATTTCTTTTTTGTGGAAATGGGATGGTCTTCAAACTCCCGAGATGCAGTCTAGACTGCGGGCTCTCCTCTCCTTTCAGTCGAGTGGCCTAACGGCTCCTCTCCCCTTCGCTTTGAGCGCTACCTAAGCAGCACTCAGAGAAGCAAAGAGAGACCAAAGAGTCTAGATAGGATTTCATTTCAGGGTTTCTTTTCTGTTTCTAGAGACTAAAGAAAAGAAAGAGAGCTATACAAAGATTGAACTCCCCAGTCCCCCGCCAGGAACTCTCTTTCCAGTCATTTCCTACCTGGTTCCTAACTGCAGATCTACCTGGATTCAAACAATGCATTTCGCTTAGATTCCGGTTTCTCTAGCGTCTATAGGATTAGGATATAGGAAGGGGAGGGCTTGTGGATCCCAACTCTATATCATCTGGGATCACATTCACATTACGTGCGGGAATTGGCAGCGTAGATCCACTTCAAGCCCACCTACTTATGTATTAAAGATTGAATCAGACAACTCCATAGAACAAAACCCCACACGCTGCCGCCATGTGAGAGTAGGTGCATAATGGTAAGCCTGTTGATTGAAAAGAACCCTAGACTTTCCGTCCAGCTATCTCGCTAACCGAAAGAGGCATTTGATTCTGAACGCTTTCAATTCACTACTTACCCCATATATATGACAAGTTTCACTCATTAAAAATCTTTTCTTTCTATATTCCTATATACTACTATCTTACTTAGCCTTAGTGGGGCTAGCTGGCCGGGGCAGAAAAAAAGAATCTTGAGTTTATGGCTGGTAGACTTAGTTGAAGTTTGATTGGAGCAGAAATCCGTTATTCTCCTATTGAAAAGCATTGTTTGTCGTTGATTTTCACAGTCCAAAAACTCCGTCATTACATGCTCTCTCACAAAGTGACTTTGATATCAAAGATCGATCCGCTGAAGTTCTTGATGACAAGACCAGCATTGACAGGTCTCCTAGCCAGGTGGGCAGTATTATTATTGCAGTTTGATATCACGTATATGCCACAAAAGGCGGTGAAAGGTCAAGCCTTAGCAGATTTTCTCGCTGCACATCCGATCCCAGCTGACTCGCCACTCAACGATGATTTTTCTGATGAACAGATCATGCAGATCGAGGAAGAGAAGAAATAAAAATTTTGGGAGATGTACTTCGACGGGGCATCGTCGATGAAACCTGTCCGACATCCAATTCTTGCAAAGGCCCGAGCTGGCATCGGTCTCATTTTTATAGCACCTGAGGGAGGCATAATGAGATTTTCGTTCAGTTTGACTGAACCTCGTACCAACAACGAAGCTGAGTACGAAGCTCTTTTAGCAGGGTTGGAGATTGCGATTGATGTCAGAATCCAACATCTCCAAATCTTTGGTGATTCTCAGCTTGTAATAAATCAGGTCCTCGGTATTTACAAGGTTGGCAAAGTTGAATTGGCCCATTACCACCGGCGAGCCCTCGAGCTTCTGAAACAAGTACCAAATATTGAAATAGCTCGAGTTCCTCAAGGACAGAATGCTAAAGCAGATTGTCTGGCCAAATTGGCCAAAGAAATGGCGAACATCAATGAGGAGAGGCCTATATTCATTGGAGTTTACACTCGTAGGGTCTTGGAGCCCGCTCTATTACAATTCCCGAAGGTAGAAGTACCTGATTCAAGTCAGCAAGATGAAACCCCAGTTAGCCCTCAACCTCTCCATCAGATCATTATGGAAAACTATCCGGAAGGATATCATGTAGCCAAGAGACGTAAAGCTAGTCAAGCTTCAGAATCTTGGTGGTATTGCTTAGACATTGAGAAAGGAGATGACTGGAGGCAGGCTTTCATCGAAGATTTCAAAGAAAGTAGATTTCCAGTAGATCAATCTCTTGCCACGCAAATTCGGAAGAGAGCATTACGATATGCGTTCGTCAACAATACGCTGTATCGCCGAGCTTTCGATCAAATGTGGCTAAGGTGCCTAGGGACCAAGGAAGCTGAGAAAGTGGTAACAGAAGTCCACGAAGGACTTTGTGGTGCACATCAGTCAGGTCCAAAGATGGCCGCTAAAATCAAGTCTGTCTATATAGGATATGGAACCCCCTAAAAATTTGACGTCCCTCCAGGGGAAGCTGGGATTCTTACGACGTTTCATATCGAATTTCTCGGGAAAATGTCAGTCTTTTGCCGCTCTTGCCAAGAAGAATGTTACTTTCCACTGGTTGTCAAAAGGCATTTGACGATATCAAAACATCTTTATCAAAACCTTCGGTTCTGATGTCACCTATTCTGGGGAAGCCTTTGATTCTTTATATAGCTGCAATAGACTGACAGTCGGGGCATTATTGGCTCAAAATCATGAGCGGGAGAGAAAATGCCCTATCTTATTTGAGTTCTTCCGGCAGAAGCTAAATATCCTCCAATAGAGAAGTATTGTCTAGCCTTGGTATTTGCTGCACAAAAACTAAGACATTACCTTCTCTCACACAAAATCAGCTGAATCTCCCGGATCAATATCCTTTACAATATTTGATGACAAAGCCCACCTTAACAGGAAGACTAGCTCGATGGGCTATCATCCTATCTCAATTTGATATCACATATGTCCAGCGGTGAAGGGACAAATCGTTGCAGACTTTTTAGCCGCTCACCCCATTCCTGCTGACTCTCCATTAAACGACCTGTTCCCAGACGAACATGTTAGTTCCGTTCGAAACCAAAACTCCCATCAAAGAAAATTCCTCAGGTTCAGTCAGGCATCTTGGTTACCCCTGACGGGGGTGTCTTGAGATATTCTTACGCTTTGATAGAGCCTTGCACCAACCGAATATGAAGTGGCCTTGAATTGATTCTATCGTCAAAGATCTCTAAAGTGAAGATATTTGGTGATTCCCAATTCATCATAAATCAAATTGCTGGGTCATACAAAGTGAGAAATCCTCATCTCCACCTTTCTCATCAAGCATTCTTAGAACAAATACCTGAGCTCTCATTCTTCAAAATTCCGAGATCTATGAATAGCCGAGCAGAAGTTTTGGCTAAACTAGCGAAAGAGTTCTCCTAAATTCCTCTTCATGTGACCATACAGACTCGACCAGTCCTGCTACCTCCTGTAGAAAAGTCGAGAAATTCAATATCTACTCCAACTGATAAGAAAGATTGGAGACAAGATTTGATTGATTATTTACAGAAGGGAATCCTCCCTCAGGATCACTCTCTGGCTTATCAAAGAGCTCTTTCTTAGATACGAAGATCATAGATAACTTCTTTGGCGTAATTCTCACCCACTGCCCTTCCTTGAAACAACATCTAAGTTCTCACCGGGGATGTCTCTTTCTTCTTGTTTCAATGTTTTCTGAAAAATGGATTCAGTGTATGAAGAAGGAAGCCTATGTAGGGAAGGAAGAACTACGACTCGATTTGTTTGAATTGGAGATTCTCCCGCGGCTAAAGTAATGTTCCGGTTTCCGGTCGCAACACAACCAGTCTGTGTTCGCAATGCCATACCAGACTTTTTTATTGAACCAATGTAATTCATTTCTTTCATGAATGATGCAGGAAAAACCTGTAGGGATTAGTGCGTGAAACCACACTAACTGACACTGACGCATGGGACTCCTTCAAGGAATGTTTTGTTCAAAAGAATCTAGCTCTAGGTGAGCTTCTATAACGCATACCGACCATTCTAGTTCAAACAACCCTTCTTTGGTCAGAAAGACTATTAGCCAATAGATCCCGAACCAAGATTGAAACCAATGGAATGCGAACCTTCTTCATACTGTAATTTCTCATGCCTACTGAACCTCAACCCTCAGTTAAGGTAAGGCTAGGATGAGGTGCGTAGCAATAGGGCAATTTAGAGCTCATTCCCGGAAAAGAGAACTTGGAAAACTGGACTAGCCCCCATACTTTGACTTTGAGGATGATAGGGCTATGGGACTCGACTCGGAGCAAGTTAAGGCCTCCCGGTTAGCTAGGGAAAATTGACCTTCACTCGGCTCAGTAGAAGTATATCAAAGTAGTGCGATGAGATTGAAAACTCAGACGGGCATCTGAACCTCTTTGAACTTGAGTTAGTCCGATCAATAAGTAGTGGAGCCTCATCGATCGAGTAATCTATAGAAACTGAAATTGATTGATTGCTTCGTCTTTCAATTAGGATTTTTTTGACACGAGTTGAAGATCAAAGACGAGAATGGGACTTCATGGAGCTAATCTCTTTCATCAAATGAAAAGAACTTTTTCTTGCGTAGCACTCACCACACCCTTGGCTCACTGGACTGGAAAGGAAGGAATTGCTCTCACCCGCCCTACTGGCATGTGTGAAGCTTACAGCCTTTGTCTGACTTTAGAACCAAATGGTGTTTGGGCAGGCTCTAATATCCGTATTTCCGTACTTTCATCTCATTCCCTTCCTCTTGGGGGACCCATGGAAAGAGCCCTTCTTCTTCTTATTGGAAATGGAAACCAATTATGACCTTTGTATCACCAGACATCTCTTACCTTCTTCCCGTCCCACAGTCGAACTCGTAAGCTTACCAGACACAGTCTCACCACAGCCTTGACTCCCAAGTTGAACTCCTGTACGTACCATTGCTCGAACTCCCATAGCCAACTAGAGCTACTAGTCTTGTCTTTGTACACGTCCGATGCCGAACTTTGTCAGTTGGAATCATGAAAGACGCACAAGCATAGCAAATCCCATCCGGGAGGGAATCGGTGGGGCATTGCCTCGGCAAAGCCTGACTATGCCACTTGGTCGTTATACAGTAAGAAAGAAAAGAAAGGCAATCAAGGTAAAAGGATATTCCGAGAAAGACGCTAGGCACCTGTGAACCTGTGAAACGAAATCCCCCTAACAGCGATAAAGTTACCCAAAGGAAACTGAACTAAATCAGCACTCGATATAGCCTTAGCACGAAGGGAAGACGAGGCATGAGGGATGATCCACCTGGAAACCTCGCTCGGGGTTGACTTAAACCCCAAGCCGATACTAAGTACTCGGTGCCTTTCAGACCTCCTAGAAGACACATACCAAGACTTGATGACAGATGAAAAATAGTAATAGAAAATCTTTATCTAAATCTAAATAGTAAAGTAAATAGTAAGAAAGTAAATAGTATATAATAGAAATAGAGAGTATATAAAATAGAAAAGAAAAGATTCTATAGAAAGATTATACAATAAAAAAGACCCCTCCTTCTTTTTCATATAGAGTTCTTTTTTTTGGATAAACCTTTAGCACTGTGCTCAACCGGTCTCAATTACATAAGAATCTTGATCCTAGATACTTATGTGAACCATGTTTGTTGCCCACTGGTTGACCCTTTGAATTTCCAATGCTTCAGAATTTAGCATTAGTGAATAACACCTGTAGACTTTCTTTTCGAACATTTTGAAATGTCGAGTACTTCTTTCATTTGCCTGTTTTGTTTGACCTTTTCAAATGTACTTTAGCTTTTGTTTCATGATCTCATTTTGTCATCCTACATGAAGATGTTCATCTGGAGGAAGCTTTGTTTACTTCAGTTAGACCCGTACCCTTCTAGGTGAGTCGTCCTCAGCCCACACCAATGGTTCAAGTTCAGGTATGGTTTGCATTTTTCTTTCTTTGCTTATACTGATGTCATTTCTCTGATTTTGTGCAGTGCTTGGAGGAGATCTACTACGAGACAGAGATACTTCTCAGACGTCCTTCAATTGCTACTACATACCACATAAGGATCCAAGATTGTAGTCTGATTTCCATGATCAAGAGCCTTTGGAGAACATTGATGGAATTGATTTGTTGCAAGGTGAATCTCCAGGCGATGTGTGACAAAGGGGTTCAAGTGATTGAAACAAAGCAGCATTACTTCCAACTTTTTGTATTTGATGTAGTCGATGTGATATACTTTTGTGTACTCCTCCTCTCTCTTCTTTTTTTTATTGCACTTCTGTGGATGTTTAGCTTTTTTGTTACGAGCTTCAGATTACTGTTGTAGTGTTTGATAGGTGTTTCTTCTCTCTGAATTTCAGACATTTCTCAAATTTTTTCTATTCTAATTTCCCTTATGTCCTAGCTTTGTGCTTTTGTGGACTTAACGAAGGTTTGACACCGATGACCTAGCCTTCATGACTTGTTTTAGGTCGATGGTGAAAGATCGTCAGCCCTATGCTTTGTGTTGTAATGGATTTCTTGACGATAAACTTCCCTTAGTTCAGCCTCCAGCTTTTGTACGAAGAACTCCTTTTGTTGTTGGAAAAAGAAAGATTCCTTCGGTCTATGTTTCGTGTGTAATTAGACTTGTTGAAGGCGCGAAGCGTTTCAGAGCAAAGATCATTTTCTTTGCTGCGCACCTTTGACCAGTTTTCTCTAATCTAGGTCGCTTCAACTTATCAAGTCAGAAGCTTCTAATTTGAGCAACTTTTGTCGTCAAACTTTCACGGTTCTCTTACTGCGGCTGTTTTAATGGCTTTGTTGAGTAAGAAGAACTGTCAACAACTCAGTCATATTTGGGCTTGTTGAGTCCGACCTTTTGACCCATTCGAGTTCTTGATTTGAAATTTGACCAGTCTGAATCGACTGGTCGAAGTTTTACAAACTTTCTCATTTAAGCTTTGACATTTTAGCAAGTCGAAACATGAAGCACTTCATCCAGGACAGACGATACCATATTGTCTTCTAACTGAACGACAACAGACCTTCATCTGAAGTTCTTCGGTACGAGGCGGGTACATAGGAGTACCTGATGGTTGATAAGCATATTCTTCTTCGTAACAAGGTTGGACCTTTCCGGGCTGACCCACGGATCCCACTGATCCCATAGCTGCGGAGGTGAATCCATTCGACGAAAGAAGGATGAGCAGAGACCCCAGGATGAACTTTGTGGCGGGGTGGAAGGAAGTCAGGATTCTAGTCTGCACCAGAGCACATAAAAGAATGCAACTAATTACTCGTAGAAGTAATTATGCATAAAAGTCAAAGAAGAAATTCTTCAAGAAGCGACCATGAATAGGAGGTAATGGTTGAGTGCCCTCTTTCTCTACTAAAAGATATGCTCCTCCTTCATATACAACAATTCCAATTTCCCACCTTCAGACAAGAACTCAGTCTCCTACTGAAAATGTTTGAGGTTCTCATGTGCTCGTGATATTCGAGCACGATACAATTCGAGAGCTTGTTGAGCTTGAAGTCGAACAGTATCAAGATTATCCAATTCTTCTTCCTAGAAAGCGTCAAACTGGGTCTTGGATTCATTTCCAGATATGAACACAGTCCCTACAGTTCCTGCTCCTCCTATTCCTTTTACGGATACTTATATGGCTATTATACCCGACACTGCTTATCCACAGAACCAGTTCTCTCGGTGATGCCTCCACAAGAAGGTCCTACAGTTATGCTCCAGGATGGAATGATTTCGACCATCCTTGATGAAGTGCTTAGGGTTCTCGCTCAAACAAAGAACGCCGGGCCAGTTTCCCAAACGCAGTGAAATGAAAACCTCTATCTTGCAGTTTCGAGGAGTGTTGCTCAAGTCTTTGGTAAGACTTCTGCAGTCATACCAATAGTTAAAGAAGTTCACAGGATAGCTTCTGTGGGTTCTACAACATCTCTACATCCAATCTAACTAAAAACGCAAAGTAAACCAAAGTCAAAGATAGAGAACAACATCCATGATCCTCTTCTAGCGGATCAACTCACTACTAAGTTTTGCATATGACATATGTGTATATGTATGATATGTGTCTATTTGTGATAAATGTACATATTGGTATGCTGTTTAGAAATCTCTGACTGTTATGAAAGAGTTTGGTGGGCAATGTTGTAAAGAATCTAGAAAGAAATAATGTACATTTTGTTGTGCCCTATTGACAGACTTCAAATCTCATTCTTATATATGTGCCCAACTTGGGGTCGGACGCAAAAGACAAAACAAAATAACAAAAACTTCAAATCCGGGGTTGAAGTTCCAAATATTGGGCATCCTCTCAGTACTTACCCCTATCTGGAGTCCTGATTGAAAGAAATTCTTACACTCTCAAATCAAGCATATTCCAATCCGGTTGGATCTTATGGATAGGAACTACCGTAATGTCCCAAGTCGGTTGGTAAGTTTCTTCTTTGGAATTTAGTCTGGGTCATCAAAACTCAAGGGAAGGTTGTTGTAAATCCTCCAACGGTATACAGCCTGACCTACAGGGTGTTTCATTGATTTTTGTGTATACTCCTACATAAGTCTTCGATGAACATTCTTCAAGAACGTGGCTCGTAAGTCTACCCACCGCAGAGTCATGACACGTTTCAGGGTTATCCTACACAACGGGATGCCAACCCTTGAATGTTTTCAGCTTGTGTCCATTTGGATTCAGTGAGTCAAAATTTCCAAATCAACTTCTCCTATCGAATCTTAATCCATAATCACATTTGGACTTAGTTCATAGGAGGAAACCCAGTTTAGAAAGATCATTTGTCAAATTCTTCTGCCACTTAGGTTGACCCTAGACACCCTAGGCTAGACCTTCCTTCACTGTCTGAGTTTCACCCATTGTTGGGTCAAACCTGGACAAAATCTATCTCCAGGACCATCCAATGGTTCCAGAGATTCAGTGAATTTCTTCACTTTTAGGGAGATTGACCTGCATCAGGCCAATTACCTCTGGGTCCCTGCCCCTTTCACTGTAGAAGTTCAACGCTGCGCGCCTTGAACTGCATACTCCCACGGGTCTTTTATACTGCTAGCTGTATTGTATACCCAAATCTCCCCAACCCTCCTACTCTTCAACTCCGCTCCTCAATCCTACTCCAAGTTCCTTGCCTTGCTTTTTCAACTACCTTCCCTCCATTCATTGCTATTGCTGGCTGGCAGTAGCATCCCTTTAGTCAACCATTCACGGAAAGAGCTGAAAGAAAAGAAAGGCATTCGACTTTCATGAAGGAGCTCGTAGCCGTGGAATCAGCTCTTCCCTTCATTGAGTTGCCTGATACATCTGATTAATCCGTACCGAGTAGTAGTCTTTGAAAACCGATACAAATATGGCTTCTGCTTCCGCACCCGAGCACCTTCCTAAAGAAAAGAGGTCTCGTATGAATGCACTAGAATAGAAGGAGGGCGAATTGCATAAGTAGAGTTCTCCTCTACCTAGCCCTTTTCCAACCTCTAAAAATGATCCAAGCGCACCTGGAATCACCACAATGGAAACTCTAGATGGGATACCATTAGGAAAAATGTCTAGCTTTTCTAGAGTTTTCTTGAATCAAGTCAGCTGGTACTCTTTTTTTCTTATAGCAACTACTAGACTGGACTTCAAGGCAGCTAGAAAGCCAGCTTCATCAATCAATTTTTGAGTCAATTTAGTAACCTAGGCTAAACAACTAAGAAAGCTAGCTAGCATTGAATGAAAAGCTACAGTACATACCGTTGTTCACATAATGAGCCTCAATTTTTCCTAAAAGTACATATAGTCTTCTCAGAGCCAACCTTTGTGGAGGACCTTCGTAAGGAATGCAGCCGGAAGTCTAGTTATGAAAAAAGGTTCCGGGAAGAATTCCCGGTTGAACCAGTTGCACTGCCTAGCCCCTCTATACCAGCAAATCTCTTTCTTATGGCCGGTTCACAGGGGGACAGCAGCAAGCATCGGCACCATACTCGGCTGTTATGGTCTTTGCTCACAGATGGACATAGGAGCTAGAGCCCTCGATTCGCTCATTTCAACGAAGCGAAGTCAGTTCTTCGCGGGGTAACAACCTCTCCTTCTTATGTTGTTTTTACTGGGAAATGCCAGGCAAAGCTGCTTTGGCGTGCACTGAAAGGACGTCTTTCAAAGGTGAGTGCATAATCAGGTGTAGAACGGAGGGGATATCCTAAGTTGATGTGCACAAGTGCTTCCTCTTTAGGAAGTCAATTTTTCTTGCCTCTTTGTACATCAACACAAGAAGTGGCGATCAACACCATTGAATAAGATAGACCGCCCTCCTTTAAGCATAAGTCCCGCTTTTCTTTTCGAAGAAAGAAGCATCTATCGTATTGAGAGAGAGGGGGCTGGACTCGACCAATCGCATCGGAAAGTGAGACAACAATGCAATGGATTGAAATGTCTGTATCAACTAGAGCAGAAAGGTAAGCATAGGGGAAGACTTGTTTTTTCATTCATCATCAAATCAAAGAGTGGTATATCCAGACGGTCAAGTCAGGTCGGTTAGGCACAGGCATAGAAAGTCATCAGGTAGGTAAGCAAGCCTACTGAGGGAACAGCAATCACGTACGGGACAAAGGCCAAGGTTTCCGCCAAGTCCGACTAGCCAAAAAGTGTGATAAGTTGATCGCGTAGGTGAATTCAAAGTAGTAGGCCTCGGAAGGCAGGACTATGAGAGCGGTAGCCGGTTTCAGCCTCGGTCGGGTAGGATCAGAGGACTAATCGGAATGGGGGAAGTGAGCCTTCACTTCATAAGGCAGGGGTTGGAGTAAGTTGAAGCCGTAGGCGCGATGCGAAGTTGATTCAAAGAAAGAGTGAAGTTACCGGTGAAGTATGAGTAGTAGCCTTCTATAGAGACTACCCCGGTAGATGAGCCGGCTTAGAGGGGTAGGGCAGGCGTAAAGTCAAAAGAGGCAAGGGCAAGGTTGGTTCGACAAACAACATCTACTTCTCCGATCTGAAATAACAACCAATTTCTCCGATCGGAGAATAGGCTCAATCAATTCGGTCGGGGAATCGGGTGCGCGGGCTCGATCGGCAATTCCGCTGAGCGGGTGAGGGTGCCTCCGTACAAGTATGCCAATCGGAGTACTTCAAATTAGCCAGATTCTCGAGGGACCGGACCTTAAGACATACTCTTCGACCCAGTCAAAATTGGGCACCTTATCTTTAAGGTATAGAATATTCTTTTCAGGTTCATGTTTCTTATTTAGGCAATTCTAGGGCTCATTAGAAAGAGAGTTCCATCGACATCAATTCAACCGGAGGAAGGTTTCTTACACTTCACACTAAGCCAATCAATGGGATGAGATGGGAGTCAGATTCAACATAGATGATCGGATTCGGGCAAAGAGCAGATGAAGAAAGCCAGAGCTAGTCTAACAACTACTGATTCTTCTCACCCTGGGGGCACTTAACCTACCTTAACCTAAAAAAGTGACTTCGATAGGCCTCCTTTCCTTCCCCCTTTGCTACTTGAAACTAAGGGTCTGCAAAGCTAAATGTACGATTTAGAGCTGTCGTCCCAGGACCTCTTGCTTATGAATACCAGCTTCTTTCTTTCCGGTACTTGGTTGTTCCCTAAAGCATTTCCCGTTCGCCCCTTGGCTTCGTTCAATCAAAATATTTCTCTAAGCTTCTCGCCTACTCCTACTCTTTCTACTTCTATTTTCGGCTTCACCCCTGCTTGCCATTTCCTCTATTAGATGTACAGGGAAAGCCATCACTTGTCCTCTTGTTAGCAGCGAGCCTACTACCGGGGAGGATAAAGAGCTAGAACTCGGTAGCGAGCCTGGTATTCGTTGATCGGACTTTTCCGGGTCAAGGAATGAGTTTACCGGATGCGATAAATCTCCTTGCTCCGCACCTCGTTGCCTAAGAGTTCTTGCTTCTTGCACATGCTAGCTTTCCAACATGAGCTTATTCTGAGCCCTCAACATGGCAAATGAAGCTAATCTTCTTGGTTGGTACGGACCAGCTCGGGGCTTACTTTCGTAGGGGAAAAATGGCGTCTGTGTAGTGTATCATTTTCACTCACCGTGAACATAGGAATTGGATGGATGACTCACTCTCTCTTGAATGAGATGTCAAGTCAAATAGCACCGGGGTGCCCCTAACGAAAGCACAGACCTATCGTAGGCTGACTTTCCTGGTCACATAGGCAACATATGCTTTCTATATGATCGATCTATTACATATGAGTTCTATCATATATAGAAGTCAAATAGGAGATATGTATGTGACCAGTCAAGCACAGGCCAGGAAAGCGGAAAGTACAGCTTATCAAGCAAAGTAGTCACAGTTGGGGTTGGTGGTCTCATTAATGAAAACAAAACCGCTTTCTCATGAACTCGGACGGGTTGAGGTACTTTAGGCGGCTGAGCCGGGAAGAGAATGTGACGATGACCATCAGAGGAAGGAAGTATCCTCCTTCCGACCGGCAAGATTAGACGACCTCGGCCGCGTCCTCTTGCTGCTTCCTGAGGAGATACTGAAGAAGCACGCAATGGAGACGGCGAGAACTTACGACAAGGTGCAACCTTGAAATAAGGTGGAAGTATGAAGAGTTGTAACAGGGTTAGGAATTTACACTATTGCCTTTAGCAAGTAGAAGAAAAATGGAAGAAGGTAAATGCTTTGTATTCAGCTTCTGCACTAGAGCGGGCAACTGTTGGTTGCTTTTTCTAGCCCCAAGAAATGAGATTGTCACCAAGGTAAATGCAGAATCTAGTGGTTGAGCGACGAGTTGTTGGACAACCAGCCCCATCCAATCCGCATCAGAGTAACAAAGAAGTGTTTAGACAAGTTCAAGAGGAAGAAACTAAGGTAAGGTAAGAAGCTCAGACTCAGACGGAAAGCACTACTAGCTGCTGACTACACTACACAATGAAAAAGATAGGAAGACCCCTCATTTTTGAGCAAATAGGAAGCAAGCTTCTTTGTGTAGGGCGACTAGACTCCACAGGGAGTCTCTCGGGTGATAAGAGTTTCATCATAAGTTCCTATTTTAGGGACGAGGAAAGTCACAGGACTCATAGATAAGGAAAGCCAGGACAAGGGCGTAGCGCAGCATGTACTCATTCTCATTCGCAAAGTGGACAAGCATAAAAAAAAGAGGTTTTTTAGAAGAAGCGGATCAGCATATTGGTTGGTTTGACCCGTAGTCTTTATCTTTCAACTCAAAACAAAAAAAAAAGAAAACGCTTTTCAAGTGTCCAAGTGTGGAAGCTCAGTCTAGCGCCTAGGCATTATGACTCACTATTGAAATAAAAGACCGGTGACATCTGATTCTTGTCTTCTTGCTTGTTGTCCCTAGTCTATGCTTACCTGTCCGAGGTAAGAACAGGGAAATGAAACTCCTGGGAGGGAATCCCGTCAAAGTACCGCCCCTGCTTCCTCGTATAGGCCGGATTCCTCCAAAGCAAGGGGTCGAACCCGGAAAAGCAAGTGAAAAGCTGCTAGTGACTATAGAATCTCTGGATACTCTAACCGAGATTCTATTTGGTTAGAGTTGAAAATAACCAAGAAAGATTTCTTTTTCGATTCATCTCTGGAGTTGAATACCTCATTCAAGAATTTTTTTTGATCCAACCCGTAGGAATCAATAGAAAAGGCAAATCCCCTATGATACACCAGATCTGGCTCGGTTATTGATAGAGTGAATAGATCCGCAATTTCTGGGAATCTCTCTTCTGTCGTGGCGTAACGCGTATCCCCCTTTGTTCCGTTCCGGTCATGGAATAGATGAAAGAAATCAAAAAATGGATTTTTGTTCAAGAATGAAATTTTATTGGAACTGTCCATATCCGGTTCATCCTTCGGAACCAGATCCGGGATGTTATTGTTGACCTCATTTTTGTATGAGGTCACTAAGACCCATCCAGAATCCAGATTTAATCCTAGACCCTAGGATCCACTCTAGACCTTAGGATCCTTCTAGATCCAAGAACTTAGAGCCTATTCTAGAGCCTAGGATTCCCTTAAATCCTAGATCTTAGAATTCTTCTATACCTTAGGATCACTCCAACTTCAAATCAAACTCCACCCTTGATCAACCTCAATTTTAAATCAATTCCTACATTTAATCCACTCCAATTTCAATTTAATTCCTACCTGTGATCAATTTGAATCTCAAACTCCATCCAATTCAAGTCTAAATTAATTCAAACTTCAAATCAAATCCAAACCCAGAATTCAGACTCAAATTCAAACTCTAGAGGCCCTGTCCTAAACACCCTTTTTAGAGATTTTTCAAACATTTCAAAACCCAGTCAAATGATCTCTGATTCAGGATCTATCACTTGCAAAGTGATAAGACATGTCTCTAGAGGTTACCCTCCAACTTTGAGCTCATTCTGAGGTCTCTAACCCCAGAATCTGAATTAAAATTCAAAGGCTGTAAAACCTTCAAATATTTACAGCCTATGCCACTGAGCCTAACCCCTTTGAGATCTTGACCTTGGAACCCTTATCCAAGCCTCCAATCACTTCCAGACCCTTGATTTTAACCCATTGAGCAGTAAACTGCATTTTTCAGACCCATTTTTGACCATAGTTGACCAATAGGTCAAAATTGACCAAAATACCCCTATGGGGCTCAAATAGGGATTTCAAACCAAATGAGCTCCAAATGGGATGCAACCACCTTTAACAAATTTCAAATGTCATTTCAAATCTTTTGAACCTATTTCCAACCCTTGGGTCAACCTGGTTGACCAAGTCAACAGGTTTGACCCAAGGGGCCCTTTAAGGGTCTAAATAGGTGTTTTGACCCAAATGACCTCTTTAGGCCAACCAACCACCTCCATTGGTCTTAAAATATCATTTCAAACCTGTTGAGCCCAAACCAAGACCCTGGGTCAACCTGGTTGACCAAGTCAATCTAGGTTGACCAAACAAGCCCTTAAGGGCTCAAATAGGGATTTTGATCAAATTGACCTCCCCATACTTTGGGACCACCTCCAATGATTTTCAAATATCATTTCAAATTTATCCAGCCATGACTCACCCCTTGGGTCAACCTGGTTGACCCAGTCAACATGGTTTGACCCAATGAACCCTTAAGGTTTCAAATGAACCATTCCAACCTGTTTAACCACATCAATATCTTCAAACTCTTAAAATCATTCTATTCAAAGCCTTGAACATTTCTAAACCTATTTTGAGCTCAACCCAACTTGGTTTGACTAAGTCAACCCTCAATTCTAGGTCAAAGCTTGGTGGTGTTTGCTCCTATTCCTACCAAGCCTTGACTTTGACCTTTGACCCTTGATTGAATTACTCCAAATATCCCTCTATTTCCTCAAGTGCCACATCATCAATTTTGACCTGGTTGACTGGTCAAACAAAGTCAACAAAAGTCTTAAGCACCTCTTTGAATTGGTCAAACCTCCTATTTGACCTCAAAGAGTGTAGGATTAAGCTTGGAACTTCTCCAACCTATAGCCTTGACCTCCCCTATGCCACATCAGCAGCCATTGACCAGTTGACTGGTCAAAATGGTCAAGACTCCCTTAAAACCCCTTTCTCATGGTCAAAGCCCTAAAAAGAACCCTTTTCCCCCCTATATCACATGCCTAAACTCCCCTTTTTGCTTTATTTCTCTGATTAACCCCTGTTTAAGCTGCTCTAAGGGGTTGGTTTAGGCAATTTTAGGCAATGTCTCCTCCACTCATCCCAAGTCCATCCAATGGGAATGAGGCATGTCCAGCCCTTTCCGCAGCCTTCCAGCTTTCCCAGGGACAGGTGGCATCATCTGGAGAGTCCAGGAGTCGATCCCAGCCATCCAATCCAGCCCAGGCCATTTGAATAGGGAAAAAGGTGGCTTTTGAGCCCATTGGAACAAAGGATCTTCTCTCACTAACCCTAGCCTCCCAGAACGAGTTCTCAATTCGTTTTGGATCTCCAGAGCCTCCTCTACCTCCCCACTACAAAATCCAAGTGGTTGCCCGTCACCGGCGGCAAGTTCTCCGGCGAAACCACCACCCAGACCGTCCCAGGCCTGTAGCAGTCGATCCAGACGTGTTCGAGCTCGGATTTCTGCTGAGGATCTACACTTGCACAATCTACAAGCTCATCCATCCAGAGATATCGAAGATCCAGTGGTATAATCCCTTAAAACTCTAGATTTAGTACACATTAGCTAGGGTTATTTAGCTCTTCATCTAGGATGTTTTAGGCTAAGTGAACCCTTCCCCACGATTTTTGTTCATGTCTTCAATCTAAGTTTAAAATTTCATTGAAAATGATCGATCCGATCGAAAGAACGAGGCAAAAGACGTTTTCTAGGGCGTCATTCACGGTTTCCGGTGAGTGTACGTTTTCTGGACCGTTGATCGTTCGATCAACGGTCCAGATCGAGCCCTTCTGCGGTCTAATCCGACCGCGCGTTCGATCTGTCATTCGATCAGCCGTCCGGCGACATCTGAGCCCTCGGATCAGAAACCGCGGAGTCAAATCCCACCGTCTGATCTCGTCCCGCAGAGATCAACCGCGGGATTTGATCTCATCCGTTGGATCAGACCCGCTGTGATCCAACGGCTGCCACGCACCGCTGACGTGGTTAAGTGAAAACTGCGTGAAGCGGCCCGCGGCCGACGCGTGTCCCTGCCGTCACGCGGTTTCGATCCCGCCAATCCGAGCGTGCCGCGTGTCCGACCGCCGCCGTTTAATTAAGGAAAATATGTTTTTAATTTGTTTTAATTACAGAAACTTTAGAAAATTATAGTAAATTAAATACAAAACCAAAAAATGAGTATAATTTATCATTCTCTTCATTTTTCTGTCTAGTTTATTTTAAAAATAAAATCAAACCTTTTTATCTATTATTTTAATGGTAACTTGAGAAATACAAAAATGTGTATTTTATTTTAAATTAATTATGTATAAATTATTTTTATCTGAAACTTGGCATGCATGTTTTTGAGTGCATGGTTAATCTCCAGAAAAATTTTCAATATTATTTGACTGGATTTTGATAGTATTTAGAATTATTGGAGCATATTAACCCATTTTATATTTAATTAAATATTAAATATTTTGAAAATATTAAAAAAAAAATTTTATTATTATTAATCTTCTCTGGAGATCAGTGGGTCTTTCAACTCATCAAAATATATTTTAATAATATTTTTAATTATTTTATAATATATATATATATATATATATATATATATATATATATATATATATATATATATCCATTTATAATTATATATTTTAAAATATATTTTGAGGCTATATATATTTAAATCTTTAAATGTTTAAGAGGTTACTTGAAATCTTAAATATAGATTGAACATATTTGAATAGAAATAAAGGGGATGATTAGTGGATAATCATCCCTTGATTATTCACTAATTTTGTCTTAATTATGTTAATTAGTTAATTGCATGCTTAAGGTGCACACACCACCTAGCCTAGGTTCTCCTAGATCTAAGGACTTGTTTGCTTGCTATTTGTGTATGCATGCCATGTTTACTCAAAGGGTTAGAGGAACTTTGATTTGAACCTATGCAAAACTAGTGACACAATTAAGGACAATAATTAGGAACTTTGAGTAGAAAACTTAGAGAATATATTGTGCTTAGAATTGATACCCATTTGACTTGGAATTTGAACCATTTAAACTTAGTGACATTCTTAGCCTTAGACAATTTATTTTACTGATTTTTGAAATCATTAAGACCACTAATTAATTTTCTAAGTCTTAAACCCTTAATTAAGCCTTTAAAACTTCTAAAAAATGTAATAAATCCAATTTAAATCAACAAATCACATATAAACCCTCAAACTGACCAGAATCTGGTCCTTAATCCATGATAATTGAAAGCCCCTTGATTTGACATCAATTTAAACCCTAATTTAATTTTAAGTGAAAATCAATGTTTAATTAAGATAATTAATTAATAATAATTAAAAAATCCCAAAATCTCCCAAACACTTGGGGATCCCTCCTTAGGTTATTTCTGACCTTTGGAGGTGTTTTCAAGAGATTGGGAATTTGTTTGAAGCAAAATCACAAAAGAGGCCCTCTAATTAAGAAATTCCCAAAATTCATTAAAATGCCCAAACTTCGATAATCCATAACTAATTCTAGAAAAATTCAAATCACCCAAACTCACTTGCATTCAATTCCTAATAAGGTCTAATATTTTAATAAAATACAAACATTCCAGAATTTGAGCTTAATCAAAAAGTCAATTTTCAACCCTTTAATTAAATGATTAAAATATTCAAAAATTCATAAAATTCAAAATTATTATAAAATTCCAGAAAATGTTAACTTAATGTTTAAAACATTCAACAAACCTTTTAAAACACAACAACCATCCTAAAGATGAAGTTTATTGGCTGGACTACTCCGGGCTGCGGGGCTAAGTGTCCTAAGAGGCTGGTTCCTCGAGCCTGGTGGCACAACGCCACGAATGGATTCTAAGGGGTGTTAAACTTTAAAATAGATTAATAATTAATTATGTAACCTCTTAAAACCTCTAATTCAACTACATTAATTTGGTTTATCGGCTGGACTACTCCGGGCTGCGGGGCTAAGTGTCCAAAGGAGGCTGGTTCCTCGAGCCTGGTGGCACAACGCCACGAATTAATTAATGGCAAACTTAAATTAATCAAGCTTTTAAAATCAGTAACTAACTCATTTTTTTTATTAATCCACTCTTTTAATTCTAACCAATTTAAATAACTTAATCAACCCCGATTGCTACTGGGTAACCCAGGCCTACGAGGCTATTAGCTTAGCCCCAAGGAAGATGAAATAAACTTCACGGCCTCGGTGTGAAACAAAGGTAGCAATCAATTAACTTTTAAAATATGTTTAATTAAAATTCTTAATTCATTAATATTTAAATTTTAATTTAAATCCCCTTCTAAGCCTTAACAAATCCAAACTTTTAGACAACTTTAACTAATCACACACTTTAGGATCTATCCCAGCCACACGACCTTTCTCACACACTTTAGATGATGTGCTAGGATAACCAACTTTAGATCTAGGATAGGCCGGTGTTTACTTTACTGTTGTGTGCCGGGTTTTTCGTAGTTTTCACTGCATGTTGTGGATGAAATTGCTTTGCTGTGTCTGCTTACTTTTTCCGTACTCTGTGGATGGATTGATGTGTTTGGCGACTAGATCACCCTTAGGTTAGGCACGATCTGGATGTTGACATATTTTTCTGCAGGTGGCCACGCTCATGCAGGGCAATATAAAAAGGGGGCAAATAAAAAATGCATAAATATTATAAACTCTTTGCACAGGTGCTTCAGCTGCTAAAGCCCCCAAATAAAAAGAGCGTGGCCAGTGTGTTTACTTTCTTTTCTGCTCATATACAACTGCTTGGGAATAACTGCTTTTTATATATTAATTGCTTAGGATAACCCTGCAGGTGAGTCTAGATTTTTATTTTGATATTAATGTAATTTGTGTAAGTGTCAAGCGTTGTGAAAGTTGATTTTGAGTTGGGATACATAGACCCAAAGCTTGGATTCCAAAGAGGAAAGGATACCCCTTTAGGGAACACTCCTTTTCCATTTGGAAATCCAAATTTGGATCATACCTCTTCCTTACCCAAAGAGGAAAGAGTGGCCTTCCTCTTAGAGGGAAGTGCCCTCTTATCCATTTGGGTAATCTGCTACAAAGATTCCAAGAAGATTGAAGAAAAGGAGTCCAAAGAAGAATGAAATTGAAGATTTGAAGATTTGAAGATTAAGAGTACCCCTTTAGGATTACTTGTTTTTACTAGTTTTTTGGCGATTGCATGCCGCTCTTTGTTTTCGCCTGGATACGTGAGGCTCGTGAGGGTGCGAAAGTTTTATACTCATAATCTTAAAAGTCTAAAATTTTAGTGAGTCTAAATAACATAGAAAGATAACGAATCTAGGGAATTAGCCGGGGATCGACCCCGGGGTCGCATGCATATTTCTGCATTACTCTTTCCTTGCTTTAGACCCTTCCCCGCCTGCGGGTAGAGTCCGGATAGTCTGACCTATGAGGACGAGGTGCCGGACCTGGGGAAGTCCAGTCTTCTAAAAAATTATTTTATAAGCCTGTTTTTAAAAATTTCAAGCATATTTGATTTGAGGTTGTTAACCAGCACACATTGCATTAGATACAAATTAAAGAGTCAAAATTTTAATTTCATAGTCCTTAGCATTTTAGCACCCAACATAAGTCAAAGGGGCCAATTAGGAAAATCTCTAGATGTCGGCCCCGCCTCCCCAAAACTTTAATTATAACGTCCCTACCACTCTTTCATAAAAGACCGGATTCATCTCTTTTAAATCGGTTAGGTGGTTAGCTGGCTCCCCAATCCAGGCCGGGGTAAGTCCAGGTTTTGCACTGCATTAGTTAGGATCGGACGACTGTGGTCCAGTGTCCAAAATAGATTTAGGATCCAGGGCAGATCTTTGATTATAAGACCCCAAATTTCGGGAATCTAATCCCAAATTTCTAATAAAATGCTCAACTCTAATTAAATACCATTTCGATCCAAAACATAAAGCCCAACATTTAGATTAAGTTGGGACACTTCCAGATGGTTCTGGAATCTCAAAGTGTCCCCTACCTCTCATCCTTTAACTCCGTTAATAACTGCTCAATTTTGATCCATTCCCTTTTGATTTTCCAATAATTCTATTCATACTTTGATATCACTCCTAGAAACTCTAAATAAAATTCTGCCATTATTTTAATCGAGAGTTTTCGTAGGAGATTTTATCTCCCTACGATGTAATTAACTACGAGGGCTTGCGCTCGTAGGAGATTTAGAACCACATACGCACCAGATTTTAAAAATTGATTTTTCAAAACTCAATTGGATTTCTTCGGGGAAAACTTAAAATATTAGTGATCATTATTATCATATTCAAAGAATTGTCATCGAATGATATTTTCTCCCTTCGGGGAGATACATCTTTCTTTGATAAGGCTTTGGATGTGAACCTAACGATCACACTTCTTGAATATTGTATTGGATATTCAGTTGAACCTCATTTTGACCCTTCGGAGTCATATGAATTTCTCTTTAGCATCCGCTCACAATATTCAAGATGGATTTCATAATTCTAAGTCTGAGCACCGTTATGAAAGTTTATTTTCGTCCTCCGGGGTGATATACTCTTTCTAACAAGTCGATTCGACCTTAGAATTAGAACTTAACCTTAATCTTAAAATCCCCAAAGAAAACCAATATTTTCAAAACATGTTTTCAAAATTCCACCAACAGTTATATGGTTCGATGAATTGAGACGGTATCTTGTAAAGACGTAATTATCTTGAATATAGAAACCATTTCTTTCTTTTCCGCTCGCCTGGAAGGGACAAAAGAAACATCTTGTTTTTTCTTCAACAATTTATGATCTCTAGTGAACCTCTCAGTAGGATTCGAACCCAGATGAAGTTCTGACCGAAAAAAGAACGAATTGATCTTGTAGGATTCCCAAGAAATTCTTCGATTTCTTCCGGAAGCAGATGATTATTCATCCGCTTCTCAGGTTCCGTGAATAGCGAAGGAAGATCCAAAAAGGCATTTCTGGAATTGATCTCTCTTTTAGTTGCTGAATCTCTGTTTGATCGATCAATGTGTGATATTCTGAATTCTCATTTCTAACGGAATCGAAATGATCTCTGGATTGATCAGAAGAAGATCCTTTCCATTGGCTAGAATCCGTTACTTGAACGAAAATAGATCTTGTGGAATCATATTGAATATTTACATTCCGTACCTTGCTAAAAACCCGATCCTTGTTTACCAACCACACATTGTCTAACCAAATCCAATTCTCTCTCGAGACGTTCCTCAAAAAATCCGATTCGTGCTGATTCTTCCCCCAATTAACGAAGAGATCTTGGCGGAATTGCCACATATGAAATTTAGCACAATTTTGCAAAGAAATACCCCACTTGTTTCTCGAGAAGAGATGGGAAACATGCTCAATATCATTGGATTGCATAGTTGCCCCAGCTCCTTGTTGTTTGAAGAAACTCTCCCCCTGAATTGGTCTTTTTTCACGAAAAGCAGACATGAGATAACAAATCAAGTCTTTCCCTAAGATTTCGAATAGCTGTCCCGAATTCAAGTTGATTATGTTTCGTTTCTTCCTCGGAGAAAGACGATCAAAAAATTCCCAATCATGGTCCTTGCGGATTGAATAATCCGTATATGAGAAAAAAAGAAACTCAAGATATTTGCTATCTTTCTCTTTGAATGAGATCTCAATTCCAGCTACGGTTTCATTAGATATCTGACAACTAGAATCCCTTTCCGATCCGGTTCCTCCACCACCGCAAACCCCGGTTAGATTCAGGCATGATACGCTTTTTCTTTCTTGGGAGAACCCAAGTACTCTCTTGCGGATCCATGAAACAACTCTCAGAAATCTTTTTCCCTTTTGGAAGATACAGGAGCGAAACAATCAACCTATTTCTATTGGAAGAAGCCCCATAAAATATAGATTTTTTCTTTCGACCATCTTTCGATTGTTAATATGAGATATAAGGACCACTACTACAAGCAGTACTACACCTTTGATCGTGAAATATCGATTGCTTGTTGCACCCTGTGAATCACGTGGAAAGTAGGATACTCCAAATTCGGGGGTCAAAGAGTTTCATAAAACGTTCTTGGTGGAAAAAAATGTGAGTGAAAGATCCCACTGAATCGAATTTGATCCATGAATCTAAGAAAGAGTGAGAATTCTTGATCTCTCTCAATTCGAATATCCACAAGATTTGAATTGATGTCGTTTCATTTATTGATTTCATTTCAATTGGAATTTGGTTATTCACGATGTACGATGATCCCTGTTAAGCATCCATGGCTGAATGGTGAAAGCACCCAACCTATACCAACAAGGCGCTAGGTCAATTCGTAGCGTAGGTTTGATTGATGCACTTGGAAAAAGAATAGCTGCTCACTTATACATATAGCTAGATCTTCTCAGCTAGCTGATGGGGCACACTAAAAACACTCGTGAAAAACATCCATCCACTCTTTTTGTCTTCACTCGTTAGGGAAAGACAAAAGATGACTTAGAATCCCACTTCTTTCTCTATTTCTATTCTAAAGTAAGTAGGAGTGAACCTCCCGTCGAGGCCTCATTGTACCTGCAAATTCAGGTCGGATTGAAATGAAACCTCCATTCCATTTTGCAAAAGACTAGATGCCTTTTTAGAATCTAAAAAAAGGTAGGCTTCGTTGGTAATGTCAGGAGAAACCTAGCTGACAAGAGCAGGGCTGGAGCAAAAGAAAAGGCAAAGGAGTGAAGCCAGGTTGTGAAACTAGCGCTTCACTTTGCCGTTCAAAAAAGTTTGATCCATCCAAGAAGCGTTTCAGTAGTTTATAGGTTTCTAGGGGTGCTTTCATAGTCTTTTTTTCGAAAAGTTCATGTTCGTAGTGAAAGGATTAGGAAAGAGTCTAAATAGCTTCAATATGTACGAAATAAATCGAGTTGAAGTCTATTGGTAATCTATAGGTCTCTGCCATTCTATTCTTCTCTCATTCTCTCTTTTTCTTTAGTCTTAGCTGACTTGTCTTTACTTCTCCTTGTAGGAGAGGAGGGATTTGGATTGATAGTGACATTACTGCTTTTGGCAGTCTTAGTATGAAATGTGAACCCCAGCTTCAAGAAGAGCACGCAGTCGATATACTACTGAAGAACATTCAGGGCCCGATTGCACCGGGGTTCGAAATTACCACCTTTCAGATGCTTTTGAGCAAGGTCTCAAAGCTACAGGATGTTTTTTTCTAAGGAAAAGCCCAAAGAGACAGTCCTTTATGATAAGCTCCACAAGGCCAAGCCTACGAACGGAGCTTCTTACAAGAAGCCAGAAGTCCATGCAGCTTTCTCTGTTGTTGACAAGGGAAAGAAAGTCATAGTTCAGGACTCCCCTCCAACGAAGCGTTTCATTCAAGGCGCGAAGCGTTGAAGTGTATAAGTACAGTTCAAGCGCTAGTGTTATACTCGACTAACCCTTGATTGACCCCCTCGGAGACAGCCACTTCGAGGGTACGATGATTCAGTGGCAGGTTTCGGTATCAATGGATACATCTCAGTGTGCAACAGATGTGCTTCGGAGGTCTCTCCCGGGTGTGAAGTTCAGGCGTCATCTGGGCTTTCTGAGGTGCTCAGCCCTTTGGGGCTTTGGGAGCTTAGAGAGCTCGTTTTGGAGTCATAGAAAAGATCCAGAGTCTATTGCCACTATATTGAGTCAAGGGGAAGAATTGTGAATATTTGACTCAGCCCCACATCTTTTTTTATGCTTGGTGAGTAAGCAATCCATGAGGAGGTTCCTTGGACGTGAGGCGGTTTGCTGTTTCCTTCAGCATTAAGCATCCTTGGTGGTTAGCTGAGGCGGTGGTCTTGAGTGGCTTGGTTGGGATGGAAGTGAAAACATGCTATAGATACATGCAAGAAGCAAGCAAGGGGGTTGTTACCTTCTTTATATCTCACGCACAGTGTAGTATAAGGGCAATTGTGTGGTGCCGTCTTCGAGGAGCATCCGAATAGAGATCTTTCTAAAAGATACTAGGATATTTGACTATTGGTTTGTCTTAAGATGGTGAGATTGGGTGTATTTGGGTTTGGGGAAGAGGGTTTCTTGGTAGTGGATCGGTTCCTCTCTCCCGTGGATGTAGGCTACGGCCGAACCACGTAAATCTTGGTGTCTTCTTCTGTGCTTGATCTCTTTGCTATTTACTTTGTATGTTCATACAATTCAATCCTGGTAGGCGCTTCCGCATAAACAAGTGGTTTGTTCTATCAAACAGCTTCTTTTCTTCCGGGAAGTGTAGCCCTTTCAATTACCGTACTTTTCTGTTTTTCCTTTCAACCTGTCTGGGAAGTGGTAGCATTTCTTTTGATTGATGTCTTTGCAACAACAACAGCCGCAGCAGCAAGAAAAAGAGTTGAGTATTCACTCCGCTGCCCTACACCCGATCACAGTGACTCCCGTACCTTGTGCAGCAAGGCTTTTCTTCTTACAAGTTTCAAAACGTGTATTTGACGGGCCGCTTTGCGAACCTTGTACGAGTGATCGCATGCTGAGGACCTAGCTTTCATAGAGTAATGAATGCCTGATGATCCGGACTACCAATCGCCTTCACGGGCTCTTTCTTAATGGCCTAACTTCACCGATGAGAAGCTTAGCGCCCTTTCCTAGTCCGGTTGGGTAGAACCTCTATGCCATTTTGCTTCTTGACTCTTTTCCTTTTCCCATAGAAAGACAAGAGGGGATCATCTGGCCCACTATGGAATTGATTGTCCACTAGGGGATTCTAGGGAGGGATTGACCGATAGCTCACCGAGCGTCCACTATGGATTTCTAGGGTCGATACGAAGTTTAAAACTTGTGGCAAATCGCGATAGTTCCCGGGGCAGATAACCTTCAGAATGAGGCCAGGAGGTATTCGATTGATCGGATTTCGAGCTAGCTCCCAATCATGCCTTTTCCCAGATACAGATTCCTTCTGGTCCGGAAGAACAGAAAGAGATTCTCCCTTATCAGCCCTCCCGGTATCTCTTCAAAAATGTATCCTTCAGGATGAATTGCCATCGAGTCAGTATCTGCTAATTCTATTGAGAGTGGAACGACTTCACCATAATCTTTTTCTCTAGTGCTTGGGATTAGGATCTAACCGCTAAGCTCTATTCGACTTCCCAGATTCTTCCTGCTTCGTCTCGTATTGAATTTTCTTAGGTCTTGAAGAACTGCGGTCTCTCGCCCTGCAAGGTCAGCCTATCTTTCGATTGATTTCTTTCCTGCAAGATGGCTTCTTTCTAATCTTCCTGGCCACTTTACTATTCATCGTTAGAAGGTTCATGTTCTGTCGCTAGGAAGTTGATGAAGGGGCCCATATTGGATTAGCGACAAAGCACCACTCATCTAGCTTGTAAGAAAGCCAGAGAGGGGGTGAAATGAACTCTGACTATACTACCTCTTCAAAGCATGTTGGCTAAGGAAGACCCGAATCCGCTCTCAAGCACTGGAAAATGTCTGACGCGAAAAGACCTGGACTGACAGACTAGAAAATGAACCTCAGATCCTGTCCTAGCAAAGTTGCTTCGCACCTGAAACCTTAAGATTCAGATAGAAAAGGGGACATCTAGGTATAGGAATGTGCCACTACGCTGGGGTATGAAGCACAGTCAATATGGACCTACTGATGCTTATTAGGCGCAAAAGGTAGAGTTTTCATTTTCCCTGATTCGCCTATCGGTTCAAGATTCTTTTTTTCTGCCCCGGCCAGCTAGCCCCACTAAGGCTAAGTAAGATAGTAGTATATAGGAATATAGAAAGAAAAGATTTTTAATGAGTGAAACTTGTCATATATATGGGGTAAGTAGTGAATTGAAAGCGTTCAGAATCAAATGCCTCTTTCGGTTAGCGAGACAGCTGGACGGGAAGTCTAGGGTTCTTTTCAATCAACAGGCTTACCATTATGCACCTACTCTCACATGGCGGCAGCGTGTGGGGTTTTGTTCTATGGAGTTGTCTGGTTCAATCTTTAATACATAAGTAGGTGGGCTTGAAGTGGATCTACGCTGCCAATTCCCGCACGTAATGTGAATGTGATCCCAGATGATATAGAGTTGGGATCCACAAGCCCTCCCCTTCCTATATCCTAATCCTATAGACGCTAGAGAAACCGGAATCTAAGCAAAATGCATTGTTTGAATCCGGGTAGATCTGGAGTTAGGAACCAGGTAGGAAATGACTGGAAAGAGAGTTCCCGGCAGGGGACTGGGGAGTTCAATCTTTGTATAGCTCTCTTTCTTTTCTTTAGTCTCTAGAAACAGAAAAGAAACCCTGAAATGAAATCCTATCTAGACTCTTTGGTCTCTCTTTGCTTCTCTGAGTGTTGCTTAGGTAGCGCTCAAAGCAAAGGGGAGAGGAGCCGTTAGACCACTCGACTGAAAGGAGAGGAGAGCCCGCAGTCTAGACTGCATCTCAGGAGTTTGAAGACCATCCCATTTCCACAAAAAAGAAATTCCAGAAATCTTTTGTCTTTTTTGCATCAAAACCAGCCAGCCGGAAATCGAATGGAAACCCGATTTTTCCGACCATTTTCAAAAACCTCCAAAAAGAACCTCCCGGGAACGCATTAGATATTTACTGGGTCCGTAAAACTCACTAGGATAAGCGGTATTATTGAACCAGATGAAACAAAGACAGGGAACGAGTTACCTACTCCTAACGGTCTAAGCGAGCCTTCAATTCTTCACTAGAAAAAATAGAAAATCTCCCCAAGTAGGATTCGAACCTACGACCAGTCAGTTAACAGCCGACCGCTCTACCGCTGAGCTATTCAGGAACAAGAAGCCGACTCTCGTTCTCAACCCATGAACAAAATGAGTCTCCTTCGTCACTTTCGTCGTAGTGGCTCCGTTCCATGCCTCATTTCAGAATAGGGAACCTCAATGTGGCTCTATTTTCTTTCATTATATGACATCTATATCCCAATTCCATTCATTTCATATCCCTTTTGTGTCATTGACATAAGAGATGTCATTTCTATTTAGAGTATATCAATTTCTATCTATATATAGATATGGAAAGTGAAGAAATCAGAATTTATGAATCGATAAATAGAAAAGAAAAACTATCGACTTTTTCTTTTTCTTGAACCAAAGAAGTCAATAATCGTTGACGTTTTCCCAGAATTCTTCGTAGACCTCTTTGCGATAAAAAATCTCTTTTGTGCAATTCTAAATGTGAAGTAAGTCTCCGTATCTTACTGGTGAAATGGAATACTTGAAATTCAACAGACCCACTCTTTTCTTCTTTTTCTTTTACTTCAAAGGATTCCGTTCATCTACCAAATATGTTACACGATATGTAGGAAATCCACTATAGATTTTTTTCATTTTTCATTGGAATTGAATTCATTCTGAATTGTGAATACATATGTATTCTTGACATACTGAAACGACTGCTGTTATTTATATCAAACCAATAGCGATTCATACAAGCTACATCTTCTAATCGAAAATTGGGCCAAAGAAACAATTTGAATTTCATGAAATCTTTTCTATCTTTATTAATATGTTTGTCCTCATTCAAAAATTGTCCACAGTTTCTTATTTTGTTTTCATTGCAAAATCTTGTATTTCTATCCACAACATGAAAATTCTGGGAATTGAAACAAATTCGAATTCGAAATTCTTTCTCTATAGGGCCATTACTTCACTGAATTGCCAGATCAACCATCACAATCCTTGTTCTTCTAGGGGCTTTAGGGGTGATTAAGAGAAAGATCATCCTTACTATACTGACCGCTAGACGAGTTCATCTTGTGATACCCCTGGCGTGAATGCCAGGATAGCAAGAAAAGACTTATCCACTCAATACATTCTTGTATAAGTCAGCCAGATTTTGACATCTTGGATAAACCATATCTAACTATTGAAACGAGAGAATTGTACGATACACTTCTTTCCAGATTACTCTGTTTACATGTATCATGTGGAAGACGTTTCAGTCATTCTGGTTCACCTTAATCTATGACAATTTTCTGAAAGACAACGGCTATAAAATTCACAACAGTAGTTAGATCTAACTAAACAAGATTGAAAGAAAGTAAATAGATTGATAGAAGATCCTTCAAACCAGCTTCTTTCTGTAAGATTACAACTTACCCATCTTACATAGTTACAACTTGTATCAAGTAGAACTGTTTCATGACTAAAAAGAGGAGACATCGTCATTGTCTTCACAACAACTAGTCCCAAACAGTCATATAGAAACATATAACTGTCTAAACTACAATAGAAGACTATATACTCTCAGTCTTATAGATAATGATAGATAGGTACCAAACGTATCTACATCACTCATAAATTGTAGTTTCTGAATAATAGAAAGAGATGAATCATCTAACTAATGAACTAGAAACAACTAACAATTCTAATCTAGAAATAACACAACGAAATTCTCAATATGTTGAAAGAACAAGAAGTTGTTGTCTATATATGCGAAATCCATCATTCCGTTTAGAGGTGTAAGTTAGACAAGCTTTCGCTTACCACCCGAATGCTGGACTGGCTACCAGACATCCACCACCCCGTTTCATCCCCTTAAGCCAAAATTCTTAGAGTGCACTGAACAGGCAGATATATAACCCTGTGAATAAACCACAAAGTCATCATCAATCCTTAATTGTAATTGACTAGGAAACAATCAAGTTCTCTTAGCCAACCAGTCAGATTTTCTAGAAAGAATTGGGTAAACTACGTTGGTCCAAAGACCACAAGTTGGTCAAGTGAAAACGAAATCTGACTATCATATAGCTCACTTAACAAACAGGCTTTATAGCCAGTCCTTTGTCATTTAGTACTAACAAGTAACCTAACTAGAATTAGTATCAAATTGAGAAATGAAGAGCTGAATAACATACCGCTAATCTGTCAGCCGGTCTTAATACTAATTCAGACAAACTTACATTACTGCCATCTGCCCGAACTAATTCATCCACCTGCTGGTTTCTATAGGGGAATGAACCTTAAGAGAAAGACAGACTTGCCTAGTTCATCCTGTGAAGGCCGAGGGCGGGGGGAGGTCTTTTCGTCATTGGTCTTGCTTGAGGATGACACTAGGGACTTTGCGTCCTTTGCTGACATTCGAAATTCTCTAAGATAGAAGATTTTCATGAACAAGTAAATCATAATGATTTTTGTCTCCACTCAAAAATATGTTGCTGTGTCGTGCAATGGATTTTTCAAACCCCCCTTTCTCAATAGATCTTTTTTTTGTGTCTTTTTTCTTTGTTTGATGCTTTTTCTTATCGACCAATGAAATATCCATAGTTTGATATAGAATCTATTTTCCTTTCCTTTGTATAGATAGACAAATTGGTTCCATAATCTTCTTAGAAATTCTGCAAGAACTAGGTCCTTTTGAATCAGCATTTCATCTATATTTCTTTCACCTCTATGAATCGAAGATATAGCAATTTCCTTTGGATTTCTTAGTCTAAGTAGGAGACAATATATCCTGAAATTTTTCTTCTTTCTTTCTTCAAGGGATCAGCCCATCTTAGTTGAAAAAGGAAAGATTTTTTCAAAAAGAAATCTAGTTCCATTACATTCTTGCTCTTATATTGTTTCTTTTTTAGAACCTTTTTCATTTCTAATCTTGCGTAATCTTCTTCAACAGTTTTTTGATTTTCTTTTTCGTAGATTCCATACAAGATTTCCTTGGACCTGTTGTTCATTCTCTTCTTGCTTGGAATTTCCTAATTCACGATCGAAGCTCAAAGAAGGTCACTCCCCACACGAAGAAGCAAAGAAAGACTGTACCGGGTGTCCTTTCCTCTCGTCAGGCAGCTATCTCGAGCTCACTGAAAACTCACTGAATCCTTCTTATTTTTAGAACTTTTCCTTTAGCTTTGTGTAATTGAGCTTGACTTAGTTTGTTTCAAAGGGGCCCCGTGGCAGGCAACCAAGACATTCCTTTCTTGGGTTCACTAGAAATGTCATCTCTCTCTTTTCAGAATAAGAAAAGAAAGATCTCCAATCCGGGAAATTATACACTACTTAAATTGAAGTAGAGAAATGCGTTTTATACAAAAAGACCATGGGTGGATGAAAAGTTTCAGATTGAAATGTGACTTCACTAAGGGAAAGACAGTTTATGACTTTGACCCCATGTTGATTGACAATTTCCAGATTGAAATGTGACTTCACTAAGGGAAAGACGGTTTATGACTTTTTCCCATGGGTGGCATGAAAGTTTTGTTTTTCTCGGAAAAATGCTTTTTCTCTATTTTCGTATCTAACAATTGTATGCTATAGGATGTCGTCTAAAACGCGATTAAACAATGGTTGAGGTCATTTGTCTTTCCAATGCTTCCTTGCCGGGGGTGTCTCTCCAGAGGTGAAGTACACCCAGACAATCTAAATAAGAACAGAAAGACATCAGGACCAATTGTCAATGCTACTGGTGGGCCCTAGGATATTCTTCAATAAGAAGTTTGATAAAGTAAATATTCCTGGCGGTGCACTACTTACACTAGGACAGTAAGACATAATAACTAATTGAAGCAGTAGGACATTATTGATAAATAACACAGAGCTACACCAGGATACCAAGGAAGTTCAGAATTCTGTATTGAAAGTAGATACCTAGCTCGAAACGCATATGGGCGGCCCTAAGGATACTTAGAAGGTAATTAGGGATACTGAAACATAAATAAGCTCGGAGTCACACGATGTGTACATTGGGAGACGGCCCGGTGGATATAAGCAAACATTGGAACATTTAGTAGAACCTAGAACAGATTTAGTGATCCCCCATTGCCCCAGGATACTGAGGTACGCTGGGCCAATTCAATAAGATAACTAGAACATCTATTGAAGGACACGCCAACATGTCGTAGGCATCTTCATCAAGGCAAGTACTATTAGAATCAGAATAACGAATTCCAGGAAATGGCTGTACATCATAAAATGAGTTAGAAATTAATAGGGTAGGCCTATGTAATCAATACATCAAACTTTTTTAGAACAATTAGAAGAACCCCCCCTCTAAGCAAAGGTTGAAATAAAGATTTTGAATCTTCGAGCCATATCCCTTGTATCACAGTATCAGGGGCAGGATGGACTTTCCCGGATAAACATCGGAGTGTGGGTGTAAGGCCAATAAACCTAATCAGAGATACAGAATAATCAACAGCCCAATACATCCTTGATACCCTCTAGCTAACTAGAGCCTTTCTATTGAAACATATCTTATCTATGCTGGTTGTATACCCTTCCTGTCTAACTTGTGTGGCTATGTATTGAAATTACCAATTTAGTAAGACGAAGCCTGATAAGGACCAGTAGGTCTTTGTGCTATCTAATATCTATGGCTGGGATACAATCCCTTAGTTTGAAGCTTCCTCAAGGTATCCCCCCTTGGCTAAATTGTAACCTAGGGCCTCCTCCTAGAGGCGTTGGTTTGTTTTATCGGCCCGGGTGTTGCTGCTACTTCTAGTGTCTTTATTGATCTTCCCGGTAAGTAATTTGAAGGTGCAGCCCAGAAGTGCCCGGGGGGTACCGGGAAAACATTGAAAGAGGATGACAATTTGACTAAGACAGAATACTATTGAGTAGTACGAACCTCAAGCCCCATTGGCACTCTAAGATATACTCCAGGTGGAATTCAATAGAGATACATCAGGTAGAACCAATTCAAAGGTAGATTGAGGATATTCTACAACAACAGAGACTCACACCTGGGTTACATTAGAGTAGATTGGAAAACACATACAGCTTATTAGACACCATGGGCAGAAGTACACTAGAGGACAAAAGAAAAGATCTTCAATAGCATCTTCAACAGCATCATAGAGTAGATCCTCCCCCCAATTACTTCATACAATTAATGGAATAGCAGGACAAGGATATTTCATAACACCCATGGAGGATAGGCAACAAGTACAAATCACAAGATCTCGACTACAATAGTATTAGATAACAAAGAAACAAGGAGATAGGTTAACAGCAATGAACTTCAACTTCAAATGTCTTATTCATTGGCTCAAATCACCACCGGGCCGTCCTTCGTGCTACGCCAGGCCCGTACTCTATAAGCCTTCAAAGGTGTCCATATAAGCAGTAAACTATTTCTAATTAGAAGCATCTAGTAACAATTAGATAGATTTCTATTATCTCAGTATAACTCCCTCATGGAGCCTGGATAGGAACATAATTACCTTGCACCATAGGTTTCTTCATTGAGATATCTCTTAAGGAATAATAGATTGTACTAGCCAGAAGATATTCTAGTTGAGGATTGAATTTCATTTCACTCAAGAGGATTCATCTAGACCTAGCCCTACAAGTCTTGATAGAAATCCCTAACCTCTTTAGTGCCTTTGGTAGTGGCTTAGCTAAACAGTAAACTTCAGATATTAGTCCCTTCGTTAGCTTCAATTAATACTAGCCATCCTTCAGTAATAGGCACCATCTAATGCAAGGCAACTGGGATTTAAGTACAACCTATCTAGAGTAATCAATACCACTTGGGGATTACTTGTATCGGCACAATTTCACGAATGAAAATCCATTCTAACTTAGAACCTAATGAATCGGCAATTCCCGTAAATCCCCTAGCTTTGGGCGACCTCTTGATATACCCTATATATCGGGCTACAGGCCAATGGAAAGAACTACAGGAAAGCTCAATAAAGTAATCGTCAGTAACCGGCAGTAACCGGCACAGCTAGTGATTGTCTATACCACATTGTAAAATACCCCCAGGATAGGTACCACGAGGACATAGAGGGCAGTGACATGGGTTTCAATCTAGTATTGGGTAGATCTAAGTATGAAGAGCCTAGTGTAGGCTGTGTATTGAAGTTTATATTCACTTATGTGAAGATTTGTCTAGATGACTATTGATGGGTAGGCTTTGTGCTGGTATAAATAATAGTGGGGCTTAGATAGCTTCAGTAAATTGAAGTGTATACCCTCAGGGGTACTGGCCGGGTCTCAGGACTGTGTAAGATTTTACTAAAGAAAGGCCTCAATCAATATTACAAAATACATTGAAAGAAGGACTTAGAGGTCTTCAACAACAAATCCAGGGAACCCTGCAACCAATTTATCAAAGATCTCAAACATCCCATGGACTCCTATACCGGGATACATAAAGAGATATCCTCGGGAATAGCTAATTTTTGTAAAATACCTATCTAATAGACTTGTCTTCAATACTTATCTTGGGCCTCTGGGATAAGAATCCGTGTAACCTTCTCCTATACCAAGCTTTGTACTTATCTTTGGCAAATTACTATTATAAGGTATTCCTTTTGTTCTTCGAATCAAACTATTGCCTTTTGTTCTTCAATTTCATCCAATAAGGGGGACAAGATACCAACTTATGGTAGCAGTATAAGCTCTATCTAGGTTGTAGGCTTGTCAATTTTCAAAATCTTGGAAGAGGACCCCTATGGCCTCCGGGTTTCCCCTGGGTGGTCCCGCCCAGGGCAAGCCCCGGGCTTATCTACCTTGGAATCTAATATGCATCCATAATGAAGTAGCAAGATCCAATACATTTTATGAGGCCCCATACAAAGAAAATGATATAATCTATCATGCTTTCCCTAGGGCTTTCAACAGGGAATTCCTCGCTTTATGGGTCCTAAGGAAGTGGGGATGTTATTTCAGTGGGCTAAGCCTTATTAAGGGTCTATCTCTAATCGCTTAATAACAATCATAATTGGAAGGACTAGAACGGAAACTTTTGAGGCAATTAGCAAACCCTCTTTCCATGGAAACCCTTTAGGATAAGGATACTCAGTATCTTTAGTTTCACCATAAGACACATTTGTAAATTGATCTTCTGACCTACCAGGGACAGCTTACCATAGGGGTATTTTGACTTTAGTTGTACCTATCCCCAACTATGAATAATACAATTTAGATAGGATAAAATGTATTTCCTGATGTATTGACTTAGGTACCAAGCATCGGGCCGAAGCTCAAAGACTTTGATTCCAAGGATTTCATTTGACCTCAATCCCTATAAGCTTACCTTCAAGGTGTATATAAAATATCTCTATTAGGGGGCACAACATAGACTCTTTCATGTCAATGAACTACCTGAGTCATGCTCAGGCGCCTCCCTTCCCAAAAGCTAAAGCTCTTTTAGAGCTCCGGGTCCGGGTGAGCTCCGCTGTTTACCTATCTTCAATGAAAGTGAAGAAAAGAACGCCTATGATTGAACTATTTCAACCTAGAGAGCGTTTAGGTACGCGGAACGAGTACCTTAGAAGGTACTCGATCTTTGGTAGGTTGTCTAACGGACATTGTCTTGCAGTGCATCACATAGTGCGAGAGATTCTTCGTATTCATTCGGCTTCAGGAGCCCTTTTTACGTGACAATACCTAACTAAAATGTGTAGGATTGCACATTATGTGGTATTGGGAAGCTAAAGCTTTCCTCTTTGAAGTAACCAATGAAAAAAACTTATGTCTCTTTGACAGGAGATGGCATACCGCGTTTAGTTCCTCCTTATTATCGAAAGATCCTAAGAAGGAGAACTGAACCTAGAATTGTCAAATTGATACTGAGCTTGTGCTCTTTATCTAAGATTAGAAAAGTCTGGCCAAAGGTGCGAAGCAAAGTCTCCCCAACCACGATCTTGATACCAAATTACAATCCTAGTGAAGCATGTAGGGAGACCGCAGTCGAATTAATGACTAGGGCTTCCTCCATGCTCTCAGCTTATGTCCCATCCTACACCCAAATCCCGCTTCAGCTCGGTTTAGTTTCAACCGGTTTGGACCTCCACTCCAAACACCTACAAGAATCCTCTTGAGGGGTGGACGTGTCGGGGTTGTCACGGTAACTTAGTGCGTGGCACACTTTAC
Organism: Dendrobium huoshanense; assembly: GCA_016618105.1. Lineage (NCBI taxonomy): Eukaryota > Viridiplantae > Streptophyta > Magnoliopsida > Asparagales > Orchidaceae > Dendrobium > Dendrobium huoshanense. Next base: position 21,076,958 of record CM028357.1, read on the forward strand.
CAGTGGAAGCCACTGCATTGATGACCATGATTCCTCCTGAGACACTGTCTAATATTATACTTTCTTAATTGCAAGGGTCTTAATTACTTATTAGACATGCCATATACACTGTATACCTGGGGGGGTTTAAGAAATATTCAAGAGGTCTACAGGTCCAGGAAGTATATGAGCCCGGGGCATTGGAATTCAAGGTACAAGCAGGTGAACCACATACCTAGGACTAGTACCTATCTAACCCCACTGGATCTCAAGGACAGTAGGACACCAAGAGGACTTTTAGATAAGAATAAGATATCCAGCTACCCACCTGGGCAGTATAATAATTACAATAACCTCCTGAAGAGATTACTAATGGAGGACCCTGCCTTGAGGAAGGGCCTGGGCGCCCTATTTTATCTTGGAGATTAGCCTTCAATCTAACCAACACTCGGTCAGATAGGCAGCTTCTAGAAGGTTTCTAAGTTGATCCCCACTGTCTGTTTCAAATAAAGCACCTAGAGGTATACCACGAAATAGTTTACAGCAATCGTGGCTGGTATTAGCTTCTACTTGTAGATTGGTTTCATTGCCTGCTAATCTATTATTGGGTCTTAGTTATACTTGAATCTTATCCCTCTGTAGCCCATAAGTGTAAAGGTACATCTGGTATATACTAATCCTCTAAGGATGTGTCTCAAACTTGACTTGCAGTGGTGATTATCATAACTCTGACTTAGGTAACAACTTTATTAGCACTACACCCTCACCACCAGTATTACTGGCCCTTTAGTCCTGGAAAGCCCAAGTAGAGCTCTTTATCTCTATAAGCCTGTCAGTGAAGTACTACCTAAGTTTCCGAGCTGGCCTGTCCCCATAAATACCCTGGGTACCTAATCCCTTCCGGTGAATGCCCAAAGCACCATAGCTTCTACTGTTTGTGATTCCAATTTGTCTTTATTGACTCCATGCCTCCATTATGTACTTCCGTACCCAGGTCCAGTGAGGACATCAGAAGCTCGCAGACTTGTTCTAATTGTCAAAATGACCCAGGGTAGCCAGTACCTTGAAATTGATATTGCATATCTAGAGGTGTTTCACATCTTCTTGAATTTGCTTGATCCCAGTGGGGATGTATAGGCACCGCCAGCCATCACACTCAACTACTTCTCTAGCCAGCTAACTCTTGGTAGGTAATAACTAGCTTACACGTAAGTACATTCCATATGCCCCCCCAGGTCTTATTTTGCCTGAGATGTCCCGAGGGTTTCGAAGTTAGTGTGTGTTGAAGAGTGGGCCGCATTAGCCCTAACATAGGACTGTTGGAAGCCTGATCTGGCTGTAGTAAGGTCTGGAGGTTCCCCAATAACTTCAGTGAAGCCTGTCTATCGGGCGGATGAAAGAATTCTTTATAGGTACTGCGTCTAAGTCATATATAGTGGGACCATTGCCTCTATGGTTTAATAGTAATACCGGGCTTTGAACTTATGGTAATAACAATGAATGGAAAAGGGCTTGGCTAGTGTCCTCCAAAGGCATCGATGTTTATTTCTTATTGAATTCAAGTGAGGCAGTAATGCCGGATATTGGATAATAACTTTAGTGTCTGGAGCAGTAGTATAGGCTTCCAGGCAGAGGATTGACATTGTCTACTTCTAAATTCTGCCACTCGTAGAGCTACATATAAACCAAGGCACCCCTCTGCTGAGGTAAGTATTAGTATGCTTAGAGTATTGCCACCTTCAATTTCAACTACCGCCCAACAGCCTAAAGATCCCAAGATGCCCTGAATAGAACAATATTTATCATCTAATTTGAAGTTCTAATTGGCTGGCTATGGGGGGTACTTTGGGGATCACTCTTTAGCAAATTTAAGAATATATTGAACTACTAGGTTATCTATCTCCTCCCCAGGTTATACGCACGGGGCCTTGGCTTTCAAAGAAGCAGGTGCCAATCTTAAACACTGAGGGTACATTTAAGAAGTTTTGGAAAGTAGGTACTATTATTCCTTTCCTGAGATCCTTCTAAGCTAGAACTTTTGGCCCTCTACAAATTGATCCTTTTGGTAGCTAGTGGGTGGCTCTTATAGTTGAGATAAAGCTATCTTGGGTATAGTATCTCTAATTGGTGCTTTACATCTAAGACCATGCCGGATATCCGTATACCAGTACCCATTATTCCTTGCAGTTCACAAGAATTCTCTGCGAGGTCCCATACCATAATCTTTCAATATTCTATGCCTCCACACCGCTACTGAAAATCAGCTCTTTAGTGACCCATCCTCTTAGATTGAATCTATACTAGGATATACATAGGTACAAGCCATGATCTAGTAAAACTTTTACACAAATCCTATGGATCCAAGTAGTACCCCGCTATCTTAGATAGTATCACTATTTAGTCTTCTAGTGAAGTATCCTATTACCAGAAGTAATCCACTTACCCTCAACTCTAGGGGAGTCCCGTTGGGCCTCTTTATTATGACTACATTTCAATCCTTCTTATGATATGATTACATATGCGTTATATCCATTGTATTGGATACCATGGGCAGGTGTAGGCATTGCCAGGTAAAGACTTTTACTTATTCTAATATGAGCACCAGCGAGTTCCTCCAATGCCTAATAGATCCTAATGATATCTAACACTAGCCCTGGGGCATACCTGGAGGGCTTGTATCCTGATTCACCAATACAATTGATATTGGCACACCCCGGGAAGCCCTGTAGAAGTAAAGTCTTACTGTATTTGTATATCTGTAGCTGGGTATTGATGACTTGCCTTATTAATTTGCCTGAAATTCTTTGCATGTACTTTCTATGCCTAAGATTGGGTCTTGATGTATGTTTGTCTCTACTCAATTGGGCTGAGCCGGTACCTATCTTATTGTCTTTAGGTAGGTGCCTGTCCTAGTGCCACAAGATCCTCGATACAGTATTGATTGCTTTCTCGGGAATTGGGCCAACGTATCCCAACTACTCCCTCGATGGATTCCAATATATTGATTCTGGTTCATTATTGATTCTGTATTGATGAATGAGTAACTTTGTCCCTGTTGTCTTGGCTGTAAGCCACTTCCCGGGGCTTAATGGATAAGGAGATATTGATTGTATCCAACCTCTAGTATTGAATAGTCTTAAATGGGTTAGGGCCTCTAATTGCTTGTGTTGTCTTCTGTACTGTAATAGTGCCCCAACTTCAACCTAGGGTATGACTGGCTCTAGAGGCATTGAGTTTCACATTTCCTATGAATAGCCCTGTATAGGCCTTATTGTTTCACATCTGTCCTAATCCATGTACTCCCGTATTTCAATGTAGCCCAATGGAGGGCATTACCTCTGACCAATGTATCTAAATTAATGATTATCATTATACCTCTTCCTGTAGCAATCCCAACTACCTAGTATATAAGCCAGAATAACATAAATCGTCTATCAATTATTCCAACCTATTATGACAAGTAAACTCCAGGCCTTCCACCAGGTACCAATTATTACCTATAAGTACTTATAATAAAGGATATTCAAGCTTTACTAATATCAACCATTTCATAAGTAATATCCCCTCTAGATCAGCTAGTACAAGTATCCTTAATTGAAATATCGACCAATAGGGTTCTATGGATTGCCTGTAACTGGATCCTGCCCCATTGATTCCTTTTGATCCTTCCTCAGGGTACCTTGGAATTGCCTTGATCCTCCTCTAATTGCAAATTTTTATCCAGTATATCGGTGTTAAGAGATTAATAAGATGAAAGACACAGACAAATGCTATACCCCTACTTCCCAATTGGCTAGTAGCTACCATGACTTGAGGATAAAAAAAAGTAATCTAAAGATTAGCTCTGCTGCCCTTTACACTCCCTGGAAATGGCAGCTTTCTGACATTTTCAATTTTGAGCTACCCAGATAAGGTAAAGATGTTGGGCTATAGATTTATTGAGTCACCAGGGTGTAGTAATATGTTGGAGACCTAGTGGGGTTCTATCCAATGGAGTTTATCCTGGCAATAGGATTCAGTGTGTTTCAATTCATCTCAATATGTCCTGGAGGCCACTAAAGATTAGCAGCTAAAATTTACCCAACTGGTGGCTATCTTATTGACCATTCTTTCAATGAACCTTCAATGATCCAATCCCATAACTTGATTTGATACATTAGTATTACCTATTGAATTGACTTCTAGTGTAAAATATGTATTGGCTACTTCAATGTTGATGCCGCTAGATAAAATGAATTGACTGATGTCCTATACTTTGGATAATTGACTTCCCCGAGGGACCCTGTCCCGAGGGATAGCCTCTGGACTTATACTATTTGTGTAACTGTGTATCCAATCCCCACTGTACCGATAAATTGATTGTGGGCTCTAGACCGACCTATCTATAAATTACCGGTTCCTAGAAGTATCTTTCATGGATCTATTCAAGTAGATTCTATCATTCAAGTGGCTATCCTAACATTCTCTGGGTGGTACTCATCGAAGGTTTCATTTACCAGTGTTCTGTGGATAGATAGTACTTTATCCGTTGCATCTATATTGTAAGTAGGTAAGTCAGTGTCTACCATTGATGCTTTCAATTAGGGAGTACTATTCGTAGTAAGTCTCAACACCTTCAAGATAAAGCTATCCCACCGGGCCGTCCCCTTGCGAAGCTAGGCTCATAATTTCTATTCTACTCTTCAATATAGGACGATTCGGCCTATAGGCCTCATTTCGACCCCTAGGTTTGTTTTATTTTACTCTAGATGTACCGGGGTTGCTTATACTGTCCCTTTCGCCAATTCACCCTCAAATCTATTGGAAAACACCGGTATTAGGAGGTTCTGTTGCTACCTGCGTAGCCTACCCCCCTAGGTCAAATTCGAGGTGGGGGGCGTAGTGACGGACCATATATGCGTCCGTCAGCTACGCAGTAGTAGCATCAATAAAGTACCTTCAGTACAGAGTTTCAATATCGGAAAGAGCCCAATAAGTCCCAAGTAATCTTGGAGAGTTTCCTCGGGAGCTTTCCAGATATTGGGAGCCATTTGAGGATTGGCCAGGGGTACTAATAAAGTATACCTTTAGATAGATTTGACAGTGGACCCAATGTTCCTCGCCAAGGATTCTTTGTAGTCAACCCCCTAGGTACGCCAGGAGGGAATTTACAACAGCATGACTAGTAGCAAGCCTTCCAAAGAAAATATCTGTGAACACTACATTGGAGAGTCGTCAATAGGAATTTATATGGCCTGCCTTGCGGTCTACCACATAGACCCTAATAAGGCAACTATAAGGGTATAGTACACAATACCACATAAGCTAGAATTGTATTTCCGTTACGTAGTACTAGGTAGATAACGGCTAGGAGTCCCCTTGAGGGGTAGAAGTTACTAATCTATGTCGTGTGCTTTCTATAAACCCTGCTAGAACCAGTAGACTTTTTATACAATTTCATTGCAAAGTACTATAAGTATATTATACAGTGGGTACAATTGGACTTGGCCAGTATTATTCTATTAGGCTATGACAAATACTTGCCCCTTAGAGTCTTCGAGTTCCTTGGGCCCCCTCCTAAGAGTAAAGAATACAGGACCAACACATTATATAACACATTTCATTAAGAGGATAAACTGTATTGGGATTAGACCATAGCCAGAAAGAGAGATACTGGACTAGATAATTATACTCTTGCAACTAGATTTAGGTTCAACCTATATATTGAAGTAATGTATCGTGTCCTTTCAATTTCCAAGTATCTGGGGGGGGGTTGGCCCTTCCAAAGAGTACCATTGTGGGAATAGAATTCCTCTATAACTTTAGAAGCTAATTCCTCATTCACAAGCACCCCTAGACCTATGGAGGGACTCCTAATATTTGGAATCTTGTATTTGGAATCCCGCTACCTGCGATTATGAGTTCGTGGAAAGCCCGGTGGAGATTTTGTCGAAATGCTTAGCATCAAATTGTATTTATAAGAGTCTAGGACCGATACCCGCGTCCCTGGAATATATGGGGATACAGAATGATCTATACAGAAGGACCACTTTCTTAAAACGAGATATGCTACCAGGTGAGGTGGAACTTTATCGTACAGGTAGACTGGAGTAATAGCCGGGATGTTTTAAGGATTCGTCTAGAAATCCCTTAAGATAGGTGTACAGTGGAAATATAGGGTTGTAATCCCCCAATAATTTGTAATTGCCGTCTCATCCCTGGGCAGGGACTAATGCTAGGACAATTGGAGAATCAAGCAGAAACATTCCATACATGTTAATTACACCAGGAGGGAAGGCAAATAGTGGAATAAGACCAATAGTTAATGAATACTTAAAGGCAATTCTATTTACCCACTGTCTGAGTACAGGTGTACAAGAGGGGTGTATTATACTTTATAAGTACCACAGGCTAAGAACCTGAGGCGGCGTAAGTACAAGAAGAACTTAGATTTATTTACAATTATTGGTCCTAGTACCCTATACTCTGTGATATAGTACAATTTATATGAGCTCTTCAAAGGGTGGCATCTCCTAGGTGGAATTCCTTTCTAATACTAATATCTTGGATCTCTCCTGGATTACTTAGGTTGTGGGATATCCTCAGATACCTGCTTAAGCCAATAGAAAATGATGGAACACCTAACCAATACATTCCCCCCCCCCCAGGTCAGAGGTGGCCGAAACATGTGATAGCATTATGGGTTCTATAAATCCTATTCTTTATAGATAAAATGCCTTTCTGCTAGATTAGTACTATATAGATCTGAGGCCTACCTGGTGGCCGCCCCGGTTTATTAGTGGCTCAGGGGCCTTTGCAGTATCAATTACTGTGCTTCTTAGTAAGATTTAGTGTGGGGCTACTCTAAGGTAGCTTTACAATAGCTAGGGATTCCTACTGTTGAGTATCTTTATCCCTATAAATAACCAGTGACATTTAGAGATAGAATTCTTGGATGTAACTCTAAGTACTGCCGCTAATACGTCCTCCCAAAAGAATTACAAGCCAATTCAAAGTTAATGAAAAGTCAATTCCTCAATGAACTTACCCTTAGTGCTAATAGTTACATCTACATGGCCTTATAAGTCTACAAGAGATAATTGGTATATTGGTATTTAGGTGCTAGTAATGGTGCTCTGGGATACTAAAGTAATGTTTTCATTTGAGCTTGTACTTTCATATGTGCTCTTAGAGATTGTCTGGATTCTTTTCAATGTAGTTATACGGTCTTTTGTAAACCTGGGAGATCTTGGTACTATTATGTAGGTGTTTCTTTATGTTGTATAAAAGATGTATTAGTAGAGGTCATAAACAGAAAACTAGATTATAGCTGGAGTGGAGTAAAAATACTCCGATTCCTTATTGGATTAAACCATTCCCTGACTAGAGAAAGAAATTATCTGCAAGTTCAAAAAATATCCTACATGAAGTAAGTGTAGAGAGGGAAGGGGGTCACAATTTCAATTAGAATGCAGTAAATACTGATTGTAGAGGTACATAGTAGGAATAAAGAGATTTAGTTCTAACCAATTGGTAATGCTAAGGGAGATTAATGAGTAAATAGTTGACTAAGTATAATAGGGTAGGTGGGTCTATTGATTCAAGGATATCTTCAACCCTTAGGTTATCCCATGATGTTGATTTAAGATCTTCATAGGTTGTCCCGGATTATCAGGGGGGGGGATAAAGATAGGTGATTATGGGAGATCGGGTAGTATATTTGATTACTTTGAAATCCTGTGACTGCATTGTAAATTGGTAATAGGCATCTTAGACGGGTATCTTGTTTAGGCTTGGCAGTATTTGATTGAATTGATGGGATACCTCTTTCACTACAATTTGTAGTATATACCTTGGGTCTAACAGCTGGTGGAGGTAGTAGCAACCATCCCTTTGACATTCCGGGGCCTAGCATAGCTTAAGACCTTTCACACTCGAGGAGGTCTGGCAAGACAATTTCATTGTAAAACATCACAAATTAACTTATCAAACAGACTTTTTATATATTGTATAGTACCCTGGGCTAGTACTTTCCTGCCTCAGACCAGTTTGCAAGTGGAAATAAGATTTGCTGGTAGGCGATTGGATATAATGATATTATCTGCAAGTCCCAAGGTACCCCAGAGTATTGATGTTTGTATGGGGAAAATCTGTGTAAATGCAGAAACGTGGCCACTTACAAGCTCCATTAGAAGCCCTTCCCAATTAGGTACCGGGCCTCTCGAAGGCGGACAAACCTAGATCTGATTGACACTTCATAGGTCTGTGAAGATACATATATTCTTGAAAGCTTGTACCCAAGTTAGATACCCATTGTGAAGGATTAATAACACTAGCTAGTGCCAATAGTACTCACCAATGTCCATATACCTCTTATAATAGGTCAAGGATACTTTCTAGTTCCCTATGTAGCCTGTCTCTCCCAAGGCGGCCTATAATGGGCGAGTAGCATTTACAAATATCAATTAGGTCTACAGCACCCCCCCCCCCCCCCCCTTATCTTGGTATTTCAATAGGCCATTTACTTCTAAACAGCTAGTAAAGTTACAATAAAGTAGTAGGCACCAGTAAATCGAGACATTCAGTCTATTAGAAGCTTCACCAAAGGTACTGCTATGTCCAATTGCCTCTATGAAACCTAAATGTTACTAACCATACCTTGCCGATACTCTATTCTTATCTCACTCAAACTAGGGGCTTACACGTACCTACCACTGTATCCCTTACCTCACCAGGCCTAGTATACTTATTGGGTCTTACTGGGATGCTATATTCACTGGATAGCTAGTAGAATCATGATTGGAATTATTTTGTATAAGATATGGGGGTATCTCTAGCCCTTCCTATACTGCCCTAGGCTATTCCTTATTTTGGGTTTGTAAATACCTCCGGCACATCTACCCATGGCCTATAATGTAAAGTATTTGGGTACCTTTTCTGGGCTTTCCAGCATTGAAGATGCTCTAGGAGCTTCCCCAACAGAGAGAAGTTGTCACAGGGTTTCCAGGGATTTTATACCTGCCCTAGGGAGCCTTTGATAACTAATTCAATTGGAGGACCCCTCTGCATATCCTAGATTTTGAGACAACCACAGGATGATCTATTGGGCCAGCCAAGACCCCTTATAAAGTATAATCTGGCTACTCGTAGAATCTGGCATTGAGTATGGGATATTTGCCTATAAACACAAAGCACTACTTATTAAGGATAAATAGAGACCCCATGGAAAGGCTAGTGTGGAGGGTAAGGATTTGGCTAGGTAGTATCACATGAGGGCCAACAGGTCCTCACTGCCCTGTTTAACAGTGATCAGGCATTGGCTATAAAGTATCGGTCCCTAGGGACCATTAATTGTTAGTAACATTAGGTATACACTCCTAATCACATTTAGTGCCCTCCTGTCTTTGCCTACAGATAGAAGCTGTGATGAACTCCATGGAGGTGCAGTTGGAGCTACGCCAAACACAAGGATCCAATGGGTAGGAGTACAGTGACTAGTAAGGTATTGAAGTACCAGATATGTGAGCATACCTTTGATAGATGTCTTATAACACAGGAAATACTTAGCTACAGGGGACATTGTTCGAGCAAATAGAAATCTAGTTAGCTACATTGGGTAGCTGTTACCTTAACCACTGGGAGGCCCCAATGGGCATGGATCTTGTGTTTCTCAATCATCTGTAGAAGTGATTGCTTAGATTGCCCTGGGGAGGATCGATGTACTAGTGTAGAGGTATTCCTTTCCAAATCTCAGTGATTGTAACTACAGAATTGGAGATCATTTCGAATTAAAGACCAATGCTACCCCTGCTAAATAAAAAGACTTATGCCGCCCCTACTACATACCCCATTACAGATATAAGCAATTCTAATCTAGCTGTAGGTTGGGCTTATGTGGGGATCTTATGGAGAGGTGAAGTATAATTACAAACCTTTATTTCATCTTTCAGCTTATCTTCTAGCCTATACCATTTCTCATTGAATTACTCTATACATGGGCCAATCATAAAAGTATACCAGCTAAGGGCTGATAACCAATCCATTAATCTGGTAGCCTTCTTCTGCCCGTATCTCCATACTCATTTGGCGATCCAAAGCCTTTCATTCTAGGTTTAAGCAAAGTCACCTAAGACCTATAAAATTGGTAACCAATACTTGGAATATGGGGGGGGGGGGGGGGGGGGGGGGGGGACTGGTCTTACATTGTACCTAGTACGGACTAGCAAACTATGGATCCCCAGTAATGTATAACTATCTCCACATCTGGATAGGTGTAGAATTAGTTCACCCTAACCATCAGATTGACCCTTAGAAGGAGTAAAGAATTGCCCCTCCATAAAGGCATTTACAGGTTCATAGACTAGTCCGGGAGCTCCTAGGGAGTGGTGCGTATTTACATCTAAACTAATACATACAGGCCCATAGGTCCAAATACCAATACTTCCCCCCCCCCCCTATCTATCCTTACTGGTGTACTAGTCTTTCCATTTGTTCTACTTCTGTTCTTCATGTTCTACTGGTCTTAGAGGGGCACAGGCACCTACTTATGGTTTCATAGTCCTAATCATGAATTGTCTAAATGGCCCTGCCCATGTTCTATAATAGCCTTTAGTTGGAGCCCTGGGTTGAGCCGAACCACTGTATCTTTGAACTTGTGGATGCTTGCAGATGGGTCCTAGGCTTGTATTGGCCCTATACCTGCCCATTAACTAGTTGTTTTAAAGGATTGGATGCTGGCCCAATTAGTTTCTATTCGTGCCCTCCCTCACCAACATGCCGTTGGTATCTTCATAAAGCAATTTAAGACAAAATTGGAATCTATACCGGGTAGGCATCCACTACTACCTGTTAAACCAAAGGAATTTTTGATTGAAAAGACATCCAGACAGTTTTCCAACCCACCCACATCTAAGATAGTACCAATAAAATGGGGGGGGACCTGATTTGCGCCTAAATCCTCCCTGCACTCCACATCTAGAGCCACTCCTAGAACACCTAGAGGCACATACAAACTATTGGTCGGCATGGGCCTCTAGAGCTAGTCAACACAGAGAACCCCAGGGCAGGTTACAAGGCAAACACAAATGAAAAAGGAAACAACTAGACTCCATAGGTCAAGGCCCTCCCAGTGAGGTACATTGAAATACAGGTAACAGAAGATTTACAAGTTCAGGGCAACTACAAGGTCTCAAGCCCCATCAGGGCCTCCCGGGGGGTTTACAATAAAACAAATTAAGAATAAAGACAAGCTTTTTAAATCAGCTCGGCCCTGGGCATTGGGCCTCATTCATTAAGGCAAACACCCTTTCCAGAACTGGTAGAAGCGGCCTATTTCCAGAACACCTACATCAAGGATAGAATTCATCCCAGGTAACACTTCCAGAGAAGACCATTACAAAGGTAAAGCACAGGAGACAAATCAAGGATAGACCACACCTACTACAAGGATAGATACATCTACTCTATCTAGGCCCCTGAGGAGGACATTGGTGTAAGCAAGTAGAACATCATTTTCAGGATTGACAAGGCTAGAGTCAGGCCTCCAACAACAGGAGGCAGCACCCATCTAGAACCAGTTGAACCCTCATGGAGGACATAAGGAAGAATTGAAGAGGAGAACATCCAGGACATCCCTAGGGCCAATTGGAACCTCATGGACAAAGCAATTCCCCCAACACAACAAGAACACCTGGAAGACAGGGGAATTGCCCCAGAAGCCCACCCAGGGCAAGTACAACTGTAAGGCATTGGTGAAAATGTACAAGAGGACTTCTATATCCCATAGATACAAGGTACGGCCCCATCTAGTACCTGCCCAAACTACATCAATCTAGGATCAATGGCAGGCCAGCTGATTATTTAAGCTATACTAAATCTAATGTCCGCCTGGACCTGTATAATGGTATTGCCTAGATACTGAGTTACGTATCCAATGGCGCGCGTACAGTCGCGTTACGGGCCATTATTACAGCTAGGACAGTGAAACAATTGTTCAAGAAAATATTGGGTTATAGCGTTCTTTATTTATAGCCCTTTCAACAAATGCATTGGCATCTGACCAATCCGAGAAATACGGATTAGATGGTCATCCAAACTTATTGGTTGACTTGAAAGTAATGGGTATACATACAGCTTTACATGCTGTACCAGTGACATTAGGTCCCGAAGGCCTAAAGGTAACACACTTGGATAAGGGAGTAATCCCTTTGGGAAGAAGTGAGCCTCGTCGTTGGCTAGCACCTATGAAATCACTAAATCTAAATCGTAAGCAATAATTAGTACCAATTGGAAAGCCATAAGCTATTCTAGATCTGAAGGCATTTGATGCCCTTGGACTTGCGGATAGACTTGACATGAGTAACGTATTACAAGCATAGACAATGATCCAGTCTATGGGGTCCCCCCACCCATGAAGGATTTGGTGTAATTCCAAGGGGTGTGAATGTATCTGGTCCCAAGGTACGGAGCATCTGCTGAAGATAAGGTACTCCTTACATTGCGGGGCATGTCTCTATAAGAGGAGTTGAAATATCAGTACTATGTACACTGTAACTAAGGTGTGTATAGGAATGTTTGGCCATCAAAAAGAAACTTGTAGAGAAAAAATGAAAATTTCCATTCCAGGGCCCACCTAGCCTTGCTGATGGTACTCGCAATGACCCCCCCTAGATAGGGGATGTTTGGTGCATGAATTAGGAGAGTACAGGGAATCCTAATAGACTCTTAGAGGGAGTACACGCCAACACTATGCTTACACAGAGCCCCCCCTGTATGGGTCATCACGGCTAGCCTCGCCCTTATAAGGGGCCTATTCATGTTGCATCTGCCAATTGCTTGCCCTAGGATTGGGCTGTGACCTTAGCAGGGCTATTGGCCCTGCCCTGAGACCCCCAGGGTACTTATCCATGTTTGCTCTAGGACAGAGCCCCACATAGGTTTGTCTGGATGTCTAGCCCCTACCAGGGTATTAGGTAATCTGTAATTAGCCTGTGGTTGCCAGATAGCTTGAGGATTAGTACCTAGATGTACACTAATACAAAGGAATGTAGAGATCACTTTGTACGGGCCTCCTTACCGGTATGCTGGAAATAATCCAGGGCTACTCTCGGCTAGATCCTGTACCAGGAAGATACATTGGAAGGATAGTACAGTTTGATTGAAAGGCTCCAATTCCCCCATACAACATAGGGGAATTCATTAGAAGTAGAACAGAAGTTAGGACAAATAGATTATTTTTAAGCAATGAGGGCCTCTCCAGGGCCCGAAAGCCTTGTACCTGTATAAGTCCTCACCAGCTTACCATAGCCGTACAGGGGCCAACCAAGAGTTCCAACCTATACTTATATATCCTAATATGTCTTAGCTTCCATTGGGTAGTACACTGGAGGGAGCCGACCAAAAGTACTTCTGTAGTAGTAATGGGGTTCTTATACTGGCTGGAAGAGGCTTATACTGAGTAATGAATTACATGCCTGGAGGTACTTTCTATTCCTGATTGTGTTTAACAGGTTCAAGTGGTGTGCAACTGGTATAGACTTTCATAACCCTAGATTGAATTACTCAAATTGACTGGAGGGAGCCTATGTCCTGGCGTTCCTGGAGGGGGGATCAAGTACTAGTCTTTACGTATCTTCATCATCTGCCCTGAGTTGCACCGTACAAGTATTTGGCAATAGTGTGGTACCAGCCCTGGGGGTCTTTGGATCATATGGTAGTTTGTGTCCTGTTCTCCTCTGGGTTCAATTGACTTTGATGTTAATGCCTTAAATATGTTGGTCTAATAGATGTGTACTAGAAGTAGCCCTCGGGCTACGAGGCCCTCGGGGACTAGATGGAATTTATCTTGAACTTGAAATGTCTAGGTGTATGGGTCCTGGTATGTATTGGAGTATAGATAATACTTGTAATGGAGTTACAATTTCATTAGTGGAAAGATTCTTTGTACCGGCTCAAGGCGTATAAGTACACATGGGGAGTGTAGGACTAGTAGATTCTATGCATAATGGGATTAGCCTTATGTAGAGCTGCAACTTTATGTAAGGGCATAAACTTTGGTATGTATAACCTATACTGACTGGTTAGCTATCAAGATAAATATCTCAGCAATTGTATCATCGCTAAACGTATCATCAGAGACTAAAGATATTTTCTAAATCCCCTTGGCTAAAGAATACACTAGGCTAATACACTAGATAAAATAGAGATATCCAGGCCAAATAACTTAAAGGGTTATCCAAATAATGCAGGTTATATAAATCACTCCCCCTCTAGGGGCTTACCTGGCAATTGGGATTTCATTCAAATCACCCATCATATGATGGGTCTCGAAGATCTAATTGTATTTATGTCCTAGATGTACTTGAATTCCTTTGATAGTACTAAGACATTGATCAAGACATAGAGGGGAATCAATTCTTGACTGGAGAAACCTTACTTAGATAGGGGCTAGGTGGACAACAGCCTGAAGAGAAAGAAAGAGACATAAAGGCCCCCTGGGACGGCTACAACCATAGGAAATCAATGAACTAGTAGGAGGTACTAAAGATAGGAGAAGCACCCTCTAGAAGCTAAGGATTGGAATTACACTTGACAGGTCTAAGGAAACCAAGACAAGGACTATTGGGCCCAGGGCTAGAAGTACTTGGACATCAAGACATAAGTCAATACAGCTCCTCTCTAGGACCTTTTAAGAGGAGTACAAAGGCATAAGTACAAGGGCAAACTATCGAAACACACTAACAGTTACAAATACAGGCCAATAATTGCAAGTACAAATACAAAAGACCTTAGGAAGGGTCAAAGCAAGGGAAAGGTACGGAAGTACTTATACAATTAATACAAAGAGATGAAAGGACTAGTAATCACTCTAATCAATTAGGCTATAAGTAAAAGTCTTAGGTTGTCTGCTACGGTAGTACAAGTTATTTGATACTAGTTGAAGTACAGAAGGGTTAAGTACAGATAGTGAAATACAGGTAGTGAAATACAGGCCCAATACTATTGGGGTACGCAAGGGCCAATACAGGCTAAAGGGTATAATACAAATACTCGTACTTAGGGTACCATTGGAAGGTAGCAGAAAGGTTAGTAGTGGTGTAAGTTAAGGGATAAGAAAGAAGGGAAACTTTTCATTTAAGTTGAGGTTCAATAGATAGAACTCCCAGGGCACCTGCCCTGGGGTCTTATTAGTTTTGTGAATCCTCCTGGGATTCTGTGAAATATCTGCCTGGCGGTGCCCATAAGATCAAACAAACAAATTAGGAATAGATTCAAACAGTATTCTCCGAGCTCCTTCGAGCGAGGACACTCGAAGGAGTACATGTACCCACCCAAGGGATCCACAACAACTGACCTCTCTACCAGAAGGCAAAGCCAATTGGACCAAATGGATCTTTGGATACGACCACCACATGAGCCGCTACAGGGTTTTGTAGATAATTCATTGGGGTTACCTGTATTGGGCACGGTTGGAGGCAAGCTAGTGTGAGCCGATAACTATTTATACAAGTCACTTAGAGCCCCAGGCTAGCAAGGTCTTAAGATAAATCCAGGAGTCAAAGCCGGTTATAATCAATTTACTCTGATTATTCTAATGATTTTAAGCATCAATATAGAAGTAGCCTCATTCTCTAATTTGTCTCCGTGCAGGAGGACCTGTTCTAGCAACCAATCAAGACAAAGATACAAGAGGCCCCTAGGAGGGTACATAAGTATACCTAGAGTCTTCCTACGGTCAGTACATATTTATACCAATAGAAGGGCACACTTACAACCCAGCTATAGAAACTAGAGTTTGTAAATCAAAAGTTCATCAGGAAGGTCCCCTAGAGTAGATCTAGATCTGGTGCCCCATAGGGGTCTTCGTAATTTATACCTCGGCAGGGCTAGACCCTAGATTTGTTGGAGATATTATGTACTTATCTCTTAACTTGCAATAGTATGCCCGGCTACTAGGATTATTATACAGGTAGGATCTTGTAGTGGTAGGCAGGGTAAGTTCTGAGGCTTGCCCTGTAGCAATGAGAATATAATAAATGGATCTAGATTTGTGTTAGAGATCTAAGTATCCATGCTTTACAGGTAACTCTTAGCGCCAAGCAATAATAGAAGATATATGTACAACTTTCTTATCAAATCCTCCTTGGGAGTCTGTGATGCTGCAGGACCTCAGGGTAAGCATTGTAATGAAAATCCCAGGGGATAGGCCTCCAATCTACTTAGAGGGTGCTTGTAATACAGGTTTAACACAAACCAAGGGCAACATAGAGGCTCCTGGAACTTTGCAATAATGGGATACCTCCCTAGGGGTTAGGGACAATCTAGCTAGTACTATTATTACAAACCAATACATCCCACACCAACAACAAGGCCTTATAGATACCATGATGATACCATGATAATTATGGAAACCTGCAGACCTTTAGTGCCCAGATAGTTAAGTCTAGAGGGACCTCTGGGGCTAACAATAATAGTTGAAGATTTCCTCACAGCCTTATGGGCCCTTTTAGGAAGGGGATACAGCCAGGATAAATCTATGTCGTCAATAGGGTAGGTTGTATTTCAATTCTAAGCCCCTAGGTAGCCTGGTGCCCCCCCTAAGGCTGAAACATTGAATAGTAACCATAAACTTCATTACTAAGATCTATAAAGGCATTGGCTCCACACCTATCCAAAGCAATAACATACATTGAGAAAGTAGATTCCTTTGATAGAGCCTCCCCAGTGGGTGTTTAGGGGCGTAGCTAGGCTGAATTCTGGTTCCAATAATTGTATTAATGTTCTATCCTTATATGTATCTCCATGTATCCCCTGGAAGGCATCCTCCTCTTGTTTTTTCATTTATGTTCTAATTGGCCCTGGGAGGTACTTCTAAATTTCATTACATATCTTATGTCCTTTTGTCTTTCCTAGTGATCCTGGAGTCCTTGTATTTATTGATTTGCTGATAAGTACTTGCTAGCGCGGACCAGTTAAGATCTAGCACTTTTATCTCCTGCCGATTAAAGATAAGTATAAAGCAAATTTGGATTGTAAAAGGTATCTACTAGAATTAGTCTTAGCCTTCAGGGAGAGGCTTAACATCATCGGAAGAAATCCCATAATTTATACCTATTGGTAGCCCAGGAAAGCCCCCGTTTATCATTAATTGATAATCTAGACTTAACTACTCTAGCAAGTCACCAATACTTTGAATGAACTGTAAGACCCCACCCATAAAGGCATCGAGCCAACACAAGAATATGATAAGGAGTAAGAGTTTTCTAAAATCTATTAGTTCAAGTCTAAGCCTGGGATAAAGGCTAGTAATAAAGTATTGTATTCCTAAGAAGCCCTTGTATTAGATTGTATTTGTAATTGAAAGCTTTCTCACATATGGATGCCAATGCCACACAGTGGGCTTCGCAGGGGTTCCCTCGTCCTAAGGATATGTTCTCGGGTCTACCGGAGTATAAATGTTCTCAGTATTGAGTTAGCCTATCATCGGTACTAATCATGAATTACTAGTTTCTTTGAGTAAAGATAGGCCGCAACATTGTCTTTAGTAAGTTCTTATCATTAGACATATTCCTGTCTATAGGGCCCTGTAAGAGACTAAAGCATCGCCAACTACGTCTCTCTGGAAACCAATCGTTGGAAGGATCCCAGGACTCAGAGGAAGAATTAAGAAAATACTTGCAACCGAAGAGAGGAACTCAATGTAATAAAAGAATTATTGAATATACCTCGGGATCCCTCGGTCAAAGACATTGAAGTAAGCGCATCCTCAGGAGAGGCCTTCGGATCAACGAAACATCCAGGGCAGGGACACTAATAGTAGAGTACAAGGCATCAAGTACGACAAATTTTTATTGAATGGAACACCTCAGCAAGCCCTATCCGTAGGACACATTAGCGCCATCATCAGATAGAAGGACAGCGGCATTAAGACAATAAATGATTGATGGAAACCGATACTACCGTAGACTAAGCGAGCTTTCTCGCAGATTCTAAATTGGTATTTACAACCGGATATCATTTTACTGATAATCTATTAGGCCCCCTATCTACTAAGGTATCATCCTAGGGCTCAGCTTGCAATTACTCTAAGTAAATTTGAATCTCGTTACCAGATAAATACATTCTTTATATCGGATATCGGCGGAACATTTATGGGTAGGATCCTGGCATCAGATGGGGATCAAAGACTCCTTCCATTATACGAGCGCAAGCGAGTTCCTCTAGGTAACATCTAGGGCAGGCTACAACTCTAGGTGCCGCTTAGAGGTATCCAAACCAAGCATTTATATTACTGGTGTGAGTAGGCTATTCTCGGGTTCAATGCCTCAATACTTAGTTATACGACTATCCGATACTGTGAACTAATCAAAAGATTCCCTAGTGGGACTTCTAGTTAAGGGAGGGTTTGCCTCACAGTGTCCTGAGCATTCAATAGAGTTCCATCCAACCTGCCCTACCTGGCCTTATGCTTTCTTGTAGTACTGCTGTTTTCTAATCTTTGCTGTTTCATTTACTTGAGAAACATAGGGGAAATGTCCTATAATAATGGCAACTTCATTTATTCTTGTTATAGCCCTCTATATGTTGGTGTAAAGCATCTTCTAATAATTCTCTGTATTTATGCATTGTCTAGGTTCAGCCCTTATATCAAATAATTTCTAAGAAGTATAGGTCTAATCTGAGTGTAATAAAAGGAAAGGTAATTCGGTGCCTACCATAAAAATAGAAGATGGACACAAAGAATTACTATATAGAAAAGAGGAGAACTACAAGTAGGCTAATTAGGTTGGTATGGATATTTGTATATCCGGGGTTTATCAGTAAAGCTCAGGGTTTCAGTACTACGACCTATATTTATGTATTAATTACATTTGATGAAGGCTCTGGGGGACAATGATTTGGTAGCCTGGGGGTACTCCATGATGCCCGCTATGGCTTCAAGATTGACAGGTTGATATACGCCTTAGTATCTGTATAGGATCTTCTAGGGTCTTAGTGGAATTGGTATAGCCATGATAGTGAGCCCTACATCCAGAATACAGCTTATAGAAAGAATCAACACAACGTTGGAGAAGTTAGACCGTAATTGTCAGGCATTGCTAATAAGTGTAGAAGCCTAGGGACTCAATCAAGGATAAGCTAGGAATTGCCAATCTCAAAGAATACACGGGCCAATTGATATTGCCTACCAAGGTATCCGATAATGTATACAGGGCTAAGGATTTCTAGATTCAAGGGCAATACCAGTAGACTTATTCAAGGTAATCTAGTACTTCTTAAGGCTTCATTATGGTCTGGATACTTGCAAAAGCTTGTAGGTCCTAATCCTTCCAAGAAAATGTAGCACTGGATCTTATAATTGCTAGATCTCTACTGTCTAAGTCTAGTATTGAGGACAGTTTGATGTAGAAGTAGCAAGGATCTCCATGATTCCAAGTACATACCTAGAGTATGGATATTCAGCTCTTACATTCTATTATGAACTTACTTTATAAAGATCCAATCACTGAGTACCTCATTCAGAGCCTAGGTTTATAGGCTAGTAGTATAAATGTCCACTTCTAGATCCACTAGGTAACCCCTAGTCTATTACAGTAATTCCTAGAGTATCTGTTTTGGTGAGTTCTGATGTGAACATTGAGGTAGCCCTAAGGCTCTTATGGTTAGCAGTCCTCAAGAACCTAGATTGATAGTAGTGATTCATAGCCTATCCAGTAACTCTTCCTCTAAACAAACAAAAAGTATAGACCATCTTAAACCTAAATTAGCTCCAATTGGAGAAGGTATATTCCTGCTAAATAGGAATCGGGAATTTCTTGATCAAAGTACCTATACTAATGAAGGTTAGATATATACACAAAGAGATACTTATAATTCTAGATTGATCTAAGATTGGGAAGTTACTGGGTCTAGTACTGGATTCAGATTAGAATCGCTGAAGGAATTCTTTCCAGTAGATATGATTTATAAAGGGGTTACACTTATGAAAGGGATAATAGGTATTACAGAAAGATCCATATCACTAATCATAAAGCCTAACATTTCACTGAGCAGTCCTCCTCAATCCAGAGGAATTAGCCCAGAATACCTATTTAGTCAAATAACTTATCTAGAATAATTTGTAACGGACCTTATGGCTCGGAAGTTATAAACGATGCTGAAAGATAGATATTATGCCTGGAAAGTCCAGAGGGTTCTCTCCAAATGAGATCGGTGATATGCCTCCTGAGGTAGAATTAGTTTCTAAAGCTCCCTTAGTGGAGTTACCTTGGGCGGCTAGGTATAAGTTTATCCAGTAATTGATTAACAATGCCCAAGACCTACCCTAAGGTAGGAACAGATTCTGAGGGGATAAATAAGGAGCGATGGCAAATAGTAGCCATGGGCTGATTATGAGCAACGTAAAAGATTAGAACGGGGAAGCCTGTACAGGGATCGGGAATCTCGATGGATGGACTTATGAGATATGACTTATTATAAGAGCCCAAGGCATTCAATAGACATCGGGCCTATACAAGTATTACATGGGATTACCATTTTATGTACCCAATTAGATGATTAAGATTACAATAAAGAAAGTATCCGCCTCAGCCAGTACATATCTTGGTTCTCCCTAAGGAGCCTATGGCCCGGTACCTCAGGTCAATGATGCAAATACAACCGATCTCCCTCCCATCCTATTCATCCAAATACTTTCCGAGCTTATACTTGTACTTCTATTGTGGGCAACATAAATTTGGCCTAAAAGTGGTTAGTAGGTGTACTGGCCTATATTCTATAAAGTTTCAGTAGATATAAGTAAGTTTATATTCAATAGAACCTATTAATAAGACTCTTAGCAGGAACCCAATACTACAGGTTTACTCCCCGACCTTGTAAAGATTAGCCCCTAATCTAAGCCATCTACACACTCTCAGATCCTTTGAGATTACTACTAATTATAAGTCCTTAAAAGATAACAACAGGACTCACCATCAATTTATAGAGTTTATTCAGTGGTATCTTATAAGACTCTTAAGGAAATGAAGTATCTTTACTGACTGAGTGAAATTATTTTCTAATGGTATATCCATTACAGGCCCGTACTAACTTATTCTAAGATTGATACCACCTAGGACAGGGGCACTCCAATTGATTTCCTCATTACTTCATTGGTGCAGCATATACGGGCTGAAAATCCACTAGGCTTTGGTTCGTTGGTATAAGTATCCAATTATACAACATCAAGAAACACCAACGGGCAGGTAACTTCATGATATCGGTACAGATCAGGTCGTAGGCTCCGTACTGCGGTAGCAAAGACTATTAGTAAAGGCCACCCAGGAATCCACTTCTATTGAGATGGTACACACTGTGAGGTACAACATCTATAGGTACCCCTGAGTCATAATGTGTTAAGCATTGAGTATCTAATCTATATCATGTCCCCTCCTGTCCTATAAAGTCTAATGGTTTCATTTGTTCCAATCATTATTCTTATCTTAGTAGCTACCTGTTGTTGAGTCTCTTGGCTTCAGTAATGAGGTTTGTAATAAATTGTCAGAAGGAATGGGCTCCAGGTAGTGAAATATTTGTATTGGCATCTCCTCAATGATTGACTAAACTTATTATCCATTCCTCAACTCTAGGGGAGTCCCGTACTTAAGTATAGGTCCAATCCTTGTCTGCGAGCAATCCATAGGATTACATTGAGAAGCACCGTACAATATTTTCAGAGCCTGGCGGTGCCCCTCCCTAATTATCTAAGTATCCCTAGCTCTTTATTTAGTAAGTATTTATAGTACAGTTCTGGAACCTTTAGGCAGGCTATTTAGCTTTATGACCTCTGGGTTTGCCATTAACCTCTTGTATGTACGATTTCATGTGCCAGTCCCAGATTATTTGGAGGATTTATATAATACAGTATTGAAGGAGTACTGGGCGATATTGGTATCTCTTGTTGTCTGATTGGCTTGGATAGCTGGTATAGCACCCTAAAGTATAATTTGACAGGATTGGCTTGGATCTCTTTCTTCTAACAGTGTCTATAGATAGTATACCTGGCTAGTGCAAGGCCAATTGAATTTACAAATGAAACTACTCATAGGGGAGTGGTATTTGGAGGTCAAAATCGCAAATTGCAAATAAAGACTCAAATTTGTGTGCGTTAAACCGACGTTTTTACCCTGGGGGGATTGGGGACCCGGCCGAAGCCCGGACACGTTACTGCAGTAGAGGTAATTAGAGACTTCTCATTGACGTCATGATTAAAAGATATCTTTCAATCAATTGGGAGGCACATAAATGAGCTAATTACTACTCTACTTGGTCTCTCTCTGTTGCTTGTGTACCACACTAGGTACCTAGTGTGGAGCTGCCTCATACATATAGCTGCATCGCCGACTGGGCTGATGCTGGCTATAGTCTCCAGCACAATCTATCTTTTGTTCTTCCGGGCTTCTCCTCCATTGGAAAAGTCACTCTCATTTCCTAATTTTCACCAGAAAGCACGACCTTTGCAGGGATTAGCATACTTCTCTACTTAGGTTACCGCATTGTTACTCAATTGGTAGAGTAAGGAAGATTCTCACTTTGGCCATACCTCCGCAAGATTTCGCAACCTTCTATCCATCACCATCAGATAAATGATGCATCCTATTTGTATAGCCTCTCAGCCAATGGATACTCTTAGGTAAGTATAATTACTTGTGTTATGGGCTAATAAGTACATCAAATATCCATCTACTGAATACAGCTTCATAAATACTGTACATACCTAAGACAAGCTTGTATACTCCAATCCCTAGCCTAGCTAGTTCACGGTAGCATAATTATACCTTAGAAGGTTATCGGAGTTAGGAATTTCACCTATTCTGTTTTCAGTGCAAGAGGTTTATCCTTACATTAATGGGACTTCCCTAATCGTCCCAATACACCACAATAGCGGTGTGCGATCTCTTGCACCTTAGTCCCCACCCTTTCGAGTGGGCGTGCACTAGAAAGATAGGAGCACTATCCTATCCAAATCCTGGGCAATACAAGTCTGCGAGCTCTACGGAGAGATACAGTTAAAAAGAATGCCCCGGGAAATTGTCTAACAATACCTCTACTGGGTCAGGCACTCGATAGAAGCCCAGAACACCGGAGGGTTCTCCTAGAGCATAGGTGTAACTCTGGACTTCCTATGGCTAGGACTGCCCAAGGATCTATATACATGGGCTTGATACTATGTGCTGAAGGCACTTGATTGTTGCTATTACTGCGTAGCTGACGGACCACATTTAGGTCCGTCACTACGACCCCCTCAAGATCTGCCAGGGGGGTCAGTAGATAGCAACAAGCGGCCTCATTCCCCCCGGTGCAAATTACTACATAATTTGCGCCTGTTTACAGGCTTCCAAAGGCAATGGACTTAGATGGGCAGAAGTAGTCAAACACATGAAGTACCTGGATCAGGTTGATGCTGCCCTGGGCAGTATAAGATTAGGACTTACATAGGACCTGATGGTGGAAGGTAAGGACATCTGGAAGCAAAGCCAGCTGCGGACGGGCCCTAGAGTAGAACAAAGAAATTGTAACTTCTAATTGAATAGAACATGTAAAAGGCATGAGGACATCAACACAGAGGGATTAAGAGCAATAGAACCATTTGGAGGGAACTAGAACTAAATCTAGAACACAATCCCAAAGGCACCCACCAGGTAGGCACTGATAATTAAGAGCTAGCTAATAAAATGTTGTAGCCAATCTAGGCCCTCATTCAGTTGAAATATAAGACCTATTGTGGCATCCGTACGTATAGGACATAGGGACTTTTCAAATAACAATCAAATAACAATTGAAGATATATTGAGCCAATGCAGAAATCCTAATTACAAGCTCTAAGTATTGAATTACAAAATCCATCGGGGCACATCGGCCAATCTGGAAATTACTAAAGTACAAATACATCTCAGGGTACATCAGGATATATACCCAAGAGGATGCCAATACATTAATCTAAGTTATTGAATTCCAAATACTTACAAAGGCACCCGTCCTCGTGTCTTCTCCCTAGAAGTTTGATACAAGCTGGCTAATACATTGAGATACCCAGGATTGCCCCACCGTTGAGATGTATGAACACTAGGCTCCAGGACCAGTTTGCTTTGAGTCTTACTACTTATAGTACTTCTACATTTAGACGCTTCAATAACTAAGCGAAGGACCAGATAAATCTGAATAAACACCAATCATTGCTAGTATCTCAATGTATTATAAAGGTCATAACCATTCAACTGTAGGCTAATAAAAGCCAAAGAACTGCCTGATCCTAACTAGGCAAGGCCCACAAAGGAAATGAATGGGTCTAATTCTACTTGTTTGGTATGCCTTGGGTGAGGACTGCCGGCTGGGTATCTTAAAGACATTTATTTGATAACCTAGGGTAGCCATTACCTTGTGGTTTATAAGAGCTCGAGCTACTTTCAGTCCTCTCCTTTCAGTCGAGCTATCGCCTCTCCCAGAGGTCGAGTAAAGACAAGCTAACCTCTCGCTTTCTTTCTCTATACGAAATATCGTATCTAAAGAAAAAGTAGCTCGAGCTACTTCGTTCCTCTCCTTTCAGTCGAGCTATCGCCTCTCCCAGAGGTCGATTCGTTCCTGCTGTATGCCTCGTCTTCCCTTCGTGCTAAGGCTAAATCGAGTGCTGATTTAGTTCAGTTTCCTTTGGGTGACTTTATCGCTGTTAGGGGGATTTCGTTTCACAGGTTCACAGGTGCCTAGCGTCTTTCTCGGAATATCCTTTTACCTTGATTTCCTTTCTTTTCTTTCTTACTATATAACGACCAAGTGGCATAGTCAGGCTTTGCCGAGGCAATGCCCCACCGATTTCCTCCCGGATGGGATTCGCTATGATTGTGCGTCTTTCATGATTCCAACTGACGAAGTTCGGCATCGGACGTGTACAAAGACAAGACTAGTAGCTCTAGTTGGCTATGGGAGTTCGAGCAATGGTACGTACAGGAGTTCAACTTGGGAGTCAAGGCTGTGGTGAGACTGTGTCTGGTAAGCTTACGAGTTCGACTGTGGGACGGGAAGAAGGTAAGAGGTGTCTGGTAATACAAAGGTCATAATTGGTTTCCATTTCCAATAAGAAGAAGAAGGGCTCTTTCCATGGGTCCCCCAAGAGGAAGGGAATGAGATGAAAGTACGGAAATACGGATATGAGCCCGCCCAAACACCATTTGGTTCTAAAGTCAGACAAAGGCTGTAAGCTTCACACATGCCAGTAGGGCGGGTGAGAGCAATTCCTTCCTTTCCAGTCTAGTGAGCCAAGGGTGTGGTGAGTGCTACGCAAGAAAAAGTTCTTTTCATTTGATGAAAGAGATTAGCTCCATGAAGTCCCATTCTCGTCTTTGATCTTCAACTCGTGTCAAAAAAATCCTAATTGAAAGACGAAGCAATTAATCAGTTTCAGTTTCTATAGATTACTCGATCGATGAGGCTCCACTACTTATTGATCGGACTAACTCAAGTTCAAAGAGGTTCAGATGCCCGTCTGAGTTTTCTATCTCATCGCACTACTTTGATATACTTCTACCGAGCCGAGTGAAGGTCAATTTTCCCTAGCTAACCGGGAGGCCTTAACTTGCTCCGAGTCGAGTCCCATAGCCCTATCGTCCTCAAAGTCAAAGTATGGGGGCTAGTCCAGTTTTCCAAGTTCTCTTTTCCGGGAATGAGCTCTAAATTGCCCTATTGCTACGCACATCATCCTAGCCTTACCTTAACTGAGGGTTGAGGTTAAGTAGGCATGAGAAATTACAGTATGAAGAAGGTTCGCATTCCATTGGTTTCAATCTCGGTTCGGGATCTATTGGCTAATAGTCTTTCTGATCAAAGAAGGGTTGTTTGAACTAGAATGGTCGGTATGCGTTATAGAAGCTCACCTAGAGCTAGATTCTTTCGAACAAAACATTCCTTGAAGGAGTCCCATGCGTCAGTGTCAGTTAGTGCGGTTTCACGCACTAATCCCTATAGGTTTTTCCTGCATCATTCATGAAAGAAATGAATTACATTGGTTCAATAAAAAAGTCTGGTATGGCATTGCGAACACAGACTGGTTGTGTTGCGATCGGAAACCGGAACATTACTTTAGCCGCGGGAGAATCTCCAATTCAAACAAATCGAGTCGTAGTTCTTCCTTCCCTACATAGGCTTCCTTCTTCATACACTGAATCCATTTTTCAGAAAACATTGAAACAAGAAGAAAGAGACATCCCCGGTGAGAACTTAGATGTTGTTTCAAGGAAGGGCAGTGGGTGAGAATTACGCCAAAGAAGTTATCTATGATCTTCGTATCTAAGAAAGAGCTCTTTGATAAGCCAAAGAGTGATCCTGAGGGAGGATTCCCTTCTGTAAATAATCAATCAAATCTTGTCTCCAATCTTTCTTATCAGTTGGAGTAGATATTGAATTTCTCGACTTTTCTACAGGAGGTAGCAGGACTGGTCGAGTCTGTATGGTCACATGAAGAGGAATTTCGGAGAACTCTTTCGCTAGTTTAGCCAAAACGTCTGCTCGGCTATTCATAGATCTCGGAATTTTGAAAATGAGACCTTAGGTATTTGTTCTAAGAATGCTTGATGAGAAAGGTGGAGACGAGGATTTCTCACTTTGTATGACCCAGCAATTTGATTTATGATGAATTGGGAATCACCAAATATCTTCACTTTAGAGATCTTTGACGATAGAATCAATTCAAGGCCACTTCATATTCGGTTGGTGCAAGGCTCTATCAAAGCGTAAGAATATCTCAAGACACCCCCGTCAGGGGTAACCAAGATGCCTGACTGAACCTGAGGAATTTTCTTTGATGGGAGTTTTGGTTTCGAACGGAACTAACATGTTCGTCTGGGAACATGTCGTTTAATGGAGAGTCAGCAGGAATGGGGTGAGCGGTGTTGACCTCATTTTTGTATGAGGTCACTAAGACCCATCCAGAATCCAGATTTAATCCTAGACCCTAGGATCCACTCTAGACCTTAGGATCCTTCTAGATCCAAGACCTTAGAGCCTATTCTAGAGCCTAGGATTCCCTTAAATCCTAGATCTTAGAATTCTTCTATACCTTAGGATCACTCCAACTTCAAATCAAACTCCACCCTTGATCAACCTCAATTTTAAATCAATTCCTACATTTAATCCACTCCAATTTCAATTTAATTCCTACCTGTGATCAATTTGAATCTCAAACTCCATCCAATTCAAGTCCAAATTAATTCAAACTTCAAATCAAATCCAAACCCAGAATTCAGACTCAAATTCAAACTCTAGAGGCCCTGTCCTAAACACCCTTTTCAGAGATTTTTCAAATATTTCAAAACCCAGTCAAATGATCTCTGATTCAGGATCTATCACTTGCAAAGTGATAAGACATGTCTCTAGAGGTTTGTCTCTAACCCCAGAATCTGAATTAAAATTCAAAGGCTGTAAAACCTTCAAATATTTACAGCCTATGCCACTGAGCCTAACCCCTTTGAGATCTTGACCTTGGAACCCTTATCCAAGCCTCCAATCACTTCCAGACCCTTGATTTTAACCCATTGAGCAGTAAACTGCATTTTTCAGACCCATTTTTGACCATAGTTGACCAATAGGTCAAAATTGACCAAAATACCCCTATGGGGCTCAAATAGGGATTTCAAACCAAATGAGCTCCAAATGGGATGCAACCACCTTTAACAAATTTCAAATGTCATTTCAAATCTTTTGAACCTATTTCCAACCCTTGGGTCAACCTGGTTGACCAAGTCAACAGGTTTGACCCAAGGGGCCCTTTAAGGGTCCAAATAGGTGTTTTGACCCAAATGACCTCTTTAGGCCAACCAACCACCTCCATTGGTCTTAAAATATCATTTCAAACCTGTTGAGCCCAAACCAAGACCCTGGGTCAACCTGGTTGACCAAGTCAATCTAGGTTGACCAAACAAGCCCTTAAGGGCTCAAATAGGGATTTTGATCAAATTGACCTCCCCATACTTGGGGACCACCTCCAATGATTTTCAAATATCATTTCAAATTTATCCAGCCATGACTCACCCCTTGGGTCAACCTGGTTGACCCAGTCAACATGGTTTGACCCAATGAACCCTTAAGGTTTCAAATGAACCATTCCAACCCGTTTAACCACATCAATATCTTCAAACTCTTAAAATCATTCTATTCAAAGCCTTGAACATTTCTAAACCTATTTTGAGCTCAACCCAACTTGGTTTGACTAAGTCAACCCTCAATTCTAGGTCAAAGCTTGGTGGTGTTTGCTCCTATTCCTACCAAGCCTTGACTTTGACCTTTGACCCTTGATTGAATTACTCCAAATATCCCTCTATTTCCTCAAGTGCCACATCATCAATTTTGACCTGGTTGACTGGTCAAACAAAGTCAACAAAAGTCTTAAGCACCTCTTTGAATTGGTCAAACCTCCTATTTGACCTCAAAGAGTGTGGGATTAAGCTTGGAACTTCTCCAACCTATAGCCTTGACCTCCCCTATGCCACATCAGCAGCCATTGACCAGTTGACTGGTCAAAATGGTCATGACTCCCTTAAAACCCTTTTCTCATGGTCAAAGCCCTAAAAAGAACCCTTTTCCCCCCTATATCACATGCCTAAACTCCCCTTTTTGCTTTATTTCTCTGATTAACCCCTGTTTAAGCTGCTCTAAGGGGTTGGTTTAGGCAATTTTAGGCAATGTCTCCTCCACTCATCCCAAGTCCATCCAATGGGAATGAGGCATGTCCAGCCCTTTCCGCAGCCTTCCAGCTTTCCCAGGGACAGGTGGCATCATCTGGAGAGTCCAGGAGTCGATCCCAGCCATCCAATCCAGCCAAGGCCGTTTGAATAGGGAAAAAGATGGCTTTTGAGCCCATTGGATCAAAGGATCTTCTCTCACTAACCCTAGCCTCCCAGAACGAGTTCTCAATTCGTTTTGGATCTCCAGAGCCTCCTCTACCTCCCCACCACAAAATCCAAGTGGTTGCCCGTCACCGGCGGCGAGTTCTCCGGCGAAACCACCACCCAGACCGTCCCAGGCCTGTAGCAGTCGATCCAGACGTGTTCGAGCTCGGATTTCTGCTGGGGATCTACACTTGGACAATCTACAAGCTC
Source organism: Dendrobium huoshanense (assembly GCA_016618105.1). Classification (NCBI taxonomy): domain Eukaryota; kingdom Viridiplantae; phylum Streptophyta; class Magnoliopsida; order Asparagales; family Orchidaceae; genus Dendrobium; species Dendrobium huoshanense. The sequence goes on from CM028357.1 coordinate 21,106,039, forward strand.
ATCCATCCAGAGATATCGAAGATCCAGTGGTATAATCCCTTAAAACTCTAGATTTAGTACACATTAGCTAGGGTTATTTAGCTCTTCATCTAGGATGTTTTAGGCTAAGTGAACCCTTCCCCACGATTTCTGTTCATGTCTTCAATCTAAGTTTAAAATTTCATTGAAAATGATCGATCCGATCGAAAGAACGAGGCAAAAGACGTTTTCTAGGGCGTCATTCACGGTTTCCGGTGAGTGTACGTTTTTTGGACCGTTGATCGTTCGATCAACGGTCCAGATCGAGCCCTTCTGCGGTCTGATCCGACCGCGCGTTCGATCTGTCGTTCGATCAGCCGTCCGGCGACATCTGAGCCCTCGGATCAGAAACCGCGGAGTCAAATCCCACCGTCTGATCTCGTCCCGCAGAGATCAACCGCGGGATTTGATCTCATCCGTTGGATCAGACCCGCTGTGATCCAACGGCTGCCACGCACCGCTGACGTGGTTAAGTGAAAACTGCGTGAAGCGGCCCGCGGCCGACGCGTGTCCCCGCCGTCACGCGGTTTCGATCCCGCCAATCCGAGCGTGCCGCGTGTCCGACCGCCGCCGTTTAATTAAGGAAAATATGTTTTTAATTTGTTTTAATTACAGAAACTTTCGAAAATTATAGTAAATTAAATACAAAACCAAAAAATGAGTATAATATATCATTCTCTTCAGTTTTCTGTCTAGTTTATTTTAAAAATAAAATCAAACCTTTTTATCTATTATTTTAATGGTAATTTGAGAAATACAGAAATATGTATTTTATTTTTAATTAATTATGTATAAATTATTTTTATCTGAAACTTGGCATGCATGTTTTTGAGTGCATGGTTGATCTCCAGAAAAATTTTCAATATTATTTGACTGGATTTTAATAGTATTTAGAATTATTGGAGCATATTAACCCTTTTTATATTTAATTAAATATTAAATATTTTGAAAATATTAAAAAAATCTTTTTTTTATTATTAATCTTCTCTGGAGATCAGTGGGTCTTTCAACTCATCAAAATATATTTTAATAATATTTTTAATTATTTTATAATATATATATATATATATATATATATATATATATATATATATATATATATATATATATATATATATATATATATATATATATATATATATATATATATATATATATATATATATATATATATCCATTTATAATTATATATTTTAAAATATATTTTGAGGCTATATATATTTAAATCTTTAAATGTTTAAGAGGTTACTTGAAATCTTAAATGTAGATTGAACATATTTGAATAGAAATAAAGGGGATGATTAGTGGATAATCATCCCTTGATTATTCACTAATTTTGTCTTAATTATGTTAATTAGTTAATTGCATGCTTAAGGTGCACACACCACCTAGCCTAGGTTCTCCTAGATCTAAGGACTTGTTTGCTTGCTATTTGTGTATGCATGCCATGTTTACTCAAAGGGTTAGAGGAACTTTGATTTGAACCTATGCAAAACTAGTGACACAATTAAGGACAATAATTAGGAACTTTGAGTAGAAAAATTAGAGAATATATTGTGCTTAGAATTGATACCCATTTGACTTGGAATTTGAACCATTTAAACTTAGTGACATTCTTAGCCTTAGACAATTTATTTTACTGATTTTTGAAATCATTAAGACCACTAATTAATTTTCTAAGTCTTAAACCCTTAATTAAGCCTTTAAAACTTCTAAAAAATGTAATAAATCCAATTTAAATCCAAAAATCACATATAAACCCTCAAACTGACCAGAATCTGGTCCTTAATCCATGATAATTGAAATCCCCTTGATTTGACATCAATTTAAACCCTAATTTAATTTTAAGTTAAAATCAATGTTTAATTAAGATAATTAATTAATAATAATTAAAAAATCCCAAAATCTCCCAAACACTTGGGGATCCCTCCTTAGGTTATTTCTGACCTTTGGAGGTGTTTTCAAGAGATTGGGAATTTGTTTGAAGCAAAATCACAAAAGAGGCCCTCTAATTAAGAAATTCCCAAAATTCATTAAAATGCCCAAACTTCGATAATCCATAACTAATTCTAGAAAAATCCAAATCACCCAAACTCACTTGCATTCAATTCCTAATAAGGTCTAATATTTATAAAAAATATTAAAATCCAGAAATTTGCAATATTTTAAAAAGTCAACAAATTGGTCAAATCGTAGTTAAAACTAGTTCAAAACTTCAAACCTTCGTAATAAAATGTAGAAAAATCCAATTTCAACGTACTTACCTTCTAACTGATCGTAGTAAGGTATAATATTTTAATAAAATACAAACATTCCAGAATTTGAGCTTAATCAAAAAGTCAATTTTCAACCCTTTATTCAATTCATTAAAATATTCTAAAAAAAATTCATAAAACTCAAATTTATTCTAAAACTCAGAGAACATTGGTTTAATGTTTAAAACACTTAACAAATCCTTTAAAACACAACAACCACCCTAAAGTTGAAGTTTATTGGCTGGACTACTCCGGGCTGCGGGGCTAAGTGTCCTAAGGAGGCTGGTTCCTCGAACCTGGTGGCACAACGCCACGAATGAATTCTAAAGGGTGTCAAACCTTAAAATGGATTAATTCTCAATTATTTAACATTTTAAAAATCCCTAATTCAATTACATTAATTCGGTTTATCGGCTGGACTACTCCGGGCTGCGGGGCTAAGTGTCCTAAGGAGGCTGGTTCCTCGAGCCTGGTGGCACAACGCCACGAATCAATTAATGGCAAACTTAAATTAATCAAGCTTTTAAAATCAGTAACTAACTCATTTTTTTATTAATCCACTCTTTTAATTCCAACCAATTTAAATAACTTAATCAACCCCGATTGCTACTAGATAACCCAGGCCTACGAGGCTATTAGCTTAGCCCCAAGGAAGGTGAAATAAACTTCACGGCCTCGGTGTGAAACAAAGGTAGCAATCAATTAACTTTTAAAATATGTTTAATTAAAATTCTTAATTCATTAATATTTAAATTTTAATTTAAATCCCCTTCTAAGCCTTAACAAATCCAAACTTTTAGACAACTTTAACTAATCACCCACTTTAGGATCTATCCCAGCCACACGACCTTTCTCACACACTTTAGATGATGTGCTAGGACAACCAACTTTAGATCTAGGATAGGCCGGTGTTTACTTTACTGTTGTGTGCCAGGTTTTTCGTAGTTTTCACTGCATGTTGTGGATGAAATTGCTTTGCTGTGTCTGCTTACTTTTTTCGTACTCTGTGGATGGATTGATGTGTTTGGCGACTAGATTACCCTTAGGTTAGGCATGATCTGGATGTTGACATAGTTTTCTGCAGGTGGCCACGCTCATGCAGGGCAATATAAAAAGGGGGCAAATAAAAAATGCATAAATATTATAAACTATTTGCACAGGTGCTTCAGCTGCTAAAGCCCCCAAATAAAAAGAGCGTGGCCAGTGTGTTTACTTTCTTTTCTGCTCATATACAACTGCTTGGGAATAACTGCTTTTTATATATTAATTGCTTAGGATAACCTTGCAGGTGAGTCTAGATTTTTCTTTTGATATTAATGTAATTTGTGTAAGTGTCAAGCGTTGTGAAAGTTGATTTTGAGTTGGGATACATAGACCCAAAGCTTGGATTCCAAAGAGGAAAGGATACCCCTTTAGGGAACACTCCTTTTCTATTTGGAAGTCCAAATTTGGATCATACCTCTTCCTTACCCAAAGAGGAAAGAGTGGCCTTCCCCTTAGAGGGAAGTGTCCTCTTGTTCATTTGGGTAATCCACTACGAAGATTCCAAGAAGATTGAAGAAAAGGAGTCCAAAGAAGAATGAGATTGAAGATTTGAGGATTTGAAGATTGAGAGTATCCCACTAAAAATAACTTGCGTTATTACTAGGTTTAGAATCTGGGTTGTTGTCAGTGGTGCCCGGCCACTTTACTTTCTGTAATATTCTGGTTTGTAATAAGCAAGACAACTCTGCCTATGGACATTTATTAATTAATTTGTGTTTGATGTAATGATTTGATTGCCTTTAGGATTACTTGCTTTTACTAGTTTTTTTTGGCGATTGCATGCCGCTCTTTGTTTTCGCCTGGATACGTGAGGCTCGTGAGGGTGTGAAAGTTTTCTACTCATAATTCTAAAAGTCTAAAATTTTAGTGAGTCTAAATAACATAGAAAGATAACGAATCTAGGGAATTAGCCGGGGATCGACCCCGGGGTCGCATGCATATTTTTGCATTACTCTTTCCTTGCTTTAGACCCTTCCCCGCCTGCGGGTAGAGTCCGGATAGTCTGACCTATGAGGACGAGGTGCCGGACCTGGGGAAGTCCAGTCTTCTAAAAAATTATTTTATAAGCCTATTTTTAAAATTTCAAGCATATTTGATTTGAGGTTGTTAACCAGCATGCATTGCATTAGATACAAATTAAAGAGTCAAAATTTTAATTTCATAGTCCTTAGCATTTTAGCACCCAACATAAGTCAAAGGGGTCAATTAGGAAAATCTCTAGATGTCGGCCCCGCCTCCCCAAAACTTTAATTATAACGTCCCTACCACTCTTTCATAAAAGACCGGATTCATCTCTTTTAAATCGATTAGGTGGTTAGCTGGCTCCCCAATCCAGGCCGGGGTAAGTCCAGACCTTGCACTGCATTAGTTAGGATCGGACGACTGTGGTCCAGTGTTCAAAATAGATTTAGGATCCGGGGCAAATCTTTGATTATAAGACCCCAAACTTCGGGAATCTAATCCTAAATTTCTAATAAAATGCTCAACTCTAATTAAATATCATTTCAGTCCAAAACATAAAGCCCAACACTTAGATTAAGTTGAGACACTTCCGGATGGTTCTGGAATCTCAAAGTGTCTCCTACCTCTCATTCTTTAACTCAGTTAATAACTGTTCAATTTTGATCCATTCCCTTTTGATTTTCCAATAATTCTATTCATACTTTGATATCACTCCTAGAAATTCAAAACAAAATTCTGCCATTATTTCAATCGAGAGTTTTCGTAGGAGATTTTATCTCCCTACGATGTAATTAACTACGAGGGCTTGCGCTCGTAGGAGATTTGGAACCCCACATACACCTGGTTTTAAAGAAAACTCAATTTCTAAAACTTAATTAGATTTCTTTGGGAAAAGTTAAATAATGATCATCATGGTCGCATTAGAAGAATTATCGTAGAATGGTGTCATTTCCCTTTGGGGAGATACATCCTTCTTCGATAAGGCTTTGGATGCGAATGCGATGATCATGTTTCTTGAATATTGTAATTGGGTACTCAGTTGAACTATACTTTTTCCCCTCGAGGCCATATAAAGTTCTTCTTAGAACCCGATCATAGTATTCAAGATGAGTTTACATAATTCTAAGTCTGAACACCGTTATGAAAGTTTATTTTCGTCCTTCGGGGTGATATACTCTTTCTAACGAGTCGATTCGACCTTAGAATTAGAACTTAACCTTAATCTTAAAATCCCCAAAGAAAACTAATATTTTTCAAAACCTGTTTTCCAAAATTCCACCAACAAAAAAATGGCACGCCCGGTGGGACAAATCTCTCTCTCTATCTTTAATAATGGCAAAATTTTGTTTCATCGGTAGTTTTAACTATCATTTCTTCCGTTGGTCCCTTTGCTCATTTCTTCCTTGGGTGAGTGTGGCCAACATCTAAAATAATAACAAAATACTAAAAGAGAGGTTCCACCTCTAAATTTGGCTTTTCGTTCTGATTTTGACCTTCTGCCCCAGCACAGCTTGTGAGGCGACAGTGTCAAATCAGATCTCTGGATATCCTTTTTAATTTTATGGATTTATGGTCAATAAATTTCTCGTTCAACATATAAATCCTTAAAATTGAAAAGAATTCAAATTTTTGATTTCATTCCAAACCTTTTTAGTTTTAACCCCCTCATTTCCCCTTTGACTTCTAAGGGTGAGGAGGGTTAAACTATTCCTTTTTACTTGAGCTTTCTCACAATTCCATAAGCCTTCGGGCAAGGGGAAACTCTGTCCGTTGTGTTTTGGAACCTGTAAGAAAACCCCTTTCAAATTCTCAAAAATTTTCAAAAAATTTTTTATTTCTCAAACTCCAAGTTGGCATGTGTTACCCCATACGATTCCTTCGTGGGCCGACATATGTCATACTTTCAAAAACATAACAATAAAATCCCTTTTTACCACTCTTTTCAAAAAGATCTAATTTCAATCATTTTCTTTAACTTTTAGAAAATTTCAAATGGCTGGCCAACTGATTTTCTCTTTTGACCGAGAGTTGTCCTCAACTGTTAATGACCAAGGGAGCACTATCATTTTTGGAATGGGATTCAGTACTCTTGAGCTCTCCATGGATGGACATCAAATTGTTAGCCTGGATGCCAGTAAGGAAACTCCCCCAGTAGTTGAGTTAATTGTGGGATCTGCACCCACCTTGCTAGTAGTCAGTGATGATCAGAAACAATCTGAACCAGTTGTTGAGCCTCCCACTGAAATTAAGTCTGTTTTTGAAGAAGGGTCTAGTTCTGGACTTAGATTCACCACTAAGAATCAGAAGAAGAACTATTTGAGAAGACTTAGAAAGAAAATCTCTAAGGCTAAGAGAGTTCTACCCTTTAAGACCTTGGCCCAAGTAGAACCTGAGGCTGTTGAGGAGCTACCTATTCCTGCTTCCTCTCCCCTCCTAAAGGGAAGTCGTTTTTACCCCCTGGCTTCAGCTCAAGGGGAGGAGAGGATAGCTAGGATAGCCCGTTCTCCACCATGCCCGGTCGACTACTCAACCAAGAAAACTCAGAAAGAAAGACATCTCCAAAAGACAAGGACTCTGAGAAATATAATTCATACCTGCGCTGCACAGACTGGTCAGACTAAAGAAGAATATGTGAAACAATTGAAGGGAGTGATCTCACATCGCTTCCAAAAAGAAGTGTTGAAGGAAGAAGTATCTGAAGCAAAGAATTTAACCCCTCAATTCGTTAGAAAAAATAAGAAGTATGCTAGACAGCCCGCTACTTCAGTACTGGTTGATGGATATCACTGGGTGCCACGCCCTCTGTCCTCTCAAACAGAGGGTATTGTGTTGACTGGGTCCGAGAGAGGCCGCCACTCTACTGGTAGACCCCCGGTACCCCCACATAAAACTGTAAGATTGGCCTCTGTGATTGTTAGACCAAAGGGGGTTGAAGTTCAAAAGTCTGTGGATCTTAAAGGAAAAAGACCTAAATCTCCTGAAAGGAGATATGTGCCGAAAAGAACTAAGTTGGAGAATCTGCCACCACCTCCCAGAACTTCTAAGTTCATTCTGCAGCTCCAACGAGTTTCAGCCAACCCTACTCCGAGTTTAGTTGAATTGATGGATGTTCAGGCTAGTACTCCAGTTGTTACAGTTGACAGTCCTGCCACAGCCAGTCTGACTCCGGATCCAATAGTTACCGTTCCTGCTACCCCAGTTGATGATCCCCAAAGTCCGAGTGTCATTCCTAGGCCCCTTAGTCAGGTGTCTGAGGACCTTACCTTACCAGATATGGGAACTATCACCTTACAAGCTCCTACTTCTCCTGAGGAATATGTCCCTCTCCCTGTAGAGGATGCCACTCTTCTGACTACCAGCTCTGGGATAGTCGAAGAGGAGAGAATTGACCAGAATTTAGAAATAGAAGATGAATCGGATACAAAGTCTCAACCAGATCCTAATCCAAAACTTACAGAAATCATTACCCTTATGGATTCTGAAGAGTTGTTTGATATGGCTGAGTATAAAGGATACCTACCCCTTGACCCTAAATCAATTGGGGATAGACCGGTCGAGGAGGTAGTCCAGGAAATAAGAAACATCTTGTTGAACAAAGAAGGAATGGCTTCTTTCGACCCCGATACGGATGATCTCCTTGGAGATGAAGATGATTATGTTGGGGGCATTCATGTGGTAGAAACTAGAGGGTCTAATAAAGAAGCTGAGCCCAGCAAGCGCCGATTTGTTAAGGATGATGATCCACATGCTGTTGAGTCAGATTCAGATGAGTCTGTGAAATATAGAGATGAAGAACATATAAAAAACTTGGAGATTCAGCTTGCTAGCATGATGTCACAAGTTAGAGAAATGCAAGAGAAGTTGGACAAATCACAGCAAGAGTCTTTTATGATCCACCAGTCAGCTCGAGAGCTCACAGAAAAGGCCAAAAGGGCAGAACTTAATTCCAGACCTCTCGAGTCATCACCTGTGACTCTCCCTTGTCCAGTGGAGACACCTCCAGTTCACCCTGCAGTTTCCACCATTCCTCCGATCCCACCTCAGAAGGATATCAAGCAATTAATTGAGGACCAGGTAAGGGAGGCCTTAGCCCATGCCCAAGGAACTGTATCTATTTCAAAGGGTAGACCCTACCCCGAGGAATATGACTTAGTTCCTTACCCAAAGGGCTTTGTGCCACCAACTTTTAAAGTTTTCACTGGAATTGAAAATCCGAGACAGCATCTGGCCCATTTCCGAGCAAGCTGTTGCAATGCAGAAGGGTCAGATGCTCTACTATTTCGCCAATTTGTAAGTAGTCTATCCGGCATTGCTTTTGAATGGTACGCCGATCTGCCCAACGGTTCAGTAAGAACCTTTAGCGACCTAGAAAACCTCTTTCTTAAGAGATTTTCTGGAGCGCAACAACGCACCACCGTGGGCGATCTCGTAGTTGAAAAGCAAAATCCGGGAGAGTCTCTAGTTGAGTACATCTTGAGGTGGCGAAACCTCTCGATGAAGTGTGAACCCCAGTTGCAAGAACAACATGCTGTGGAGATTCTTTTGAAGAATATCCACGGTCCTGTTGCTTTTCTCCTGAAGGGTTTCACTATTAAAACTTTTGAGAAACTTCTTAATAAGGCTAGCAATTTGCAGGAAGAGGCTCCTAGGATGCCATTCTTACGAGAGCAGTCTGAAGAAAGGAAGGGTCCAAAATTGGTGAAAACATTTGAAAAGAAAGATGTGGTCTCAGCAGTAGATAAAGGAAAGAGGCCAGTGATTAGTCAGCCTAGCACTCCACTTCCACCACAGCCGCCTCAGAAGCAGCCCTTTCAGATAGTTCCTCAACATACTAGAGATCCCTCCTCCATCCCTTTTAGAGAGAGATTGGCAAAGCCTTATCCATTTAAAAGGGAGTCAGTTAAGAAGATCTTCAGAAGTCTGTTAAAGAAACCAGATTTTCAGTTGCCAGAGGCTAGGAGGCCTGAGGATGAGAGCAAGAAAGATGATCCCAAGTATTGCCCGTACCACAGGATGCTTAGTCACCCTCTTGAGGACTGCGTTGTGTTCAAAGATTGGCTTGAGAGGAACTACACCCAAGGTAACATCATAATACCTAAGGAATACTTGGTCGATCCAGAAAAGGCTTCAATTAAGACCATTTCAGGTAATTCTTTTAACTCTTCTTGTTTTGTTGAAGATGGTTGGGACATTGCTTTGTCCCGGGCACTTAAAAAGTCGATTAACAAGTCTTTTCGTCTTTCTCAACAGCTGACTACGATAGCACAGGCCCCGGTGTGGAAAGTTGACCTGGACGCTTCGCAGAAGGATGTTGAGCCACTTCCCTCTCTAGTAGTCTTAGGAACTACTGAGAAAAATGTGAAAGAAGAGAAATCTGATTTTGTAGAGAGGAAGTGTGTAGATGAGAGATGTATTAGAATGGCGGATGGTGGTGTTAAAACCCTTTCCCCTCTTTTGTTATCTGACTTTTACTTTGCCCCATCAAAGGCGAAGGGTCAAAAGATGAATAAAAAATATCCTTCTACTTCTGTCTTGATGATTAACCATGAATCTCAAATGCAAATTGATGACTCTCCTGTTTCAAATCAAACTCCTAATGAACCAAATATCGAGGTTAGTCAAACCAACCTCACTCAATCGACTATTCAAGAAGAGGTCGAATGTGAAGCTTTATCGGAAAGTGATTTCCCTCAGATCAATTTCCAAGGAAATCCTATCTTGATAGAACTTTCAGATTCTGACTCGCTTTCAGAAAATGATGATCCAACACCTATGGTGTGTGTAGACACTGCCCTAGTTTGCCCGCCCGAAGACGTCGAGCAGGTGCAACTCCGTGGCGGTAAAGTCTTACCCCCTAGGTTGCCCCCTCAGGATAAAGGCAAGCAACCTTCATTCGAAAATCTAAGTCCGGATTCCCCTCAACAACCAGAATTCCCTTTAATTCCTCCGGGTTTCGAGTCTGTCGTTCCTAAGGTTGATTACAATGTTCTAGCCCACCTTAGGAAGTTGCCAGCAAAATTAAGTATTTATGACGCCCTCCTTCTTTCCAAAGAAATGAGGGAGTCTCTAATTAAAGCACTTCTCGATCCCGAGATTTGCTTAACACAGTTGGCTGCAACTTCAGAAGGTGAGGCTCTCTACTTCAAAGAGGTCCCTGGGGTTACCTTTTCAGACGAAGATTTACTCTTGGGAACTGCTGACCACAATCGTCCCCTCTACATCACTGTAGATGTGGGAAATTTCAAGTTATCAAGAGTCCTTGTTGATCCGGGTGCATCGGTCAACGTGATGAACATAAAGACCCTTGCTTATCTCAGAGTTGATACTAGCAAGCTTTCAACCGACAGGTTGGTGCTTCGTGGGTTCAACGAGAAGGGCGAGAGAGCTTTAGGTTCAATCACTTTACTCCTGGAGATAGGAGGTTTAAAAACTGAAGCTAAATTTCATATAATTGATTTGACTACGTCCTTTAACGCACTTCTAGGTAGACCTTGGATTCACGAATATAGAATGGTTCCATCTACCCTGCACCAATGCATTAAGTATCAACGAGACGGCATTGAACATGTGATTAAGGGTGATTTGTAACCATTCTCGATTCAAGAAATTGGGATCTACGAAGATGCTGCATATTTCGTACCAAAATGATCCTCGTCCCGTTCTAAATTAGAGATCAAATTTGAGGAGAAAATGGTTGGACAAAAATTCAACCAAAAGAAAGAAAAAGATAAGGATATCAATCAAGAAATGATTCAATCGAGTAGTGAAGACGACTCTGATATCGTTGTCCTTAGACCTCCCAGCACATTACCTCAAAGAGGTGGGAGGATGGCTTTAAGGGCACGAGGTCGAGGCCGCGCTTCATTAGACAGGAGAGCAGCACCCGTATACATTAATTTGGAAACAGATTCTGATGGTGAACTAGAAAGTCAAGGTGCTACCCTCTCTCTCGATTATCAAAACATAAATACTCCTCCAAAATTTGATCTCACCTTAGACCAGGACAGTGACCCTGAGGTAGATATTTCAAAAGTTAAAAGTGACGAGCCCGAATTAACAATGTATGAAAAGCTCACTAGAAAGATTGAGGCCCTTTCTCTGACCCCACTGTCGGCAGGCAGGGTTGTAGGGTTGGAAGTCAAAGTGGCCCCCAACTTGGATGGTGAAGTTAAGAAAGTCCAGAAATTCTTTCCTGGCTCCTCCTCCGCAAGGGACGAAGGTGATGTAACCCTTGAGGAGGCAGATTTTAATGAATTAATGGAATTACCTTTCGGCTACTTCCCTGTTTGTGTAAAAAATACTTTTTCTAAAGGTTCTATACCATACCGATGGACTAAGGGTCAAGCTAGATACCACGAGAATATTTAGCGAACAAAAATAAATAAAAATCCAACAAGTGGTATTGGCTTTGGAACAGTTAGTTCATTCGATGATGATGAGTATTTCCTAATGATAACTTACCATCTCGATTCTCCAAATGTCCCTACAGATCCTCCTTGTCCTTTGGATGGACTCTGTTTGGAGACTTTAGACGATCCCGATGATCTTCAAGTTCGGGATGCACCCCCTGAATTTGAAGAGGAAATTAAGTCGACAGTCGATGAGTTGAGAGAAATTAACTTGGGAAACGATGATGACCCCCGTCCGATTTTCATAAGTACTTTGTTGAGCTAGGGTGAAACCCAAGACTTAATCCAGTTGTTATTCAAGTTCAGGGATTGCTTTGCCTGGACATATGACGAAATGCCAGGTTTGCCTGCTGAAGTAGTAGTTCACAAACTTGGAGTTCGGCATGATGCCATCTCTGTTAAACAAGCTCCTCGACGCATGCGCTTAGAGATTGAGCAACAAGTCGTTTCTGAAGTCAAGAAATTGGCAGAAGCCGGATTCATTCGAGAGGAACAATACCCCTCTTGGGTGGCCAGCGTCGTGCCAGTTCGAAAGAAAAATGGTCAGATTCGGATTTGTGTCGACTATAGGGATCTGAATAAGGCATGCCCTAAGGATGAGTTCCCCCTACCAATACCAGAACTCATAGTGGACATTGCCTCCTCACATGCTATTTTCTCCTTCATGGATGGCTCGTCGGGTTATAACCAAATCAAGATGGCCCCTGAAGATGAGAGAAATACGGCGTTCAGAACCCCTATTGGAATCTTTTGTTATAAGGTAATGCCATTCGGCTTAAAGAATGCCGGAGCAACCTACCAACGGGCCATGACCCGTATCTTTGACGACTTAATTCATAATCAAGTTGAATGTTATATTGATGATTTAGTTGTCAAGAGCAAGGTTAAAGAGGCTCACCTGTATGACTTAAGAGTTATTTTCGAACGGTTGCGCCGCTACGATTTGAAAATGAACCCATTGAAGTGCGCCTTCGGCGTCGCTTCGGGAAAATTCTTAGGATTCGTAGTAAGGCACCGCGGAATTGAGATAGATCCTGCTAAAATTGAAGCCATCTTAGATATGCCATCCCCTAAGAGCCTTACTCAGTTAAGGTCTCTACAAGGTAGATTGGCATATATAAGGAGGTTTATTTCTAATCTTTCCGGGAGATGTCAACCCTTTTCTGTCCTTGCGAAAAAGGATACTAAATTCGTATGGGGCGAGAAGTGTCAGAATGCTTTTGACAATATCAAACAATACCTTTCTAACCCGCCAGTCTTGGCAGCTCCGATTCCGGGAAAGCCATTAATCCTCTACACCGCAGCTCTAGATGAGTCTTTAGGCGCCCTGTTGGCTCAAGTTAACGACGAAGGAAAAGAGAATGCTCTCTACTACCTTAGCCGAAGACTCCTTCCTACTGAAATTCGATACCCGCCAATTGAGAAGCATTGTCTTGCCTTAGTTTTTGCAGCTCAGAAACTGAGGCATTACATGCTCTCTCACTCAATCAGTCTGATTTCGAGAGTTAATCCTTTGCAATATCTTATGACCCGACCTACGTTGTCAGGACGTTTAGCCCGTTGGTCTATGATATTGTTGCAATTTGAGATTACTTTCACTCCTCTTCGTGCTGTGAAAGGACAGGCTGTTGCCAACTTTCTGGCAGCACACCCGCTGCCAGCAGATTCTCCTCTGAATGATGACTTACCCGACGAACAAATCATGAGTTTGGGGGAATCTAGCGAGGCCATCTGGGAATTATATTTTGATGGGGCAGCATCCTCTTGTAGGATTGCGACCCAACAATCTGTAATTCCTGGAAAAGCTGGAGTCGGTCTAATTTTTATTACACCAGAAAGAGGAATGATGCACTTTTCCTACCACTTATCGGAGCCTTGCATAAACAACGAAGCTGAATACGAAGCTCTGATAACTGGTTTGGAACTTGCAATTCTAATGGAGATTAAAGAGATTAAGATCTTTGGAGATTCCCAACTGGTTATTAACCAAGTTGCCGGAACTTATAAAGTCTTGAATCTGAATCTCCTAAGATATCACCAGTATACACTTCACTTATTTGAACAAATCCCCATTGCTACTCTGTATAGGGTTCCCCGTGGAAGCAATTCTGCGGCAGATGCCTTAGCAAAGCTTGCAAAGGAATTTGCATGTCCTGAGGAGGATTCCATCCCTATAGAGATACAGGGTCGTAAGACCCTCTCCCTTATAGATTTGGAACACATTAGTAAGACTCCCCTTCAGATCCTTTCTGCCTCTTCGACAACTGACGAAGAAGGCAATTGGAGACGACCCTTAGTCGATTACCTTAAAGAAGGGAAGCTTCCCCAGGATAAATCACTCTCCAACCAGATTAAGAAACGTGCCCTATCATATGCACTAGTTAATGATCTGTTGTACCGTCGGTCTTTCGATCACATGTGGCTGCGCTGTTTGAACAAGCGAGAAGCCCAGAAAATTGTTAATGAAGTTCATTCAGGACTGTGCGGTGCACATCAATCGGGTCCAAAAATGAAATTAAAGATTAAAAGACTTGGATATTATTGGCCTACAATGATTGACGATTGCATGAATACTGCAAAGCACTGTCATCAATGTCAGGTCCATGGTGTGGTTTTACATCAGCCGCCTAATGTGTTACACCCTACGATAGCCTCGTGGCCCTTCGAGAGTTGGGGCACGGATATCATTGGGCCGATTGACCCTCCCTCTGTGAGAGGTCATCGTTTCATATTAGCAGCGACTGATTACTTTTCAAAATGGGCGGAAGCAATTCCCCTACTAAACGTAACATCACACCATGTCTTAAAATTCTTTCGTGGCCATATTGTATATCGATTCGGCGTACCTCGCAGAATCATATCCGATAATGGGTCCGCATTCAAGTCTACAAAAATCAATAGTTTTGTAAGGCGCCATGATATTGATTGGAGATATTCGATGATCTATTACCCTCGGGCGAATGGATTGGCCGAGGCCTTCAACAAAACCTTGGTGCAAATTGTCAAAAAGACCCTTGATGATAACAAACGGCAGTGGGATGAGCGGTTGGTGGAAGCTCTGTGGGCTTATCGTACCACTTATAGAACCCCGACCCAATCCACCCCGTTTGCACTAGTGTATGGATCTGAGGCTGTTCTACCCTTGGAAATACAAATCCCTTCGCTTAGAATTGCAGTTCAGAATCAAATTACCAATGAACAAAATGCAAAACTACGATTGGAAGAACTCGAAGGCCTTGAAGAGCGACGTCTCCAAGCTCAACAAAGTTTAGAGTTGTATAAATCCCGTATGGTTCAAGCCCATGACAAGTTAGTGCGACCTAGGACCTTCCAAGCGGGAGACTTGGTATTGGTCCTTCGGAGGCCTATCTTGGCCCATCGGAAGCTGGGAGGCAAATTTGAACCTACGTGGGAAGGACCCTTCGTTATAGAGACTGTCTACGAAGGAGGCTCGTATCAGTTAGTAGATTGTAAAGGGAACCACCCGATGCTACCTGTCAATGGGCGTTTCCTTAAGAAATACTATGCTTGATGTAGCTCATTTTACCAATTAATAAAATTTCCTTTTCTTGATTTATAACTTGATTCTACCTTTTTTTAAGGTCTTCTTTTTTTTTTTTAACGCTCTTCGCCTTTTCCTTAAGGTTAAGTCCTTCCTTCCCTTAGGATTAGATTCGCTAGTGGTGGAGTACGCCCTCCGTGGCACCACCCTAGCATTTGACCCGGGGATTAGTGGTGGAGTACGCCCTTCGTGGCACCATCCTGATTCCCATTCGCTAGTGATGGAGTACGCCCTTCGTGGCACCATCCTAGTTTGCCAGTTGAGGTCCTCTGTGTGGAGCAAGTTTCCTCCCCACATGACCATTCGCTAGTGGTGGAGTACGCCCTCCGTGGCACCACCCTAGCATTTGACCCGGGGATTAGTGGTGGAGTACGCCCTTCGTGGCACCATCCTGATTCCCATTCGCTAGTGATGGAGTACGCCCTTCGTGGCACCATCCTAGTTTGCCAGTTGAGGTCCTCTGTGTGGAGCAAGTTTCCTCCCCACATGACCATTCGCTAGTGGTGGAGTACGCCCTCTGTGGCTCCACCCTAGCAATTGACCCAGGGATTAGTGGTGGAGTACGCCCTTCGTGGCACCATCCTGATTCCCATTCGCTAGTGATGGAGTACGCCCTTCGTGGCACCATCCTAGTTTGCCAGTTGAGGTCCTCTGTGTGGAGAAAGTTTCCTCCCCACATGACCATTCGCTAGTGGTGGAGTACGCCCTCCGTGGCACCACCCTAGCATTTGACCCGGGGATTAGTGGTGGAGTACGCCCTTCGTGGCACCATCCTGATTCCCATTCGCTAGTGATGGAGTACGCCCTTCGTGGCACCATCCTAGTTTGCCAGTTGAGGTCCTCCGTGTGGAGCAAGTTTCCTCCCCACATGACCATTCGCTAGTGATGGAGTACGCCCTTCGTGGCACCATCCTAGTTTGCCAGTTAATCTGCCTATTAGGAGTAAGTCTTCTATCAGCATCCTATAGGCCTAAGGTTGGGTGATGCCCTTCCTTAGACCCAAGGTTAGGTATTCCCTACCTTGGTTTTACCAGTTTTCCTTATCCAATAGGTGTAAGTCTTCCATTAGCATCCTATAGGCTTGAGGTTGGGAGATGATCTCCCCTTCACTCTCAGAATTCTACTTCCATTCGGTCAACGCCAATGTGTGCAGCAGAAGTTCCTTCTACTACACACATTGGGGGTCCATTTGTTGACCTCATTTTTGTATGAGGTCACTAAGACCCATCCAGAATCCAGATTTAATCCTAAACCCTAGGATCCACTCTAGACCTTAGGATCCTTCTAGATCCAAGACCTTAGAGCCTATTCT
Source organism: Dendrobium huoshanense (assembly GCA_016618105.1). NCBI lineage: Eukaryota > Viridiplantae > Streptophyta > Magnoliopsida > Asparagales > Orchidaceae > Dendrobium > Dendrobium huoshanense. The sequence goes on from CM028357.1 coordinate 21,122,602, forward strand.
AGAGCCTAGGATTCCCTTAAATCCTAGATCTTAGAATTCTTCTATACCTTAGGATCACTCCAACTTCAAATCAAACTCCACCCTTGATCAACCTCAATTTTAAATCAATTCCTACATTTAATCCACTCCAATTTCAATTTAATTCCTACCTGTGATCAATTTGAATCTCAAACTCCATCCAATTCAAGTCCAAATTAATTCAAACTTCAAATCAAATCCAAACCCAGAATTCAGACTCAAATTCAAACTCTAGAGGCCCTGTCCTAAACACCCTTTTCAGAGATTTTTCAAACATTTCAAAACCCAGTCAAATGATCTCTGATTCAGGATCTATCACTTGCAAAGTGATAAGACATGTCTCTAGAGGTTTGTCTCTAACCCCAGAATCTGAATTAAAATTCAAAGGCTGTAAAACCTTCAAATATTTACAGCCTATGCCACTGAGCCTAACCCCTTTGAGATCTTGACCTTGGAACCCTTATCCAAGCCTCCAATCACTTCCAGACCCTTGATTTTAACCCATTGAGCATTCAAATCACCCATCATATGATGGGTCTCGAAGATCTAATTGTATTTATGTCCTAGATGTACTTGAATTCCTTTGATAGTACTAAGACATTGATCAAGACATAGAGGGGAATCAATTCTTGACTGGAGAAACCTTACTTAGATAGGGGCTAGGTGGACAACGACCTGAAGAGAAAGAAAGAGACATAAAGGCCCCCTGGGACGGCTACAACCATAGGAAATCAATGAACTATTAGGAGGTACTAAAGATAGGAGAAGCACCCTCTAGAAGCTAAGGATTGGAATTACACTTGACAGGTCTAAGGAAACCAAGACAAGGACTATTGGGCCCAGGGCTAGAAGTACTTGGACATCAAGACATAAGTCAATACAGCTCCTCTCTAGGACCTTTTAAAAGGAGTATAAAGGCATAAGTACAAGGGCAAACTATCGAAACACACTAACAGTTACAAATACAGGCCAATAATTGCAAGTACAAATACAAAAGACCTTAGGAAGGGTCAAAGCAAGGGAAAGGTACGGAAGTACTTATACAATTAATACAAAGAGACGAAAGGACTAGTAATCACTCTAATCAATTAGGCTATAAGTAAAAGTCTTAGGTTGTCTACTACGGTAGTATAAGTTATTTGATACTAGTTGAAGTACAGAAGGGTTAAGTACAGATATTGAAATACAGGTAGTGAAATACAGGCCCAATATTATTGGGGTACGCAAGGGCCAATACAGGTTAAAGGGTATAATACAAATACTCGTACTTAGGGTACCATTGGAAGGTAGCAGAAAGGTTAGTAGTGGTGTAAGTTAAGGGATAAGAAAGAAGGGAAACTTTTCATTGAAGTTGAGGTTCAATAGATAGAACTCCCAGGGCACCTGCCCTGGGGTCTTATTAGTTTTGTGAATCCTCCTGGGATTCTGTGAAATATCTTCCTGGCGGTGCCCATAAGATCAAACAAACAAATTAGGAATAGATTCAAACAGTATTCTCAGAGCTCCTTCGAGCGAGGACACTCGAAGGAGTACATGTACCCACCTAAGGGATCACAACAACTGACCCCTCTACCAGAAGGCAAAGCCAATTGGACCAAATGGATCTTTGGATACGACCACCACATGAGCCGCTACAGGGTTTTGTAGATAATTCATTGGGGCTACCGGTATTGGGCACGGTTGGAGGCGAGCTAGTGTGAGCCGATAACTATTTATACAAGTCACTTAGAGCCCTAGGCTAGCAAGGTCTTAAGATAAATCCAGGAGTCAAAGCCGGTTATAATCAATTTACTCTGATTATTCTAATGATTTTAAGCATCAATATAGAAGTAGCCTCATTCTCTAATTTGTCTCCATGCAGGAGGACCTGTTCTAGCAACCAATCAAGACAAAGATACAAGAGGCCCCTAGGAGGGTACATAAGTATACCTAGAGTCTTCCTACGGTCAGTACATATTTATACCAATAGAAGGGCACACTTACAACCCAGCTATAGATACTAGAGTTTGTAACTCAAAAGTTCATCAGGAAGGTCCCCTAGAGTAGATCTAGATCTGGTGCCCCATAGGGGTCTTCGTAATTTATACCTCGGCAGGGCTAGACCCTAGATTTGTTGGAGATATTATGTACTTACCTCTTAACTTGCAATAGTATGCCCGGCTACTAGGATTATTATACAGGTAGGATCTTGTAGTGGTAGGCAGGGTAAGTTCTGAGGCTTGCCCTGTAGCAATGAGAATACAATAAATTGATCTAGATTTGTGTTAGAGATCTAAGTATCCATGCTTTACAGGTAACTCTTAGCGCCAAGCAATAATAGAAGATATATGTACAACTTTCTTATCAAATCCTCCTTGGGAGTCTGTGATGCTGCAGGACCTCAGGGTAAGCATTGTAATGAAAATCCCAGGGGATATGCCTCCAATCTACTTAGAGGGTGCTTGTAATACAGGTTTAACACAAACCAAGGGCAACATAGAGGCTCCTGGAACTTTGCAATAATGGGATACCTCCCTAGGGGTTAGGGACAATCTAGCTAGTACTATTATTAGAAACCAATACATCCCACACCAACAATAAGGCCTTATAGATACCATGATGATACCATGATAATTATGGAAACCTGCAGACCTTTAGTGCCCAGATAGTTAAGTCTAGAGGGACCTCTGGGGCTAACAATAATAGTTGAAGATTTACTCACAGCCTTATGGGCCCTTTTAGGAAGGGGATACAGCCAGGATAAATCTATGTCGTCAATAGGGTAGGTTGTATTTCAATTCTAAGCCCCTAGGTAGCCTGGTGCCCCCCCCTAAGGCTGAAACATTGAATAGTAACCATAAACTTCATTACTAAGATCTATAAAGGCATTGGCTCCACACCTATCCAAAGCAATAACATACATTGAGAAAGTAGATTCCTTTGATAGAGCCTCCCCAGTGGGTGTTTAGGGGCGTAGCTAGGCTGAATTCTGGTTCCAATAATTGTATTAATGTTCTATCCTTATATGTATCTCCATGTATCCCCTGGAAGGCATCCTCCTCTTGTTTTTTTCCTTTATGTTCTAATTGGCCCTGGGAGGTACTTCTAAATTTCATTACATATCTTATGTCCTCTTGTCTTTCCTAGTGATCCTGGAGTCCTTGTATTTATTGATTTGCTGATAAGTACTTGCTAGCGCGGACCAGTTAAGATCTAGCACTTTTATCTCCTGCCGATTAAAGACAAGTATAAAGCAAATTTGGATTGTAAAAGGTATCTACTAGAATTAGTCTTAGCCTTCAGGGAGAGGCTTAACATCATCAGAAGAAATCCCATAATTTATACCTATTGGTAGCCCAGGAAAGCCCCCGTTTATCATTAATTGATAATCTAGACTTAACTACTCTAGCAAGTCACCAATACTTTGAATGAACTGTAAGACCCCACCCATAAAGGCATCGAGCCAACACAAGAATATGATAAGGAGTAAGAGTTTTCTAAAATCTATTAGTTCAAGTCTAAGCCTGGGATAAAGGCTAGTAATAAAGTATTGTGTTCCTAAGAAGCCCGTGTATTAGATTGTATTTGTAATTGAAAGCTTTCTCACATATGGATGCCAATGCCACACAGTGGGCTTCGCAGAGTTCCCTCGTCCTAAGGATATGTTCTCGGGTCTACCAGAGTATAAATGGTCTCATTATTGAGTTAGCCTATCATCGGTACTAATCATGAATTACTAGTTTCTTGGAGTAAAGATAGGCCGCAACATTATCATTAGTAAGTTCTTATCATTAGACCTATTCCTGTCTATAGGGCCCTGTAAGAGACTAAAGCATCGCCAACTACGTCTCTCTGGAAACCAATCGTTGGAAGGATCCCAGGACTCAGAGGAAGAATTAAGAAAATACTTGCAACCGAAGAGAGGAACTCAATGTAATAAAAGAATTATTGAATATACCTCGGGATCCCTCGGTCAAAGACATTGAAGTAAGCGCATCCTCAGGAGAGGCCTTCGGATCAACGAAACATCCAGGGCAGGGACACTAATAGTAGAGTACAAGGCATCAAGTACGACAAATTTTTATTGAATGGAACACCTCGGCAAGCCCTATCCGTAGGACACATTAGCGCCATCATCAGATAGAAGGACAGCGGCATTAAGACAATAAATGATTGATGGAAACTGATACTACCGTAGACTAAGCGAGCTTTCTCGCAGATTCTAAATTGGTATTTACAACCGGATATCATTTTACTGATAATCTATTAGGCCCCCTATCTACTAAGGTATTATCCTAGGGCTCAGCTTGCAATTACTCTAAGTAAATTTGAATCTCGTTACCAGATAAATACATTCTTTATATCGGATATAGGCGGAACATTTATGGGTAGGATCCTGGCATCAGATGGGGATCATAGACTCCTTCCATTATACGAGCGCAAGCGAGTTCCTCTAGGTAACATCTAGGGCAGGCTACAACTCTAGGTGCCGTTTAGAGGTATCCAAACCAAGCATTTATATTACTGGTGTGAGTAGGCTATTCTCGGGTTCAATGCCTCAATACTTAGTTATAAGGCTATCTGATACTGTGAACTAATCAAAAGATTCCCTAGTGGGACTTCTAGTTAAGGGAGGGTTTGCCTCACAGTGTCCTGAGCATTCAATAGAGTTCCATCCAACCTGCCCTACCTGGCCTTATGCTTTCTTGTAGTACTGCTGTTTTCTAATCTTTGATGTTTCATTTACTTGAGAAACATAGGGGAAATGTCCTATAATAATGGCAACTTCATTTATTCTTGCTATAGCCCTCTATATGTTGGTGTAAAGCATCTTCTAAAAATTCTCTGTATTTATGCATTGTCTAGGTTCAGCCCTTATATCAAATAATTTCTAAGAAGTATAGGTCTAATCTGAGTGTAATAAAAGGAAAGGTAATTCGGTGCCTACCATCAAAATAGAAGATGGACACAAAGAATTACTATATAGAAAAGAGGAGAACTACAAGTAGGCTAATTAGGTTGGTATGGATATTTGTATATCCGGGGTTTATCAGTAAAGCTCAGGGTTTCAGTACTACGACCTATATTTATGTATTAATTACATTTGATGAAGGCTCTGGGGGACAATGATTTGGTAGCCTGGGGGTACTCCATGATGCCCGCTACGGCTTCAAGATTGACAGGTTGATATACGCCTTAGTATCTGTATAGGATCTTCTAGGGTCTTAGTGGAATTGGTATAGCCTGGATAGTGAGCCCTACATCCAGAATACAGCTTATAGAAAGAATCATCACAACGTTGGAGAAGTTAGACCGTAATTGTCAGGCATTGCTAATAAGTGTAGAAGCCTAGGGACTCAATCAAGGATAAGCTAGGAATTGCCAATCTCAAAGAATACACGGGCCAATTGATATTGCCTACCAAGGTATCCGATAATGTATACAGGGCTAAGGATTTCTAGATTCAAGGGCAATACCAGTAGACTTATTCAAGGTAATCTAGTACTTCTTAAGGCTTCATTATGGTCTGGATACTTGCAAAAGCTTGTAGGTCCTAATCCTTCCAAGAAAATGTAGCACTGGATCTCATAATTGCTAGATCTCTACTATCTAAGTCTAGTATTGAGGACAGTTTGATGTAGAAGTAGCAAGGATCTCCAGGATTCCAAGTACATACCTAGAGTATGGATATTCAGCTCTTACATTCTATTATGAACTTACTTTATAAAGATCCAAACACTGAGTACCTCATTCAGAGCCTAGGTTTATAGGCTAGTAGTATAAATGTCCACTTCTAGATCCACTGGGTAACCCCTAGTCTATTACAGTAATTCCTAGAGTATCTGTTTTGGTGAGTTCTGATGTGAACATTGAGGTAGCCCTAAGGCTCTTCTGGTTAGCAGTCCTCAAGAACCCAGATTGATAGTAGTGATTCATAGCCTATCCAGTAACTCTTCCTCTAAACAAACAAAAAGTATAGACCATCTTAAACCTAAATTAGCTCCAATTGGAGAAGGTATATTCCTGCTAAACAGGAATCGGGAATTCCTTGATCAAAGTACCTATACTAATGAAGGTTAGATATATACCCAAAGAGATACTTATAATTCTAGATTGATCTAAGATTGGGAAGTTACTGGGTCTAGTACTGAATTCAGATTAGAATCGCTGAAAGAATTCTTTCCAGTAGATATGATTTATAAAGGGGTTACACTTATGAAAGGGATAATAGGTATTACAGAAAGATCCATATCACTAATCATAAAGCCTAACATTTCACTGAGCAGTCCTCCTCAATCCAGAGGAATTGATTGAATTGGACCTAGCCCAGAATACCTGTTTAGTCAACTAACTTATCTAGAATAATTTGTAACGGACCTTATGGCTCGGAAGTTATAAACGATGCTGAAAGATAGATATTATGCCTGGAAAGTCCAGAGGGTTCTCTCCAAATGAGATCGGTGATATGCCTCCTGAGGTAGAATTAGTTTCTAAAGCTCCCTTAGTGGAGTTACCTAGGGCGGCTAGGTATAAGTTTATCCAGTAATTGATTAACAATGCCCAAGACCTACCCTAAGGTAGGAACAGATTCTGAGGGGATAAATAAGGAGCGATGGAAAAAAGTAGCCATGGGCTGATTATGTGCAACGTAAAAGATTAGAACGGGGAAGCCTGTACAGGGATCTGGAATCTTGATGGATGGACTTATGAGATATGACTTATTATAAGGGCCCAAGGCATTCAATAGACATCGGGCCTATACAAGTATTACATGGGATTACCATTTTATGTACCCAATTAGATGATTAAGATTACAATAAAGAAAGTATCCGCCTCGGCCAGTACATATCTTGGTTCTCCCTAAGGAGCCTATGGCCTGGTACCTCAGGTCAATGATGCAAATACAACCGATCTCCCTCCCATCCTATTCAACCAAATACTTTCCGAGCTTATACTTGTACTTCTATTGTGGGCAACATAAATTTGGCCTAAAAGTGGTTAGTAGGTGTACTGGCCTATATTCTATAAAGATTCAGTAGATATAAGTAAGTTTATATTCAATAGAACCTATTAATAAGACTCTTAGCAGGAACCCAATACTACAGGTTTACTCCCCGACCTTGTAAAGATTAGCCCCTAATCTAAGCCATCTACACACTCTCAGATCCTTTGAGATTACTGCTAATTATAAGTCCTTAAAAGATAACAATAGGACTCACCATCAATTTATAGAGTTTATTCAGTGGTATCTTATAAGACTCTTAAGGAAATGAAGTATCTTTACTGACTGAGTGAAATTCTTTTCTAATGGTATATCCATTATAGGCCCGTACTAACTTATTCTAAGATTGATACCACCTAGGACAGGGGCACTCCAATTGATTTCCTCATTACTTCATTGGTGCAGCATATACGGGCTGAAAATCCACTAGGCTTTGGTTCGTTGGTATAAGTATCCAATTATACAACATCAAGAAACACCAACGGGCAGGTAACTTCATGATATCGGTACAGATCAGGTCGTAGGCTCCGTACTGCGGTAGCAAAGACTATTAGTAAAGTCCACCCAGGAATCCACTTCTATTGAGATGGTACACACTATGAGGTACAACATCTATAGGTACCCCTGAGTCTAATGGGTTAAGCATTGAGTATCTAATCTATATCATGTCCCCTCCAGTCCTATAAAGTCTAATGGTTTCATTTGTTCCAATCATTATTCTTATCTTAGTAGCTACCTGTTGTTGAGTCTTTTGGCTTCAGTAATGAGGTTTGTAATAAATTGTCAGAAGGAATGGGCTCCAGGTAGTGAAATATTTGTATTGGCATCTCCTCAATGATTGACTGAACTTATTATCCATTCCTCAACTCTAGGGGAGTCCCGTACTTAAGTATGGGTCCAATCCTTGTCTGCGAGCAATCCATAGGATTACATTGAGAAGCACAGTACAATATTTTCAGAGCCTGGCGGTGCCCCTCCCTAATTATCTAAGTATCCCTAGCTCTTTATTTAGTAAGTATTTATAGTACAGTTCTGGAACCTTTAGGCAGGCTATTTAGCTTTATGACCTCTGGGTTTGCCATTAACCTCTTGTATGTACGATTTCATGTGCCAGTCCCGGATTATTTGGAGGATTTATATAATACAGTATTGAAGGAGTACTGGGCGATATTGGTATCTCTTGTTGTCTGATTGGCTTGGATAGCTGGTATAGCACCCTAAAGTATAATTTGACAGGATTGGCTTGGATCTCTTTCTTCTAACAGTGTCTATAGATAGTATACCTGGCTAGTGCAAGGCCAATTGAATTTACAAATGAAACTACTCATAGGGGAGTGGTATTTGGAGGTCAAAATCGCAAATTGCAAATAAAGACTCAAATTTGTGTGCGTTAAACCGACGTTTTTACCCGGGGGGGATTGGGGACCCGGCCGAAGCCCGGACACGTTACTGCAGTAGAGGTAATTAGAGACTTCTCATTGACGTCATGATTAAAATATATCTTTCAATCAATTGGGAGGCACATCAATGAGCTAATTACTACTCTACTTGGTCTCTCTCTATTGCTTGTGTATACACTAGGTACCTAGTGTGGAGCCGCCTCATACATATAGCTGCATCGCCGACTGGGCTGATGCTGGCTATAGTCTCCAGCACAATCTATCTTTTGTTCTTTCGGGCTTCTCCTCCATTGGAAAAGTCACTCTCATTTCCTGATTTTCACCAGAAAGCACGACCTTTGCAGGGATTAGCCTACTTCTCTACTTAGGTTACCGCATTGTTACTCAATTGGTAGAGTAAGGAAGATTCTCACTTTGGCCATACCTCCGCAAGATTCCGCAACCTTCTATCCATCACCATCAGATAAATGATGCATCCTATTTGTATAGCCTCTCAGCCAATGGATACTCTTAGGTAAGTATAATTACTTGTGTTATGGGCTAATAAGTACATCAAATATCCATCTACTGAATACAGCTTCATAAATATTGTACATACCTAAGACAAGCTTGTATACTCCAATCCCTAGCCTAGCTAGTTCACGGTAGCATAATTATACCTTAGAAGGTTATCGGAGTTAGGAATTTCACCTATTCTGTTTTCAGTGCAAGAGGTTTATCCTTACATTAATGGGACTTCCCTAATCGCCCTAATACACTGTTTGAATAGTTGCTATTTGAATGATTTATATTTGTGCAACTTATGTAGTTTTGATGATTCCAAACATTATTGTTCAAATGAATAGTTATCTCCTAACAATTTCAGAAGATTTGCACTTGCTCTTGTGTGTACTAACATTTCAGGAAAATCAGACTCCAGACTACGAAAACTTCAAATCAAATTCAACATGAGAAATTTTGTTTATTTGAAGTGTCTTTTCTTTGAATTAATTTTGAAAGGGAGTGATTGTAATTGAGTGAATAAAATCTCACACACACAAACTAAGGAGATCTTGAAATTCTATACTGATCGTACAGGACGATATATATCGTATTGGACGATCTGTCAGTTATCTCCTATAGAGCAGTTGGAACGAATAGGAACTTGCTTCGAGAAATTTTTCTAAGTCCTATTCGTCCAGGACGAATTTTTATATCGTCCCCGGCGATGGGCGCTCTGGAAAATTTTCGTCCAGACGAAAATAAATATCGTACCGGACGAACAGCTCTCTGGAAAATTTTCGTCCAGACGAAACCAAATTATCGTCCCCGGCGATGGGCGCTCTGGAAAATTTTCGTCCAGACGAAATAAATCATCGTCCAGGACGATCGGCTCTCTGGAAAATTTTCGTCCAGACGAACATATTTTCGTCCAAACGATAAACCGACTTAGGACAGTTTTCAGCAGTTTCTAGAACCGACCTTGTAATAACCGTTCGTACTGGACGAACCTAGTTCGTACAGGACGATCAGCTGTACGAAGTCATTTCGTACACATATACAAATAAGGTCGTTTCAGATCATTTAAGTAAAATCGTCCAGGAGTGGTATCAGAGCATAGTTTCAAAATCATAAGTTTGAACTACTTTTTGATTAACGTAGATGGCTACATTTGGAAACCGAAACACACCTGAGGGTTACTCTATCACTAGACCTCCACTGTTTGACAATATTCCTTTTGATTTTTGGAAAACACGCATGTCTACTTTCTTACAGTCACTTGATTATCGCATGTGGATGTTAGTCCAGGAAGGTTACACAAAACCAACTAGATTAGTTGATGGAATTAGGGTAGATACACCCTATGCAGATTGGACTATAGAAGAACGTGACTTAGCACAATTAAATGCGAAATGTTTAAATAGTTTCTTTTGTGCTTTAAAATCTGAAGACTACATGCGAGTTTCCACTTGTAAAAGCGGAAAAGACATATGGGATAGACTTTGTATTACTTATGAAGGGACAAATGAGGTTAAGCAATCAAGGCTCAATATCTTGTTACATGACTACGAACTATTTCGAATGAAACCTAATGAATCTATATCTGACATGTACACAATATTCACTCAAATTGTCACCTCTTTGCATGCTCTCGGTAGGGAATTAACTAATGCTGAAATGGTTAATAAGATTCTTCGTTGTTTACCTACTGCATACGATGCTAAAATTACTGCAATTACAGAGTCAAAAGATCTGAACATTTATTCTATTGACAATCTTCTTGGTTCACTCATTGCTTACGAGCAAGGAGTAAGTCAAAGAAAGATTGATGCAGGTGAACCAAGAAAGGACAAGAATATTGCACTAAATGTGGAAGAGTAAGAAAGTGAACACTCACAACCTGAGGATGAAGATGATATAGCACTGATGACTAGACAATTCAAAAGCTTTTTAAAGAGGAAGCAGAAGAGACGCCAGCAATGGAATAGAGGTAAGTATAACAGAAATGGCAAGGTTTCTAATGAAGTAATTTGTTATGAATGCAGGAAACCAGATCATATAAAGACTGACTGTCCAAAACTCAAAGCCTCTCCTAGCAAGGAGAAGGTAGAGGAGAAACCAATGGTAAAGAAGGGCAAGAAGAAGTTTCAAAAGGCTTTTTGGGCGGACTCAGCTTCAGACTCATCTGAGACTGAAAAAGAAGAAGAAGTCACCAACCTTTGCTTGATGGCAGATAAAGCTGAACAATCAGATCAAGAAGAGGTATGTGATTTAACTTATAATGAATTGTTTGAAGTTTCTGAACACATGCATGATGCATATAGGAAAACGAAAAAGATGCATGCTAGTTTAGTCTTAGAATTGGAAGAGCTTAATAAGGAACACGAAATCCTTAGGAAAGATCATGCTTTAATTGATAGCAACCACATGAAACTACTTGATGAATATGATGACTTGAATAAAAATTTTGAGAATTTAAAATCATCCTATGCTGAACTTGAAAAAGAATTTGAGAAATTTAAGGATGAATCTGAGCACAAGACATATAGAGTAAGTTATACAAATCGAATCTTGGAGGAAATGAATTCATTTTACAAACTTACTATAAGAGCTTTCGAGGATAATAGGAACCCCCCTAAACTTGAAGATTTTACAAATCCTAAATATTATCCTAAATTCATGAAATCCCTTAGAAGACAATCATATGAGAGAAAACATAGGAATATTTTTCCTAATGTTAAATGTAACAATTGTGGATTTTTGGGACATATATCTCACACCTGCACTTTAAAGGTTAAATCTAATTTGGTGTGGAGAATTAAGATGCATAAACCTAGACATATCACACATGCATCTGATTATAAATTTCGTAAAGGTGAACCCAAACTAGTTTGGGTTCCCAAGTCTAACATTTGAGAATTTTGCAGGGATACTCTCACACAAGACCTCGTGAGAGTATATGGTACCTGGACAGCGGATGTTCTAAGCACATGACTGGAGATACTGCTCAATTCATAACGCTGGAAGCCAGGAGTGGAGGCAAGGTTACACTTGGAGATAATACCACAAAGAAAGTGGTTGGATCAGGTATGATTGGAAACTTGAAAAACTTTTTTATAGACAATGTTTTATTAGTTGAAGGCTTAAAACATAATTTGCTTAGCATAAGTCAGCTATGTGATAAGGGCTATAATGTAAAATTTTTACCTACTAGCTGCATAATTAGCCTAAATGGGAAAATTGTTTTAAATGGAAAAAGGGTGAACAATGTTTACATGCTAGATTTAAATTATATTCAATCTCCTACTGCTTTTTGTTTGAAAACTGTTTCTGATGAATCATGGCTTTGGCATAGGAGACTTTGTCATTCTAGTATGAAAAATCTTAGAAAAATTACCCAAAAGAATTTGGTGAGAGGAATACCTAAACTAGACTTTACTAAGGACCATTTGTGTGATGCATGTCAATTAGGAAAACAAGTGAAGTCCTCTTTTAAGTCCATTAAAGATCTTAGGACCAGTAAACCTTTAGAAATACTACACATGGATCTTTTTGGACCAGTAAGCACTGTTAGTCTAGGAGGAAAGGTATATGGATTTGTTATAGTAGATGATTTTTCAAGATTCACCTGGGTTAAATTTCTTTTTCATAAGAGTGAATCATTTGAGGAATTCAGAAATTTTTCAACTTGGATACAAAGAAAACTAGGATGTGAAATAATTTCTATACAAAGTGATCATGGAGGAGAATTTGAAAATGAAAGATTTGAAAATTTCTGTAAAGAAAATGGGATTGATCACAATTTTTCTGCACCTAGAACTCCTCAACAAAATGGAGTAGTTGAAAGAAAGAACAGAACATTAATAGAAGCCGCCCGAGCAATGTTAGCAGAATACTCACTTCCTAGATATTTTTGGGCTGAGGCGGTTAGCACTGCATGCTATGTTCTGAATAGGGTGAATGTGAGATCAAATTTGAATAAAACACCCTATGAATTGCTAAAAGGAAGAACACCAAATTTGTCTCATTTGCATGTATTTGGTTGCAAGGTGTTCATACATAATAATGGAAAATCTGCCTTAGGAAAATTTGATCCAAAATCAGATGAAGGAATTTTTGTTGGATATTCAAGTGTTGGAAAATCTTATAGAGTATTCAACAAAAGAACTTTAGTTATTGAAGAAACCACACATGTTGTTTTTGATGAAAATGGAAACTTGGAAGAGCCAAAAGTTGTTGAAGAAGAAATTGAAGAAAACTCCCAAAATATTGATAGATTAAATTTGGAAGAAAATGTGGAAGAAAATTTAGAAAGAGAAGACCCTTTGCCTAGAGATTTGAGATTTTCTAAAAACCACCCAAAGGAATTAATCATAGGTGAACCAAGTGAGGGTGTTAGAACTAGGCGTGGATTAAACAAGGAAGTCAATCATTCAGCCTTTATTTCAACTGTTGAACCCACAAACATTGATCAAGCACTTTCAGATGAATTTTGGATATTGGCCATGCAAGAAGAGTTGAATCAATTTGTAAGAAATAAAGTTTGGGAACTAACTACAAGGCCAAAAGATCAAAGTGTTGTTGGAACCAAGTGGGTGTTCAAGAATAAAATGAATGACTCAGGAGTAGTCATTAGAAATAAGGCTAGATTAGTAGCTAAGGGGTATAATCAAATTGAAGGAATTGATTTTGAGGAAACTTTTGCTCCTGTAGCTAGACTTGAAGCAATTAGGGTTTTACTAGCCTTTGCCTGTTTTAAAGGTTTTAAATTGTTTCAAATGGATGTCAAAAGTGCCTTTTTAAATGGAGTAATTGAAGAAGATGTTTTTGTAGAACAACCTCCAGGTTTTGAAAACTCTAAATTTCCAAATCATGTTTTCAAATTAAAAAAGGCATTATATGGATTGAAACAGGCACCTAGGGCTTGGTATGAGAGGTTAAGCACCTTTCTACTTGAAAGATCTTTTGAAAAAGGAAGTGTAGATACAACTCTCTTTTTAAGGAAAATTGGAAAGGATATACTTATTGTTCAAATTTATGTGGATGACATCATCTTTGGATCTTCAAATAAACATCTTTGTGATGATTTTTCTAAAACAATGAGTAGTGAATTTGAAATGAGTCTAATGGGAGATTTAAATTACTTTCTAGGTTTTAGCATTAAGCAACTTGAGGAAGGTACTTTTCTTAGTCAAACCAAATATATTAAGGACATCCTCAAAAAATATGAAATGGACAATGCTAAACCTGTTAGTACACCAATGAGTTCTTCAGTTCAGTTAGATAAAGACCTTAAGGGAAAATCTGTTGATCAAAAGAAATTTAGAGGGATAATTGGATCTTTACTTTACTTGACTGCTAGCCGACCAGATATTATGTTTAGTGTTTGCTTATGTGCTAGATTTCAATCAGATCCAAAAGAATCACATTTGACAGCAGTGAAAAGGATTTTAAGATATCTACTAGGAACTCAAAACTTAGGAATTTGGTATCCTAAGTTTAGCTCTTCATTTGAAATTATTGGTTACTCAGATTCTGACTTTGCAGGCTGTAGAGTGGATAGGAAAAGCACTTCTGGAACATGTCAATTCATTGGAAATTCATTAGTTTCATGGTCTAGTAGAAAACAAAATTCAGTGGCACTATCTACTGCAGAAGCAGAATACATTGCATTAGGAAGTTGTGTGGCACAAGTACTTTGGTTAAAACAACAGTTGATTGACTTAGGATTAACTATAGGCACTATTCCAATTTATTGTGACAATACTAGTGCTATTTGCATTTCCAAAAATCCTATTCAACATTCTAGAACCAAACACATTGATATAAGGCATCATTTCATAAGGGATCATGTATCCAAAGGAGAAATTGAACTCATACATGTTTCAACTGAAAATCAACTTGCAGACATTTTTACAAAACCTTTAGCCTTTGATACCTTCAGTACTTTAAGAACAAGGCTTGGTGTTATTGATTTGAATGCTTAACCAAAATGTCTTTGCAACATTGATATTTGTTGTATTTTGTTTTTGTGATTTTGTAAATTTTGTGTTTTTGTATGAATTGTTTTTGAATTTATGTTTTTGTCTTATGTTTTCTGTGTTGTTGATTATTTTTGTTGTTTTTGTTAATTTAAAAATTTAAAAATCAAAAATTTTTTTTGGAGATCGTCCAGGACGAAATTTTTCGTACAGGACGATGTGTTAAGAAACAGTTTGCGCGAATTTAAACCGTTTTGAGAGCAGTTTTTTTTTTTTTATTGGATCGTCTGTACGATCTGTGATCGTCCAGTACGATTTTTTCTTTTTCTCAAACGTCGGGACGATTGAATGCAGCGGTTGAGTGGATAAGACAGTTTTTAATACGAACTTCGTCTGTACGAAATTTTTTTTCGTATGTACGAACATGTGTCGATTCATTGTAGGGGACGGTTTTCAAGAGTCATTAAAACGAAACGCTTTTTGATCGTCTGTACGAAATATTTTTGTATGTACGATCGGTCAAGTCAAAAAGCCTGTACGAAGGGACGCATCGTAAGTTGTGTTGAATACGAAAAGCCGTTACATTTTGGACGAATTGGATCGTCTGTACGAAATTACTTCGTCCAGACGAACAATAATTTTTCGTCCAGGACGAATATTTTCGTCCAGGACGAACATATCATTTTTCTTTAAATATGAGGGCTTTCAAACTTGAAAATCACACTTTCAAACATCTTTTTCAATCCCTTTCTACATCAAATCAACTATGGCCTCCTCTAGCAAGAGACAAAAAGTTTTGGTGAAGAAACCCAACAGGAATGCTCCAGACAACTTCCTTTCCAAAGCAAATGAGGAATCTTTTCCTCATTTTGCTTCTGCGAAAATCACTCCGTCTCGCATTCTTATCCAAACGGAGTTGAAATTTAGGGTATTACACCTCTTTGCCTCAACCCAATTTCATTTCATTCTCTCTCTTGTCCACCTCTACAATAAGCAAACCTACCATTACTTCCTAGCCAACATGAGTTTCAATCCTGACCACTCTATCATTAGTTCTTTTGTTTTTAAGAAAAAAGTTGAGATCACCAAGCACGACCTTGGTGCATTTTTAAACTTAAGGACTGAAGGATATAGAGCTCACACACTAATGTCAGAAAACGTCTTCCATTGGTATGAAATCAATAGGGTAATTAGAGAAAATGGAATTGACAATCATGTTGCTAGAGTGGCCGGTATGACCCAAGATGCCCGAATCATCCAGCATATCCTTAGATCCTCAATTATTCCTAAAGCTGGTGATAGGATAAACATAACTCCTCTCCTCTCTTGTCTAACTTTTTTAATCATGAAAAGACAACCTATTGATGAAGCCCAACTCATCCTAGATCATATCTATGGGCTTTCAGAAATAGGACATCCTGATCAGAAGAGGAAGAAGAATATTTCTTTAGGGCACTTGATTACTTATGTTTTGGAGAAGAAGTACAATATAGTCCATCCTGATGAGGAATATGAAGAGCCAGTTTATTACAACGATGCATCTTTCAGACTGCTCTTCAGGGAGGAAAAAGAAAAAGAAAAAGCACATGGTAGTGCTTCAGAAGAAGAAGAAGAAGGAGTGCAAGCTTTTGCTTCTCAATCAGATTACCAGAATCTGATTGAGAGATTTGATAGACTAGAGACTCACATTGATCAAAGGTTTGATCAATTTGATGCTCATCTTACGCAGTAGGAACATGACATTGGTAATATTAGAGATGAAGTTCATGAAATAAATACCAATGAAATGTTAATGGCCTCCTACTTCAATCTCTTTGGCGGCATTCCTCCACCTCCTCCTCCAGAACAGTAGAAGTTTTTTTTTTTTTTTTATGTGTGTCTGGTGTATTTTTTTTTTTGTTTTGTTGTTATGTTTTTGTTTAAGTTCAATGTTTTTATGTAATTTTCTTTTTAATCAATGAAAGTTTGTTTGTCTTAGATTTGTTTTGAAATGTGGCTAATCTTTATGAATTTCATTAATATTATTTTTAATCTATATTGTGCTCAAATTTGATTGTAATATGAGATTATCTATATTAGAAAATCTAGACTTTCTAAATTTATAATTTGTTTATAACTTGTTGTAGTTAGAATTTTTAAGTTCATGTCTATTCATTTAGACTACATAAAATTTAATATTGTTATTGCAATTTTGATGTTATCTTATTTTGTATTTCTATGCTCAAATGATATTTATGCACCTAGAAATATTTGAAATGTTAGATTATAGATTTTGGAAAGAATTGGTTAAATTACTCTTGAAAATTGTACAAATGTACAAAAATCAAAAGGGATTCGCAAAAATTTGCAAAGTGAAAAAGAGGCACAAAATAAGCCCAACCAAAGACAAATGCACAAAAATGTGCTCCAAAACTTTGAAAAAGATGTGCAAAGCACCACATGAGGTAATTCTCTTCTTTCCAAATTCGGTTAATCTCTTAATTCAAGTTGATCTAATGTTCATTTATATTCTATTGAACTTTGAAATATAGAATTTTTTTTTCATCTCACTTGTAATGATTTTCAAATAATCAAAATGTCTAAATTGAATCATGTCTTTCATAAATTCTTCTTACTTACAATGTTATATCTTTTCATAAATTTTATGAATTTCTATGATTGACCTAATATCTTTAGTTTAAAATTGCATACCCTATGTCAAATCACAATTTAGATTAAAATTTTCACAATGAATTTCATATTATTATTTACATTTCTTGTCTTATTCTTCTTCACTTTTTGTTGCTGTCAAAAAGGGGGAGAAATTATTATGTTTGTGTTTGTGTTTTTGTTTTGTTTGTGATTTGTGTTTTCTGTTAAAATTTTAGAAAAACAAAAATTTTTGTTCTTTAATGCCTCCTTATTTTAATGTACTCATAAATTCAGGGGGAGTTTAGGAGATAAGAGATTTTGTCTTAACTTGAAACCATACTAATAATAATTGTTTTGCCATCATCAAAAAGGGGGAGATTGTTTGAATAGTTGCTATTTGAATGATTTATATTTGTGCAACTTATGTAGTTTTGATGATTCCAAACATTATTGTTCAAATGAATAGTTATCTCCTAACAATTTCAGAAGATTTGCACTTGCTCTTGTGTGTACTAACATTTCAGGAAAATCAGACTCCAGACTACGAAAACTTCAAATCAAATTCAACATGAGAAATTTTGTTTATTTGAAGTGTCTTTTCTTTGAATTAATTTTGAAAGGGAGTGATTGTAATTGAGTGAATAAAATCTCACACACACAAACTAAGGAGATCTTGAAATTCTATACTGATCGTACAGGACGATATATATCGTACTGGACGATCTGTCAGTTATCTCCTATAGAGCAGTTGGAACGAATAGGAACTTGCTTCGAGAAATTTTTCTAAGTCCTATTCGTCCAGGACGAATTTTTATATCGTCCCCGGCGATGGGCGCTCTGGAAAATTTTCGTCCAGACGAAAATAAATATCGTACCGGACGAACAGCTCTCTGGAAAATTTTCGTCCAGACGAAACCAAATTATCGTCCCCGGCGATGGGCGCTCTAGAAAATTTTCGTCCAGATGAAATAAATCATCGTCCAGGACGATCGGCTCTCTGGAAAATTTTCGTCCAGACGAACATATTTTCGTCCAAACGATAAACCGACTTAGGACAGTTTTCAGCAGTTTCTAGAACCGACCTTGTAATAACCGTTCGTACTGGACGAACCTAGTTCGTACAGGACGATCAGCTGTACGAAGTCATTTCGTACACATATACAAATAAGGTCGTTTCAGATCATTTAAGTAAAATCGTCCAGGACGATCCACGATCGTACCGGACGATCCACTGCGTACAGAATTGAAAACTTGCAGTTTTTGGGCGGTTTTTCTTGTCTTTTGTATAAATACTTCAAATTAGACTGCCACCCAATCTTTTTGTCACTTGAACTTCGTGCCTATTGAGAGAATAGTCAAGGGGAGAGTGGAAGAGAGCATTCAAAGGAGGATTCCTACCATTGGAGCAAGAAGGCTTCACTTGGATTGCTAAGGTAAGAATCTCTACTTGTGAAATTGGATTTCTTCACTCTTTTGTTTCTTTCTTCTAGGTTCTTGTGAGAAGATCATTCAAAAAGGTCCGGTTCTCTGCCGACACTTGGAGAGTGTGAACAGACGTGGGTTCTCTGCCTACACTAGGAGAGTGTAAAAGGAAGAAGGTTCTCTGCCTACACTAGGAGAGTGTGAACAGCCGTAGGGTTCTCTGCCCACACTAGGAGAGTGTGAAAGAACGACGGTTCTCTGCCAGCACTGTGGTTTGTGTAAAAGGACGACGGTTCTCTGCCAGCACTGTGGTTTGTGTAAAAGGACGACGGTTCTCTGCCGCACCGGGGAGTGGTGAAAAGAGGGTTTTGTATAGGCTTCTCCGCCTTGCTGTGGGTGCTAAAGGAGAGTCACTTTGTGGTATTAGTGCAATACTCAGAGGGTGCCTCTGAGGAGTGGATGTAGGTCTGGTTATAGACCGAACCACTATAAATCTGGTGTCATTTACTTTACTGCTTTTACGTTTCCGCATTTTAAATTTTAGTTTTAACAATTCTGTGGTTGAAAAATATTTTTCTACAAACTTTAAAAGAGAATTTCATTTCGGTTCAACTTTAATTTTAAGAGGGTTTAAAATTTTTAAAACTACCAATTCACCCCCCTCTTGGTAGCCGTGGGACATTTACTTAGGCTTAACAACCTAATTACTAGATTCAACATACACCACAATAGCGGTGTGCGATCTCTTGCACCTTAGTCCCCACCCTTACGAGTGGGCGTGCACTAGAAAGATAGGAGCACTATCCTATCCAATTCCTGGGCAATACAAGTCTGCGAGCTCTACGGAGAGATACAGTCAAAAAGAATGCCCCGGGAAATTGTCTAATAATACCTCTACCGGGTCAGGCACTCGATAGAAGCCCAGAACACCGGAGGGTTCTCCTAGAGCATAGGTGTAACTCCGGACTTCCTATGGCTAGGACTGCCCAAGGATCTATATACATGGGCTTGATACTATGTGCTGAAGGCACTTGATTGTTGCTATTACTGCGTAGCTGACGGACCACATTTAGGTCCGTCACTACGACCCCCTCAAGATCTGCCAGGGGGGTCAGTAGATAGCAACAAGCGGCCTCATTCCCCCCGGTGCAAATTACTACATAATGGGCGCCTATTTACAGGCTTCCAAAGGCAATGGACTTAGATGGGCAGGAGCAGTTAAACACATGAAGTACCTGGATCAGGTTGATGCTGCCCTGGGCAGTATAAGATTAGGACTTACATAGGACCTGATGGTGGAAGGTAAGGACATCTGGAAGCAAAGCCGGCTGCGGACGGGCCCTAGAGTAGAACAAAGAAATTGTAAATTCTAATTGAATAGAACATGTAAAAGGCATGAGGACATCAACACAGAGGGATTAAGAGCAATAGAACCAATTGGAGGAAACTAGAACTAAATCTAGAACACAATACCAAAGGCACCCACCAGGTAGGCACTGATAATTAAGAGCTAGCTAATAAAATGTTGCAGCCAATCTAGGCCCTCATTCAGTTGAAATATAAGACCTATTGTGGCATCCGTACGTATAGGACATAGGGACTTTTCAAATAACAATCAAATAACAATTGAAGATATATTGAGCCAATGCACAAATCCTAATTACAAGCTCTAAGTATTGAATTACAAAATCCATCGGGGCACATCGGCCAATCTGGAAATTACTAAAGTACAAATACATCTCGGGGTACATCAGGATATATACCCAAGAGGATACCAATACATTAATCTAAGTTATTGAATTCCAAATACTTACAAAGGCACCCGTCCTCGTGTCTTCTCCCTAGAAGTTTGATACAAGCTGGCTAATACATTGAGATACCCAGGATTGCACCACCGTTGAGATGTACGAACACTAGGCTCCAGGACCAGTTTGCTTTGAGTCTTACTACTTATAATACTTCTACATTTAGACGCTTCAATAACTAAGCGAAGGACCAGATAAATTTGAATAAACACCAATCATTGCTAGTATCTCAATGTATTATAAAGGTCATAACCACTCAACTGTAGGCTAATAAAAGCCAAAGAACTGCCTGATCCTAACTAGGAAAGGCCCACAAAGGAAATGAATGGGTCTAATTCTACTTGTTTGGTATGCCTTGGGTGAGGACTGTCGGCTGGGTATCTTAAAGACATTTATTTGATAACCTAGGGTAGCCATTACCTTGTGGTTTATAAGAGCTCGAGCTACTTTGAGTCCTCTCCTTTCAGTCGAGCTATCGCCTCTCCCAGAGGTCGAGTAAAGACAAGCTAACCTCTCGCTTTCTTTCTCTATACGAAATATCGTATCTAAAGAAAAAGTAGCTTGAGCTACTTCGTTCCTCTCCTTTCAGTCGAGCTATCGCCTCTCCCAGAGGTCGATTCGTTCCTGCTGTATGCTATTTTTCAAGTTTGTTGTTTGTTTACGATAAGCCAGCGCCCAATAGAGCCTAGCCCGGACGGACCAAAATGGTCTAGCGAAGCCGGTCCCCGCTTGGTGTAAGTACTTCTCGAACTTGATTGAAAGCAGCACAGCTTTTCAGGAGAGAATCATTTAAAATCTCTCTTTCTTTTCTTTATCGACTAAAGATTCATGGTATACTTTTTCTACACACCTTTTTCTTGATTGTTTTGGTGTTCAGTCGAGCTAGAAAATCCGGATATAGGAAAAGTATAGAAAAAAGATATCCTCTCCTTTCAGTCCTCTCACCTCTCCTTTCAGTTGAGTGGCCTAACGGCTCCTCTCCAGCTCATGTGTTAGCTAAGCAAGAACTATACAGGAAAGAAGCCTCTTAAGGAGGCGCTAAATAGCCGTAGATGTTAGCCAGTCTAGGCGATAAGATTACTTCAATAAGACTTGACCCCGGTACGTACCTTTGAGATCTTTTTGTTGTCCTGGGCGTGTTATGATCCACAGTCCCCCTGAGGGCTCAGCTTTGACTAAGTCCTAGGATGAACTTTGTTTATTTCCCGACCTACAAAGGGAGTTTGAAAAGCTGCCACAGGATCTGAGCTATATGTTTTTAAGGAAAGCAGTTCAGAGACAAAATAAATTATTCCAACACAGAATATTTTCACCTTGGACTCAAGAAAAGGTTTTTTAGAGTATTTTCCTTTCCAATTCAGAAACTCCATATTATGAAATGCATGATAATGAAAATGTAATGTGCAATCAAAACTTCAAGTAAATAACATATTATGTCAACATGTATAGAAAATCCTCACATATCAGTTATGAGTATAAATTTTTCAGAACTTTACCAATTTCATAGAGCTTCTATAAATACTAAAGGAACATACTTTTTCAATTGTATTGTAAATCAGAAATGCTACCATTGTCAAGAAAAATTAGAAATCCTTAAAGAACAAACCAACCAGTGAAATTTTGCATTCTTATAATCAAGTCCAAAATAAAAAATAATAAAATATCAAAAGTACATGATAAATTCTTTTTAAAACTAAAGAAAAATACTTTTGAAAATATATCTTTCATTATATATGTTAGAATTGAAAACAAAAAATGGGCTATGGGTTGCATACCTTGAGCCCGACAATTCTCCTAACTTGTTGGACGGATATCAAATTTTGGACCTCGAATCTCCTCATTTCCTTTCTCGTTCCTCCCTCTCCTCTCCTTTCTTCCTCCACAAGCTACTAAGTTTTTGGGTTCGTGTTAGTGATTTTATATATTTATTATTTTAAAAAATATTAATTCTGCCCAACACCACTATGCTACAACCTCCAACACCACAGCGATACCATCAAAACTACTATACTCTCTCAAACTCTCATAAACTATCATAGGCTCCATTCTCAATAACAAAATGACACAACTTAACCATAACACTCCCGCAAATCCTCATTTTCTTCATTTTCCCAAGAGCACAACGTCGGAGATCCAAATTTGACATCGTAGTGGTTACAAAAGAAAAAATTAAACTTCTAAATTTCATATCCTCAACAAAAAACTTTAAACATTCTAAGCACCAAATACCTAATAACACTTATAACTACTTAATCAATTAAAATTTGCACATATAAATAGATAATTACAAGACTTCTAGATGACAAATATTACATTATCTCCTCCTTAGAGAAAATGTCATCCTTGACATTCAATTAAAATAGCTGTGGATATAAGCACCTCATCTCACCTTCTTTCTCCCATATTGCCTCAATTTCTACACAGTGCTTCCAATAAACTTTGTCCATTAAGATTGTGTTATACCTTAATGCTAAGGTTCTCATTATAAGTCAAATTGGGATGCACTTCTAATTCTGCATCAAGGACTTCTTACTCTAGATTAGACGCTAATTTCCTTAACAATGATACATAAAATAGATTGTTGACATTAAATAAGTGATCCGATAGCAATAGTCTATAAGCGAGCTTTCTGATTTATTTAATAACAACGAATGATCCAATGCATCGAGGACTTGGCTTACTTTCTTTTCTAATCATGAATATTCTTTTCATTGGGTTAACCTTCAGATAGACAAAATCCCCAATTAAAAATTCAACTGATTTATGCTTAGGATCAAAGTACTTTCTCTACATGTCTTGAGATACTTCCAATATCTTCTTAATCAATCTAACCTTCAGTGACACTATCAACTAACTTAGAACCTATTAAAGTCCTTCCCCCAAGCTCCTCCGAAGATATGGTGTCCTTCACCTTCCTCCATATAGAGCTTCATATGGAGCCATGCTAATCTTTTCTTAGAAACTACTACTATATACAAACCCCATTAAAGCAATATGATCTTACCAACTTCCACCAAAATATAGAGAAAATATTCTTAATAGATCTTTTAGAATCTGAGTTACCCTTTACGATTATCCATCTATCTGGGTTGAAAGTATATACTAAAATTCAACCGAGTCCCCAAACTTTTCTGAATACTATTCCATAACCTAAAATTGTGCCTGCCATCACAGTTAGAAATAATAGCCTTAGAGATTTCCATACATTCTAATAATTTTCTTTATATATATCTTAGTTAACTTATCTACATAATCAGTTTGCCTCATTTGCAAGAAATATGTAGACTTTCTAAGTCTATCCATAACCCCCCAAACTATATCATGACCTTGTCTTAATCTAGGAAAACTTATAATAAAGTCCAAGGGAGTTTCTTCTCACTTCCACTTAGGCATTGACAATGGTTGCAAGAAACTCTTAATTTTTTATGCTTAACTTTTACTCTTTGATAAGTCTCACATTTAGAGAAAAATTCAGCCCCCTCTTACTTCAACTCTAGCCACCAAAACACGCATTCCAAATCATGAAACATCTTATTGCTACCTTGATGAATGATGTATCTAAAATAACGGGCTTCATGAAAAGTCTCTTTCCTTAGATCACTTAAGGAGAAAAATATATAACCTCTTACACAAAAAATGTCACCTTCCACATCTGCCTACAAGTCAAGCCTCTTTCCACACTGAATCTTGTCCATCAATTTTAGATATCCTTCATCTGCTTTATGGGCTTCCATAATTCTATCTTGTAATGAAGACTGGAAAAAAATCTAGAAAAGAATCTCACCTAACACATTTGCAAAGTGCACCACCTCTAATTCCAGTCTATCCATTTCCTTAATTAAAGGTTGCTTATAAGCTAATAAGTTAATTATTAACTTCATACTGAATGCATCAACAACAATGTTTTCTTTACTAGGTTCATAAATAATATCTAAAATGTAGTTCTTGATTAGCTTCAACAACCTTCTTTACCTCAAATTTAGTTTTTTTTGAGTAAATATATATATTTCAGACTTTGGTGATTAGTATAGATCTCACAACAAATAACATACATATAATGTCTTCAAATCTTCAATACAAAGATAATGGCTATTAATTCCAAATCATGAGTCAAATAATTTTTCTCATATGATTTTAACTTCTTATTAGCATAATTAAGCCATCACCATTCCATTTGGTAAAGCACACACCCAAATCCTCTCAAAGATGCATCACAGTATAATTGGAATCCTTCTATGCCCAATAGAATAATTACTACTGGGGCTATCACCAAATATTCGTTCTACCTTAATATACTCTCTTCAAACTTTGGTGTTCAATCAAACAACACAGCCTTCTAGGTTAATCTTGTTAAAGGGACAATGATATGTGAAAATTCTTTGATAAACTTTTGATAGCATCCTACTAAAGCCATAAAGCTATCAACCTCTATCACTAACATCAGCCTCAACCAATCCACCACATCCTCCACCTTCTAAGTGAGAGTTTTTTAGGGTTGTTAAATCTTTATGAACTAGCCCAATGCTAATAAAGAGTGGGGGTGAATTAATTATTTAAAAAAATTAACAGAAAAAGAAAATCTTTTTGAAATACTTTTGAATATTTTAAAACAAATAATTTATGCCAAAGCAACACTAATTTCACAATAAAAAAAAATCAAAAATTTTGGCCATAGAACAAATCACAGAATAATGCAAAAATTAAATGTGAAGAAGAAAATACAAAGAACACACCAGATTTATAGTGGTTCAGCGAACTTGACTTATGTCGAGTCCCATTAAACCTCCTTTTCACGTATTGTACTAAAAGTAGTATCTCTCCTTTTGTACCCACAGTAATGTAGAGAAGCCCTTACAAAATCTTTTTACTAACCCAATGAGGTAGAGTGAAAGTCTATATAGGGTGTTAGACCTAAAGCAATTAACCCAAGGCTAACCAAAAGGTGGGGTGAATTGTTTATTTAAAAACACTTAAAAATTTTATAGAAAATCATTTTTTAAAATTTTAAGAACAATAAAATTTTAACAAAATAAAATCTTTTCAATCAGAAACTTAAAATTGCTGAAAATAAAAAAGCAATAAAGTAAAAACACAGAAATTTATAGTGGTTCGGTCCAACTAGACCTACATCCACTCCCTGAAGACTCCCTTTTCAAGTATTGCACTATTACTAAAGTAACTCTCCTTTTACTCCCACAACAAGGTTGACAAGCCTTTACAAAACACCTCTCTTCCACCATTCCCTAGTGCAGTAGAGTACTATCATCCTTTCACACTCGATCTCCCAGTGTTGGCAAAGAACCGTCATCCTTTCACACTCTCTAAGTGTTGGCAGAGAACTGTCATACTTTCATACTCTCAAAGTGTTGGTAGAGAACAATTATCTTTTCACACTCTTCAAGTTTTAGTAGAGAATTAGCTTCCTTTTAAACCCTTCTAGTGTCGGTAGAGAACCATCATCCTTTGACATCCTCCTGGTGTGGAAGAGAACCATCATCCTTTCACACCCTCTTTGTATAGGCAGAGAACTATCATCCTTTCACACCCTTCTGGTGTAGGTAGAGAACTAGATCTTTTTTAATGATCTTCTCTCGAGCATCTTAAAAAAAGTAAGGAAAATTCAAAATACATATAAAAAGATTCTCAACTTTGGGCAATTTTTTGAACCCTTCATACTCTCTACTTGCAAGAACTCTCTCAAAGACTCTCCCAAATTACTCACATACTTTCTCTCAAAGAAAAAAACAAAGAAGAATTTGTCCACAAATAGTTTTTAGGACCTTATATATGAAAGACATAAAAAACTATCCATAAAACTGAAATTTTTAATTTGACCGTCTATGATCGACAGTACGATTGATGATCGTACATACAAATAGTTCAAAATTTGCTCGTATGATCTAGTACAAACCAATTATATACTCTAATTGACTTGTATATGAACTAATATTGTACAATGCGATCAGTTCAAAATTGAACAATTTTATCTAGACAAATTAGTACAAAATGATTTCGTACTCCAAATAATGTACTGTACAAAATCCATATCGTATAGTACGCTATATTCTAATCAAACCATGTTTCATTTGGTACAAAATTGGATGAGTCCATTTTGTACTCTGGAAGTCATTTGTACGATCCTAGGACGGTACATTACGAACAGTTCAAAAAATTTACCTATTTATATGGACGAAAAGATACGCAACCATTTCATACTCTAGATATCATATGTACGAACCTAAATTCATATAGTACAAACAGTTTAGAAAAAATTAGGAGTTCATCAGAATGAAGTTATACATATCTATTTTTTAGTCTCTAAGTTATATGTACGATGCTAACTTCATACAGTACGAACAAGGCTTAGAAAGTTTTCCTGACATGGTTCGATTAACTTCTTTATGGAGAAATGCTCAAGCCAAATCATCTTGTATGATCCAAAATTATACAATATTATTAGTTTTAAAAATTTATAATGTTTACACTCCCCCAGTGTGTGTGTGCACGGTTAACTAATTACAATCACACTCTCTCAGACAAAAAAAAAGTATAAAAAGTATAAACTTCAAATATAATAAACCTTAATATAATCTGACTTGAAGTCTTCAACAGCTTGGACTATGAATTCCTCAAAATGTTAGTACACAAATAACAAAAATAATATTTTAAATATATGTTAGTAGAAACAGTAGTCAATACAATAATATTTTGGAATCATAAAAAACCCACATAATATGAAAGCATAGTTATTAAAACTAAGTTGCAATAATCTCCCCTTTTTTATGATGACAAAATAATTATTGTTTGAGTTAACTTTTAAAATATTTTTTTTTCTTAGCTCCCCCTAAATGAATGACCAATTATATAACAAGGGGTTCTCATGAAGATAAAAAAAAGTTCTAAAAAAAAAGTAACAAAGAAACAACAACTACATAAATAAAAAATAACTCGAACTCGAACATAAATGCATACTCAAATAAAAATAATAACTCCGAACAAATATTCAAACATTCAAAACATACATATATTCATTATTCATGCACAATACATGTATACGTACACACTTTACACACATACATTTATCATCAAACAATATTCTGACTCCCTCTTCTGATAACAACAAACGGGGAAGTAAATCTTGAAATGAAAGGTTTCTATAAAAAAACCAAAAGAGTTGAAGAAGCAAAAGATTGTAAATTAATTTGCAAATATAATATTAATTTCATAATACTAAAAAAAATCAAAATTTTCAATTAAAGAACAACTAAGATAAAAAGTCAACCAAGTTCATTTTTCATATGAGACAAATTAAATAAAAATGATTATCGCAAAATGATGAAATAAAAAATTAGTTAACTTCGAATTCAATATAGAATATGATTGCCAATTAGATAGATTTGGATTAAAGATTGGATGACAAAATAAAGAACATTATAAATACTTTCAATTGGCAAATTTGCGCATCTTTTCAAATATTAGTGGCACACTTTGTGCATCTTTTCTATTTGGGCTAATTTTATGCCTCTTTTCACTTTACGAACCATTGCACATCTTTTTTAATTTTGCATGCTTTGTGTATTTTTTTATACTTTTTGGGTCCTTTCAATATCAGTAATCTAAATTCAAAATCACTAATAACCAAAATAAACATATTAAAAAAAATAAAAAATAATAAGACATCAATCTTGCAACAATAATAGCTTAGATATGTTTGTCTAAAAAATATGAAATTATTTTCCTTATCTAAATCCCGTTATAATTTTAATTTAAATATTTTGAAAGATTAAATTTTATAAGGAAATTAATTTGTAGAGCAAAGTAATTGATAACCCATTTCAATGATCAATTTCAAAAGATTTTTCTCGTTAAAGACACAAACATTTTAAGAATTAAGAATTAATACAAGTCAACAAAACATAACACATTTTATTGATATAGAGGATCACATATAAGCATTTTAATGATACCAAACATCAATTAAAAAACATCATTACATAGATTCAATACAACATATAAAACTACTACACTCATAAAAAAAATTATAATAGTAAATACAAAAACTCAGAAGCAAGAATAATAACAAAGTACATCTAGAAATCTAAGGGGCCCTAATCTAAAGGAGGAGGCTTGAACATTGAAAAGTAGCTATTCATCATAGCTACATTCATGTTGATTGTGTCAAATTGACCATGGATCCAACCCATATCTTCCTGATATCTCACATCCTTCTGCTTTAAGTGATTCTCAATTTGATCAAAGCATTGATCAAAATGAGCCTCCATTCTATCAAAGTGCTAGACCATTTCCTGGTAGAAATTATGATCAAGTGCAGGTGCAGGTGCTGGAGCAAGAGCTCCACCTTCTTCCTCAGAGTCATCACTCTCTGAACTCTCATCTTGCCCAAAACGTGCCCAAAAAGAGGTATTAGTGAAGTAAATATAAAGTTTTATGGGAGGATCAGGATGATTCATATTGTACTTATTTTTTAGGATGTAGGCAATTAGATGTCCTAAAGCCACATTTTTCTTCCTCTTATGATGTGGAAGTCCAATTTCAAAAAGATTATAAATGTAGTCCATAATGAGTTGGGCTTCATCAAAGGGCTTTTTGGTTATAATCAGATAGGTGACTGTGGACAAAATTGGAGTGATATTTATGTAACCACCAGCCTTAGGAATAATTGACGTTCTCAAAACATGTTGGATGATCCGGGTATTTTGATATAGAGTGTAAACCCTAGAAAATTATATACTTGGGATAAACCTTAAAGAGTTTGATCAATTTCAGTATAATCAAAATTCCTTGGGTTCTCAAATGAAGAACCCAAGGAATAGTTCAGTAAGTGGGTTCGAGTAAGAATCTACTAATTGATTTACCTATTCATTCCTCTCGAGGGAAGATAGAGCTACCTTACTTCATAGATTTCTTGTATTGACGGTTATTACATTTCTTCCATTACTAGGCATGTTATGTTCCCTGAATAATCCCTTGAGGTCAAAGTGTGGGCTTGAATCCCTTGGGTTCTCAGACAAAGAAAGTTGCCTAAATCTTCCTTGACAATTTCTACTCATTATATCTGAACATAAGAAGTAATCCTAGAGTGGTCCTAATTAGCTCTCATGTTGGCCAATAAGTATTTGAAAGTCTCTTTGTGGTAGGCATAAATGAAAGTAAGAATGAAAGAGAGTTGAGTCGAAGAAAACAAGGGCATGATAAAAAAGTGAAGATCACCTTGAATGAGAAGTCTATAAGGGTTAATTTTGGCAGCACAATATCTAAAGTAGGCATTTTCATTATCCTTAGATAAAACGTTATCATACCTACCGCTTCTAGAAGAGGAACCCTTAGAGAGACGGATTCATTTGCTAGAACTTTCCATTCCTTTGATGAGCGCTCTAGAGGGTTTTGAAATGGATATGAAAGTGAATGAAAACAATTTCAAATATCCTTCTATTTAAAGGAAAATTACCTATCATACAATACGAAACTTGAATCATGCATACTATTTTAAAATTGTATGGGACAAAAATGTTTTCATATGTATGAATAGAAAAAGAGAAAAATGAAATGGCTTTTTGTAAAATGCCATTTATGAGGTGTCCTTTTATATAGGTTTTTGACCAAATAATTGTACAGACGAACAAGTGTTCGTCCGGGATGATCATAATATTAAAGATTATTTTAAAGACAGTTACGTTTATCCTCACAGAAATTAACAACTGGATCGTATAGATGAAATATGATTTCATACATACAATCAATAATTAATAACTAACTCCAACTAGTAAATCGTCCCCACGTGTACAGATGAAACTATATATATCGTACAATATGATGACATCATCATATAATATGAACCCTATGAAAAACTAAGTTTCGTGTGCTCAACTCTAAAACCTACCATACACATGCTATAGAATTCATATGGGACAAACAAATTTCATACAGTACAAATAGAACACTTAGAAAATAAGTCATGATAATAAACAAATCTTCTCAAAACCAATCATTTTTCATCAAGTGACATGTTTCACAGTAAAAATAAAAACAAAAATGAAAAATACACAACTAAACACACAAAAAAATGAATAAAATAAATAAACAGGAACAAACTAAACAGATACATATTTACAACACATCAAGTTTATAGAATTTTTAATTTAAAATACTAAGATCAATCACACCTAACCTGGTTCATAAGGTGCTAAAAGTGTCAAAGGCCATTGGTTTTATGAAAATATTTGTAAGTTAATTTTCTGTAGTAATGTGATTCAATTAAATCTCTCCCTTAGCTACATGATCTCTAATGAAGTTATGTCTTATGTCTATATGATTGGTTCTAGAATGTTGAATGGGATTTTTTAAAATGCATATGACACTAGTATTATCATAAAAAATTTGAATTATGTCAATTGAAAAACCTAAAATAAATCAACTATTACATCAACCAAAGAACTAGTGCCACACAACTATCTAAGGTAATACATTTTGCATTAGCAGTAGATAGGGCTACTGAATTCTATTTTTTATTAGACTAAGAAACTAAAGAGTTTCTTATGAATTGATAAGTTTCAGATGTAATTTTTTTGATCAATCCTATAACTTATAAAATCTGAATAAGAATATCAAACAATTTTTAATAAAGAGTTTTGCATAGGATACCAAATCCATAAGTTTTTAGTTTCCAAAAAATATCTCAAAATTCTTTTTACTACTGTGAAATATGATTCTTTTGGATCAAATTAAAATATAACACACAAACAAACACTAAACATTATATATGGCCTGCTAGCAGTCAAGTAAAATAATGATCTAATTATACCTCTATTTTTTTTATCAATAAATTTTTCCTTAGGGTCCTTATCTAATTGAACTGAGAAACTCATAGGTGTAGTCATGGGTTTAGCATTATCCATTTTATATTTCTTGAGGATGTCCTCAATATACATCGTTGACTAAGAAAAGTTTTTTCCTCGTTTAGCTTTATGCTAAAACTAAGAAAATAACTCAAATTTCCTATTAAACTTATCTTAAATTCACTATTTTTTTTAAATTATCACAAAGATTTTTATTTTTAAATAAAAATATGATGTCATCAATATATATTTTAACAATAAGTAAATCATCTACTATTTTCTTCAAAAAGAGAGTGCTTTTCACACTTCCTTTTACAAAAGATCTCTATAATAAGAAAGTGCTTAACCTCTCATATCAATTCATAGGTGCATGTTTCAGTCCATATAATGCCTTTTTCAATTTAAAAATATGATTAAAGAATTTAGAGTATTCAAAATCTAAAGGTTGCTCAACCTAAAAATTCTTTTGTATCATCCCATTCAAATAAGCACTCTTGACATCTATTTGATACAATTTAAAACCTTTAAAACAGGCAAAGGCTAAAAAAATCCTAATTATTTCAAGTCTTGCTATAGGCGCAAAAGTCTCTTCAAAATTAATCCCTTCTATTTGATTATACCCCTTGTCCACCAATCTTGTTTTATTCCTAATCATAACTCATGAATCATTTATTTTATTTTTGAATACTCACTTAGTTCCTACAAGACTTTGATCATTTGACTTTTCAATCAATTTTCAAATATAATTTCTTACAAATTGATTCAACTCATTTTGCATGACCATAATCCAAAATTCATCCAAAAGTACTTAATTTATATTTGTAGGTTCAATCATCAATATAAATGCGGAATAATTCACCTCTTTACTAAGTCTATGCCTAATTCTAACACCCTCACTAGGTTCATCTAAAATCAATTCTTTAGGGTGATTCTTAGAAAATTTCCATTCTCTAGGAAAAGGATTTTCTTTTTCCATATTTTCTTGTTATTTTCAATATGATCCTCTTCCAAACTTGGCTCTTCTAAAATGCCAGATTCATCAAACACAATATATGTGGTCCCCTCAACTACCAAATTATCTTTTTAAAAATTCTATAAGATTTTTCAACACTAGAGTATCCAAGAAAATTTCCTTCATTAGATTTTGGATGAAATTTCCTAAAGGAGTTTTTCCATTATTATAAATGAACACCTTACATCCAAAAATATGTAAATATGACAAATATAGTATTTTTCCCCTTATAGAGTGTCTTATTCAATTTGGATTTAATATTCACCCTATTCAGAATATAACAAGTTGTATTGATCACTTCAGCCAAAAAATATTTTGGAAGTGAACATTCTACGAACTTGGCTCTAGAAGATTTAGTTAATGTTGTGTTCTTCCTTTCTAATTTAAAAAAATTTTTTTGAATCCTTTCTCTTTATAAAAAACAAATTTTTTATTTTCAATCTCCATGTTCAATTTGATAAAATCACGCAATTTTACTTTACATTCTCCTAGACTAAGTACAATCACAAATTCAAATACTTTACCTCCTAGACTTACAATGCTAATCAATCCAAAAAGATCTATGTGAAAATTTTCCAATGATTTGCTAGTTCTAAGATCCTTAATGGTATGAAAGGAGGACTTCACCCATTTTCCTAGTTGACATGCATCACATAGGTGAACCTTAATAAAGTCTTATTTTGGTATTCCTCTAATAAGTTCTTTTTAATTAACTTTCCTAAGACTTTTTATGCTAACGTGACAAGGTCTCCTATGCCATAACCATGATTCATCAGAAATTATTTTTAGACAAAAATCATTAGGATATTTGATATAATTCAAATCAAGTGTGTACATATTATTTATCCTAATTTCATTCAAAACATCAATTCCATTTTAGTTTATTATGCAGCTAGTAGGAAAAACTTTTTTACCATAATCCTTATCACATAGCTGACTAATACTCAATAGATTATGCTTTAAGCCATCTACAAGAAAAATATTCTCAATGAAAAAGTTGTTTAAGTTTCTAATCATTATTGTGCCAACCAATTTTCTAATGATATTATCTCCAAGTATAACCTTGCCTCCATTACTAGCTTTTAATGATATGAATTATGTAGTGTCTCCAGTCATATGCTTCGAACATCCACTATCTAGCTACGAAATGCTCTCACGAGGTCTTATATGAGAACATTTCTACAAGATAATCAAACATTAGTCTTGGGAACCCAAAACAGTTTAATTTTTCTTCTTAGCAAACTTAATCTAGATACATGTTTGATATACTTTGTTTTATGCATCTTTGGTTTCCCCAATAGATATGATTTATTATGAATAGTGCAAGTGTGAGATATATGGCCAATTATTCCATAAGAAAAACATTTATCTCCAGGAAAAGGATTTTTCAATTTATATGAATAAAACTATCTTTCCTAGGTATTAAAACTTTTGGTTTTTTATCAGGATTGAAAATTGTTTAGGAGTGGATGGAATCATGTTTTCCTCAAGTGCTTTCAATTGAGCTTTAAAAAATGAGTTTGCACTTTCTAACACAATATTGTTAACTTTTAAATAATGCTCTCTCCTATCAGATTCATCCATAAATATTTTTAAATCTTTTTTATGTTCAATATGGGATGATTTCAATAGTTCATATTGTTTATTCAATTCATCAAACTCATCCAAAAGTTTTATGTGGTTGTTATCAATCAGTGCATGATCCTTCCTAAGGATTTTTTAATCTTTTTATAACTTTAAGAAATCCAAGTTCAACCTAGCATGCATCATTTTGAGTTTTCTATATGTAGTATGTATTTTCTGAGAAACATCAAATAGCTCTTAATAAGTTAAGTCACATACATCATCTTGATCTGACTTATCAAGCTTGTTGGCCATTAAGTATAAATTTGTGACTTCTTCCTCTACTTCTATTTCTAAGGAATCCAAAGCTGAGTACGCCCAAAATGCTCTCTGTAATCTCCTCTTGTCCTTCCTTACATTTGTTTTCTCCTTCACATTCTCCTTGTTAGGATTGACTTTAAGATTCGAGCATTTAAATTTTATGTATCCAGACTTCCTGCATTTATAAAAAATAATATTATTAGAAGACTTAGAATTTTTGTATAACTTAAATTTATTTCACTGCTGACATCTCATTTGTTTCCTTTTTAGAAAACTCTTGAATTGCCTTGTTATCAAGGCAATGCCATCTTCATCCTTAGGCTGAGATTGATCACTCTCCAAGTCATCCACTTTTAATGCTATATTCTTCTCCTTTCGCTTCTCACCTGCATCAATTTGTCTTTGAGTCACTTCTTACTTGAAAGCAGTTAGTGATCTAAGAAGATTATCAATATAATGAATAGTTAAATCTTTTGATTCCTTTATAGTGGTGATTTTTGCATCATAAATTATTGGCAAACAACAAAGTATCTTATTCACTTTCTCATAAATTATTAGTTCCCTACCTAAATCATGCAATGTATATCAGTGATTGGTTCATTTGATTCATACAAAATAGTTCATAATCATGTAGAAAATATTCAATTTAGATTATTTCATTTTGTTAGTCCCTTCATATGTGATACAAAGTCTATCCCAATTTTTTTTTCCACTTTTATAGGCAGAGACACGCATATAATCTTTAGATTTAAGTGCACAGAAAAAACTGTTCAAATATTTAGTGTTTAGTTGAGCTAAGTTTTTTTCTTCTACAATCCAGTTAGTAAATGGTGTTTTAGTTCTAATGCCTTTTATAAGTCTAGTTTTCCTAGTGTATCATTCATATACTAAAATCCAGATGTGATACTCAAGCGATTAAAGAAAAATAGCCATACATGTTTTTTAAAAATCTGAAGGGATGTTATCAAATAATGGAGGACTAGTGATCGAATACATTTTAGGTGTGTTACAATTTACAAAAGTAGTCATAATCATTTTTAAAAAGTTTTCTAAATCTAAATTTTCAAAAGTAGGCTTTGATACCACTTGAAAGTCTATATAGGTTGTTAGACCTAAAACAATTATCCTAAGGCTAACCAAGAGGAGGGGGGTGGCAAATTAGTTATTTAAAAAAATCTTGGAAATTTTATTGAAAATCTTTTTAATAATTTTAATCATAATAAAAGATTTAACCAAATAAAAACTTTTCAGACACAAACTTAAAATTGCATAAAAAAATAAAGTAAATTAAAACATAGAAATTTATAGTGGTTCGATCCAAGTATACCTATTTATACTCCCTGAAGACTCTCTCTTTAGTTATTGCAATATTACCAAAGTGACTCTCCTTTTACTCCCACAGCAAGGCAGAGAAGCCTTTAAAAAACACCTCTCTTCCACCAATCCCTAGTATAGTAGAGTACTCTTTTCCTTTCACACTCTCCAGCATTGATAGAGAACCATCTTCCTTTCATACTCTCTATGTGTTGGCATAGAACCATCATTTTTTCACAATTTCCATGTGTCGGCAGAGAACTATTGTTATTTTACACTCTATAAGTGATGGAAGAGAACCAACATCCTTTCACACCTTTCTGATGTCGACAAAGAACCATCATCCTTTCACACCCTGCTGGTGTTGGCAAAGAATAGTCATCCTTTCACATCCTTTCGGTGTTGGCAGAGAACTATCATCCTTTTACACCCTCCTTGTATTGGCGGAGAATCGAATCTTCTTCAATGATCTTCTCTCAAGCATCTTCAAAGAAGTAAGGAAGAGATTTGACACACTTATAAAAAGATTCTTACTTTTGGGCAACCTTGTGAACCCTTCACACTCTCCACTTGCAAGAACTCTCTCTAAAACACTATCCCAAATCACTCTCACACTTGCTCTCAAAGAAAAAATAAAAAAGGATTCATCCACAGTTAATTTGTAGGACCTTATTTATGAAATACATAAAAAACCATCAAAAAAATGAAAATTTTATTTTTACCATCCATGATCTTATGACAATCGTACATATGAATAGTTTAAAATTTGCTTGTACAATCCAATTTGAACTAATTTTGTACTCTGATTGACTGTGTACAAACTGACATCGTAAAGTATGATCAGTTCAAAATTGAACAGATTTTTTTGGTATGATTCAGTACAAATTAATTTTTACACTTCCCCATTGTGTGTGTATACACGATTACCCAATTACAGTCACACTCTCTTAGACTCAAGAAAAGTACAAAAAAATAGACTTCAAAAATAATAAACCTTAATCTAATCTAATTTCAAGTCTTCAGCAGTCTAGAGTATGAATTCTCTGAAATATTAGTACACATAAATAATAAAAAAAAATATTTCCAATATATGTTAGGCAAAATAGTAGTCAATACAATAATATTTTGGAATCATCAAAAACACACATGCTATAAAAATATAGTTATGAAAACTAAGTTGTAACACAGAGTACCTTGAATCCTTTTACTCCCTCTTGGAGTAGGCAAAGAACATGAAAATCCTTTTACTCCCTCCTAAAGTAGGAAGAGAACCTTGAAAATCCTTTTACTCCCTCTTAAAGTAGGTAGAGAACCTTGGAAATCTTTTTCGCTCTCCTCGTGAAGGTAGAGAACCTAGATCTAATGCTGATAAAGATCTCCCCTATAGCCACCAAAAATCTAAGGAAGAAGCCTGAAGAAGACGATGGAAACCTTGCATGGAGTAACCTTTATGAATCCTTCATAACTCCACCTCACAAGGATCTCTCTATCTTAAAGCTCTCCTCTCTTCCTTCTCTAAGCTCTCTCTCAGGACAGCCCAACAACAAAAAAAAATTCTTATAAGAGTAATAGAAATCTTTAAATAGTGGGGTTAAAAAACCATTAATTTCAAGAGATTCGTCTTTTATTTATATAGTATGATACACATATCATACAATATGATTGATTCAATTTAGAATCATCTAGAAAGATTGTTCATATGAATTATTCATCTTTTATAAGTCATCATACAATATGATCAAAACATCTTATGTTATGATCTTTTGAAATTCCTTCTATTCATTTGGAAATAATCCTTGGGACAACCAACTTTGTACACTATTAATCATCAACCACTGTGGACATCATATGGTTTGATCAATATAAAAATCATAGATTTCATTTGGTACAATCCATGGGATGACTAATTTTGTACACTAGTAATCATAGAGTATAAACTATATCATACAATATGATCAATCACAATAATTGTCAATGAATTGATTGTCTGATATCACGATATTAATTAAGAAAGAATTTAATTAGGGTATAGAGTACAAACCAAAACATACTATGCAATCATTAGAGAATTAGTATCTTCTTTAACCTTTGGTGGCTAGAGTTTTGGAAGAGCAAAACACTTCATACAGTATGAGTTAAAATTGTACAGTTTGAATTACTTTGTATAGTATGAAACCAAGATCATACAGTATAAATTACTTAAAAAAAGACTCTCTTAAAAACATTTTTATCTCTCCCCATGTATGTGTGAAAGCTCACTCAGTAATGATATCCACCCAATTACATGATACAACTCAAGAAAGGAGAAAATACATAATAAAATAAAAATTGAATATAACCCTAATGTACCCCATCTTGAGCTAATCAGAATTATAGGTGAACAGTGGACTGATTTTCTGAAACATTAGTACACACAAGCACAAAACAAAAATATCATAGAAATAAGAGAAAGCAGTAACATGCATAATAATATTTGTTATCATCAAAATCACATTATTTAAATTCGTTTTGCAATAATCTCTCCCTTTTTTATGGTGGTAAATATTATAATTTTTTTATTAACAAAAAGTTGCTTTCCTCTAAAATCCCGTTTAGATGAAAATCAATTATAAGAAAAAGGAGTGTAATTTTTTTTAATTTTAAATAATATGCAAATAACAACAACAATAAACAAACAACAAAATACAACTTTCACTTTTGACATCACAAAAAGAGGGAAAATAGAAGGAAGAAAAAAATAAAAAATAAAAACAAGAAATATATAAAACAAAGAAACTCAAAACTACTAACAACTCAAGGTAAAGAAAGAAACATCACAGACATGAGAACTCTCATGGGCATTTTTTAATATGTAATAAACTTACTCTACAAATAGAAAATACCAAATAAAATAAGTGTTGACTTTATTGCAACCAAAGATTTTGGATTCTAGAGTTTGCACACCCAACTTAATATCTTCACAGGATAAAATTCTTGGGTTATACAAACATCTAATTCAAGAATCATAATTAGAGAGAAAAATTTAAACATTTCAGACTGCTAACATGAAATATATGGAATAAAATATTATTATAAAGTGATGAATGGAGAACCATGATTTTCTAAAATTAAGTTTTAAGTATATTATCAAACATATGGATATTCTAAGAATTAAAGATTGAATATAAAGAGAAGCTAATTTAAGTTGGGTTCATTTTGTGTCTCTTTTATCACCTTTTAGTGCACATTGCGCATCTTTTAATTTTGACACACTTAGTATATCTTTTACTTTTGGCATTATTGCGCATCTTTTAAATTTGGTCTCATTTTGTGCCTCTTTTTACTTTTATTTTCTAAATTGTTTCATTTCTAAATCTTTAAGAATCTCAATTGTAATATTATCTTCTAAATAGAAGATAAGAATAACTCACTCTCTTATATAGGGAAGAATAATCTAAAAGGCAAACCCAAGTTTTTTAATAGGAATAAAGGGTATGATGAAGAAAAATAAAGAATTACATTTATCAAATTGTTGAATATATCAATGATATATAAATATGTAGTATAGTGAATAAGCTTTCATTTCAAAATCTTAATTCTAATTCAATTTAGACATCTAGTTCACACAAGGAATTAACATTCAAATAAAATAAGATGGGATATGAAAATTCATAAGATTTATTTATCCTTTGAGTTTTAAAAATATCAACAATTACTTATTAATCTTTTAAGTCATAATAGAAATATGTATATTGCAAACAACAAGGAGCATTGTGGAGAGTTCATTTGTACAGTACGAATAATTCATATAATACGATCCAAATCATATAGTATGAGTTGAATCGTATTATACGATCAATGGAAACATATTTTCTATAGATTTCTCAAGTAAAAATCATATAAAAGAGATCTAAGAGCACAGAAACCACCTAGAAAGAAAAAGAAATACCACTTTTAAATTGAGGAAATAAACACAATGTAAAATACTATTTTTTTTATTTAAAAGGATTACAATATAAGTGGTGCTGAGAAAGAAATGCGATACAGACACAAAATAACAAATTTTTAAAGAAAATATAGACATAAAAAATAAAAGTACAACATGAACAAACTAGTACAGAGGTGGATACTAATCATAAGGTGCTGTAGAGGTGTTTGGAAGCACTGGATAAAACTATCATATTGCTACTAGATGGAGGTAAATTGTTGTTGGATATTTCCAAATTGCTCACTGAACCAACCCATATCATTATCATGCTAGGTTTGTTGTTGATCTAGGCAACTCTTAAGTCTGTCAAATTGTTGAATCAACTCCTGATATGGGTAGTGGTGAGGAGGTGGTGCAGGTGAAGAATCAGCTATAGGGGTAGCTTTTTCTTCTTCATCAAAGAGCGGGTCTTATAGCTCATGATCTCTATGAAAGAGTATCCATAAGGAGGCATCAGAGAAGAAGATTGGAATGTGGTAAGGAGGAGCATGATATGTGATGTTGTATTTTTTATCTAAGATATTCCCAATCACATATCCTAGAATGAAGTTTTTCTTTCTTTTAGTAGCTAAGAGTTGAATGTAAGTGAGGTTTTGAATGTAATCAATTAGCATTTGAGCTTCATCCATTTTATATTTCATATTTTGAAGTATGTGATAATTCATAGTCGGGGAGTCATGTTTATCTAGTCTCCAGCTTTAGGGATGATGGATATTCTTAGAACGTTCTGGATAACCCTGGCATTTTAACTTAGAGTGTAAACTAAGGGTTGATGGTAGTTTAAGGCATCATTTTGAAGTAAGAGATTCACAACACTCCAGTCAAAAGAGGATCTGGAAGCTATGTTAAGGGGTCTATTTCCTTGGGTGTTAAGTTGAAGGTTGAGTCCTATATCCTCTTTGGTTATTATGACATTCTGACATCACGCACTGGCAAAAAATACAATAGCATCCCACTAATCCTAAGGTTTATTAGAAACTTATAAAGGTTAGAAGAAATTGAAGTGTATTGGAATTAAAGATGTTTATTACCGAAAAGCTAAGGGAATGTTGATTAAGAAGTCGGGAAGGTGTGATCTTTCCATCTTTAAATTTGAGTGGTTATTGGTAGTGTTGCTAAAGAAGGAAGTACCCTGTGTTTAATGACTGCACTTTCCACTGCCCAGCATTGCAAAGGTTGAGTTTGCAAGAAGGAAGGACTAGAAGGTTGCATGAAAAAATTAAAAGAATTGGGCTATTTAAATAGATCTTTAGTAAATTGTAGAGTACGATCGTGATATCGTACGGGACGATCACATTCTATTATTTTGGCCAAATGATCAATCAAAAAGATGTGTCTGATTGAACAATACGATCAGACATTATACGGGACAACTAGAGACATGGAGCACGTCCCTAGCAGTCAAGTTGTACAACTTTTGTCAAAAATGTTTGTACAATATGAAGAGGTGTTCGTACAATACGATCAATAACAAGTGTTGTACTAACCAAAATGAATTTTCCCCAATCTGGATTCACACGTAGATCATCTAGATGAATAGGTGTTCGTACAGTATGATGTCAATCATAGATTCAATCTAGTTCATCTGTTGAGTCAAGGGTTATGATCAAAGCAGCTTTGTGCAGATCATATAGTATGAATGTGGTTCATACAGTACGATCGAAGATGAAAATTTTAATTTGTAGGACAAGACAATGAAGTTCAGGGAAGGGATTGTAAGATGATTAGTACACAAACATAAAACATGATAACAACAAAATTATAAAAACAAAAATTAGAACAAAAATAAATCAATAAAAAAAATTAAGGGCTAGAAAAGTAAAATAAAATCACAAAAATCATAAGACAATGGAAACAAAAATCACAAAAACATGTAAATAGAAACAAGCATAATAAAAATAAACAGAATAGAAATAGAAAGTGTTAGTTTCAAGCATGAATATCGATCACACCTAATATGATTATGAAGGTTTTAAAAGCTAGTGATTTTATAAAGATATCAACAAGTTGATTTTTAGTTGCTACATGGTGTAGCTCTGTCTCCTTTGGTAACATGGTCCTAATGAAATGATGCATTATGTCTATTTACTTGGTCCTAAAATATTGGAATGGATTCTTTGAAATGCAGATGGCACTATTGTTATCACATAGGATTTAAATTTTTCCACCAGGTAGTCCTAAATCTTTAATTTACTACATTAGCCATAAAACCAGGGCCACATAACTTCCCAAGACTATGTACTCAACTTTAGCAATAGACAGGTAACTATGTTCTATTTTCTATTAAACCAGTAAACTAAGGATTGTCCTATGAATTGATATGTTCCAAAGGTGATTTTTCTATTAACAAGACATCCAAAAAAATATGAATCAGAATATCCTATGATTTCAAAAGATGTGTTATGCTTGATACCAAATTCCTAAGTCTTGGGTTCCTAAGAGATATATAAGAATTGTCTTAGTAACAGTCAAGTGGCACTCTTTTAGATCATTTTGAAATCTAGTACAAAGACAAACACTAAATATAATATCAGGAATACTAGTAGTTAAGTAAGGAAGTGATCCAATTATTCTTATATATTTCTTTTTAATTAACAGATTTTACATTCGAGTCATTATCTAACAGAATAGTAGAACTCATGAGAGTGTTGATTGACTTAGCCTTATCCATTTCATTTTTTTTAGGATGTCCTTAATATATGTTGATTGACTAAGAAAAGTTTCATAATCCTTCTTCCTTATACTAAATTCAAGAAAGTAGGTTAGTTCTCCCATCTTACTTATCTCAAATTTCTTGCACATTATTTTTGAAAACTCATCAAAAAGGCTTTTATCAGAGAATCAAAATAAAATATCATCAACATAAATTTAGAAATCAGTAGTATATCTTCTATCTTTTTCAAAAAAAGAGTGGTGTCTATACTCCCCTTAACAAAAAAATTTTCTAGTAGGAATGTGCTTAGCCTTTCATACCATGCCCTAGATACTTATTTTAGTGCATATAATACCCTTTTTTTAATTTGAACACATGATTAGGAAATTATGAATTTTCAATGTCTGGGGGTTATTTAACATACACATCTTCTTTTATCACCTCATTTAGAAAGTCACTTTTGACATACATTTGGTACAATTTAAATCCCTTGAAATAAATAAAGGCTAGTAGTACCCTGGTGGCTTCCAATTTATCTATATGGGCAAAGATATTTTCAAAATCAATTTCTTCTATCTAGTTATACCCCTTAGCCACCAAATTTTTCTTTGTTTCTAAATACTACACTATAATCAATTAATTTTATTATTGAAAACCCATTTAGTTCCCAACACACTCTAGTCCTTAAGTCTTTCAACTAGCTCGCAAGCATCATTCTTTACAAATTGATTTTTAACTCTTGTTGTATGGCTAGGATCCAGAATTCATTAAATAGAGCTTAATTAATGTTGGTGGGTTCAATCATTGAAATGAAGGCAAAATGTTTTACTTTTTTTTAGTCTATTCCTAGTTCTAGCATCTTCTGATGGGTCTCCTAAGATTAGTTCATTAGGATGACTTGAAGTATAACTCCATTCTCTTTGCATCATATTTTCAGGTTCTACCCTTCCCTCCAGATTCATAGATTCTAGTCCTTGAGTAATTTCTATAACATCTTCTTCTTCTACTCTATACCCTCCAAAATTATTAAATTAATCAAAAACAACATGAGTGGTCTCCTTTACTGCCAGTGTTCTTTTATTGAAAACTCTATAAGATTTCTCAAAATTTAAGTAACGTAGGAACACTCCTTTATTAGATTTAGGGTCAGACATTGCTAGTGGAGATTTCTTATTATTTAGAATGGACACTTTACATCCAAATACATAATGGTGAGAGAGGTTGGGTGTTTTACCCTTAAGAATTTCATAGGGTGTCTTGTTATCTTGGATCTAACATTTATTCTATTCAGGATATAATAGGCGGTATTCACTGCTTCTACACAAATATATTTAAGAAGTGAGTATTCAGTTAATATGGCTTTACTGGCTTTTATCAGGGTTTTATTCTTTCTTTCAGCTACCCCATTCTGCTGAGGGGTTCTAGGAGCTAGAAAATTATTATCTATCTCATGCTCTACACAATAAGAATTCAATGCATACTTCCTATTATCTAATTCACTAATCTCTTATATATATTTTTTAACTCAATACATGATATTTTTAAAGAATCGTGCAGCTCTGTTAATTCATGATGCTTCTTATTCAAAATGCTAAATTCATCTAATAATGCCATATGATTACTATCTAGAGTAGAATAATCTTTTTTTAAGCATTCATGCTCTTTTTTACAGAATTGAAAAGTCAAATTTAAGTATGGCGTATTGATTTTTTAAGCTTCCTATATGTAGTATAAATTTTTTTATAAACTTCAAATAATTGATCATAGGAAAGATCACATACCTCCTCTTGATCAAAATAATTAAGATGATCATTTTCCATTAAGTTTAGGCTGGTTACCTCCTCTTCTGTTTTAGTTTTAGAATAGAATCTAATGCTGAGTCTACCTAGAAGGC
This sequence comes from Dendrobium huoshanense, assembly GCA_016618105.1. Taxonomy (NCBI): domain Eukaryota; kingdom Viridiplantae; phylum Streptophyta; class Magnoliopsida; order Asparagales; family Orchidaceae; genus Dendrobium; species Dendrobium huoshanense. The sequence goes on from CM028357.1 coordinate 21,166,901, forward strand.
ATTTGAATCCTTTATTTTCCCTTCTTGAATTTGGGTTTTTCTTCACCCTACTCCTTTCTTGGTTGGACTTTAAAGTTGAGCCCTAGCTTCCTACATTCAAAGCATATAACATCAGATGAAACTTTAGAAATTTTACCATTCTTACGTTTATTCCATTATTGATGATGTTTTTTTTTTTCTTTTTCTTTAAAAAGCCCTTAAATTGTCTAGTCATCATGATAATATCATCATCATCTTGTCTAGAAGAGTTGTTATCATAATCATTAGCCTTTAAGGCTATAACTTTCTCTTTTATCCTTTCACCTATATAAAGCTGCCTTTGACTCACTCCTTACTTATAGGAAATGAGTGACTCAAGTAAGTTTACAATGTAATAAACATTCGAATCCTTAGACTTAGAAATGGAAGTTTTTTTTTTGCATCATAGGAAGAAGGTAAACAATGAAAAATTTTGTTAACTTTTTTGTAATTTATAAGCTTCTCTTCCTAAGGCATACATGGAAGTAACAATCTGAGTAAACCTAGTACATATTTCAGAAATAGATTTACTAGGTTTCATGTGGAAAAGTTCATAATCATAAAGAAGAATGTTTAACCTAGATTATTTTACTTCCTTTGTTCCTTCATATATTATTAAGAGTTTATTCCAAATCTCCTTACCAGTAGTGCAAGTGGAAAAATGCATATAAGCTTTATATTTTAAAGCACATAAAAAATAATTCAAATATTTAGCATTCAGTCGGGCTAAATCTCTATCATATATAGTAAATTAAGAAAAAGCTATTTCAAGTTTAACATCATTTAATTAAAAAAAGGTACAAAATAACCATCCTATATTAGCATCCACATACGATAATTAATTGATTGCAAAAAGGTGGCATGTGCGTTTTCCAACAATTGAAATGAATATTATCAAATAGAGGTGGTATAGTTATTGAGTATCCTTCCATAGTATTATGATTACCTAAGTTAGCCATAGATCTTTTTTAAAAAGTTTTTTAAAACTTAATCTATGAATCCCGCTTTGATACCACTTGAGAGTTTGTGAGGGTTGTAAAACCTTTATGAACTAACCCCAGGCTAACCAAGAGGAGGGTGAATTGGTTATTTAAATTTTTTTTAATTAATAAAGGAAATCCTTTTGAATATTTTAAAATAAATAATTTATTTAAAGAAACACTAATTTTATAATAAAAAAAATTAGAGATTTTGACCACTGAACAAATCACAAAATAATGTAAAAATTAAATACATAAAAGTAAATAGAAGGAACACAATAGATTTATAATGATTTGGTCAACTTGACCTATGTCCACTCCCCGAAAACCTCCTTTCCATGTATTGCACTAAAAGTAGTGTTCTCCTTTTGCCCCCACAACAAGGCGGAGAAGCCCTTACTAAATCCTTTCACTAACCTGGTGAAGTAGAGTATCTTGAATCTTTTTACTCACTTTTGGAGTAGATAGAGAACCTAAAAATCATTTTACTCCCTCCTAGAGTAGGCAGGAACCTTGAAAATCTTTTTGCTCTCTCCTGGAGTGGGTAGAGAACCTTGGAATCCTTTTTCACCCTCTTGGTGAAGGAAAAAAACCTAGATCTAATGTTGATGAAGATCTTCCCTAGAGCTACCAAGGAATTAAGGAAAAAGCCTGAAGAAGATGATGAAACATTTTGTGGAGCAACCTTTGTGAATCCCTCAAAACTTTCCCTCACAAGGATCTCTCCCTCTCAAAGCTCTCCTCTCTTCCTTCTCTAAGCTCTCTCTCAAGTCAACCCAACAGTAAAAGATTTGTCATAAGAGTATTAAAAATCCTTAAATAGTGGGCTTAAAGAAACTCTGAATTTCAAGAGATACATCTTTTATTCGTGCAGTATGATATACGTATCATTCAACACGACCAGTTAAATTCAAACTCATCCAACAAGATCATTCAGATGAACTATTCATCTTTTATAATACATTATATAGTATGATAAAAATATCATATAGTGCAATCTGTTAAAAATCCTAATCGTACAGCTTGAACTATATCGCATAGTATGATCAATCACAATAATTGTGTATGATTTGATTGTATGATATCATGAGATTAATTAAGAAATATTTGAAATAGGACCTAGAGTACATACCAAATTGTACAGTGCAATCAGTACATAATTAGTATCTTTCTTAACCTTTGGTGGCTATGGTTTTGATAGAGCACAACACTTTATACAGTGCCAGATAAAATCATATATTATGAATTACTTTGTACATTAGAAAACCAAGATCGTACAATATAAATTAATTAAAAAAAGGCTCTCTCAAAAACATTTATTATCTCTCCCCATATGTATGTGAAAGGTTACTTAGCAATGATATCCACCCAATTACAAGATACAACTCAAGAAAAGGAGAAAATACAAAATAAAATGAAAACTGACTATAACCCTAGTCTAAGTTGTCATGAGCTAATCAGAATTTCTAGTGAATGGTTGAATTATATTTGAAACATTAGTACACACAAGCACAAAATAAAAATATCATAGAAATAAAAAAAAATCAAACATAATAATATTTGTTATCATCAAAATTACAATGTTCGAATCAGGTTTGCGACACTAAGGATCTAATATAATTCCTTCTTTGCTTATCATGTGCTCTAGAAATGCTATGGAAGTCAACCAAGACTCATCTTCAAAAATCTAACATACAATCTCTATTGTTTTATAGTCTCTTAGGTTAATCTCAAATGAACTACATGTTCCTCTTCAGACTTGGAATATATCAAAATATTATCAATAAATATAATGATAAATTAGTCTAGACACTCTTTGAACACCCTATGCATAAGGTCTATAAACATAGATGGTGCATTCATCACACCAAATGATGTAAAAAAGTAATTTATACTACTCATATCTAGTACTGAAAACTATCTTCACAACATCTTTATTATTCACCCTTAACTAATGATAACCAATTTTCAAACTAAACTTAAAAAATAAAACTACATCTTTTAGTTAAATCATGGGTATTTACTCATTAAAGCTACCTTATTCAGCTCTCTATAATTAATACATATTCTCAGAGATATATCCTTCTTCTTCACAAATAATATTGGAGCTCCTCACAGAGATTCACTCAGCTGGATGAATCCTTTCTATAATAACCTTTGCAACTACACTTTAAATTCCTATAATTCTCTAGACATCATTCTATAAGGAGTTTTTGCTATCAAAGTTGTACCTGATGTCACCTCAATACAAAACTCTATATCTCTTTCTCAGGAGGTAATCAATACAACTCCTTTGAAAAAATATCAGGGAACTCCTTCACCATTGGAATATTATTAATATCTTCAACTAGCTTGCTCAAGTCTCTCACATAAGTAAGAAATACATAACCCTGTTCTACCAAGCTTTTTAACTTGGACTACAAGAATTAAGGAAGCCATAATACTTCAAATTCCTTGAAAATAAAATATTTCACCATCCATGCACATACTCGCTTCTTCTTACTACAATTAATGTAAGCATGATATTTCTCAACCAATCCATTCCAATGATGATATCAAACTCTTTTAAAGGCAGATAATTAAGGTTGCTACCAACATCCTACCAAAAATCTCAAATACACACAAACAGACTTTAGTCACAACCACAAAATCCCACAAAGGTTATATAACATAAAACTCAGGATATAATGGAAAGAGAGGTAAACCAGATCACCAACACGCTTAGAAATAAAAGATTGACAAGTGCCCAAATAAAAAAGAAAACACTACAAGGCCATTATGAAACATAAATCATACATGTTATCACATCCAAAGCTTCCTTACCCTCTTGTTGAGTCAAAATATAAACACTTGGTTAAACTACAAGAGTACTACCAATGTTTCTAGACTCTTTCTATACTCCTAACATACTACCACTAAACTTTCTCCCACTAAATATTATCAATCCTTCACTAATGGTTCTAGAAGCAACCACCATTGACTGCTGCCTTTGACTACCTCTAGATTTAGATATACGTTGTTATACAATATAGGGACACTGAGCTATCTTATGAAGTAACTGGACACAACTAAAACACTAACCTATATTTTTGGAATATCTATCAGAATGCCTTCTACCACAATACCCACACAAAGGGAGAATTCCAACTGATACAAATCCACCTGCATTCATAGAAAATGTAGAACTTTTCTTCTTCACCTCTCCACTGCCACCAAATATGTGTCACTTCTCACCAACTCCTTTCATGGAGGGTTCCCCTCTAAATTTTCTTATTCTAGAATCCCATTTGTCACAACCCAACCTAATCAGGATAGGTCTTATCATGTTGAGCTGTGACAGGCAAACCCTAATATCTAGTTTTAGAATTATTTCAGATTTTCTGTCAATATTCATTGAAATAAATGACGAACTATAGAGCTACAAAAATATCCAAATACTTAAAAACTCATTCGTAAATTTTTTTTCATTTATCAAAATAAACATATACACTATAATACATGGTTACAGGCAATAGCTATAGAACTGAAAATTAAGCTAACCATGATTATACAAAAATTAAAATAACAAAATACCTATAACCTCAGATCTAATTCTAAACTGCTAGTCCACAATCTCTTTCCCCTTCCAAGATCCTAAAAACCATAAGTAAAACTCTAGTGAGCTATAATAGCTTAGCAAGCCACTCAAACCAATCTAAATTTTCAAATATTCTTTTATCAAATATTTTGATTAATATTTAGAAGCAGATAATTACAATTTAGATAAATTACTAAACTGAGAATCACAAAACTAAAAAATAAAATAAATGCATAGCAGTTTTTCTATGATTCAGATAACAGTATAAAACAAATGAATAAATTGAAATTCATATGACAGAGTAGTTCATATCACATTTTCCAGACCCAGACAAAATCTAAAAAGATTCTGGCCCCTTAAAACTCCCTTTTTATTTGTACTTATAACACTAGAATATATCAGATATCACATTCTTAGACATAATCTCAAAGAATTCTGCCAGCTTATAAATCTTAGAAATTCTGGCAGCTTATACTTGTACTGACAAGTGTTGAGTTCTTAAGAAATTTTGACAGTGCCCAAAAATTACGAAAAAACTAGCGAAACTAAAACACAACATAATAAATGTTCTGATTAAGTCGGTTTTTGATTTGGACTTCTTTAGGTCAATAAACAAATTCTTAAAAATTTAAAGTGTTTCACACCATCTTTGATAAATTACTGCTAAATCATTTTCAATCAATCTAGTCCACTTTAATAATTCAGAAAAGTTTTAAATGTGAAACGGTACTAGCGGATGCCTCAGATTGTCCCCTAGCCGTCTCAGAAAATAAATTTTTTCCATATGTCGATTCTAAGGGAAATATCTATAATATTTGGAGAATTGAATCAAAAAATTTTCGGTAAGTTCCTACAATGTTCTCTTGCTGATAGAAAAGGAAAAGAGTAGCGTAAATTTTATTTTTCTTCAACAATTTGTAATCATGTAAGTTTGTTTTTAATTTCAGCATGAATTAATTGCATCAATTATTCTCTTACTATTTTTTTTTTTTTTTGAAGGAGGTTTATTGTGAAAATTGAGATAATGGAGTTGCGGAGAAAAGCTTGCAAAGAAGTTCTATTTTCTACTTGTTGGGGTGGAGGTTAAGGACCATGATAGAAGGCAAGCATCATTCACTTTGATTTCAACCTGTTTCTAAGATTTAGTTTCATCCATCATAGGTTAGGAAATGGCCACTTGTTTGCCTCTCTAATGTGGTTCATTCTTATGTCGCAAAATTGTATTGAAAAGCTTTTGTTGGTTTATGTTTACAAATAAGAATTTTCATACTAAAATTTCAACTAATTAATAATTTCGAATGGATCAGTGGTTGCTGAAATCTTAGGATATTCTTGATTAACTGCCAAGTGCATTCGCTAACTGATTAGAAGTATGAGAAATTCTTTTATAAACTTTTTCTTGTTCTTAGTTCCTTTCAAATGTTAAATATCCTTTGTTTTAAAAATTTAAGTCAAAACATAAAGCTTCTGCGACAGCAATTGTCAGTTATTTTGTTAGTTATTGTGTTATTTTTTGTCAATTATTTTGTTATTGTCGAACTTTAGTGTTGCAATTGCCGGTTATCCTTGCAATAATTTTTTTTGTCAGTTATTGTGTTATTTTTTGTCAATTATTTTGATTATATTTTACTAAATTTTACTATTATGAATGCATTTAGTGATATTAGTTTCAATGGACGTTTAGACACTAATTTGTAATATTGTTATATTATGATAGTTTTTCGTTTTTGTGAATTTTACTATTTTTTCTAAATTGATGTCATTTATAAAAGAAAAAAACTATTTATTTGTGTTTGGGTTGGATACTATCATAATTTATTTTCTTAATTGTATATTGAAAAAATAGATGAGTGAGTAGAATGTTCAAGTCTGTTAAATTTTAACAAATAAATGTATGTTAATTTTTTTATGTACTAAATATTGGCAGCTTCGGTTGATAAAATTAGTGTTGCATTGTAACTATCTGATGATAAATTTAATCACTTGTTACATACGTAATTAGTGAGATTAAGGGGTAAATCAACATTCATCAGTGTCAAATAAAATGGTTGTTAATGTGGACTAAGTAATTAAAGACATAAACAATAACATTAGTGACTAAATTAATACTTATTAGCATAAAAAACAAAAAAGGATTGCTAATGTGACATTTTTTAACAATCTATTTTATAATTGGTCACTAGTTTAGCAATAAAAAATAAATATGGCTGCTAAAAGCCTTAGCAAAGAGGCTGCTATGATACACCAGCAACCTTTTTTTTTTTTTTTTGTTGCTGTTAACTTTAGCGACCAAAATTTTATCTTTAGAAAGCAATTTTCATGGTCACTAATAACAAGTTTTCTATAGGGAGGATTGACTTTTATAACAACCAATTCTCTATTAGGCTTTTGAATTATTTGAATGAATTCAAAGCGAGGAAATGCAAATAATATTTTTATTGAGAATTTTTATTAACTTTTATATCCATTCCTTTGAATAATCTCACCCAACTTTTTCCATTTCTATTTCTTAAACCATTAATGCATCATTACATTAGTCAATATTTAAAAAAAATGCAGTGCGCTGAAACATAAAAAAAAAATCATAAATAAATAATATTGGATTCCAATGTGTTTACATCAGATGTCAGACCTTACTTGGAAACAATCTCCATTTAGTAGAATTAAAAACATATTTACATGGAACAAACCACCACAAGAAGCATAAGCAAATTACAATTATATAGCAATAGTAATGCCTCTTAATTTAATCATTTCAACATCATGAGTAACATATATGTATGTGTTGCAGGCTAGAATATATGCGGCTATAGAGTTAAAATCTTGCGTCTTAGCATTTACATGGATAAGTAGCTCACAGACAGAGAACACAAAAAATTTTTTGTGGAAAACCCTTGAATGGAGAAAAACTATAGGGCCTGGCCCAATTTGAAAAGATTTCACTAGTGTTTGGGTAGACTACAATGGGCTGACTCATCTCAGAGGGTGATCAGATTATAAATGTTAACCGTATGGTTGAAATCTAGTAAGAAACGGGGATGAAAGTCTACCGTCACTTGATGATTAGGTGGAAGTCCGGTGTACTTGAAAATTCAAGTGTCAGTTGGTATCCTAACAGTGGTTTGGTAGAACTTCAGCTTCTGTCGGTGGTCTAAAATAACTCCAGCATTTGGTGGTGGTCTAGTAGAACTCCGGGCATCAGGTGGTGGTCCGGTAGAACTCCGGGCCTCAGGTAGTGGTCCGGCAGAAGTCCGGGCCTCAATTGGTGGTATGATAGAAGTACGGGCCTCTGGTGGTGATTTGGTAGAAATTTGGGCCTCATGTGGGGGTTTGACAAAACTCTGGGCCTTAGGTGGTGGTCTGACAGAACTCTGGGATTAGGTGTTGGTCCTCTAGAACTCCGATCCTTAATTATGGTTTGGTGAAACTTTAGGAATCAGATGGTGGTCTGGCAGAAGTACGGGCCTTAGGTGGTGGTCAGGCAGAATTCGGGGCCTCAAGTGGTGGTCCAGTAAAAGTTTAGGCCTCAGGTGGTGGTTCGGAAGAAGTCCAGCAAAAGTATGAGTCTCAGGTGGTGGTTCGCGAAACTCCGTGTTGCAAATTAGTTTTCATAACTATGTTTTCATATTATGTGTGTTTTTTATGATTTTAAATATTATTATTTTGATTACTGTTTCTCTTAATATATATTGGATATATTATTTTGATTGTTTGTGTGTACTAACATTTCAGGGAAATTATACTCCTTATTGTTGAAGACTTTAAGTCAGATTAGATTAGGGTTTATTGTAAATGAAATCTTTTATTGAGTCTAAGAGAGTGTAATTGTAATTGGGTAACCATGCATACACACATTAGGGGAGTGTTAAAATTTGTAAATTTTTAAACTAATCATATTGTACGATTTCAAATCGTATGAGATGATTTGCACAGTTATTTCCTCCAGAAAGTAGTTAATCAAATCATGTTAAGAAACTTTTTCTAAGTCATATTCGTATTGTACAAATTCATCTTCATATAGATGACGACCATAATACAAAATTAATGCGAACATTTTTGTCCATACGAACAGGTAAATTTTTTTGAACTATTTATCTGGGACGATCTTGAATTTGTATAGATGACGTCCAGAGTACGAATTGATGCGAATATTTTAATCCATATGAATAAATAATTTTTTTTAATTGTTAGTCTGGGATGATCTTGAGTTCATATAGATGATGTGTATAGAACGAAAATATGGGGTATCTTTTCATCCAAATGAATAGGAAAATGTTTCTAAATGGTTTATGCTGTACAATATACAGTTCATACTGTACGATCAGCTTGTATGAAAATGTTTCGTACTGGAACGTACAAGTAAATTTTGAAATGTTCATATATATGATCGTCGATTATACTATACGATCATTGCTGAGAAATTTGCTACTTTAAGCTTTTACATTCTTGCAAATTGCATATTTTTTATGATTCCAAATATTATTATTTTGATTATTATTTTCACCTAACACTTTTTGAAAGATTTTGTTTTTGCTCTTGTGTGTACTAACATTTCAGGAAAATCATACTCTAGATTGTTGAAGACTTCAAATCAAGATCTTCTTAGAATGTTTGGTAATTTTGGGGTCTGTATTTTTTATTTTGTTTGAGTCTGAGAGAGTCTTATTGTAATTGAGTAACATAGCACACACACACTAGGGAAGAGCCTTAAAATTCATAATTTGTTATATACTATTCATACAGTACGAACTATGTTTGTACAGGTCGACCTAGTCAGTTATACTCCCAAACGAGCAATGAAATGAACAGAGTAGGTAAAATGTTTTCTAAGCATGGATCATCCAAACGATTTTACCTATTCATCCTAGGATGATGTCCTCTGGACTTGTGCTTTGAACTATTCGTCCAGACAATTTTATCTATTCGTCCCAGAAAGATGTCCTCTGGACTTGAGCTTTGAACTATTCATCCAGATGATTTTACCTATTCGTCTGAGGATGATGTCCTCTGGACTTGTGCTCTAAACTATTCGTCCAGACAAGTTCATCCCAGGATGATGGCCTCTGGACTTCTACTTTGAAATATTCTTCCAGACAATTTTACCCATTCATCCCAGGACGATGTCCTCTGGATTTCAAATTATTCAATATTAAATTAACAAGAGAGAATTTTTAAATTACCAATTCACTCACCCCCCCCCCCCCCCTCTCTTGGTTAGCTGTTGGGTTATAAGCTTAGGTCTAACAACCTAATTTATAATTAACAAGTTTCAAAAATCATGGATGGCCAAAATTGAAATTTTTAGTTTTTTGGATATTTTTTTGTCTTACTTATATAACGTCCTTAAAAATAGAATTGGCTTGTCATCTTTGTATTGTCTTTGAGAATAAGTGAAACTAAGTTTTGGGAGAGTGTTTGTGAGAGAGTTCTTTCATGTTGAGAATGTGAAGGGATCACAAGATTACTCAAAGGTAAGATGAAAGTTTGTTAGAGATGCTAGACCCTTATGAATTAGCCCAAAGCTAACCAAGAAGGGGGTGAATTGGTATTTTAAAAAATTCTTTAAATCAAAAACAACAAATCAAAGTTCACCACAAAATAATTAAAGAGTGTGGAAATTAATGCAGAAAAATAGTAGTAAATGAACACAGAGATTAATAGTGGTTCGGTCAACTCGACCTACATCCACTCCCTAGAGGCGCCCTCCGAGTATTGCACTAAAATCAGTGACTTTCGTTTTGCTCCCACAGCAAGGCCAAAAAATCTTTAGAAAACTCATTTTTCACCAACACCGATGAGGTAGAGAACCCGACTCCTTTTGCTTCTTCTTGAAGTAGGTAGAGAACCTTGATCGATTCCTAAAGCTTACCTCTCTCAACCTTCAAATGACAAAGGACGGAGATCGAAGAAGACCACTTGGAAACTTACTTGAAGCAACCCTTGTGAAACCTCTCACAAATGCCACCTCACAAGTTCCTCTCTCTCTCTCTCTCTCCCTCTCCTCTAGGCTCTCTCAGGTCAAGATAGCAGCAAAAGATCTTCTCTAAGGTAGAACAAGAGATCTTAAATAGAAGAGCTTTGGAATAGCTCTTATTTTATACAAACTGACTTTATCATCCAGGTCGATAGGGGTATCGGCCTGGCCGACTAGCATAAATTTTGCTCAATCAGCCCGGTCGGTTTAGGACGATTAGAGTAATTTTGGTCACATCGTCCAGGATGAAAGAATATCATCCTGGCTGATTAGTTCAAATCCAAGGAAAATTATCCTAAACATCGCCCTGAATAGAAGTAGGCCGATGTCAATCATCCACGCCATCGTCCCGGCCGATCTTGCGATTGGCCCGGCCAATGTGATCGTGCAATCAGCCTTAATTGCTTTCTTTAATTACTAGATTAATTAGGCATAATTGTGTTGCATCACCCTGGTTGATGTGGATATCGTCCTGGATGATGTCTTAAATAAAGAATACCTAAATAAATCATGGCGGTTGATTCTTTCTGATTTGAGCCTATCATCCCGACCAATACAATATCGTCCAGGTTGATCTGCTTAATGACGGCTGCTTAACCATGATGCCCTGATTAGGGTTTTTATTTTTGAACCGATCATTGAGGCTGATATAAATATTATCCTGGTCGATGTTACCAAAAACTGTAAACTCTAAGAAACTGACAAAAATTCTCCCAAGGTGTGTGTATGCAAGGTTACTTAGCACTAGGAGCCACACCAATTAGATTAAACTCAAGAAAAAAAAGAGTACAAAGTGACTCAGACTTTTTTCTACCCAATCTTAAGCTGATTCTAATTACCGTTTGATCTTGTGGACCTAAAATGTTAGTAAACAAGGCAATCGTAGAGAAACAAGAGTGTTTTCTATCATCAAAATCATAATCCATAGATTCGCAACAATCTCTCCCTTTTTTATGATGATAAACACACAATGAATACTTCTAAGTAGTTAAGACAATAGTGTACTGGAAATAGTACAAACTTAGAGAACATCAAATATCAGAGCAGAACAGTACAAGTACAAACAAACTACTCCCCCTTTTTACATCTCAAAAAGGAGGAGATAATTAAAAATAATGTAGAAACTAAACAACAGAAGAAAGAAGAAAAACATAGAAACTAATCAACAGAAAATAGAAACAAACTAAAAGAAAACTGGTAAAATGAACGGCCCTGGTCATCTGAAGGAGGAGGTGGTGGTGGAGGCTGCTAAAAGTAGCTAGTCAGTAGCAAACTGAGCACCAAATCATGCTATATCCAGGTCGTGCTGCTGCTGGTGGTGAGAAACGTAGGTGTCAAAATGGGCTAAGTCCTCTGCGTGGTGCTGCTCGTAGCTGTGAGAATTTTTTTTTGAAGATGCTCTTTATTCCCACGCGATTTGCTTTATATATTTTTTAATATTTTCTTTCAATCAAATCCACATAGTCATACATTATACCCCGAGGAGTAGACTAATGTCCTTCTATTGATCTAGAAGAAAGAAGACTATAATTCATTCTTTTAATCAGGTACAGTATAGAGAATACATAAATCATCTGAAGGATGACAAACATATTATCCTATCGACCCAATTAGACTAATGAATTATGAATTTATTTTCATGATCAAATATAAAAGATATTTGGCCTGCCTGTGAAAGCAGATCAATTATCTACCTATCCTTTGATTATGGAAATAAATTTTAAAATATAGATAAAGCAACAATCTACGTTCATAGATCTTTCCCCTATCTCAAAAAGGAAACTAAGGTAGGGTTTAGATTATTCTGGGATATAAAAACCCCTATAGTTAATTACATCTCCTAAGAGAAAAATCTCAATCTAAATGAAGACTAATTTATTTCAAAATTATATACAAATTTAACTAAATATTTGTGCTAATTTAAATTTTCATTATCAGGATTTAGATTATAGACTTTAACATTGAATTTGAAAGATTTAGAATTTGATTAGAAGTAAGAATGTGTAGGGAGAGGGTGTCTATATTATGGACTTACCACCTTCCTAGAGTGGGCTGCCAGCTAACATTCCTAATCACAACAATTTGCAAATGAATGCAAGATTTAAGATGTCTCTATCTTAGGAATCAAGGTGTGGTTAAAGAATTTAAATCAAATGCAATAAGAGATGCTTACAAAAAACTGAAAATCTACTCGTTTGCTAATCATGCATGAACAGTTTTATATATATATATATATATATATATATATATATATATATATATATATATATATATATATATATATATATATATATATATATATATATATATATATATATATACTAGTATAAATGCATCCCAGGGTCTGCAGTAAAGTAAAGGTGGCCAGGCTCCACCGATAACAAGCCTGGATTCTAAGCCTATAAGAGAGTATAATTAAATCTAACTTCTTATGGTCTTCAGGTTCCAAGTCTTCTATGGAATTACAAAAAGAAACATCCTCCTAGTGGCTGTATGAAAATTTTGGCTTTGTATTTTATTTTCTATGATTTTTACAAGTTCTAATGCTAAATCTAATTAAAACAAAACCTTAATCCCAGATTTACACACGCCGGGAGGTGATTGGAACACGCGAAAGGCGGCGGTCAACTGACACGGCTCACTTATGAGTCAGCAGTGAGCTAAACCGTTGGATCTATGATAGAGCGGATCCGACGGTCTAGACGAATCCCGCGGTTGAATTTTATCCAGAATGATCAAATGGCTACAACAACGCCCGCATTATGGATGGATGGTAGAGATGTAGCCGGATAAGATATGAACATCCTACGGTTACAAGAACTCGGATCAGATTGTGAATCCAACAAAATCTTGACAGTCTGAAATAAACAAGGAAGACGGACGGTCCTGATTTTGTCACTGAGTTCAGGAATCCGTAAGCCCTAAATTTAAAAAAAGTTTTTAAAACTATGTTTACAGAAGATTAAATGGCGTGATAGCTGAGATATAGATGACAGTCATTGAGGTAAAGAGTGGGGAATAATTTTTAGAGCTCAAGATAGTTTTCCTAAATATCTATTTGAGAACCTATATAAAACCTAGTGTTTAGATTTTACTAAGCTAAAGTTGATGGATTTGGATGATTTAATCACGGTTGATTTTGTTGATTGTCCATGTGTTGTTTTCCTGAAGATCTTGATCCTAGAGGAAGTATCTATGAGGAGTTGATGAAGTTTGGACGGAGTAGCTCACGGTTCTCCACTCCTCTTATCATCAGTGAGCTCCAAACAGTGGGAATAGGTCAGGGAAATATAGAGGAGGACTTGGGGAAGCAAAATGAAATGCTCCTGCTCTAGGATCCTCACTAGAATGAAAGATAGATCAGGATTAATAAATCCCGTCCTCTTTCCCTATTCAATAATTTGAAGGGAAAATGGAGGGCTGGGATGGATCAGGGAGATTGCTGGGATGCTTGACATTTGTCCCAAGTCGTTAGGGAGAAGAGGTAGATTTTGTTTTAGGTGAGAATGACCCTAGGTTGTTTTCAATCATAAGGGGATCACTAGGTTGGTAGGTCAGGATAAGGGTCAAGCCAGCAGCTGGGGGAGGTCTAGCTAGCTCTAGAGAAGGTTCTGGAGGCAATTTCACGGGCTAGACGTGCCTGGGTTCAACCAAGAAGATTGGGTTATAGGGTTTGACCGGGTAGGGTTCATTTAAGCTCCGATTGATTTATTGACTAGTCAATAGGGGTCTAGGGAGCTTAGGTGGATTCCATATGGTCTATATGATCATTTTAAGCAGGATGAGCTAGGGTCTTAAAGGGAGAAGCTCATTTGAAATTAAGGTTTGACCAAATAAGCTTTCATGATCCCTTGTTGACTGTTTGACTAGTCAACAAAGGTCAAGGCAGCTGATGTGGAATCCATGCAGGTCTAAAGGATGGGTGGGATAGCAGAACACGATCAAGTCATCCGGCCTAATATTGGATCATCCAAGATGATCAGAAGTAGAAGATCGAATCAGTCGACAAAGGGGGGTTTTCATAGCAAATTGATCGAATTGTCCTGGCAGATAGGGATATCGGTCGGGATGATGTGAACAAAAATTTGAGAATCAGAGGATGGATGGAGATGATCAGACAAGGCCTATGAAACTTAACAACAACAAAAAGGACAGATAAAAAGGACATAAATACAAACAAAAATAAAAACAATTTTTTTTTTAGTTTTAGCAAGGCATGAATATGATAAATGCTCCAAGTAATTAAATTTTAAAGATTTGTAAGACTAATGAGTTAATAATGTAAAAATCTGAAAACGGTAGAATATCCGATCCTGTTAACCCTAGCTCGGACTTCTTTCAAGGAAAAATCATCTTTGAAAATCAAAAGACCTAACTCAGAACAAACTAATTGGGTAAGAGAAAAAGATCCATTTCAAAACTTGATTTCAGAGAAAATATCTTATAAAATAATATATCAAAGTAATTTGTCTCAATCATGGAATTTGAAATTAAGCCTTTGAAAATATCAAGTAACCCATGAATTCTTCTAAAATTTTTAAAAGTTTCAAAGAGAAATAAGATTGTCTTTTGTGGGCTCATTTTATGCCTCTTGTCAACTTGAATGGCACACTTTATGCATTTTTTATTTTTTATACACTTTGTGTATATTTTTCAATTTGGCGTCTTTACGCATCTTTTTGTTTTGATGTCATTGACCCCTTATTTTTTTGTAAGCTAGATCCTTTTTCAAAAACTCTTAAATATTATTAGTTGTGAGTAGATCTTCCAGATATTAGAGAAGAAAAACTCACTTCCTAATGTAAGGAAGAATAAACCACAAAACAGACTCATAATCATATGATGAATGTAATGACAAGATTTCAATTAACTTGAAAGATATATAAAAACTTTAAATATTATATATATAAGGTAGATTATTGTAGCAAGATAGAAAAGATCTTAATTTCAAAAACTAGTTGTTAATTTGAGATAGACTTTTATTTAGAAAAGAAAATTATACCACTAAAAGATATTAGAGGGAGGGAAACCATCAACAGTGTTTCTCCCTATAAATGATTTAGAAATGCTAAATATCGACTATAAATCTCCAAAAAATAAAAATATAGAAAAAATTATCATAAAGTAAAAAGAAAGCCAAAGTAAAAAACCACTATAACAACTAATATGAAACAAGCTAACACAAAATAAAAGATAGACAATAATAATAATCAACACATGCAATTCCAGAAATTATTAAGCAGTAGGTTTAAGTAATTATGAGCCACGAGCCTCCTTTTGTCCAAGTATCATATGCTCTCATGAGGTCTTTAGTGAGAGCACACCTACAAAAATCATCAACTGTCAAATTTAGGAACCCAAACAGGTTTGGGTCCCTTCTTATGAAAAGAAGAATGTAATGCATCTATGTTATGTTGTAAAACATGCAGTTTTGGTCTCCAAACCCAATGTGTACTACAGTGAAAAGTGCAAGTGTGTGAGACGTGTCCTAGCATGCCACATGAAAAATATCTAACACCAGGAAAAAGATTTCTTAATCGGTTCAGGTTATAATGCCTCTTCCTATGTTTTAGCTTTAGATCAGGTATTGATGTATTCCATTTTCTCTCAAGTGTATTCATTTTTGCTTTAAACCTCAAGTTAGCCTTTTCTAAATCAACATCTAAATAGTGCTTTTTATGCTCATATTCTTTAGAAGAAGCTTTAAAATCATATTCAAGCGAGGTGTAGGAAGCTTTCAAAGAATTATACTCAACAATTAATTCAGAATGCTTTTTATTTAAATCATCAAATTCATCAAGTAGAGACATGTGATTGCTATCATTTTGGAGGTGATATTTAATCAAAAATTTATGCTCTTTTTATAAATTTAAAGACTCCAATTTCAAACTATCATGAGTTTTCTTAAGTTTTCTATATGATGCATGAATTATTTTACAAATTTCAACTAATTGATCTTAGGTTGGTTCACATACCTCTTCCTGATTAGATGAATTAAGATGATCCACCCATTAAGCACAAATTTATTATCTCCTCTTTAACTTCAGTTTCAGATGAGTTAGATGTAGAATCCGCCCAGACAGCTTTTTGGTATTTTTTCTAATCCTTCTTGTGTTTAGGTTTCTCTTCACCCTTTTCCTTCCTTGGGTGCTCCTTGAGAGTAGGACAATCAGCTTTAACATGTCCAAGCTTCCTACATTCATAACAAATAAGATCAGAAGAACATCTATAATTTTTGCTATCCTTACCCCTTTTTTATTTTTGATGATAATTGTTGTTCTTCCTTAGAAAGCATTTTAATTGCCTAGTGATGAGGGCAACATCATTGCTTTAAGACCTAAAAGAGTTATTGGTCTTCAGTGCTATAGTTTTCTCCTTCTTTTTCTTACCTTCATCAAGATTTCTTTGATTCACCCCTTTCTCGTAAGCAATGAGTGATCCAAGCAAATTATCAATAGAATAAGTATTCAAATCTTTAGATTCAGAAATTGCAGTAATCTTAGAATCAAAAGAAGAAGGCAATCATCTCAAAATTTTGTTGACTCTTTTATAATTAGTGAGTTCTCTTCCTAAGGCATGTAAAGAAGTTACAATTTGAGTAAACCTTGTATAAATTTTAGAAATTGATTCATGAGGTTTCATATGAAAAAGTTCATAGTCTTGTAATAAAATATTCAAATGAGATTGCTTAACTTCATTAGTTCCTTCATAAGTAATACACAATTTATCCCAAATCTCTTTACCATTAGCGCAAGTTGAAATACGCATGTAATCTTCAGATTTTAAAGCACAGAAAAAATAGTTTAAACACTTTGTATTAAGTTGTGCTAAGAGTCCAATCAGTAAAAGGAAGAGGAACAATAACATCATTAAGTTTATTAGTCGGAGGTGTATAACCATCCTTAACATGCATTCACATGTGCTAGTCAATTTATTGTAAAAATATAGACATGCAAGTTTTTCAAAAATCAAAAGGAATATTGTCAAATAAAGGTATTCGTGTAATAGAATACCCTTCCGTAGTATTACGATTTCTGTTCTTAGCCATAGATCAAAATTCAAAAAGTTTTCAAACTTGTTTTTATGAATCCCGCTCTGATACCACTTTAAGGTTTGTTAGGGATGTTAAGCCCTTATGAACTAGCCCAAGGCTAACTAAGAGGGGTGAATTGGTATTTTAAAAAAGTCTTTAAATCAAAAATAGCAAACCAATGTTCACCACAAAAATAATCAAAGAGTGTGGAAATTAATGCAAAAAAAATAGTAGTAAAAGAACATAGAGATTTATAGTGGTTCGATCAACTCGACCTACGTCCATTCCCCGGAGGCGCCCTCCGAGTATTGCACTAAACTCAGTGACTCTCCTTTTGCTCTCACAGCAAGGCGGAGAAACCTTCACAAAACTCATTTTCCACCAACATCGGTGAAGCAGAGAACCCGACTCCTTTTGCTTCCTCCTGAAGTAGGCTGAGAATCTCGATTAATTACTAAAGCCTACTTTTCTCAACCTTCCAAGGACAAAGGATGATGATCAGAGAAGACGACTTGGAACCTTGCTTGGAGTAACCCTTATGAAACCTCTCACAAACTCTTCCTCACAAGTTCTTCTCTCTCTCTCCCTCTCCTCTAGGCTATCTCAGGTCAAGACAACATCAAAAGATCTTTTCAAAGGAAGAGCAAGAGAATTTAAATATAAGAGCTTTGGAATAACTCTTATTTTATACAAACCAACTTTATCGTCCGGGCCGATAGGGGTATCGGCCTAGCTGGTAAGCATAAATTTCGCTCAATCATCCCTTTCAGTTTGGGACGATTAGAGTAATTTTTGTCACATCGTTCAGGATGACAAAACATCGTCCTTGTCGATTAGTTCAAATCTGAGGAAAATCGTCCTGAACATCACCCTGAATAGAAGTAGGCCGATGTCAATCGTCCATACCATCGTCCAGGCCGATCCTGTGATTGGCCCGGCTGATGTGATCGTACAATCAGCCTTAATTAATTTCCTTAATTATAAGATAAATTAAGGCATAATTGTGGATATCATCTTGGACGATATCCTAAAATAAAAAATACCTAAATAGATCATGGAGATTGATTCTTTCTGATTTGAGTCTATCATCCCGGCCGATATAATATTGTCCAGGCCGATCGGCTTAATGACGGTTGACTTAACCATGATGCCCAGATTAGGGTTTTTATTTTTCCGATCATCTAGGCCGATATAAATATCGTCCCGATAGATGTTACCAAAAATAATAAACTCTAAGAAATAGTTAGAAAATCTCCCAAGGTGTGTGTGTGCAAAGTTACTAAGCATTAGGAGCCACACCAATTACAATAGACTCAAGAAAGAAAAAAGTGTACAAAGTGACTCAGACTTTAGTCTACCCAATCTTGAGCTGGTTCCAATTGTCGTTTGATCTTGTGGACCTGAAATTTTAGTAGGCAAGACAGTTATAGAGAAACAAGAGTGTTTGCTATCATCAAAATCATAATCCATATATTCACAACATAAGAAACTCTTTTGTGTTGTCAATTCTCTTCTTTAATTCTTCTAGTTTGTTCGAGAGAAGAAATTTGGAGAAGATCCGGTTCTCTGCCGACATTTGGAGAGTGTGAAAGGATGTTAGTTCTGTTGAGATTTTTGTAACTTTGTTCTTTATTGTTGATATTCTTGCAACATGTTTATTTTTTATGATTCTAAATATTATTAATTTAATTATTATTTCTCCTAACATATTTTGGATACATTATTTTATTGTTTGTGTGTACTAAGATTTTAGGAAAATTATACTCTGGATTGTTGAAGACTTTAAATCAGATCAGTTTAGTTACAATTGTAAATAAAGTCTATAATTTTTTATTTTATTGAGACTGAGAGAGTTTAATTGTAACTGAGTAACTGTGCACACACACGGAGGGGGAGAGAGAGATTAAAATTTAAAATTTTTGAACTAATCGTATTGTACTAATGAACTTAGTACGGAACGATTTGTTTAGATATTTTCCCCGACGAGCAATCAAACGAACAAAAATGAAAATTTTTCAAAGTATTAATCGTATTGTACAATCCAATTTCATACTGACCTTCCAGAGGTATGAAATGGATGGGTTTCTGGTCGCATAAAAAGAATTTTTTTAAGTAAGGATCGTATTGTACGAACACATTTTGTACAGGCCTTCTAGAGTACGAAATGGACAGGGTCCTGGTAGCATAAAAAGAATTTTTTTCAGTATGGATCGTACTGTACGAACACATTTCGTACAGGCCTTCCAGAGTATAAAATTGTAAGGTCCCATTTCATCTCAACATTTCGTCTAGATGAATTTGAAAAAATTTTGAACTATTCATACCATATGATATCGTCATCGTACTTACATCGAACAGAGTACAAAATGGACATCTCCTTCTTTGTCCCAAATGAACTTGGAAATTTTTATAACTGATCGTATTATACGATGTCATCATCATATATATGTCAATCAGAGTATAAAATTGTGGGGTACCTCTTCATCCCGATGAAGATGAAAAATTTTCAAATTATTCGTACCGGATGAACATAGTTTGTACCGAACGATGATCGTGTATGAAATGGGTTCATACTGATTCACAATAGGTTTGTATGCAATAGTTTTTGAACTGTTCATATGTATGTAATATGATCATACTGTATGATCGTGTACGCTTAAAATTGAAAATTTTATTTTTCTTGATGGTTTTTCATGACTTGAGTATAACAGGTCCACTAAAACTGATGTGAAAAAGTATTGTCTTCATGATTTCTCAAAGTGCAAATGAAAGAGAGAGTGTAAGAGAGTGTTTAAGAGAGATTTCTTGCAAGTGCAGTGTGAAGGGTTCACAAGGTTACTCAAAGGTAAGGATCTCTTTATAATTTTGGTTATCATT
Organism: Dendrobium huoshanense; assembly: GCA_016618105.1. NCBI lineage: Eukaryota > Viridiplantae > Streptophyta > Magnoliopsida > Asparagales > Orchidaceae > Dendrobium > Dendrobium huoshanense. Next base: position 21,187,360 of record CM028357.1, read on the forward strand.
CTTCCACTTGTCTTTCCAGATTGCTCGTGTGAAGATCTTTGAAGAAGATCCGGTACTCTATTGACACTTGGAGGGTATGAAAGGACGTAGGTTCTCTGCCTATACTTGGAGAGTGTAAAAGGAAGAAGGTTCTCTACCTATACTTGGAGGGTGTGAAAGGATGATGATTCTCTACTAACACTTGGAAAGTGTGAAATGATGATGGTTCTCTACCGCATCAGGGATTGGTAGAAGAGAGGTTTTTATACAGGCTTCTCCGCTTTACTGTGGGGGAAAAAGGAGAGTCACTTTGGTAATAGTGAAATACTTGAAGAGGGAATCTTTAGGAAGTGGATGTAGGTCGTGTTTGACCGAACCACAATAAATTTATGTGTCTTTTAAATTTCTGCATTTTATTTACTGCAAGATATATTCTGTGGTTGAAAATTTTATTTTTAAAATCCTAATTAACTTTCTAAGTAAATCAAAGGTTTTTAAATTTTAAATCCAAGAAAATTTTTAAAAATTACCAATTCACCCCCCCCCCCCCCCTCTTGGTTAGCCTTGGGACAATAGCTTAGGATTAATAACCTAATTAATATTCAACAGGTTCTCTACCGACACTAGTGAAAGGACATTGATTCTCTGCCAACACTAAGAGGGTATGATAGGACAACGGTTCTCTACTGACACTTGGAGGGTGTGAAAGGATGAAGGTTCTCTGCCGACACTTGGAAGATGTGAAAAGATGATAGTATTATGCCAACACTTGGAGGGTGTGAAGGGATGTTGGTATTCTATGGACACGTGGAGGGTGTAAAAGGGTAACAATAAACTGTCACACCGGGAATTGGTGGAAGACAGGGTAATTTTAAAAGCTTGTCTGCTTTACTGTGGGGACAAAAGGAGAGTCACTTTAGAATCATATGGGATGATTTGACCAGAGTGTTCCTCTAAAATGTAAAAACTCATATTTTAAAATTAATCATAATGTATTATCATGGGATCATATGGGATGATTTGTCCTGAGTGTTCCTCTAGAATGGAGTTGATCAAATCATGGTTGGAAAATTTTCTAAGTCCTGTTCATAATGTACGAAGTTACATTCATACTGATGATGTCTAGAGTACGAAATGAATGTGTAGCAATTTGTCTCAAACAAACTCAAAATTTTCTGAATTGATAGTACTATATGAAATCGATTTCATATAGATAATGCCAAGAGTATGAAATGGTTGTGTTTTCAGTTCGTCCATACAAATAGGTATATTTTTGTACTGATCATACCATATGAAATTAGTTTCGTACATATGACGTCATTAGTACAAAATGGACTCATCCATTTTTGTACAAACAAAGCATGATTTGGTTAAACTGATCGTACTGTACAATATTGAGTTCATACAGTACATCAACCAGAGTATGAAATACATTTGTATAGAATCATACCAAACAAATTGGTTCAATTTTGAATTGATCATACTGTACGATGATAGTTCATACTTATGACTGCCATAGTATGAAATTGATTCATATAGAATCGTACGAGCATTTTTTTGAACTGATTGTACTTACGATGTGCGATCGTATTGTATGATCCATGACATTCAAATTAAAATTTTTAGTTTTTTAGATGATTTTTCGTGTCATTCATATATAAGAGTTCTTAAAATTGACTGTTTATGAACTTCTACTGTGAATTTATTTTGAGAGTACATTTGGAGAATATTTGGGAGATTTTCTTGTAATTGGAGAGTTAGAGATTTCTTAAGTGGGAATTGTATAGAATTCACAAGGTTGCCCAACGGTGAGTATCTCTTGCTTGTTCTTCAAAATTCTTCTCTACTTTCTTGAAGACTCTTGGAAGAATATTTTCAAAGGAGCGCTAGTACTCTGTCGATGCCTGGAGGGTGTGAAAGGACAACGGTTCTATACTAACACTAGGAAGGTATGAAAGGACACTATTTTTCTAACATCACCAGGAGGGTGAAAAAGGATGTGGTACTCTGCAGCACCGGGGATTGGTGGAAGATAGGTTAATTGTAAGGGCTTCTCTATCTTGTTCTTGGACTAAAATGAGTCACTTTGGTACATTGAAATTCCTTTAGAGGGAGTCTTCAAAGAGTGGACGTAGGTATAGTTGGACCAAACCTTTATAAATTTTTATGTTCTTTCTGTCTTTACTTTTTACTGTTTTTATTTTCTACAAGATAACTTGTGGTTGAAAAATATTTTTGGAAAACATTTATCATTGTGATTAAAAATTTAAAAATGATTTTTTTAATCTACCAAGAGAATTTTATATTACCAATTCACCCCCTCTTAGTCAGCCTTGAGATAATTGCTTTATGTCTAACAACCTATTCAAACTTTCACTCATTAGTTCAATAATGGGTAAATCTATTTCTTCAATAGTCTTTAACAAACTGTTAATACTACTTCTTATGCAAATGATTGGATAAAAAATTGAAAATGCTATCAAAAGAATATTTCTTTTGGTGGGTACTTACTAAAATGCATTGCCTACTAATGTATGGTTGAATATAAGTAGAATGCTTGTTTTCTAGTGAGAGAAAATCTCATTCTTTTTTCAAAATTTTCATTTCTGTTTACTTGGAGGAATTTCCTCTTATGGAGGTAGAGCTTTCGGTAGCCACCACTGGTCGCCAGAATGCTGCCATAGTTACTTCACCTGTTTCTCGAACTCATGTTGAATCTAAGGTTTCATCTCAAAGTGTTGTTCCTGGTAATCAAAAAAGAATTTTCAAGGAGGATTCATTAGTGATTAAGGAACCCTAAGTCATTTCATTCCAATTAAGACTACTTCACCTGTAATTGGTAAAGGTAAACAAGTTGAAGATGGAGTGGTTGTGAAAACGCTTCACCCAAATGATAATATCTCTTTGATGAATATACCCAATGATTTTGAAGTGTCTTCTTCCTCGGGTATGAAGCTTTTGTAAATAGGTTTGATAATGTTAATATGAAGCTTGATATTACCTCTAAGGAAAATTCTTCTGTTAAAATAGGATATGCTATGCCATCGGACGTTTGTGTTAATGCTCAAGAAAGGAATTCTTACAAAAAAATGTTACATTACAAGTTTTGAATGAGGATGGTGGAATGGGTGGTAATCCTCCTATGAATCCTTGGTCTAGACGTTCGAATATCAAATTTATTTTTTTCTATAGATAAATCATTTCTTTCAAAGGATGGGGTGTTGTTAAGTAGCATGAGCCAAGTGTGAAAGCTAATTCTAAAAAACTTCATTTTTTTTTTTGTAGTAGTTAAAAGTTTTTAGGAAAGATATTCCAGTCCATGTGATTGTGAAGGAGTTAAGTTGTCAATGGATGCAATTTGGGAAATTCTAACTTACTATTCTTTGTTTAGGATGGGTCTTATGCTCATTTTGTTTCTCTTGAAGCTCAGAAGAATTTTTATCAGGATGTCCTTGATATGTGAATGGTCATATAGTAGGTCTTGATAAGTGGACTCCAAAATTTTCACCTACTTCATTGAAAGGCTTGTCATCCCCTATTTGGATTAGGATGTCACATCTACCCTTACTATGTTGGAATGAGATTAATGTGACAAGAATTGCATCATTGGTAGGAACACTCCTTTTGATAGACGATAATATATTCCAGTGGGGAAGAAGAGAGTATGATATTAAGATTAGACATCATGTTAGATGTAAACAAATAATGTATTAAAAATGATTTCCAATTTGTAGATATATTCACAAAACCATTAAGTGAAAACTATTTTTGCAAACTTAGAAGAAAACTAAGTATATCCTTAATTATAATTACACATTTCATATTACAATTAATATTTGTTTTTGATATTGTTGAAAGGGGAAGAAAATTGCATGATATTATCATTACATTGAAAATAAGATGTCATTTTTCATTTTTATTAAAATCACTAATTAAAATAGAATTGTAATCATAAAAAAAGAGAGATTATTATAACCATATGAGCCCACGGTATGTATAAGCTTACTTTGATGATATTAAACACATGCATGAAGGTTAATTCTAATTCTTTGTAGTAAAGGATTACATAAAGTAAGTGAAGTGCATGAATTTTAGATCTCGAAGCCATCGAAGCAACATCAATTTTTTAATCTCTTAAGGAATTTAAAAGATGATCGAGGAGACTCAAAAGGAACTCAAGAATATATTTGAGCCCTAGAGACTTCTTAAAGTCATTAAAATTATAATTGTAAAAGGATGCCTCAAACACAAACTTCAACTAACTAAATTTAGAAGCTCAAATAAGAGATAGGAATTATTTTAAATTATTATATCTATCATATATTAATAAAATTAAACTAAAAATATTAATATGTTGAGCTAGAAATTTTCTTTTGAAGATCAATTGACTTGGGCCCAAATTTTGATATGAATTATGAATGGCATGTCTCTTTCCTAGTGTGTACTCTAGTATGAATTCCTAACTCTTATTTCAGTTTTAATTGTGGAACTTTAGGGTTAGGAGGAACTTATGCAAGCTGAGCAACAACATATTATGGAGATGTTCTTTGATGGAAGCCAGTCTTACCTACTACCTCATTATTGATGTCAGCACACCTATGCATGGAGATGTAGGAACCACCAGGGATAAAGAAGAAGAAGGGGAGGATGAGGGAGAGGAGACAAAGTAAAGGGAGAAGAGCTGAGTTTATATGTGTAAATTAGAATGAGGAGAGAGTGGAATTAGAAAACTTATTTCATAACTTACGAGTTTGTGAATAATATATTTTACAAACATGTGATTATTTATTCACATTTACTTATTTATTAATATATATTTTTTATCAAGGTTTTGAAAATCGGACCGAACAACAATCCGGAAGAAGGAATGGGTCACGGTTCGACCGGTTCAATCGGTCGAACCAGGGTCGAACCGGATAATGTAATAACTAATAATATTATAAAAAATTAATAAAATTAACATAAAAATAATGCCAATTTAATCTTAAAAATTTCATAATTCTAAGAATTTTGAGACTAAAAATAAATAAAATTCATACATATATAATATATGACATAATTTTAAAATTAAATATAAATAATTATTATATTTAAATTAGATATATAAATATAAATAATTACTAATTATAAATTTAAATATAAATATTTTCAATCTTCAATTTTTAATTTTTATTTAATAAATATTTACTTTATATATAAATATATATTTAATATAAATAATTACTATTTTATGTTATATATATTGGTATAATTTTACATCTATAAATTATATATAAATTTCCCATATAGTCTTATAAAATAATTTTTTTAAATTTTTTATTCTTCTTAATATCATTTAAGTTCACATTTAGAGAAAAATTTTAGAATTTTAAAAATTATAAGTAATTATTTTTATCATATATTTAAGAATTTTGAAAATTATTATAACTATTTTTATTTGAATATTTTATACAATTTTTTCCAATAAATTTTCATAGAAGTATCCATCATGCATACATTGTTGGAACTAGAAAATAAAAGTTGTTTAGTCTCACATTACTTAGGAGTTATATGTTTTGTTGTTTATATACATTTTCTTGTATGCATTGGTTAAGAGCTCTCATGGGTGAAGGAATCATGTTATTATGATACCTTTGTATTTAATACTGTATATAATATTAAAAATAATTTGAAATTATGTATCATATTTATGTTAATTTAATATTTAAAAATATTTTATATTAAATTAAATTATTTAAATATATTATAATTGAACCGAGCGGTTCTTAAGAACCAAGCATGTTCAACTAGCAGTTCAAACCGGTTTTCACAAGTTTGATGCTAGACCGATTCCTTAAGAGGACCGATCCGGCCTTAGGACCGGTTCACGGTTGAACCGGTAGAATCGGTCGGTCCGGTCCGATTTCAAAGCCATGTTTTTTATACATCATTTGCTACTCTGTCTATTCATATTTATTTGTTGGTTTAGATGTATTAATTAATATTCAATTTTGTAATTTTTTTAAGTAATAGCTCTATTATTAGTTGTTCTATACATTATTTTTCTTGTTTTCTACCTCCTAGATATTTGTAGAAAAAAAAAATAGATGTTGTCGACTTTTTTTTTATTATTATTCTATTGATTATCAATTGAATAATGATGGATTTTCCATAATAAATAGTGTATATCATATCTTTATGATTGCTTGCCGGATTTTCGTAGAACTCTAAGATGTTAAACTTTATATATCTGTAATAATTCTACCGCCGCGAATACTCCAGGACACAACATTTAGTAGGATTGACTTAAATCCTTGATAAATCCTACATAAATCTTTCTACTAAAGAGCCGTCTGTGGGAACGTGGTTCAAGGAAAGTATAAGTATAAGATGAGCCGATTGGGGGCAATTTTTCATCAGAAAATTATCTCCAACCTCAAAAGTTCATTCAGCCCAAATGGGTCTGCTAAGCGCTTGATTCAAACCACAATTTGGGTTACAAACGGTTTCATGGCTTATAGAATCAGCGGCTCGAAGACAAATCCAACAAGCACAAGATCTGAATTCTGACATCATTAAGACCTTCAAATGGCAATATATGATCAAAGGATTGGCCGTCCACTAACCACTAATTTTCCCTTGATCCTCCTATTTACGTCAATCCTAAAAAATTATAAATAGCCCCTCATTTCTCTTAAGAGGGAACCCCAAGCAAAAAAGTAGAAGAAGAGAAGAGTAGGAGGGAAGAAACCCTCCACCACCACTGGGATTCTGCCCGATACTTTGGAATGTCGCCCGACTTCCAAGTGACAAGAAGTCAACTTCCAAGATTTAATTCTACCCGATATTTCAGAAAAATCCCATCAAATGCTGAAGTTCTCCCTTGCCGCCGACTGAATTCGGATTTCAACCCAACGGCGGATCCGCTTGTCTCCACTTAACACCGTCAATTGGATTTTCAATTATGTGGGATTTTTTTTTTTTTTTTTTTTTTATCCAATGTGGGATTTATATAGTATATATCGGAACTTCTACTCCTTGGGTCGCCAGCCGACTATGGTCTTCTTGACTTACGGTCCACCGACTTAATCTGTCATTGACCTCACGTCGCCCAAAAGGTAATAACGGTATAAAGATAGATTTGATGTAAATAGAGCCAAGGCCTTCCCCCAAGGAAGGGCCTTTACCTTTGATACATTCAAACATTGGGATACACACGGCGTTTACCCCCTCCATTTGATTGCATCAAATTTTCGTGAAATTTATAGATCACTTGGTAGTTCATTTATCTACTATTGATTCATCAATATCTTGTGAATCAAATCCTGACTTCTCTCAATTTTAGAAAAAGATTTCCTCTTCCATAAGATGATATTTTAAAAAACAGCAAATGTTACTTCCACATTATTTATATAGATATATGCTTCTTCTCCTTGGGTAGGTCTCAATCTTGCTCAAAAAGACAATGATAAAGATAGACATTCTTTACAAGGATACCTCATTTGCCCCCTCCCAATCAAGATATCCCTTGGTAGATTCTCTCGATCTTCCACATCCTGAGCAGAGCTCTAACATACAAGGTGGATTCTTGGTGGACCGACCTCTTCCACATAGGCTAACATCATCGAGCAAAGGCTTTGACATACAACCTCATATAGGTCTTACACCATTGATGGATTTTCTCGACCTCTTCCACACAGGTTAACATCATTGAGAAAAGGCTATGATATACAACCTCAGATAGGTCTTACATCTTTGGCCGATTCTCTCGACCTCTTCTACACATGTTAACATTATCGAGCAGTACTCTGACATAAAACCTCGGATAGGTCTTACATTCTTGGCGAATTCTCTCGACATCTTTCATACATGTTAACATCATCGAGCAGTGCTCTGACATACAATCTCGGATAGGTCTTGCATCCTTGGTGGATTCTCTCGATCTCTTCCACACAAGTTAACATCATCGAGCAGGGCTCTAGCATAAAGAAAGATAAATTTGATCTTTAGGCTTCATAAGTAATAATGTGTCATGTTGACCTTGGTGGATTCTCTTTTTAATATGGATGCATATTACCTTAGACCTCTTCCGGTCCTTCGTCTGACAGATCCTTTATTTTGGTCGAACAGTACTTACAGCTCAAACTTTCTCCTTTAGCTCTACACTCGTGAAAAACGGGCTATTGATTATCTTCCAACAAACTTTCGCTCATGGCGTTGAATTTTTCCTGTCTACTCATCACTTGTGGTTCTCCTCTTGGATTCCATCTTCTCAAATCACCCACGAAAGAACAATTGGTTCTTATGTCAAGTTAAAGAAGTAGCCTCTTAAAACTTTTTCTATATAAGAGAGGGGCACTATTAATAGGGGAATGGCGCCTACTTATATGTCTCCAATATAAGAAGAAGAATGCAAGAGAAGAACAATAAGTAAAAATTCTTTCTACACACGGAGAGGAGCCCTAAATTTTAGTAGGGGATGCTGCCTATAATAAATAGAGGAATACCTCAAAAAGAAAGTGTAGGGAAGAGAAAAAAAATGAACATGAAAAAATTCTATTCTACAAAGGAAATGGGCCCTGATATAGGGGATATCGCCTAAATAAACAGCATGCCTTTACTGTAAAGAGAATGAGGAAAGAGAAAGAAAAGAAACACTTCAAAAAGTCATAATTATGTACAGAATAGGGGCTTTTAAGTAGGTAAAGTCCTCAAAAAATAACAAATAAAGAAAATAATCAAAGGAGAAGACAGTGGAAGGACAAAAAATTTTCTTTTATACTGAAGAGGAGCACTGAATTTAAGTAGGGAAAGTCACATACGAAAAATAGCAGAAGGCCTTTAGAGCAAGAAGAAAAACAGGAGAGAAAGAAGAGAAAATTCTAACTTCTGTACAATAGGAGGGGCACCAATTTAAGTAGGGAAAGTCATATGAAAAATAACAAGTTCATTAAGAAAGCTAGAATGAGAAAATAAGAAGATGCAAGTTTCCCCCTAGCCCTAGGGTATAAGCCTTTTTTGGGAAGAAAAGAACATTGTAAATTTTTTGGAATTTTCTAAATTTTTCTAAATGTTTTTGCAATTTTTTTATTTAAAAAAAATTTTATGTGGCAAAAAAAATTAAACGGCATATCCGCGCAGCTATTCGCCCATACTTGTGTAGAAATTTTCGGCTCGGACGGTCCAAATTGGACATTTTTGGGGACCCCGTGCATGTTTTTCAATTTCACTCTATTTTGATACTTTCAACAATCAAGTTTGAAACTTTAATTTTTGAAAGACAATTTTTTAATTAAATATCTACCCAAGTTTTTCAAACTTCTGATGGTCTGATAGGGTTAAGTGACAAAAAATTACTTGATCGGGCACGAATCTCGAGGCAAAAATACAAAAATTAAATCTAAAATCATCTAAACTCCGATTTTAGCATTATAGTCGAACTCCTAAAAATAAAAACAACAACATCAAATATTCCGAGCCCAAATTCCAAATTAAGGAACAAAGAAAGAAACCACAATTTGGGTTACAATGGTTTCCAAACATCGATTATAGTAGAATCCGGCTCAATGAGGCCGTTCTTAATTATAACATCATTAAGACTTTCAAATGTTTGACTGGTATATGATCAAAGGATTCCCGTCGTCCACCGAACCACTCCACATCCCTTGACCTCCTCCATTTATGGGTCATGTCACCCTCAAAAAACTATAAATAGCCTCTTATTTATCATGAGAGGGGATCCCAAGCAAGAAGAATAAGAAGAGAAGAGTAGGAGGGAAGAAACTCCTCCTCGACCACCGCCGGGATTTCCACTTCCAGTGACGTCAGAATTTCGCCCGACTTCTAAGTGACACTGGAATTCCGCCCGACTTCCTAGTGACGCTGGAATTCCGCCTGACTTTCTAGTGACGTCGGAACTCCGCCCAATCACCAAGTGACTTTGGAGTTTTGCACGAATACTATCTAACGCCGGAGTTCTCCCCGGCTGCCGACTGAATTTGAACTTCTACCCAACGACAGACCTCCACTCGTCACCATATTTCTACCTGACATCGAACTTCTGCCCGTTGTTGGTTTTTTTCCATACAACTATCCAATGTAAGATTTTTATCCATAACTAGACTTGTACATGACGCTGTCCTTCTGACCTCCGACGCCAGCCGACTACGGTCCTCCTGACTTACGTGACCCATCGACTACAGTCCTTCCGACCTCGGTCACAAGCCAACTACAGTCCTCCTGACTGACGTCGTCCACTGACACAGTCTTTACGACCTCCGTCGTCTGCCGACTACGGTTCTTCTGACTTACGTCAACCATCGACTACAGTCCGTCCGACCAAATGAACACGTCAACAGTAGCTTTTTGTATTCCCACCATGTAATGTACTGCATATGATATACATAGAGCCAAGGCCTTCCCCCTAAGGAAGGGCCTCATTTGTAATCAATTGCAAATACTAGTGGATTCATTCAAACTGGGCTAGGCCTCGGCCCATGGTTTTTTCCCCTTTTCAGGGGTTTTCCACTTAAAAATCTTGGTGTCTCATATGAATGCTACACCCTCTCTTATCTGATTGCGTGCATAATTTTCGTACAACGCTAAGACGTTAAACTTTATATTTCTCTACCACCGTGAATACTCCAGGATGCAACAATAATAAATATTAAATCAATATGTATCTGAAAAAAATCATCATTGCTCGATCAATTGAGATTTACTCTTAAAATACTTTTTCAATTGAGACATATTTCACTTTATTCAATTGCATTTACAATTTACATTGAAGTTTAATTTTCTCATTTTCCTCTTAACATAAAGTTTGTCTTTTTATCATTTCTTAAATAATTTTCTTAATGTCATTGTTAACTTGTACATTGTATGTCAGAAATTCAAAATTGATAAAATAAGGTTTTTGAAAAGATCATAAGAAATTTTATTATTGACCTTAACAAGTATGAAGTGATTGTAGTGGTCCTCTTGCTCTTATCTATGCTGGGCTTTGATACTAAATTGATGCATTACAATGATATCTAAATAAAATAAAATTATAAGGTGACTTACTCCATAAGTATTACAAAAAATATTTCAGTCATGAATGCACCGCCTGGATGAATTAAATTAAAAAGTTTACTATCATAAGCTTATTTTGACATAATTTATCATATATTTATGGAGAAAATAAGATGGGCCATATAAGACTTTGAAAGCTTCATTCACCATCTTTTGCATGAATTTTTGAAAAAAATACTTAAATTTCATTTTATTCTTATATCTTTTAATTTTCCATGATGTAAAGTCAATATATAGCCATGAAAATATAAGATGTCGTATACTACATTTTAAAATATATTTGAGCTTTCTCTCTTTTTCTTTCAAAAATAGCTTCGGGAAAAATTTATTGCCCATTCTTTTAATAAAGTGGAGAGTGATAGCCATTATTTATTAAGGTTGATGTGATTATCTAGACTTCTTTGATGTTGCTTATGTTTATTTTCCATAATTCTTTTAAATTATAACATCACTTTATCAATAGCTTTGAAGTTAATTTGACATTGGGATTACTACAAACACCTTGTGGATAAGTAGAATGCAATATGCATCAAGACTCTCGATAAAACCATCAATTGGAGGAACAAGCTGATGGGGCGGGCATAATAGCAAAAAGTGTCTTTGATGACAGTGGTTGGATGGAAGAGATGGCAAGGTGGACTTCTATAAAGATCGAAGCTTGAGTGGGATCACTACTAACAACCAAAGGAGTCACAACAATAATGGATGGAGCCAACACCGATGCTTAGCGGTGCCAACATCAAGGACGAGCAAGAGAGACCAAGCAATGTTTAAAGAGAATTCAACCAAATCAGGAACCGGAGCACAAACATTAGGTAGCAACTCACCTTAATTTATTGATTGAGAGTTTACACTTCTAATGAAGAGCCCTTGCATTCGAGATATTGTATCTACCATGTGAGTTTGTAATTATCAAAGTTAGACCTTAGGATTTTCATATTTCCGATTCTCAATTTTGGTTACAAACGGTCCTTGGGATTTATCCTGCCAAGGTATGCATGAAGGGTTTTCACTGGCTGGGCATTTGATCTTTTGCCAAAGCTTCATTCAAGTAAAACTTATAAGAGTTGAAAATGGTAAGCTGAAGAGAATAAAATTTTGCTTAGATTTGCCTTTTTATTTTAGATTTGGTGCAACAATTCAATTCAAGCAAATTCACACACACATTATATATATGTAAGACTCAAATCCAAGACCTCGTAATTGATAGTCAAAGTTCCCAACCAGCAACTAGTAACTAAGGTTTCGTTTGGGACGGCTTTCTTACTACTTCTAAAAGCAGCTAAATAATACAAAAAATAATTTTTTTTTACTAAAAAGCTGCTTCAAGAAGCAATAAAAAAGTCGTCCCAAACGAAGCCTAAAGCATGATTGTTAAGTAATAAATCTTTTATTCCCAAATAGGCACACCTTCGAATATCTACAGATTTTCTTTCTGATAGAGTTGCTGTCAAATTTTGGCCTTTTTACCATAACAAGAATAATAGAAATTTATGGACCTGCTATACCTGCTTCATCGTAGCAAAGTCTCATTATCGAGGGAAGAGAGATAAAGCACAGAAGTTATATACAAAAAAAATTTATATCACGATATCTTTATATAATTTGATTGGAATGATAAAATAAATAATCAAATTTAGAAGATACTTAAATAGAAATTAAAAAAATCATGAATTAATTGTCTAGACAAGATTTAAATATCTTTTAATTTTGAGCATTTGTCTTATAAATTATAACTTTGAATATTCTATCCTAGCATTTTGATGCAAATTAAAACAGAATATAAATAACGTTATTCAAAATATTATACATTTATTTTCTCATTTCTTGTCCATGATATGAGTCAGGCCCAGATGTGTATCGTTGTATCTCTGGTTCATGTACGCAGAACACGTTATCGGGGGATACCTGAAGACAATTAGTCAAAAGGGTTTTAAAGAGCTATCTCCATCAAAATAAAATAAGAAAAGAAAAGTAAAAGAATCAAAGAACAAGATTTTGAATTAGCCATGAAAGACTTGTAAAAAAAAAACTAAAATGAACGATTTGGGAAAAACAAAATTGTGTACTTGGGTGGGTTCATCTCAGATGTGCAGGTTGGCAAACACTCCACAATGCATTCAGGCTTTGGGTCCGCAAAAAATGCAACCTGTTTAAATGAGGAGAATAGAAATAAAAAAATTAAAATGGGGCATACTTTCTAAGAATATAATCCGCATGAATTCCAAATTATACTATGAGGATAGAGAATATACATCTAACAATGGTTTCTTTCCTCAAGTTCAGTGATGATACAAACAACATAATGGCATAATTTCAAAGAAATTGAACATTATATATTCCATAAACTTGCAAATAGTGAAGGATTACAAATTACACATTCACATTAGTTTCATAGGAGTTCTAATTTGTAGCAGTCTAATAAATTTTAGAGCGGTGCTATTGAGCTCCAAACCCACTGTTAGGAGTCCGGATTTAGTGGTGGATAAAATTTGCCATTCAAAATCTTTGGATTTACATAGTAGCATGCCACCCGCTCTTTTCGAACTGCTCGATTTGGGATTAAATAACATTTTCCAATATTCCATCTTAGTGGCGAGATCTACTACTCCCCTAGCAATTCTTTCCAGATCTATGGAAGCTAAGGCTGAAGGATAAAGCTTAATGTCCCATAAATATATTCTCAACACAATAGGACATTGATAGGAAATAAGAGAAAACACAAAATTCTGCTCCAGAAATAAACAATCTGACACACTTCAATTGGAAAACTTTTAATTTGATAGTAGATGAAAGAAAATAGTAAGATATAGTTGAATCTTCAATTGGAGAGGAAGATCCTACTCTCCCATTCTCTAGCCTCCAAGCAAAACCTAAAAAACATCAAATTCTACAAAACATACAACATAACCCTAACACTTGAACAAAAATTGGAATCAAATTGGCATCAAAGCTACTTTTCGGGGCTGGTTTGGGGCGGTTTTGGCAAATTCCTGCAGAAGTTTTTCATATTCGGACCTTTGGTGTGGCAGTTTTTTGGGAAGAAATAATGTTTTTTGAGTCTCACAACAATCCATGTATCAATGGCGGCCAAGAATGTGGATGCGTTGGAGGAAAGCCATGAGGGGGAGATGAACCAAATAAAAGCAATGGTGGAGGATAAAATTTCCTCCATGGAAGAGCAATTTTCTAACTTACGTGACATGGTAAAGAAAATGTTGGATCTCCACAACCAAGTGACGGCATTAGAGGCAAGAGTGCGAGAAGAAAAAAAATATGAATTCTAAAATTCGTAGGAACAAAAATGAGGTGGAGATCATCTAGGGAGAAGAGAAAAAACCCCATATGGAGCCTTTCCAGAGGGACGAGAGAGGAGGTAGGTATGGGGAGAGGCGTGGATATATGGGAAAGGAGCAAAGGGATGTTAATTTTGAACAAAGGGAGGTAGATCATGGCCGCCGAGGTGTTGATTTTGAAGGAAGGATAAGGATTTGGGTATGAATGTCTGAGGGATGATCGGGACACTTGGGGAGGACCACCCACTTGAGAAGCGAAAATTATGGAGGAATCAAGGGAAATGGGGGAGATCCGAAGGTCCAAAAACTTGATTTCAGAACAAAGCAACAAATATAAAGAGGAGGATGACAATTGGAAGATGGTTAAGAATTTTAAATTAAGGCCAAGAGTGGGAATTTTCTAGTGGAGACTAATTCACAAAGCAATTCCTTCAAATGAATTCTTGATGTACGGAAATAATTATCAATCAAAATGGATGTCCGAGAGGGTGTAGTGCAGTTGAGGATGCTTGAGCACATAGCAGTTCCACTGTTTTTTCTTCAGAGAAGTTATTAAGACCATTAATAAGTGGGGGTACAGGATCCCTACTATATCAGATTTGAAGAATTGCTATAAGAGCTGTCAGATTTGTCTAAATCTAATCCTTTCATGGGTAATTTGTACTGTTCAGCTGTCTTCTTTTCTTGGAAAAGTAGAAATAAGCTAGGTGCACGGTAATAAGGAGGACAGTCTACATGTAATAGCAGCTAATGCTATTAAGCTTTGCTTCATCCTCGTACAGCCATGATCTAATTTCGGTCAACTGAGGATTCTAATCAGCTAAGGCTGTTTTCAACCTTTTGGAACCCCCCTCCAACCGAAATGGATCAAGCTTAATGTGGATGCATCTCTTGGTATGGATTATACTGCTGGAGTAGGAGGCGTAATTAGAGACAACAAAGGTAGATTTTTGTTTTCCTTTGGTTTCAAACGTCTACATTTGGGATATCTCGGCTTTGGAGATGGAAGCTATCATTGCCTTGAAGAAGGTAGTTCAAGAATGGATGTATTAAGCAAAAGGAATCATTATCGAGGGAGATAATTATAATGTCAAGAAGCAAATTCAGAAGGTCATAAAGGAAGGAAAAACCGAAGGTAATAGCTCTAGTACACTTGATTTTTTCTTTCTTAGAAATTTCAATCAAGTTATTATTCAATTTGTGCAATGGGGGTGTAATAAGTTAGCCGGTTGTTATGCTAACTATGCTTGTTTTGGCACTTTTATTTGGGATAATTTGGTAAACAATAACATTCCTCCTATTTTTTACTAATTGTTGAAGGAGGAATGTGATAGATTTTACTTCTCTTAGGTCTCTGTTTTTTTAGATTAATAAAATTGCTATTGACATTTCTTCAAAGAAAAAAAGGTCCAGAAATTGAAGATGCTAATTTTTTAAGGGGGTGATGCACATGGATGGATTTACAGGGTAGAAAGGTATTTTGCCGCCAACGGGTTGACAGAGGAGGAGAAATTGACGACAGCCAGTCTATGCTTTCAGGGAAAGGCATTGTTGTGGTACAAATGGAGGGACATGAGGCAACATATTCGAAGCTGGAGGGAGTTCAAGGATTGCTTACTAGAACATTTCTGAATCGGTAGGAGGGGGAGGGGGGACTTCTATGAGTAATTCATCACCCTAACGCAGCAAGGTTCTATAGCAGAGTACCGTGATAGATTTGAGTAATTAGCTAGCAAACTAGTTCGACTTTTCAAGACTATGCTGGAGGGGAATTTCACGAAGGGCTCAAGCCCAAGATCTGAGCGACTGCTAGAGTGATGAAGCCGCGTTACTTAGGAGAGGCCATGGAGCTGGTGCAGTTGGTAAAGGATCAAAAGTATATGGAGAGAGGAGCCAAGGGAAGCATCTCAGGGGGATCCATATAGGATGACCACAACTTTCTTACTCCCAAGGGACCAGCACCACAAAGCCTGCATGAGGCCCTAAAGAAGAAGCCTGGAAGAGGGGAATTTGGGTGGAACTTCGAGAAGCCGATTGAGGAGTTGTAGAAGAATAGGGCAAAGGGATTGTGCTTCAAGTCTGATGAGAGGTATACGCCAGAGCATATTTGTAAGTATCAAACTCTTCAGGTTTCTCACCATCTTTGATGATGAGAAAGCTGAGGGAGGTGATGATGAGATAGGGATAGAAGTAGAGGAGAAGCTTCATCTGGGCATGACAAAAGTCTCCTTGAACTCAATGGTGGGGTTCAACCCGAATCACACCAAGAAAGTGAAGGCGGAGATAGCAGATAGAGAGGTGGTGATGCTGCTAGATAGTGGGGCTACCAATAATTATATCTTTAATCTGGTCGTTGACCAGTTGGGAGTGAAATTGGTGGACACTGCAGGTTATGGGGTGATGATGAGCACTAGAAAGGTGGAAAGGGGTATAAGAGTGTTTAGGGGAGTAGTGTTGACTATTCAGGCGATTTAGATGAGGGAAAATTTTCTCCCATTAGAGTTGGGGAGCTCTGATGTCATCTTAGATATGAAGCGGCTGCAGGCCTTGGGAGATACCAAGGTCAATTGGGGAGCACTAAGGATGGAACTGGCGGTGGAGGGATAAAGGATGGTGATCTAGGGAGATGCAGTGTTGTCCATGGCCGAGGAATCTCTCAAATCCATGATCAGGACCATACAGGAGGTGGGAGGAGAATTTTTTGTGGAACTACAAAGCTTGGAAGGGGTTAGCTTGTGGAAAGGGGGAGACATTCCTCTTTCAGTGCAGCCACTCATATAACAGTTCAGTGAGGTTTTTCATCTGCCTCAAGGCTTACCACCACCCAGAGAGCAGAAGTATGTAATTAATTTGAAGGAAGGGATGTCACCGATTAGTATATGGCCATACTGCTATCCTCAGATTTAGAACGATGAGATTGAGAAGTTGATCAAAGAAATGTTAGAGGCGAGGATCATCAGGCCGAGTGTGAGCCCATTTTTAGCCCAGTTTTACTAATCAAGAAGGATGAGAGCTAGAGCTTTTGTGTGGACTACAAGGCCTTGAATAAGGAGACTATGCCGGATAAGTTCCCCATTCCGGTGATCAATGAGTTACTAGATGATTTGTATGGAGCAGTGGTGTTTTCCAAAATGTACAAGAAGACGGGTTACCATCAAATCAGGATGAGAGAGGAGGATATTCAGAAGACAACCTTTAGGACACACGAGGGGCACTACAAGTTCTTGGTGATGATGTCGTTTAGCCTTACTATTGCTCCTACTACTTTCAAGTCCCTCATGAACATGGTGGTCAAACCGTACCTCCGGAAATTTGTATTAGTTTTCTTTGATGACATACTTGTTGTTGACCTCCAATAAGAAAAAAAGAGAGAAAAAAAGCCAAATAATCATACCTCTGCTTCACCTGTCGAAGCCCATATCCTGTCGGATATCCTGCAAGATCGCCGCATCTAGAGTGACTCATGCCCTGTGGCGCTGAACTGTCGCTGCGTCATGATCTCCCGCTTTCCTCAATCGCGCGTCCACAGGCGTCAATAAAACGAAGGTGAAGAGAGGGGCTTAGTTCGGCTTCTTCTCCGCATATCCCATGCATAAACCTCAGAGCCGATCTCTCTGTCTATTGCCTGCCTAGTTTGCAAGATGAAGCCATGTCCGTTTCTCCACCCACAATCCCTAACCGAAAGCTCTAACAGAGCCGCTCTCATAGAGCCTTCATTGTGTCTGAACTCCATCGATCGAACCTCCACTCCACCTTACATCTTCTTCTCCTCCTCCCACAGTGAAGCCAAGCCGGCATCTCCACTCAACCTCAAAGCCAAAGACCCTTTCTCTATCCCGACCCATAGCTCCCGCCTCCTCCTTCCTCTCGAATCCTCCTCTTCACCCAATCCATCCCTCGTCGAATTCAACACCAAGCCAAGGCCAAACCTCATACGCCTCCACCTCCCAGTTCTTAGAGAGAGAGAGAGAGAGAGAGAGAGAGGAAGCCCCCTACATACCTAGTTGAAGTCTCACCCAACCTCCACTCCGACGCTAGAGACCTCGAGGATAGCAAAAAAAAAGAATGAAAATATTTCAAAAAAAAAGAGAGAAAATATTCCAAAAAATAAGAAAGAAAGAGAAAAAAAAGAGAGTGAAAAAAGAGATTCTTGTATTTTGTGTGCCACCCCGTCGTCGCCAATTCAACATCGCGCAAGTATAACGTTTCTAACTTTAAAAAACTCTTTCTCAGCGCTTGCAACGCGACGAATGACCACCTATGCACTTCTTTCTCTAGCGTGGTAGGAGGAAATTCATTGCGATGCATATGCGATGAGACATGTAATCTCCTAAAACCCCGTTTTTGGTGTTAGCAGTGCACCAGAAGACCAACTCAAGCATGTTTTTCTCTAGAGTGATGGGAAGGAAATCCGATGCGACGCCTACGGCAAGGTGGTGGGGACAAATATAAAACTGTGCATTTTTTGAACTGGCACCCGAATACCCATGCACGCCTTTCTCTGGTGTGGTGGGGGATGAAAATTACGGCCGCGGTGTCCTATGACATTAACCGTGCACGCTTTTCTCTAGCGTGGCGGGAGGCTTAGTTTCTTGTAGTTTCCCCTAAATGAGCGAGACGCCGGGAGGCTGTCAAAATTTTGTCTAAAGAAGACAAGGACTTGAACCCGAATATGCAATGAATTCTAATGAATTAAACCCAAACTTGAACAAGAAGCATTAAGAACTTGTAATTCAATATGATAACAAAGACTTGTAAACTTGGACTTGCAACAAATGACAACAAATGACAACAAATTTGATTCATATTTGAACTTGCAAGGACTACAAGGGACATAACTTGAACATATTTTGAACAACATGGGACTCGAATGGAAGAGGTTCATCAAGAGCCTGAACTATACTTGAACTCAAATGAGCTATGTGCAAGGAGTTCTGACTTGAACTTGAACATGGCAAAAGACTTAAAGAAAGATAGCTTGAACTTCATTTGAACTTAATCTAAACCATGGTGGACTAAACTTGAATT
The DNA here is from genome assembly GCA_016618105.1 of Dendrobium huoshanense. Classification (NCBI taxonomy): domain Eukaryota; kingdom Viridiplantae; phylum Streptophyta; class Magnoliopsida; order Asparagales; family Orchidaceae; genus Dendrobium; species Dendrobium huoshanense. Next base: position 21,206,715 of record CM028357.1, read on the forward strand.
GAATAAAATACAAAGGAGCATATATGGAGCTTGTGGTGAAAGCAATAACCATAGAACCTACAAACATCATTTACTCACAAATGATGATAAAGACTCATGCAATCAAATGCCACTAGAAGGGTTTGATATGCAATAAGCATAATAAGTCTTCATGCTCAATGGAATGTGAATATCAAACAAATGTTGAGTATTAAGCCCCTACACATGTTGTAAACCATCCCCAAGGCCAAAGAACTTGCACGATCAATTTGTTTGCAAGTGATAAGAAGATTCAAATGAGGGTTGATTTGTAGCTAATGTCAAGGGATTCACAAACAAATCTGTCAATCCGCTTGCAATTGATGGGGGGAGCAATACACAATGAATGCAACACATCCACAAGAAAAGTGGAGAGGTCGCAAGGAAAATAGTTATCTAATATCAATGATAGCTAATGGGTATCTATCTCACAAATATATAACAGTTTTAACAAATACTGAAATACATGAAAGCAAATATATTTGTCCCATGCAAGTGGAGGGATTTGATATTCAAATGAACAAGCAAGGATTCATATATATCACTCAGGAGCAATGACCAGGGGATTCATGTATGAATAAGGAAGCCCGCTACAAAGAGCCTTGGACACCACTTGCTACAAAATGGGGTCTCTAATCAATGATACAATTTATTCATGAGGGAGGTAGAGGGATCTAACTTCTCTACAAGAAACATAGTAAACACATTAGCCCGCTTATGAGTGATGACGATGGCTAAGACATGAAAGTAACGACTCCCCTACAACTGACATTAGATATCTAATGGATACAAACAACAGCTATCACAATTACTAAAAGATACACAAGCAAATGTAACAAATCGTCAATCAACATATATGGGGATATTATTGATGAATGCAATCCATTCAGCAATCTATGTTAATATGCATATAAAAGGTGCTGAATCTACCCACAAACAACGGTAGTAGAGATATTCCATGGAGGGTGGATCCCTTATGAACAACCTAAAATTTGTAATTGATATAGTGGTTGTGCTCACAAGTCATGGTACTGGGTATGTTACAATTATGATGAATTCTCCTATAAATATGGATGAAGAAATACAAAAAATGCAAGCACCTACAGGCTAAAGTAGGAGATTCGTTAGTGCACTACAATCCACTTGCAGAAAATAACAAGTAGTGCACGACAGTCTACCTATACAAAATAGTGAACAACTCAATTCAGAAGCTGCTACGCCACGCCACCGGATCTACAACATCTATATAAGCGGACAAAAAGTGTTTACAAATATCTCAAAATACTCCCGCACATACACCGTAATTTATATACACATAGGTACACAAAAGGGGTAAATATAATCAAACCCGCATGGGCCCCGGCGAGCGTGTTGTAGGAACATACGTGACGTCTAGGGATGTTGCGCGGGTCAATAAATTTGAAATCGATCTTCCTAAGCAGGTAGATAGGAGTCGACAAGGCTCAATAAATGATCACAAAAATGCCCCCAAACACCCGCATGGGTCCCGACAAGCATGTTTTTTGAAACACACGTGACCTCTAGGGATGCTGCATAGGTCAGTAAATAAAACCAAGTTCGAGCCCGATCCTTCTATGCAGGTAGATAGGATTTGATACGGATCGAACCATTAAATAAATATATGGTCACGAGGTCGACTGAGATATTTATTTTATACATTCATATTAGGCCTTCAAGGCCTTAAATAAAGAAAACTTACAAACAAAGGCATAAAGCCGACGAAACTCGATCTCCTATCAGCAAGTTGATAGGGTCGACAAGGTTAAATCCATAAAAATAGAAATGACCCCTTACACCTGGATGATGGCCATGTTGAATGCAAATCTCAATTGGAGGGGTGATTCAAACACTTTCAAGTGCCTCCTAAATTTCTAAATGCCCATCAAAACTTCAAAACTCTACCAAAATCTCCAAAATTTCAAATCCCAAGATATTTAAAAATCAAAATTCAACCATCAAATCATTTAAAGCAAATTACATCCATCATCCACAATAGTTTGTCGAGGTGGATAAATTAAAATTTACTTCAACTCACATAGAGCTAATGCCTAGTCAAAAATATCACTAGGATCCATTCTCAAACCATCTCCAACTAGTAAGGACATGGTACATGTCCTCTAACTGCCGGCTTTGCCACCAAATGGCACCGTAGGATAAACGATTATGACCAAGGGCCCTCTGAACCGAGTGGTTTTACCGCTAAATGGCACCACGAAATATCGGTTATGGCCAAAGCCAATACGTTCCTTAATGGCATCAAATCCTTGAGATATGAATCAATAGGATATAATTGATAGGTCACAAATCCCTCTGTTAGCTAAGGTGGATTCAAATTTGTCCCCCTTAAACAAACACTCACCCCAGCCAGGTCTACAAGGTCCCCTCGGACGAAGCAATCCATGGTTGCCGACAAGGATCCTTCTGTCAGTTTGGGTCGATTACTTCCTCTGACTAAGTAGACCAAGGACCACGATGGCCCGGGATGACAAAACCATGGGATCTTGATCAGATCCATAATCTATTCCCCCACCATCCTCTTTAAGTACTAAATGGTGAAATTTTTAGTTTTAAATACAAAACGTTCAATTCAAATTTTCAAACATCCAAGCTTTCCAAATTCTCAAATCCAAGCTCATGTTGCTACTATATGTCAGATACTATGTATCTCTACGTATCTGATTGATGACTAGCCTTAATTGAAAGTTCTCTCTCATGATTGAGAGAGATAATTAACTATAGGGCTTGCGCCTATAGGAAACCAGAACTTAGATCATAAAGTCCTCGCAAAATGAGGGCAAAATCTCTGGGTAGTGTCTTATCTACAAACTCATATGCCTTTCAAAATTTACCCCGAAATTTAATTCCGTTAAAACTCCCCCGAAATAAAAAGCAAACAGTCGGGTGGAGGTCGGGGCCGAATTTTCAGAGCCCACACTTGTGTATAACAGGACCAAGGAGGAGCATCTGAGCATTTGAGGGTGGTCTTAGGAGTTCTACATGAGCGTCAGCTAAGGGCCAACCTGAAGAAGTGCAGCTTTGCATAGACTAGTGTGAAGTACTTGGGGCACGAGGTGTCTCAGGAGTGGGTGGCAACCGATCAAACCAAAATTGAAGCATTGCAGAAGTGGCCTCTACCTAAGAACTTCAGAGAGTTGATGGGCTTTCTAGGTTTGACTAGTTTTACAGAAGGTTCGTGAGGGGGTATAATAACATAGCCTGGCCCTTAACAGAGCAGCTAAAGAATGATAATTTCTTATAGGGAGAGGGGAGAGGAAGTTACCTAAGCTTTTGAGAGACTAAAAAAGGCCATAACCATAGTATCAATTTTGGCTCTACTAGATTTCAATCAAACCTTTGTAATGGAGATAGAAGCATCAGGATACATGTTGGGGGGGGCAGTGCTCATGCAAAATCATAAACCCATAGCCTACTTTTGCCAAATGTTGACAGCCACGGCTAGGTTGAAGTCAGTATATGAGAGGGAATGATGACCATCATGTTAGCCATTCAGAAGTGGCGTCCATACCTTCCAGGTAGGCACTTCATCATTAGGACAAACCAGAGAAGCTTGAAATACTTGTTAGAGCAGAGAATGGTGATCGAGGAACATCAGAGGTGGTTGTCCAAACTATTGGGATACTATTTTGAGATCCATTATATACCAGTATTGGAGAATAAGGCGACTGATGCCACATCAAGGTGTGTAGGAGAGCTCCAGGAGAAGGCCATTTCAATACCACTAATGGTGATTGACGGGCTATCAAAGAAGAATGTGTGTAGGTCGAGGAGCTGAGGAAGATTAGGAGGGATTTATTAAAGGATGGGAGAAGCCACCTAGAATACTTTATCGTGGGAGAAAGGCTACTGTAACAAGGGAGATTTGTGATGCCACGAACCTCTATTCATATTTCCCAACTGCTGTAGGAGTTTCACGGGAGCGCGGTTGGAGGCCATTTGGGGGTGCAGAAGATTGACAGCTGAATTATACTAGAAAGGGATGGATAAGAATGTGGAGGAGATAGGGGCTAAGTGTGAGGTGTACTAGAGAAATAAGTTCATGGCTATGGCTCCAGGGGGTTTACTTCAACCCTTAGTACTTCTTGACAGGGAATGGGAGGTGTCCATGGATTTCATAGATGGTTAACCAAGATCTGAGAGATTCTCTGTGATTATAGTGGTGATTGACAGACTGAGTAAATATGCACATTTAATTCCCTTATGACACTCATACACCGTAGTTAGAATACCTACAACATTCATCAGAGAGGTGGTTAGATTGCATGGGATCCTAGAGTGGATAGTCTCTCTGACTGAGATAAGGTGTTTCTCAGTTAGTTTTGGAGGGAGTTGTTCAGGTTGCAGGATACAATTCTGAAGAGAAGTACCACCTACCACCCTCAGGCGAACGAGTAGATGGAGGTAGTCAACACTAGCTTGGAGACTTATGATGATTTGCATCAGAAATACCATGGATGTGGGTCAAGTGGTTAGCAGCAGAATATTGGTACAACACACCATACTACTCAGCTTCTCAGATGACCCCTTTCAAAGTAATGTGCGGAATGGACAGCCCATAATTAGTGCATTTTGGGCAGGGGAGCATACCAGTCTCCTCAGTAGAACAATACTTTGAGGGAAGGGATAGAGTGTTAGAGAAATTTAAAAAATACCTATTGAGGGTACAACAGATCATGAAGAAGCTGGCTGATGGACACAGGAATGACATTCAGTTCCAAGTGGCGGACAGTATGTGGGGCCCAACCCTCTTAATTGTGGTGTAATGGGTTTAATTGAGAAGGATTTGAGAGGGAAAATTCAAATTCTATGGGCAATTTAGGGATTTGTTGTTTGTTTTTTCTTTAAGTAGTATTTTTGTTATAGGGTTAAGGTTATATTCTATGTTTTGCAAAATTTGGTGCTTTTTAGGTTTAGCTTGGGCTCTAGTCTCTGGCTAGAGATTGGGAGAGTATGATCTTCCTCTCCTACTTAAGATCCAATTGAATCTCACTATTTTCTTTCATTTACTATCAAATTAAAAGTTTTTCCCTCTGTTATTTTTTTGTTTTCTCTAAAAAAATGCTTGAAAGCATGATGAATTAGTGATTTCTGTAGTAAAATTATGTGTTTTCTCTTATTTCCTATCAGACATCATTTGAAGCAAGGAAAGTAAGAACACAAGCCAAACTAATTTCTAAATAATATGTTGAGAGATTAAAACAACTATTTTTTTTGTTGCGACAAATGAAACTAGAGTTATGAGTCTTACAGAATAGCGTTCTTGTCCATCTAATACAACACGGTGCAGTGTGGATCTGCACATAAAAATGAACTTATAAAACTTATATATAAATGAAAGCCAAATAAGGATATGTTATAGCTTAGAACTAAATCAAATAACATTACATTAAAAGTGCAATTTGAGATTATGTTCGCTATTACCAAGCAAAAGGACAAAATCAATAAAAATTATATTGGTATAGAATACAAGTTCAGAGTTGTGCACTTACAAAATATGAAAACATGATATTGGAATTAAAAAAAAGAGAACACATTACAGCGCAAAATAACAACTTCTCTTAAAGGATCTAGATAATATAAATGATAGAAAAATCTACTATAATTACTTAAAATTCGTATAAACATTAAAAGAATGAACATACAATAAAAAGAAAAGTTTTCATCATTGTGGGTATAAAAAAATATTTTTTTTATCGCACTTTTTTTTGTTGCTGAGCAAAGATTCTTAATAGGACACAATGAAGAAAAAAGATTTATGTAGTCAACCCCATCTTATGGGATAAAGGCTTCTCGATATTGTTGTTGTCAAGTAAGGCTTAATGTGTCTCTCATCTCCCTCTTCCATGCCTACGTTTTAACTGACAAGAAGAGTCATGGAAAACTTTAAAACCTATGAAGTCCTAAAATATAATGAATTTATGTGTATCCTGACAATATAATTTTCTATATTATAACCAAAACGTTACATGCTGACATGAAATTGGACATTAATGTAGAATAACTAGCAAGGTCAGTGTAGATATAGTTGTCAAATGGAAAGGTTATCTCATGTGTGACTAAATATTGAAGAATACCTTTGATATTTCAATTGCAATAGTTTAATAAAATGAGATAAAGATTTGAAGAAGGAAAACAACCTCACTAAGGGGAGTGATACCTGAAGACATCATTACTCAACCGCTCGAGCAAATCACCAATATTGATAATGAAACCACTGGAATGCCAAAAATCATGTGTCAAAGTCAAAAAATGATATTCAAGCAACTCTAGTTTGATGGTAGCAAAAGAGAGGATAAAACCAATTAAACTCTACATTCATATCCTATATTCCTGAAAGACACGGATTATTATCTTTTCTTCAAAAATGGATAAAAGAAAATCAAGATAGTTGAGTTTTTTCTACACTAAAAGCTCAACACTACTACTAAATTGCTGAACTTACTGTAAAAGTAAGAATATGTAGTATTTATAGGCAAAGCTCAGCGAGAATTTCACACCCAGAACCTGGACACTAGCAAAGGGACAATACAAAGTCAATTCGTTCAGATTCAAGGTGGTGACTCTTCAAACAAAGCTCAATTGACAGCAGAAGAAATATAATTTCCCCAGCTTGAACATGGAGCATGAATCTAATCAGGTTCAGATTAGCTATCCGTAATGTGAACTAAGTAGAAACAGTGAAGAAGAACAAGCAATAGAAAGCTTCCTATTTGTAGAAGAAAGACTAACCCTTTCAAAGGAGCAACATCTTCCCATATCCGAGGTCGGGCATCCTTATCCTTACATATCTAGAGTGGGTACAACACATAGTATTAATATCGTTGATGAATGAACAAGAGCACACAGGGACACTCTACAGTGACCAAAATTTCACAGGTTACCTGAAGACCGGCCACATCATCAGTGGCCAAGAGATTAATCAAACCAAAATCAGAATGAGCACCACATCCATATATTCCCCTTGCAGGATCAGAAATTTTCCCTGAATGTCATGATAAATAAAGACACAATCCGCACTTATCCCATCAATGATCAAGAAAAACGGACATCAGGAGAACAACTAAAAAAGTCCTGAAAAGGTGCCTAAATCACCTTCATAGTGAAGAAGCTTCAATGTCGCCAGGGGCTCACCAAGCATTTCTGGTTTATCAAAGAAGCCAGCATCTAAATCAAGTGTAAGAGCTATAATCTTAGCAATTTCCCTGGACAATCTCCTGTACAGATGTGAAAATAATATCTGAATCTTAAGATAAGAAATGCTAACCGCTGCATCTTTGTTTGTACCGTAACATTTTGGCATTGGTTTAAAATATCAAAGTAAGCTCAAAGAGGGCTCAAATGAAATACAAATAGTACAACAACATTGGATTACACAAGAAAAAGGCTAGCATCAAATAGAGGCTGGCTTCAACCAATGCTTCAGCTAATTAGAGGTAAATTTCAGAGTCCCATGACTGTATTTGGCATTTTTAGTCTCAAAGTATCATATTGCTTAAATTTATCTCCTCCACTACTATACATAACTGATCCAAAATACTCTCTTTGGGAATCATTTCGGATTAATTATGTAAAGTTGAGGGGGTAACTTTGAGATTAAATTAGTCACATATGAATTATTTGAGGACTATGTTGATATTTTCTGTTTTAGTAAAATACCACCAACAAATATAAGCATATAGATTTACTCTTGTCCAAAGTAGGATGAACACATTGCTAATTCGGACCTCTTCTATGACTAGCGATTTCACAAACACTAGCGAGAGTCTTTCTCAATGCTGGCAATCCTCTTATAGCTTCTATGACATCAACTTCCTCTACAAGCCTCTATAATGACTTCAATTTTCTCTTCCTCAACTTCCTTTTGTGACTGTGGTTCTCGATTTCCTCTACTCCTATTCCTTCTCCGTCACCTACTTCACACTCATCTTTTTATCTCTTGCGACTTCCCCTACCTTCAACATCTCTACTACAATTGCAGGACTTGTAGACATCATGAGACTTCTGACTTTCTATTAACTCGATACTAAAATAGTATATCTTTGTGCACTTTAAATGATTTTCGGTATTATTTTTGTATTTCATGTGCATTATTCATTTATGAATCATCCGACTACATCAATTATTTCGAGATTAAATTGACATCACAGAATATATTTCAAAGTGCAAAGTGCAAGGAGAAATATTTGTGGTGATTATGCAGCTAGATGGGCATTTAAACTAATGAGCATGATTTTGTGTGACACAGTGCTATTCTAGGCACCACGACACCATGACATTTATAAACATCAAGTATTCATAGAGCAATGGCGTCATGACTATGTTCTAAGTCATTATGGGCATCACAAAGAGAGCAGGTGATGCCATGGTGGCAACTATAGCGCTACTATAACAATTTTGATAAACTATCCTAAATATACCTATTTTGGAGCCGATTTCGGGGTGAATTTATGAAATATGAATTTGAATTTTTGCAGAAATATATATGATCAAATTTTTAGATATTTGGGAGATCATGATTCTGATTATGAGTATGATGTTATAATTGTTATTGTTATTGTTGTTATTATTCTTGTTATTGTTATTGTTATTATTCCTATTTTTGTTATTGTTATTATTCATGTTATTATTATTATTATTATTATTATTATTATTATTATTATTATTATTATTATTATTATTATTATTATTATTACTATTAAGCTAATTTTAAAAAATAGAAATTAAAACTAATTCTTAAATTCATAACAAATATTTATTTATATTAATCGTGCATCATACATTCGCCAAATTATCATCGTTCCCGCACGTCAAATCCACCTTGATTCGTGCAAGTGAAAATTCAATTTTGCCAATCGATGACCCCGGCCAATACAGGTGTCAATCTTAACTATTTCAGCTGTCCCGAACACGTCGAAGCTGTTCTTTTTGGAAACCGATGTCATTTATGCAACGTTGACTTTTGGTCGACATGCTTTGACCGACTTTCATGGGATGTTGTGCACCATTGGCTGTTGTTTTCATCATGCACAATTGCTTCAGCGTTGGAGTTGATATTGGGGTTAGCATAACTAAACATTTTTTAGTGTTTTTCATGTACAAGTGTGATGCTTGATCGTATTATTTGGTAATTTCCATCCTTCAACTTTTTCTTTTTGATAAATCTTGTTGGTGGTTTTCATGTGTGATTTAAATTAGTCATGCTAAATACAATCTAGATTTCAATGAACTCTTTGATTCTCTATTAGATTTTATGGTTTCCCAGGTTCAGAACTATTATGCATTATTCTAGCATAGAATTATTGAAATGTTATTTGAATTAAAACATTAAATTTTCTCTAGTTTACTCTCATACAAAAAATTATTAAGATTAAAAGTCCGTGCCTTACGAGATTTTGTGTGTGTATAATGATTTTGTACAACTCATATTAGATGTGCATTAAAACTATAGGCGCTAACGAAACCTACATAAATTGCACAAGTGTGGGCTCCGAAAATTCGGCCCCGGCCTCCCCGTCGCGCGATTGTTGCTTTTTCTTTTCGGCGAGGGAGTTTTAATGGAATAAGTTCCGAGGTAAATTTTGAAAGGCAAATGGGTTTGTAGATAAGACACTACCCCAGAGATTTCGCTCTCATTTTGTAAGGACTTTATGATCTGAGTTCTGGTTTCCTATAGGCGCAAGCCCCTATAGTTAATTACCCCTCTCGATCACGAGAGAAAACTTTCGATTAAGTCTAGTTGTCAGTCACATATGTAGAGATACGTGTTATCTGACATATAGTAGCAGCAATGGATTTAGGTATTTGAAATGTTTGGAAGTTTGGAAATTTGGAAAATTTGATATTTAAAATAGAAATTGCACCATCTTGCACTTAAAGCAGATGGTGGGGGAATGGATGATAGATCCGATCAAGATCCCATGGTTCCGTCTTCACGGACCATCGTGATCCCTGGTCTACTTAGTTAGAGGAGCTAGTCGACCCAACCTGACAGAAGGATCCTTGTCGGCAGCCATGGGTTGCTTCGTCCAATGAGACCTTGTAGTGGGGTGGATATTTGCCTAAGGGGATAAATTTAAATCCACCTTAACTAATAAAGGGCTTTGTTCCCTATCAATCATATCCTATTTATTCATATCTCAAGGATTTGATGCCATTATGGAACATATCGTGGTGCCATTTGGCAGCAAAACCACTAGGTTCAGAGGGCCCCGGGTCATAACCGTTTACCTGCAGTGCCATTTGGCGGCAAAATCGCCGGTTAGAGGACACGTACCACCATCCTTACTGGCAAGAGATTATTTGAGAATTGATCCTAGTGATATTTTCGACTAGGCATTTGGCTTTGTGAGCAGAAGTAAATTTTAATTTGTCGACCTTGACAAACTGTTGCAGAGGGTTGATCGATTTTGCTTTAAGCATTGATGGATTTATTTCAATTTTAAATATTTTGGGATTTTAGGATTTTGAGATTTTTTGATTTTGATAGGCACTTGGATATTTGGGAGACATTTAAAAAATATTTGTGAACCCCTCCGGTTGAGATAAACATTCAACACGGTCATCATCGGGGTGTTTAGAGGCATTTGAAATTATTTAAGTCTTGAACCTTGTCGACCCTATCGACTTGCCGATAGAGGATCGGGTTTCGTAGGCTTTATGCCTTTATTAATGAATTTATATTGTTATAGGTCTTCAAGGCCTAATATGAATGTATTAAAATAAATACATCGGTGGCTACAACCGTATATTTGTTTGAAGATTCGAACCCTGTCGACTCTTACAGATCCGTATAAAAGGATCGGGTTCGAACTTGAATTCACTTATCGACCCGCGCAGCATCCCTAGACGTGTGTACCAATAACACGCTCGTCGGGGCCCATGCGGGTGTTTGGGGGGCATTTTATAATTGAACCCTATCAACACTTTTTATCTACTTAGAAGGATCGAGTTCAAATTTAATAGCTCGCGCAGCATCCTTAGACGTCGCGTGTGTACCAATAACACGCTCGTCGGGGCCCATGCGGGTTTTATAATTGCTTTTATCCCTTTTAGTGTATCTATGTGTATACAAACTATTGTGCACATGCGATGGTACTTTGAAAGTATTTGTAGGCGTCTTCTGTCCGCTTGCATAGAAGTTGTGGATTTGGTGGCATGACGTTGTAAATCATAGACGCCTTCTGTCTGCTTGTATAAGTGTTGCAGATCCGGTGGCATGACATTGCAACTTTTGAATAGAGTTATTCGCTGCTTCGTACAGGTAGACTGTCGTACACTACTCATTGCCTTATGCAGGTGGATCGTCGTGTACCAACTGATCTCCTGCCTTAAGTTCTAGAAGCTCATAGGAACTTGTGTTTTTTATGCATTCTGCTGTGATTTTGGTTTTTACAATACATCCACTACTGCTGGAGATAGATGTATTCATCCTTAGACTAAAGTTGACTATAGGATACTGCATTTATTATAGTCTTTATGTATCTACACAGGGGTGGCACGTTATACACACATTTATGTCAGTAGAGAGATTGTATGCATTACAGATCTTTTGGAGTTGAATTGTTGCTGATCATACGAACTTCCACATTTTACTCCATGACTTGTACGAAATCTTCTTCTATTATATTGCTTGTAAGGTTGAATATGATTGATTGTAGGAGTGTTGTGACATTCATCACCTTCATTTGAGTTGTACGGCTTGTATGAAGTTCATTTGCATCAAACTACTTCAAGTAAATTACATCGAAGCCCACAAATTCTTAGCATATGCTTGTGTATGAATTGTTACAATCATTCATACTCTTTATAGATTATTCAAGCCAAATAATTTACATGATCCTTCACTATCATTTGTGAGTGAATGATGCTAGAAGTCACACAATCTTCATTATCCTTGAACATAACTTGTAGTTTGAGAGGGACTTCATTGTTTGGATGATAATTTTACTAAGCACCTTGTGTCGATTGCTTGGCACCAATCATCTTCAATTCACTTTCAATCACTTAAGAGCATGATAGAGGAACATTGCTTCTATTTATGGCATGCCTCATTTTTGTTCAATCAATCGTCACTTAGGAGTGAATTATGCCCAATATTACAAATCAATTTTCATGCTCCAAAGTTCTCATATGGATGGCTTTGTAACCAAGCCATTCCTTCTAACAATTTTCTTTTTGCATATTCACCAAAATCTTCATTACAATTGAGATGATGATTGCAATTTTTCATTGACCAAAAAAAAATTCATGTTAAAGCATATGATCAATTCATGTATGAATCTTTGATTTTATTAATCATATAGTTTATGATTTTTTTTTACTTTAAACATTAAGCTTTAATCCAAATTGGATTTAAAATCCTTTATTCAAAGCTCATTTGAATTCAAGTTTTGAGTTCAATGTTCTCATTTAGCTCATTTAATGTCAATATTCTAACTCAAGTTCAAGTTCAAAACATTGGAGCCTTGCTTCATGTTCAAATTCATCACATGTTCAAAGTCATTTGATTAAAATCCATTTAAGTACAAGATGATTTCTTCGTCATCCAAAAATTAGTGTTTGAGTTTAAGCTTGAAATCATTTATTTGGTTTTAAGTATCTTATTAATCATTTAAGTTTAGAATATGCTTCATGCAGTCCAAAATCAAGTCCCCTGCTGTCCAAGTAATGTCCAATATTTGCTCAAATCTGAGTCTGAGTTCAAGTCTAAGTTCTTGTCCACCTTGCAAGTTCAAGTCAAGCTCAAGTTCATCATTTTTTTTTAAGTCCTTGTCTTATTTTAGACAAAAATTCGGCAACCACCCGACGTCTCTCCCATTTAGGGGAAAAACTAAGAGGCCGTCTACCCGCCACGTCAACAAAGACGTGCACGGTTGGTGTTTGTGAGACCCCGCGGCGGTTTTTTTTTTTTTTTTTCCCACCACGTCAACAAAGGCGTGCATGGGATTTTTAAAAAAAGCAATTTTTGATTTCCCCCAGCTTGGAGGTACTTATGGGCGAACACGCCTCGCCGTAGGTGCCGCACTGGGGTCCCATCCCACCACGCGCAACAAAGGCGTGCATGGGTGGTTTTCCGGTCCGCCACAAACATTGAAGTAAGGTTTTTAGGTGATTACCCACCTCGTCGTAGGCGCCGCACCGAGGTTCCATCCCACCACGCGGAACAAAGGCGTGCATGGACGGTTTTCCGATCCGCCGCAAACAACGAAAATGGGAATCTAAGTTTTAGAAATATTCGTACCTTCGCGGGGTTGTGGTGTGACGACGATGACGACGGTGCAAAAGAAAAAACTCTCTTTCTTTTTTTTTCTGCTTTTTTTTTTTTTTGAAACTCTCCACATCTCTCCCTTTCTTTCTTTTTTTTTTTTTTTTTTTTGATCCCCCTCCTTTTTTAACATCTCTCTCGTTACATATATACAACACAATTTCATAGATTTTTGCTGTTAATAATGTCAACTGTTATTAATAAAAACAAAATAGCCATCACTGTATTTATCAATATAAAAGAAATAGCTACTGATGTCATATGCAAGAATAAGATCAAATGGAATTCATAGCAAAAGCAAGATTTTAACCTGTAGTGTGAGTTCTGAACGGTTATCAGAATGTAGTTATAGGAATCGCAAAGGGAAATAACATATGCACTTTTGAATGTGTGTATTACCATCTCAGTATTTAAATTGCTGAACCTTTGTTCATCAAAGACTATCTTCTATGCATTTCCTAACACTAAAGATACCACACTTAATATCCTTAGTCAACAGCAAGATAATTAAACCAAATAATGATAGCCATGATATAGATTATAAATAATGATGATTATTTAATGGCAACAGAAAAATAAGAAGTTAAATAGAACTAATATAGCATCAGGAATGAACCTTTTCTCTCCTGGGCTATTGGATATTGGCCGAATGGTATCAAGCTTAGAGTGAATGGACCACGTGGACTAATAGGCTAGTTTGAAATGGGTTGCTGTGGGCAGGTTATGTGGTAGAATGGTTTGGATTTATTGTTTTGTGGGAAAAGAGGCTTTGCAAGACAACAGTAAAGTGAAGATGCAACGCAACTCCCTTTTTTGACGTCAGTGTGGGTAAAGCAAAGAGAGATTCACGTGAAACATGAGTGTTGCTTGGATTTCGAACAGGGAAGTGGGGATTTAAATGGCTGAGGTGGAGTTTGAGTTCGACAAGCCTTGGGGAGGAGTGAGCAAGAGATAAAGAGAGAATATAAGGTAGAAAGTCAATGCCATCTCCTCCAGGAGTGGTGAAGAGATTCTACTCATGCACGTCTCCAGAAGAATTGAACAAATAGAAACCATATAAATTAAGTCCAAGTTTCCAGAGAAAATACACACTGCTGCTACTACGATCTCTCCAGCAAAGCTTCCAATCAAGCAAATGGATCGGGTGTAGAGGACAGAGAACGTGAGTGGGAGAGTCGGGTATGGGCTGTGGTGGACGGGGCTCTAGAGCGAGAAGGCTGCAGCTCTTTGAACTCGAACGGCGAAAAGGGCTTGTTGTTTAGCTGAGGGAAGAAGGTCTGTTGGTGGTGCTGTGAGGTGGATTTGGAGCCGTGGTCTTCAACCTGGGCGTGAGGAGGCAAAGATGGACAGGGACGGGAAGAGACTTCAGCCGTAGTGGGAGAGGAGTTCGGAAGAGCAAAGATCATAGAAGAGCCGCGAACTCGTTTAATTCATTTTAATGACCACAGAGGCCTCGTTGGAGATCAAGAGAAGGCTTTAGGGACTGTTTTCACATCTATTTGACGTGCCTTCAGCGGGATTTCAGGGGATTTTATCAGAGATTTGCACAGAGCTTTCGACGCCTCTAAGGTAATCAATTAATGTGATTTGAGTTTTCATTTTGACTTTTTCATTTTTGTATTAAATCTTTATTAAATTAAAATTCATGCTAATGCTCTATCATCATCACATTAATTGGAGTGGATGATAATACCTAAATCAGTCCAAAAATTGCATTGATTTGCGTGCTATGTTTTTTGTTTTATGTGCATTTTGCACCATTTAACCGCCGAATATTGAAATTGGATAAATTGATAGTACATTTAGGGTATTGCTGATGTCCCGGTCTCAACGAAGCAGTCCGTTTTGCGATCAGAATTCGATTGGACAACCTCGAGGCCTCTTTCCCTGATATGTGTGTTTTGCCTCGAATTTTGTGTCACCAATATGGATGCTTCAAATTGAATAAATAAAATATAGTTTTTAAAGGTTAAAAATGTTCCGGACGCAATAGTGAAGTCCGTTTCTCGATCTGACATCGTTTGAGCAACGACGAGGGTGCTTTTTACATGAGGCCGCCTCGATTTGCGTGCACAATCTCAATTAAACAAATTGATAGTGCATTTATGATATTTTCGTTGTTCCGAACACAACAACGCAGTCCATTCGTCAATCCGACGTCGTTTGAGCAACGACGAGGGTACTTTTTATATGGGGCCGCCTCCATTTGTGTGCACAATTTCAATTAAATAAATTGATAGTGCATTTTTGATATTGACGGTGTCCCGATTACAATGGCACTGTCCGTTTGTCGATCGGACGTCGTCCGAGCGTCTTCGAAGCCTCGTTTCCGTTGTAACGCAGGCCTTTATATCATATTTGCATCGACTAGAAATTCATCACCATCTCGGATGATCCAAATTTATTAAATAAAATGTATATTCTGATGGTCGGCGACGTTCCAGACGTAATGGCGTTGTTCGTTTCATGATCGAACATCATGACCGTCACCGTCGAGGCAAATTTCTCTCGTAATGCGTGTCTTCGCATTACATTGGAATTCGTGCCACCAATCTATATACTTTAAATTGAATAAACAAAATACAATTTTCATAGGTTGGCAACATTCCGGACGCAACGATGAAGTCTGTTCGTCGATTCGGGATCGTTTGATCAGTCTCGCGCTTTAATTTTGGGTGTCAGTCATCCCTTTTGACCGATCTCGTCCGATTTTACTGCGAGGGGCCTCGACCTAGCAGAATTCGAAGTCCTGATCGTAACGTCGACGTCCGTTTGGCAATCGAAGGTCATTTGAACCTTCAAGTGATGCATGGTGTTAAGGTGCGTAATGCTTTATTCACCTATTGGGGTCCTTTCTCGCTTGGTTTGAGTTATAGGGGTCAACAACAAGAATGATTAGTGAATTGAATAAAAACCTCGAAGATATTGTTTAGAGCAATAATACAAGCAATTATAAGATGTTATTTCTAGAAATTTGCCAGAAAAACCTTAAAACAGAGTTAGGGAGGATTGAAATAAAAACTAAATTCCGAAACATGTCTAAAAATATTGATCATAATTGCTTAAAAAAAACTACAAGCTTAAGTGTGGAATCTATCATTCACCTAAAGAAATTGCTAAATATATCTTTAAAAATTAATAAAAATTTGGTTGGTAAGTCTATCAAAAACAAAATATAGCAACAAAAGGTAAAAGATATATTACAAGGCCTCTTTGTGGTACTGCTCCATAACCTGCCTCCAGCCAGGTAAAATATCTTCAGAATACACAAATAAAATGGGACAACACGTTAGAATTAGAAAATTTTACATCTAGCTGAAAAAAATTCAACTCAGTGGTACTTGAAATTACAAAGTTGCATTTATAAGAAAATACATAGTGATCATGTAGATAAATAACAAGATCACAAGCTAAAGAAAATACAACAAATTAATGAAAAGTTTAATTTGAAAAAAAGACAACAAGAAATTGTTTCCTGAAGAGAAAACATACGGAACGTGCTCTAGTATGTTACCTTCTGAAGGCCACTGATTTGGACCATAAAAGGGCTTTTTTGCATCAGGCTCATCTTCAGGCACTTCAACACCTATGTAATATCCTTCTTTCAAGTCACCTAGAATATCCATGAATAACATATTCTAACATTCAAAAAATATATAAAGCTGTAGCCATATAAGGAAATGATTCAACCATCATCAAAGTAGACAAGTTAATTATGGAAGGGAAGGATATTTTGTGCATATAAAATTGAATCTTCAAGGTTGGAAAATGGAATTAATTAAATGATGACAAGGAGAATGCCTTAGGAAAATGGCATAGGCAAGCACCTTCCTTGCCTTAGCTGGTTTGCTGAAGAAAACTTTTTTTTTTAATTTGTATTTAGTTTACCTTCATCAACTTCCTGTTATACACCAAAAAGAGTGAAATTATAAGGAATTTTCCGTTTTTGTAGTCACCTTTTTTCTCTTTTTCTTTAGTAAGAGATATAGGATCTGTTCACTCTAAACGAATTGAAAGAGAGGAAAACGAAATGAAAATGTTAAGGGAATTGAATTGAAATTATTTTTCACCCAATTGTTTGGTTCAGGAGAAACTGAGCAAACAATTGAATTGAATTTTAAGATTTTAAATTATTGGATGAGATATTTTCTCTCTCTAGATTTTAGATCACAAAAATATATAGAAGAGAACACAAATTCAAAATTAGGTAAAAAAATAAAGGGCAGTTTTATATGGTGGAATAAATAGTTACTTTTTAAATCATGTTCATGAAAGTTAAATATACTTTGAAGAGACCATTATTATATATATATATATTTTTTCCTTTATTAAGATATTTAAATATTGAAATCAAACAAATGAAAAAAATTATTAACAATAGTGATTTGTAATATTTCATATAGATTTATAAAGCTATTTTTCATTCAGGCATTAAATTTATGGTTCAATAAGTATGATTTCATGAAAATGCCTTCAACATTAAGCGGAACTAAAGGGAGATGCAAAGGTGACTAAGTAAAATCCATAGAATTGGAAACGAACCCTGAACTTGATTTTCGGGATCCAGAGTCTGATCCAGTGTGGGTGTATAACCTCGAAGCTTTTCATTACGAAACAGCTCCATTTTCTTATGTAAAGGAAGATCAAAAAACTTTCTACTCTGGAAGAAAACCTCATTCATGAATTCCTGGCTAATGCCATGATCAATTACATAGAAAAATCCAGAATTTAGGCACGCCTGAAACAGAAAAAAATATAGTGGTGTTGTTAAAAATTACCAGAATACAACACAATCATATAAAAGAGACTAGTAATAATATCATGTCTAACATTAGAAATAAAAATTTTCAACATATTTCTTTCTCCAACTTTTTTTTGCTTTTACAAAGAAATATAAAACAAGTACTTATAATAACTTATTTTTAAGGAATTATAAAAATTCTTGGGCCATAATATCTTGCACAAAATTTTCGTTATGATGGATCTCATTCGTGTTGAGATGAGTAAAATAAATAGAGAATAAATCAGAATTTATATTATACTCATCTCAAAATCAATCCAGGTACATTGAGACACCAAAAATTTGATCAAATATCACGAGACCATTTTTTTCCTGATAGGATGACTATGAACATTGAAATCCAGTCACTTCCATTACAATCATGGATACTTCAAAAATATTTGCTGACTAATGACTATACCCGCATCTATCTTACGGATATTAAAGCAAACAACACCATGACGTAATCAATTTAAGAAATAAAAATAAAAATCAAAAGCCCTGCATAATGCTAAAAAATACCTAAAAAACAAATAAAAATTTTCTGAAACGGGACAACTACAGAGGGATAAGAGGGGAAACGGACCTGCTTCAGAAGTGAAATGGATTTCTGGATGTCAGGATCCGAGATGCTGATACAGTTTAGTGCCGTCACATACACTTCGGCGGACGTGGCTTCATCTGGAACCGGCGCCACCATCTCAGCCCACTTGCTGTATTTTACAGAATTCGATATCCTCTTCACATCTCTCACTCTCTTATCTAGCTTGCTGCAAAATTCTAATCCGGAGAAATCAAATTCACGCCTCAAGAGGCATGCATGGCCAATGGCCTTAATTTCTCTTCATTACCGATAAGGCTTGATGTGATTTCTTTTAAGTTTTTTCTCACAATTATATCAGACTTGTTGGCAACTTTTATTATTTTTTAATATGTAGTTCAAAATGTAATTATTATTTTTTGCTATAAATTATGACTAGGGCTGCAAGCGAACCAAACGTTCGATGAACTACTCGTTGTTCGGTTCGATTAAATCTCGTTCGTGATCGTTTAATTAACGAACAAACAAACTTGAACAATATTTTAAATACTCGATTCTTAAATAAACAAGCTTGAACACTAATGCGTTCAGCTCGTTTATGTTCACGAACAACATCAGTTGATGTTCATGAACAAGCTCGATAAAAAGCTCGATTCGGGTTAGATTAAAACCGCTCGATAAAAACTTAAATAATACGTTATTATAAAAATGATAAACATACATAATGTAAAAACTTTAATTATAACATAATAATATAATTATTTTTTTATTAATAACAAGAAACATTTCATATTTGTCCATGTTTGTTAGATTGTTTGTTTAGGATGTTCATGAACAAATTTATGGTTTGCTTGTTCAATAGATTGTTTGCGAAATATGTTCACGAACATAGCTTGTTTAAAGCTCGATAAGCACTAAACAAACGAACATGAACCAAACATGAACACCCTTAAATTAAACGAACCAAACATGAACACAAATAATAAAGCTCGAATCAAACACGAACCAAACATGAACAAGCTAATGTTAAACAAACACAAACATGAACACTCGCATACTCGGCTCGGCTCAGTTCGTTTGCAGCCCTAATTATGACAAATATTCAAAGGCATACCATTATTTTAAACAAATAAAAAAATAATCTCATCATAAGAATTCTTTATTAGAGGTGTCAAAATCGAGTTTCGGGTCCGGTTTGAGTCAAATCAGAAACTGACCCAGATTCAAATGGGTTGATCATAACCCGACCTGATTATATAAATGGGTTGAAATTTCAAACCCGAACTCGACCTGTCGGGTTATCGGGTTGTCCTGACCCGACACAGTTTTGTAAATTTGGGACGACTGGACGGTGGGGCTCACGTCGATGGTGATAGACAAGGCCAGCACGCGACATCGAGCATAAGCAGTTAGCGTGGGACAGCGGGCAGACGCTGAGATGCGATTGGCGAGCACTCAACACGACGCATAGACAGCGGGCAAACTTGGATGCGACGTGCGAGTAGACACGGTCAGCGCAGACGCGACAGTGAGCATATGTGGTCAACTCGTTTCAAATGGGTTAACCCAAATCGCATTTGGATTTTTTCAGGTCAAACCGAACTTGAAATATTTTTTTCAAATGGGTAGAATCCAATAACCCGAACCCGACATGTTTGCAAGATGGGTTGACCCTAACTCAAAATTTTTGGTTCAGGTTTGAGTCGGATTTTTAGGTCCTGCCAAATATTGACACCTTTATTCCTTATAAGCGCAAATTCCAAATTTATCTCAACCCTTACAAAATCCTTTAATATTTAGGAGGTATAAACCAAGTGACAATTGCAATACATTTATTCTTATTATTGACAATAGGTGGATTAAAATGGTTGGCAAAGATAGTCTCACACTCACTCTTACATTGGAATTTTTATTAGAGCCGGTGTCCTGATTTAGCTTTACAACCGGACGCTTATTATCTCGCGCCACATAGCAGCCCGAAAACCCGACGCAAACCCAACTAATTCACGTGTTTTAAAATATTTTGGGCGCGAAAAGTTAAAAATATGCGCTTTCTTTACAAGTTATTCTAAAGACGTTATATAGATTTTAGGGTTTATATTCCGCAGAGAAAACTTCAGTCAAGGAATTTTTACTGAAGGGTTCGAGGAAATGGAAGAGTTGAAAATGGTTTTCTCTTTGGAAGACTTTGAAGATTTCGATGAAACTATAGGGACAAGTAATGTTGATGAAACTTTTTCGGATTTATTACAAGTAATTTCTTATCCATAATGATTGATGAAGTTTTTTCTCATTTTTTATTGCTTCATTACGAATATAATTGGAGAAATACCTCGATTATGTATAACCTTGCATCGAGCATAATCATGAGTAACGAGTTGTCTACCGAGTTTAATGTTTAAAATAGCTCGGTAAAGATCGATACTTATAGGAAATGCTCAGTATGTACTAATTGTACAGAAGTACCGAGCAAATCAAACATCGATGTAAATAGTACTGATCTTAGTATATAGAGAGTAATATTTGAACTTATTGGTACTACTCGGTACTGCTCGATAGTGCTCGGTACAGATATCGTTACTGCTCGGTATTGATAGGGATCGCTCGATAAGAGATCATTGTACAGCTCGGTACCGAGTAGATCAAGGTATTAATTCCTAATACCGATTAAAGAAGCTGCTCGATATTAAATCGGTATTGAGTTGTACATGTAATGCTAAAATAACAGTATGAAGTCAATTTTTTTTAATAGGATGTTTACAAGTCTGTTAAGGAAGCATATGATAAATATTGTTAGTGTTGCAACTCGGGCTTTCGAGTTTATGATTTTGATGATAACAAATAATATTTATTATTCTTTTATTTCTCCTGGTATTTGCAGTGCATGTTTCTTTATATGTTAACTAATATTTCAGGTACATCATGCACCGTTCTGTGAAGATTCAAGGCTCAAGATTGCGTAGAATTGGTCGTATTAAATGAGTCTGTAATTTTCATTTATTGAGTCAAGTCTTATAATGATGTATGATAGTTTGTTGATCATGCACACACACAGAGGGAGCAAAAAATGATTATAAATATTTTAACTTTTCTGTTCATCGTACTGTACGAATTTATTTCGTACTGTACGATCTGGTGTAACAGAAATAAATTAAAATATTTATTTTTCCTAAAAAAAATAATTTTGAATATAACTAATCGTACTGTACGATCACCACATCGTACTATACGATCTGTTATAATTAGAAAGACCGCCGTCCATTAAATTAGGCAAAAATTTGAATTTGAACAGTTGTATAATCGTACTGTACGATCATAATCGTACTGTACGATGTTTGAAATATTGCCTAAGTTAATCCTGAGATTATGCAATCAAAACGGCTGAAATTTGTCATTTGGATCGTACTGTACGAACTGGATCATACTGTACGAACTGGATCGTACTGTACTAACTGGATCGTACAGTACTAACAGGTCAATTTCTGCACATCGTACTGGACGATCTTGAGATCGTACGGTACGATATTTGACGCTGAATTGAGTATTTTTAGGGTTTTTTGAGCCCTCTATTTAAGCACTCTCATAAGACTTTGTAAGAGTCTTTTGGCAGCCATTGTGGCTTCGTTTTTTTAGAGAAAACTTGAAGAGAGGACTTGAAAGGGAGAGAGGAAAGGGTGGAGTTTGAGAGAGGGAGAAGAACCTTGGAGGGGGTTTCAAGGGAGTGTGAAGGGAGTTCACACGGTTGCTCCGGCGAGCTTGCACCTCAGTACCATCGGATTCAAGGTTCGTCTTGAAGGAAGTTTTACGAAGAAGAAGATCTCGTTGGTGTCAAAGGACCCGGCTCCTCCGCCGCACCGGGGAAGGTGGAAGTGATTGTGTAAGGGCTTCTCCGCCTAGCTGTGGGGGCTAAAGGAGAATCACTAAAGGTTTAGTGTAATACTCGGAGGGTGCCTCCGGGGAGTGGACGTAGGTCATGGTTTGACCGAACCACTATAAATTGGTGTGTTCTTTCCTTTATTTATTCTGTACTTTATTTCCGCATTTATTTTTATTGCGATTAATTGCGTGGATGAAATTGATTATCTATCTTTTTATTGTGAATGAAATTCGCTTCCGCATAAAGTCATAAAAAGATATTTCTTTTAATTAAAGAAGTTTTTAATCATCCAATTCACCCCCCTCTTAGCGCATCTAATAATTTCAATTGGTATCAGAGCAATTTCAATTGGCATTTAGTCATTTCAGTTAGTACGTGCATTCTCATGGATTTAGTGTTCGGAAAGAGTATCACTCATTCTAGCCAAATTCAAGTAAAATCAAATCAAAGAATTTTGTGTGTTCCAAAGCAGGATTCAAGAAGGAGACTGACAAGAATAAGAAGATTACATATCAAAAATCATGTACACAAACTGGATGTCCTGCCATGGTTAGATTTTTGGTTAGTGAAGATGGGATATGGATGGTGAATAAATCCATAAAGAGTCACAATCACGAATTGGCTAGGCCGGATGATCAACATTTGCTCAGGTCATCTAGGAACATTACTGTTGAGAATGCCTCTGTTTTAAAATCAATGTCAGAAGCCGGGATAAGAACAGTTAATGTATTTACATACATATCCGATGAAGTGGGAGGTGTAGGTAATCTAGGGTTCACTAAGAGGGATGCCTACAACTACATCCAAAAAGAAAGAAGAGCCAAGATTGAGAATGAGGACACCAATTCACTAATCCAGTTTTTTAAAAAATGGGCAGTTTATGACAACATGTTTGCATTGGATGTGCAAACTGATGAAGAGGATAGGTTGTTGAATTTTTTTGGGTTGATGGAATGGGGAGAATTGGTTATGACTGATTTGGGGATGTGATTATTTTTTATACAAGCTATCGTTTAAATAAATGTAACTTAGCCTGTATCCCTATTGTTGGAGTGAATAATTATTTGCAAAATATTATACTGGGTGTGGCATTTTTATCTGAGGAGATAATTGAGTCTTTTACCTAGCTATTTAGAATATTTTTAAGGATTATGGATAACAAATATCCCATAACTATACTTACTGATTAGGACCAAACAATGGCAAGGGCAATAGAGATTGCATTACCAAATACATTGCATAGTTTGTGCTAATGACATATGTACAAGAAGGCTCCTTCCAAAGTCTGGTACTTTAACAGTAACAACAAGGTGAAAGGCCTTTTTTATTATTGTTTTAGCAAGTGTGATTCTGTGGAGGAGTTTGAGGAAAAGTGGAATGAAATGATCACATAAGGGAATCTGCAGAGCCATCAATAGTTGAATGATTTGTACAAAATCAAGGAGAAGTGGTCAACAGTATTCAACAAAAATTATTTAAACCTTGGCATATTATCTACACAATGTAGTGAGTCCACCAATCATGTATGCCGTGGATATTCTAAACCAACAAGTGTTGTCACTGAGTGTTTCCTGGGTTTGGAAAAGGTGATGAAGACTTGGCGTAGGAATGAACAAGATGAAGATTTTAAATGTAGTCAAACTAATATACAACCTTATATGAAAAGCAATTCAATATTAAAGCAAGCAGCTCAATTTTATTCAAGAAAGTTGTACTTATTTTTTGAAGAGGAGTTCTTACATGAACTAGGTGGAGTGTGCATTGAACATTCTTCGCCTGATTTAACTACGTTTTTCGTCAAGAATATAGACAATTCATTTGAGTCACACAAATGGATTATAACTTTTAATTCTTTAGAAGGCACCATACAATGCACTTATGAAAGTTCGAGATGATTGATATATTATGTTCTCATTGCATGCGAGTTATGAGGCAGTTAGATATTGTTAATATCTCTATAAAATACTTACTCCCAAGATGGTCAGCAAGAGATCGAAAAGATTTATACTCTAGAGGAAAAATCCCATGTATAGGCGACAATGTGTGTGAATCGATTGTGGGATGATGTTCAGAAATTATATTTACTAATTTGCATATCAAATTAGCACTGCGGCACAGGGTAATGAGGAGGCAGAAAAGTGTGTGGTAGATGCGATGAGTACATTGGCTGGAAAAGTGCATTTCATTAAGGAGGGCAAGACAAAGTTACCCATATCTGGGACCGGCAATAAAACTATTAAAGATCCTACGAAGTGCCGGCCAAAGGGTATCTCTAATGCAAGATTGAAGGATCACTGCGAGAAAAGGAAGAGCAAAAAAGTGAAATCCATTATGCAAAATCCTTTTACAAGCATACATTTTACACTTGGAGAATCAGGCAGTCAATCATCTTTTATGTAATTGGGAAAGGTGAGTAACTGAGTTTAGATGATTTTTTACTAATTGTTAGAAAGTTCTAATTTATTTTTTACAAAGTATTATTTGGAATTGGAATCCTGATGGTGTCTGCATTTTCAATAATTTTGAGATTGTTGTTTTACTCGGTATAACCAAGGTTTGCTATTTTTTATCGGTATTAGTCATTTTTAGTACTCGGTATAACTAGGTATTATACTTTTTTCATTGGTATTAGTAGTTTTGATTACTCAGTACTCGACCATAGTTGTTAATACTCGGTATAAGTAGGTATTGCTCATTTTTGCTCGGTATTATTCGTTTAGACTAGTCAGTTCTCGTTGATAGGAGTTCTTACTACTCGGCACTAGGCCTGTTTAGAGATGTACCGAGTAGTATTTGCTGGTATTAGTCATTTTTAGTACTCGGTATATCTAGGTATTGTACTTTTTTTGCCGGTATTAGTAGTTTTAATTACTCGGTACTCGTCCATAGTTGTTAATACTCGGTATAAGTAGGTATTGCTCATTTTTGCTCGATATTAGTCATTTTGACTACTCAGTTCTCGTTGATAGGAGTTGTTACTACTCGGTACTATGCCTGTTTAGAACTGTACCGAGTAGTATTTGTCCATATAATGTTTCAGAAAGTATCAGCAATGGATTATTCATATAATATTATGTAGAAATTTATAATACACATTAAAAACACATAAATTATGTACAAATAAATTTTACCATTTATTCCAAAATCTACTAAATGTTCATAAATAAAAGGGCATATGCAAATTCAGCCCTGAATAATGCCATACTAGATTGCCACTTTTTATGAAGTTCCCATTAAATAGGTTCATACTGGATCACAACTTCCATATATTTACAAACAAACATGCCACACTCAACGTTGTTATCTTGTGTTGACACGTTTTTAATTATTTTGATAGGCCACTTCCTTATATCATCATTAAAAGCATTCTTTGTATCCTCGTACAAATGAGATATCTATAAAATTTAAATAAAATTAACATACAATATTTTTACTCGTAAAATAAAAGTCAAATATAGGTAATACTTACATCATCTGGGAGTATAGGCTTGTGTGTTTCTTTCGATAATGAATAAAAAAAACTCCCATTGTTTCTTGCTCATATTTACAACTACAAGTGTCCAATGTTTTGGTTTATTATAGGAACAAAGATCAAATTGGCCTTCATAACAGCAGTTCTGGTTATATAAGAGACGAAGCCAGATGTGTTTGTCTCAGTTGATATGATGTAGTAACCCTAGATTAAATATAAATGGTGAGTACTAGCAATATGTTTAAAAAAATAAATATAATTAGCAATCTTTACTAACCCAATGGTAACTTGAAATATAAAGAAAAGGTTGATTAAGGCCCGGGCAAAGATCATTCTTCTATTCTAACAAAATGAGCAAACGCATCAATGTGATCATTATCAAGCTCCTCTGATAGTAATAACTAGTCCAATTGGCTTCTATAAATAACTAAATTTCCAAATTAAAAAATTGTATCACTCCTGCAAAATTGAATAATCCTTAATTAAAATAGAAAAATACACAAAAAATTGTACTACTCGGTATTACTCGGTACTATTCGGTATAATGCATAAAATCAACTGTTAGCGTAATATATCAAGTATGTATGAGATCGTATTGAGTATGTGTCACGTAATACTGAGCATGTTTAATAAAGTACCGAGTTCCTTTTGCTCGGTATTGCTCAGTACTGTTCGGAATAAGTCATACAGTCAACTCATGGCATAATATACCAAGCAATACCGAGTTGGTTTTATATAGTACTGAGTTACATTTGTCGGTATTGTAAGTTACTACTATGTAAAAGTACTCTACTCACTTATCCTTGAATTATTTTAGGTTATTGTCGATGAATATCCTTTTATCTTCACTTATTAATATTCTCCCAGGGTATTCTAATTCTTGAGGTGCAAGACGTAATTCTATTATTTTAGAATCATCCACTTCATGAATGATTTTAGAAATAGCCGAATTTGATGCAGGAACAGTAGTTAGAATTAGCTCAATCTTCT
This sequence comes from Dendrobium huoshanense, assembly GCA_016618105.1. NCBI lineage: Eukaryota > Viridiplantae > Streptophyta > Magnoliopsida > Asparagales > Orchidaceae > Dendrobium > Dendrobium huoshanense. Next base: position 21,233,696 of record CM028357.1, read on the forward strand.
TCTCCTCAGTGGTCAATTTTTCTTTCTTTTTTTTTTCCTGTCACCAGTTGTAAAAGGTGTAGATACAAGTTTCCTCTTTCTATCATTTGTCTATCGAACTCTTTTTTGTAATGCCGGTTTGAGCGGATGGATCAAATTCCTCATCCTCACTTTGCGTGACATCCTTATCTAATAAATTCTATTCTAGCTTGTCTGCCTCATCCTGCCCTTCCAATACTCTGCCTTTTGCAACATCCACAGGTTTTGGGGCAACATATTGGGCAAATTGGGTGACTTTTCTTTTATCAGATATCATTCTTGATAAAGTAGATTTACCAGACTTTCAGTCATGTATGTTTTAAAAGATGTAGGAAAGTGATCATGCAAGAACTTCTCTATAACACCATATCTAACTTGACTCTCCTCTCTCAGTTCAAATACTACTTGTTCCAATGCCCCAACATGTCTTTCAAGTAACCTATTCGACATTTTGATCGATATTAGTTTCTTCTTCATTACGTTGTTCTAGGTGAAAAGTTTTTATATGACTTGATTTAGGATCTTCAAGTTAGTTTCTTCGGTTATAGGACTTAGTTCAGGAGCTGTGCTGGATGGATCAGGAGCATTGCTTGATGGATATGGAGCACTACTTGATGAAATTTTCATTGGGCTTGGCATCCCTTTTGGAGTCGGTGGAGTATCTGGAGATGGATCAGGTCCAATTGGGCTTAGCACCATAATTGGACTAAGCATCCTTATTGGACTAGGTGGATTAGGTGGAGATGGATCAGGTCGAGTTGGGCTTGGCACCCTAATTAAACTTGGCACCGATATTGGACTGGCTGGAGTAGGTGGAGATATAATGGGCGACTTAGAAGAGATCTTTGTGGTTTTTGGGAGAATTGGTACAATTTGGAGATGTTCTCCAGTAGGATAATTTGAAGAACTATGAAATAAAGTCTTTTCATCATCTGTCATTCCTTGTAAATGACTGAGAATCTGAATAAAAATTATATATTGTCAAATAAAATATAAAATTTTATCATATATTTAAATGAGAACACGTAGTTCTGTTACCTCGTAATCCTCAAGGTCAGCAAATATATTTTTCACGTCTTTCTCATTGTACATAAAATTATCATCCCACTGAGTAAAATATGGGCGGGATAATTCATCCTCTACAGTGTTGATAGTTGTATGTTCAAGAAACCATATCTGCAAAAATAAGACCATAAAAATTGTTGTAGTATCATGCCAAAATTAATATTTACCATTACTATAATTAAACAAAAAGATAAAATATGTACTCACAATTACAATCATGACAAATCTATTGACATATCCTAATGAGTATCCTTTGGATTATTTACTTGTAATTATGTTGATTAGTTAACCAGGAAACCCCTAATGAATTCTGGCCAGTTGTATGTATTGAACTTATCAACATTTTCTACAACTTTCAGGATTGTTGTTGGTATACGGAAGTTGTCCATTGGATAGAATAGGTTAGATAATAAGTAAAGGATGAATTCTTTCACTAGATCATCCATTAGAGTATAACCATCCATCTTTTCAATGTCATGGCGAATGTCATTAGCTATTTTTCCACTAAATCTAGCATTGCCAACCTTAAATATAATACCTCTATTGGGCAAGCCAATGATTAGGGTAACCTCATCAGATGTGAAATCTAACTTATGTCCATTAATAATAAAACTCTGTCTTTAAATCACACATCGATAACAACATATATACAAGGGGAACATTCTGAGGGATTGGTGGAACAATCAAGAACTGACTAATTTGCAGCTGTCGCAATATTTCATCAAATTGATCTCCGAATTTCAGAACTAGTTTATTACAAACTTCTCTAAAAGTCAAAGTTTGGCATTTGAAGTGAATCTTTGGAGTATATTCCTGTATATCAAATAATTAAGAAACAAATTCTAAAATTAGATAGCTAGGCTTATATCTACACTTATACTGATTAAAAGTTCTAAATACCGAGTAATACCGAGCAAAATTAGAGAGCTTTAAATCCGATTCATATCCAACCTTTTCAAAAACAATTTCTTGGTACTAAATAAAAAATATATTATATAACAACGAAAAACATTAATTCCAAGATATACCTAATCGTATACCGAATAATAATTATGGATACCGAGCAGTACCAAGTAAATTTAAAGATTTTTCTATCCGATTCATATCAAACGTTTTCTAAATATTTCACTCGGTATAGAATTAATCATATATTATATAACCACTTTAAACATTATTTGAAATATTTATCTAAGCTAATACCGAGTAATAACTATCAAAACCGAGTAGTACCGAATAATGTTAGATACCTTTCTATCCGATTCATATAATTTTTTTTTAAAATATTTCACTTAGTACAAAATATATACTTTATTATCTAATATAGATAAACATTATTTGGAAGATTTATCAAATCTTATACCGAGTATAAAATTTCAATACTGAGCAGTACCATTCATGTAAACCTAATAATGATTATTTTAGAAAAGATATTTTGAAATGCAAAAAAATATACGTATATTTTTCCAACAATATTCACTATTTTAAAAATCGTTTCATGTTGGAACAGAGCAATACCGATCGGTAACAAGAAATACCATTATGTACCGAGTAGTACCAACCATGAAGCTCTGAATGATTACATATGTTTTTTCACGAGATATTGAAAGTTTTACAGCACCCATTACACTTTCTACGTAAACCTTAGCAGTAAACATTTAATTTGAGAATATTAGTTTGCTTCAGAAAAAATACAACTAACCTGAGGCATTGTTTCTCTTAAGTTAATCAAACGCAAAATAGATTCTTAATGCCGCAGGAATATGCATCTGTCTTGGAAGAAAATGAACAGTTACCAGAAAAAGCTTCGTTTATGAAAATGGTGAACTGAAGTGAAAGCCGCTGCTCTTTATTTGAAAAAAAACCATATTTTTCGAGTCCGCTGTTATTTTTTTGGGTCTGCTAGTCGGGCCATCATCATTCAAATTTCACACATGCTATCAACCCAATATTTGTCGGGCTAGGTCAGTGAAAATGGCCAAACTACATGGCGCCACATAATAGGTGTCCGGATGTAGAGCTACATCAGAACACCGGACCAAATAAAAATTCCTTACATTGAGTATAACCTATTAAATTACAAATCACAAAAAAAATTATTTCTTATAAATAAAGCTAATAAAACATTACCAATCCAATAGGATATTATTATTTTGACGCTATTCTTAGCCTTCCGCAACTTCCAATAAATTATAAAAATAATACATCAAAATTCGACCTTTAGAAGTTTTAGATGTTTTGGTATTAATATTAGTGAGAATCAAAGTTAAATTAAATTATTAAGAAAAATTATACATATTAATAATAATTTTGTTAGATAGGAATATATAATATATAAGGTTCAATATGATCATAATATTGGCATTCGGAGGCCAGAAAAAATTAGTTTCCATGCATTATACTGCCACTAAGATGAATCTATTAAAAACTTTATATATAAAATTAGAATGATATAAAGAGGGAAAAGTCATTAAATTTTTAGGCTGCTCTTTCAAATATTTTTCTAAGTATTCTCAAAAGGAAAAAAAAAAGGCTCCTCTCTATTATTTCATGTAATGAAATTATCATATTCATTAAGGTTTATAACTCCAATAATATAGGTTTATTTAGGGTCCAATCATTAAAAAAAAATTTTGACCTTAAGATTGAGGATATGAGCTTTACAGAGCTAAAAATTTTTGAAGAGACAAATTCACCTATTATATCAAAACAAGATCTCTCATTTATCCATACCCCCAACATATTAAATTTTTGACCTTACTTTTTATGGTACATAATCCAAATATGAAAATTAATAAATCTTTCATTAGCAAGAAAATGATTTTTAGAATAATATTACCTCTATAGAAGAAATTTAGCCCAAAGTGATTGATCTAATATAAACTGCCACCATATTTTCAAATGCATAACCTTACTAATATCATTGAAGGATCTAACACAAAGGCCCCCTTCCTAAATCCTATATCATATCAAGTTTTATCTCAACTAATATAGGGTACTTGTTTACTACCTTCCTTAGCAACCTAAAGGAATTCCTTAATAATAATACTATGTTTATGAATAGCTTTCTTAGGCAGAATGGTGCTCAAAATTTTCATTTCAAATCTTCTGAAATATTTCATAAAAAATAGATGATTTTATATGACCTTTATATATTGGGAGACCAAGATAACTCATAAGCTAGGAACCCATGATTAATTGGGTTAACTTACTTATAATATTAATATGATGTGTCTAGGAAATAATGAGCAGATAATAAAAAAATGATTTCTCTGTAATAATCATTTACATAAAAATAGATTCATGTTCCTTAAAGAGTTTCCTTATATTGTCAGTAGAGGAGTGCCAACTGCTACAAAATCTAATTAAATTATCAACAAATGATGATAAAAAAATTTATAATTTATAACTAAAAGCTTCAATAATAATTATGCAACTACTTAATTAACTTATGTCTAATTTTGCTTGACTTGTTCAAATGATCTCAATGGTGTCATTGCAAGTCCCCTATGTGTCTTTAGTAATGTGGTTTAGAGGTTTAACTCAAAAGTCACAAATTTATAGTCTCAATGCTTATGTGGACATTGGCCAACTCATTCTAGTTAATATTTTTTACTATTGTATGTTGATAACATAACACAATGGGACACTCTAAATATATTGAGTGAGTGTTTCTTAGGAAATAATTTGCTTATAATCTTGAACATCTAGCATGGTCCATCTAACATAAGTGGCTAAGTGATGAATAGACTCGCTAAGCTAATGTCTCATATTATAAAGATTGTGAGTCCTCTATCATTTTTTGGCATTAGTCAAATGCACGATAAATTGTAGCTTGAAGAAAAAAAATGAGTTAATGATTCCTAGAATAAGGCTCGATAGCATCATGTTGAACCCTTCTTGAAGCTGATAAATAGAACTTAGCATTTTAAAGCTAGGGGTATAAAAGAGTAGGTTGAGTTCGAATCATAGCTAACTCAAGCTCAACTTGACAAACTAATGACAACCTCAAGCTACATTGAGCTCATACATTGAACTTGAATTGTTCTTGTAAAATTTAATAATGGGCTTGCACTTAATTCATGAGCTTAAAATCCCCTAAATTCATAAAAAAAAAATTATTGGAGCTAACTATAGAAGGCATAAATGATGACAATTTCTCACATATGAAGGCATCATGATGGGAGCTCATTGAAGAAGGCGTTGCAAGGGGAGCTCTCTAGAGAAGGCATCAACAATGGCATCATGATGGGAGTCTACTAGAGAAATCAACAATGGGATTAGTGGCATTAAATAATGGAAATATTTTTGTCCACTTGGTGGGATTCAATTTTAGGCGGCTTCAAATTCCATAGGTTTTGAGTTATAAGTGGCTCATGCTAATTCAAATTTAATGACTTGCTGAGTTGGATTCTTACTCTCATGATGACTTAATTAATTGATTTGGATGAATGTGAGTGTATAAGACAAGAGTAAGAAATTCAACTTTCTACATTTTTAATCCTTTATAAAAGATAATTAAAAAAATATCATTATCTATATTAAACAAACTTTTGACATAGGGAAATAGATATGAACTTCCAATTTATATAGCTAGAACATTGTGATTTACTAATATCTTGGGGGAGAACATTAATCTCCATCTATAAAACACTTCAAAAATTTGGTTGAATCATTTTATGCATAACAAAGTAGCATTACATAAATCTAGTGACCATCCTTGTTGCTAAATGCAACAAGAAAATATAATCCTATAGGACCAGCGGCATTCATGACCATCACCCTACAATTATCCCATTGCATAATGGAGAACTCCAAAACATTATTTATGGGTTCACAGTGAAATGAGGTTTAATTGATGAAGAGATCTATGCCACTTATCACAAGAGAAAATAAAACCAAATCCTTTCGGAGTAGTGATAAGATAAAAATTATTATGCTATTTTCCTATGATTATTGTTATTTTATTCTTGCATATCTTGTATTTGTGTAGAAAAAAATTATAAGAAAAATAGGGAAGCAGTGCCATAGTGCCACCATCTCAGCGTTGTTTCTTTAGAAATCATTTTAGCACTACACCCTTAGTGTCGCAATAGAAAGCTTTTGAAAATTAGGATGGAGAGCTTAGCGTTGAGGTGCTACCCAATTAGTGGCAAACCACAACACCAAATCACCCAGCGTCATGGTGGGAGAAAATCGAAGATGACTGATGAACTAGCACACTAGTTCAGTAGCAACAAAGTACTAGTTTAGTTACAAATTAATATATATATATATATATATATATATATATATATATATATATATATATATATATATATATATATATCACCTTTATTCCTTAAGTGAGAGGGGAGGCCATTTGGAGGAATCATTGGTAGTGTCATTTTGGGAGAGTGTGTGAGTGTTTGTGAGTGGTAAAGTGGAGGATGTAGGTTGTGTTCATTATATTAGAGTCTTGTATTGAAGTTGAGTAAAATAGAAGGGCAAGCAAAGGATTGTGGTAGAATTTTTGGGTATTTCTAAACTTTACATGTGTTTCTTTATTTTTTTTTTTTGAGTTGTATATGTGAACAAGTTAATAAAATAAAATGTTTGTATAGTTTATTATGTTTCTTGTAAGTTTTAAGATCTCCATGTGGAGTTAATCTAGTTTTTATATATGTGATGAATTTAAAAAAAAATAAGCATTTCTTAGAATAGGGTTGAATGTTGATCAAATCCATGCTATTTTATTTTCTCTAGGCACTTAAATTAATTTATGTATAGGCCTTACATAAATTCAAAGTATAGTGCGATCTTGAACCTCGATAGAAGGACTAGAAGAATAATTAATTGCCTTTAGCATTGATCCTAGCTTAGTCTACAATGAACTCAACAAAGAGGAGAAGAACAATTGCTCTGTTTGATAATAACTTTATGGAGTATTACTGTCTAATAAATCATGTTCTTTTAAGGATTCATATATTTAGAACAATATAACATTAAAAACATTGTTCTTTCATTTTGAAGCTTTTATTTTTATTTTTATATTTGTAATCGCCTTTTTTTAGTTCACTAAATAAGCATAACAATCCAGTAAGCATCAGTTAATTGCTTGAAGGATAACTCTAGTATTTTTTTTTCTCGTGCGATCGACACTCTATTCATCACTATATTACTTGATGCAATAACATGCACTTGTATTTTAAATAGGATTTACATATTAGAAAAATTAATTTTCCTTTAACAATTGATTAGTGACTTTAGCATAATTAAACCCTCAGCTATAAATACAAAAATTGTGAGTTTTTAGCTCCCAAAATAGCCCATCTCAACACCCATCAATCTTTCAGAGTAGTTGTTGGGGAATATAAAACAAAAAAAATTATTACCCTAATTAACATTTTATAATGCTAAAATAATTATTATTTTATAGTTTTCTATAGTTTTTATTTGATAAAATTATAACATGCTTAGTATTACTTTAATATTTAATTATCTTTTTTTACATAGTGCTTTATAAATTCTATTATGTTACTTGGTGTTGCATTAGTTGTATTAAAAAGTTTGTAGAATTTCTATTTAACGTTGAAATTGAAAGAAAATTAAAAATAATTAAGAAAATAAAAAAATTGAAAAAGAAATTAAAATGGTTGAATAATTGTTGAAGCTAAACATCTAAGATCTCTTAAGGAATACGCTAACCCATTGGTTGAGGGAATTCAACAAAGCATTTGTAGACCTACTATTTAAGAAAATAATTTTGAACCAAAATCTTCTATAATCCGAATGGTACAAAATGAACACTTTGGGAGGAAACCGATAAAAGGCCCTTATTTACACATATCTAGTTTTCTAGAAATTTGTGCAACCTTTAAATATAATGGTGTTAATGATGATGCTATTAGACTCTGGTTGTTTTCTTTTTTTTTTTTCTTTTGATAAAGATAAAATGTGGCTAAATTCATTGTATCCAGTCTCAATAACAACCTATTATGAATATGCACATAAGTTTTTAGCCAAATATATTTCACCTTAAAAATTTGCTAAACTTAAAATGGCATTACATCCTTTACGCGGTTAAAAGGTGAATCTATTTATGAATCGTGGGAAAGATTTAAGGTTTTGCTTAAAAAATTCCATCATTATGCCCTTCCTGATTAGTTAATAATTTAAACTTTTTATAATGAATTGATATGATCCCTTAGATTAATTATAAATATTGTTGTTGGTGGTTCTCTATGGTTAAACCCCTTTGATGAGGCATATGCTTTTATTGAGGAGATGACTACTAATAATTATTAATGGCCTTTAGAGTGAATTAACCCTAAATTGAGTATAATATTATTGAATTCAATGCCTTAGTAATATTAATTGCCCAAATAGCAACTATTTATAAAATATTAGCCAATCTTGGAATAAAATTCACCTCAAAATTCACTTTTAAGCTTAGAAGAAAATATTTGTGGAATTTCAAGTGATCTTATTACCTCAGTAGTAGAATTTATTAATGTAATAAATAATAGAGTTAATAATCCTTACTCCAACACTTATAATCATGGCTCGAGAAATCATCCACATTTTAGTTGGAACAATAATCAAAGAGCTCCTACCAGCCAAATCTAATAGGTAACAAGAAATAATATCCTCAAAATTTTCTACCTAGATTTAATGCTAACAAACTTAACAATAAGAAGCTTTCCTTAGAGGCATTAGCTTTACAAATGGGGACTCAATTGCAAAGTTAAACTATTGCTAGAAATATTGAAAATCAATTAGGATTGTTAGATGCATCATTAACTAATATTGAAATCAACCCTAAAGAAAAATTATAAGAACAATGCAAGGTTATTTAATTAAGGAGTGCCAAATGTTGAGATTGTTAAACTTAGTTTTTAAATTGTTGAGATTATTGCAACTTGTGTGTTTTTTATGATTTCAAATATTATTATTTTAATTATAGTTTCTCCTAACATATTTTAGATATATTGCTTTTATTATTTATGTGTACTAACATTTTTAGAGAAATCATACTCCAGATTATTGAAGTCTTTAATTCAGGTAGATTATGGTTCATTGTAATTGGAGTATGTATTTTTTATTTTATTAAGTCTTAGAGAGTGTGATTGTAATTGAGTAAATGTATAAACACACATTTGGGGAGTGATTAAAATTTGTTATTTTTTAAACTAATCATACTATACGAATTCAATATATACAAGATGATTTGTTCAGTTATTATCTCCTATGAGTAGTTGAACGAATGAGAGAAATTTTTTTTTCTAAGTACTGATCATACTGTACGAAGCCTTCTTCATACATACGACATCTAGAGTATGAAATATACGCGTCCCTAATCATCCTGACAATTTTTGAGGTTTTTAAAAATTGTTCATACTGTATGAAGTTCCATTCGTATAGATGACGTTCAGAGTACGAAAAGAATGGGTTCCTTTTCATCCTGACAAACATCATATTTTTCTAAACGGTTCATACAATATGAAGTGACCTTCATATAGACGACGTCTAGAGTATGAAAATAATAGGTTCCTTTTGTCTCGATGAACATAAATATTTTTTGAACTGATTAGATTGTATGATACAGTATTCGTACAGATGACATCTAGAGTATGAAATGTGGGGTACCTTTTCATCTCGACGAAGTTGAAAATTTTTTAACCGTTCATATAGTATAAACATGGTTCATACTAGATGATCTTCGAGTATGAAAATATTTCGTATAAGTTCATATACAATAGTTTTTGAAATGTTCGTACGTACGACATACAATTGTACTATACAATCGTAATGCTCAAAATAGAAAATTTTAGTTTTTTGGACGGATTTTTGTATCTTTCATATAAAAGGTCCTTAGAAACTGACTTAATAAGTGTTATTATTCATGATTTCTTTGAGAATAAATGAAAGACTGTATTTAGGAGAGTGTTTGAGAGAGAGTTCTTGCAAATGGAGTGTGAAGGGATCACAAGGTTACTCAAAGATAAGAATCTATTTTGTTTTTTATGTATACTCTTCCTTTCTTCTTTCTAATTTTTCAAGAGAAGATATTTGAAGAAGATCCAATTCTTTGCCGATACTTGAAGGGTGTGAACAGATGACGGTACTCTACTGACACTTGGAGGGTATGAAAGGATGACAATACTCTATCGACACTTGGAGGGTGTAAACAAACAACAGTACTCTACTGATACTTGGAGGGTGTGAAAGGATGATGGTACTCTACTGAAACTAAGAGGATATAAAAGGATGATGATACTCTGCCACACCGGGGATTGGTGGAAGAGAGAAAAATTGTGAAGGCTTCTCCGCCTTACTATGGGGGTAAAAGGAGAGTAACTTTGGTAATAGTGTAATACCTAAAGATGAAGTCTTCAGAGAGTGGATGTAAGTCTTATTGGACCAAACCACTATAAATTCTTATGTTTATTTTTATTTTTGTATTTTTATTCTTCAACATTTTAGTATTTGTGGTTGAAAAATTACTTTTGCAAAAAATAAAAAAAAACAATTTTCTACTAAAAATCCAAGAAAGTTTTTAAATTACCAATTCACCCCCCTCTTGGTTAGCCTTGGGAGAATTTCATAGGTTTAACAACCTATATAGAATCAACAAGTGATATCAGAGCTTTGTTTTAAAACTATAAGTTTAGATTACGTTTTGAAAATGATAATGACTACTTTTGAAAACCATAACACACCTGAAGGGTATTCAATCACTAGACCTCCATTATTTGATAATATCCCTTTTAATTTTTAGAAAATACGTATATCTACTTTTTTCAATCACTTGACTATCACATGTGGATTTTATTTCAGGATGGGTATACTAGGCCAACTAGATTTATAGATAAAATTAGAGTTGAAACACCCTTTGCTGACTGGACTATAGAAGAACGAGACTTAGCATAATTAAATGAAAAATTCTTAAATAATTTCTTTTGTGCACTTAAGTCTAAATATTATATGTGGATTTCTTCTTGTAAATTGAAAAAGACATTTGGGATCGGCTTTGTCTTACATACAAAGGGACTAACGAAGTAAGCCAGTCTAAATTAAATATATTGTTACATGATTATCAATTATTTCACATGAAACTAAATGAATCTATATCTGATATGTATACAATATTTACTTAAATAGTTACTTTTTGCATGCATTAGATAGAGAACTAACAAATACTGAAATGGTTAATAAAATACTTTATTGTTTGCATAATGCATATGATGCTAAAATTACTACTATTACATAGTCAAAAGATTTAAATGTTTATTTCATTGACAATCTTCTTAGATCACTAATTACTTACGAGCAAGGAGTGACTCAAAGATAGATTGATATAGGAGAAAAGCAAAAGGAGAAGAACATTGCTTTGAAAGTGGATGACTCAAAGAGTGATCAGTCACAACTTGAGGGTGAGGATGATATTGCCTTGATGACTAGGCAATTTATGAGTTTTCTGAAGAGGAAGCAAAAGAGACATCAATAGTGGAATAAAAGTAAGTTCCGCAAGAATATTAAGATTTCTAATAATATTATTTGATATAAATGTAAGAAACCTGGACATGTCAAATTAGATTGCCCCAATATTAAAGCCACTCTAAGCAAGGTGAAGGTGGAGGAGAAAATGAATGTGAGAAAGAGCAAGAAGAAATTTCAGCAAGTGTTTTGGGAGGATTCAACTTCAAATTCATCATAAACTAAAAAAGAAGAAGAAGTCACCAATCTATATTTAATGGCTAATAATCTTAATCAGTAAGATCAAGAGGAGGTATATGACTTAAGTTATAATGAATTATTAAAAGTTTCTAAAAGAATTCATATAGTATATAAAAAAACTAAAAAAAATGCATGCTAAGTTAAATTTAGATTTTTTAGAATTACATAGCATAAAATCCTTAACAAAGATCATGCACATATTGATAACAACCACATGGGCTTATTGGATGAATTTGATGATTTGAACAAATAAAATGAGTTATTAAAATCATCATACACTGAATTAGAAAAAGAATTTAAAAATTTTAAGAATGAATTTGAAAGTAAAGCGCACTATTTGGAATATGATATTAATGCGTTAAAAGATGTTAACTCATTTCTTATAATTAAGGTGAAAGATCTTGAAGAAAATATGACACCCCCTACACTTGAAGATTTTAATGATCCTTTTTAAAGTAAAAAAACTTAAAATCTAGGAAGAGATAGTTTTATTATTGGAGATTAAAAAATCTATTTCCTAGAGTTAAGTATTTTTCTTGTGGATTGATTGAGCATATTTCACACACTTGTACTATATATAACAAAACTCATTTAAATTGGAAACCTAATATGCATAAAATAAGTAATATCATATATGTATCTAGTTTAAATTTACAAAGAGGAAAACCCAAACTTATTTGGGTTCCCAAGACTAACATTTGATTGTTTTGTAGAGTTGCTCTCATACAAGATCTTGTGAGAGCATTTGGTACATAGACAATGATTTATTGAAGCATATGACTGGAGACACTACATAATTTATATCACTAGAAGCCAAGAATGGAAACAAGGTTACACTAAGAGATAATACCACTAGGAAAGTGGTAGGCACATGTATGATCGACAACTTGAATAATTTTTTTCTTGAAAATATGTTACTTGTAGAAGGCTTAAAGCATAATCTCTTGAGTATTAGTCACTTTTGTGATAAAATATATAGTATTAAATTTTTTCTCACTAGTTGTATTTTAAACATGAATGGAATTGATTTACTGCATGGAAATAGAGTAAATAATATTTATATGCTAGATTTAAATTGTTTTAAATCTCCTAATATTTTTTGTTTAAAAATAATTTCTGATAAATCATGGTTATGATGTAGGAGGCTTTATCATGCTAGCATGAAAAACCTTTAAAAAGTTACCCAAAAAAGAATTTGTTAGAGGTATACAAAAATTAGACTTTACTAAGGATCACCTTTGTGATGCATGTCAAGTTGGAAAATAAGTGAAGTCCTCATTTCATTCCACTAAGGATCTTAGAACTAGAAAATCATTGGAAATAATTCATATGGATCTTTTTGGATTGCTTAGCACTATAAGTCTAAGTGGAAGGTATACGTATTCGTGATTATTGATGATTTTTCAAGATTCACATGGATTAAAATTTTATTTCATAAGAGTGAAATATTTGAGGAATTTAGAGATTTTTTGACTTGAATTCAAAGGAAACTAGAATGTGAAATTTTAATAATTCAAAGTGATCATGGAGGTGAATTTGAAAAAAAAAAATTTAGAAATTTTGTAAAGAAAAATGAATTGTTCACAATTTTTCTATACTTAGGATCCCTCAGCAAAATAGAGTAGTCAAAAGAAAGAATAGAACATTAATTGAAACTGTTAAAGCCATGTTGACAGAATATTCACTTTCAAAATATTTTTGAGCTGAAGCGATTAATACAACTTGTTATATTCTAAATAGGGTGAACATTATATCAAAATTGAATAAAATACTCTATAAGCTTCTTAAGTGTAAAACACCTAATTTTTCTTATTTATATATTTTTGGATGTAAGGTGTTCATACATAATAATGAAAAATCTCTTTTAGAAAAATTTGATCCAAAATTAGATGAATGAATTTTTCTTGGATACTCTACTATTGGAAAATCATATAGAGTGTTTAATAAAAAAATTTTGGTAGTTGAGGAAACCACACATATTATATTTGATGAGTTTGAGATTTTGGAAGAGACAAATTTGGAAGAGGATCATTTAGAAAATATTTCGTAAAGGATTGAAGAGATTAATTTGAAATAAAATTTGGAGATAGAAAACCCTTTGCCTAGAAAATTAAATTTTTTTAAAAATCAAGCTAAGGATTTAATTTAAGGTGAACCGAGTGAGGGTGTTAGGATTAGGCATGGACTTAGCAAAGAGGTTAATCATTCTGCCTTTATTTTTATAATTGAACCCCACAAATGTTAATCAAGCACTTTTAGATGAATTTTGGATTTTGGTCATACAAGAAGAGTTGAATCAATTTGTAAAAAATGATGTTTGGGAATTAATTGAGAGGCCAAAGGATTAAAGTGTGGTTGGAACTAAGTGAGTGTTTAAAAATAAAATGAATGATTCAATAGTTATGGTTAAAAAAAAAACTAGATTAATAGTTAAGAAGTATAATCAAATTGAAGGGATTGGTTTTAAGGAGACTTTTGCCCCTGTAGCTAGACTTAAAGTAATTAGAGTTTTATTAGCCTTTTCATGTTTTAAAGATTTTAAACTATTCCAAATGGATATTAAGAGTGCCTTTTTGAATGAGGTGATATAAAAAGATGTTTATGTTGAGCAACATCTAGGTTTTGAAAATTCAAAAATTTCTAATCATGTATATAAATTGAAAAAGACATTATATGGATTGAAATATGCACATAGAGCTTGGTATGAGAGATTAAGCACTTTTCTATTAGAAAGATATTTTATAAAAGAAAGTATGGACACCACTCTCATTTTGAAGAAATTAGGAGACGATATACTCATTATTCAGATATATGTTGATGATTATTTTTGGATTTATAAATAAAAATCTTTGTGATGATTTTTCTAAAATAATGATTAGTGAATTTGAGATGAGTTTAATTAGAGATCTAAATTATTTTCTTGGTTTTAACATTAAGCAAAATGAGGAGGGAACTTTTTTTAGTCAATCAAAGTACATTAAGGACATCCTTAAGAAGTATGAAATGGATAATGCTAAACTAATAACTACACCGGCGAGTTCCTTAGTTCAATTGGATAAAGACCCAAAGAGAAAATCTATTGATCAAAAGAAATTTAGAGGCATAATTGGATCATTATTTTATTTGACTGTTAATAGACCTGATATAATATTTAGTATTTATTTGTGTACTAGATTTTAATCTGATCTAAAAGAACCACATTTAATAACTCAAAACTTAAAAATTTGGTATCCTAAGTACATCACGTCATTTGAGATTATCAGATATTCCGATTCAGACTTTATATATTATAGGGTTGATCAAAAGAGTATATCTAGAACTTATCAATTTATAAGAAATGCATTAGTTTCTTGGTCCAATAGGACTTAGAATTCTGTAGCTCTATTTATTGCTGAAGCTAAATATTTTTCCTTATGAAGTTGTATGTCACAAGTTATTTGGTTGAAGCAATAGTTAATTGATTTATAATTTATAATAGGCATAATTCCAATCTATTGTGATAGCATTAATGCCATTTGCATTTCAAAAAATCCTATTCAACATTCTAGAACTAAACATATAGACATAATGCATCATTTCATTAGAGATCATGTAGCCAAAGGAGAAATTGAATTGAATCATGTTTTTACTAAAAATCAACTTGCAGATATTTTTACAAAACCACTAGCCTTTGATAATTTTAGTACCTTAAGAATAAGATTAGGTGTGATTGATCTAAATACTTAAATAAAATTTTCTGCAAACTTGATATGTTTGTTATGTGTGTTTGACTTTGTTTTTGTTTTTGTTTGTTAGTGTTATAATTTTGTGATTTTTTTAGTTTAGACAGTTGTCACTTGTGTAAGGATGACCAATTTTGAGAAATTTTTCTAGTTTTCATTTTCTAAGTGTTTTGTTCATATTATACAAAATGTTTTCGCATTGTATAAATTTTGTAGCATATCTTTAATTGGTCTTGGAGCTGAACACAAAAATTTAAGATCTTTAAAATTTTTTGTATTATACGATGAGGTCATTGTATATATAAATTATATGGATTTGTTTGTACACATGTGGATGGTTATCCTATTAGAGTCAATTTTTATAACTGATCGTACCTACAAAATTGTCTTTCGCCTATTCGATCCAGGTGTCAGTTTATGTGAGAGATCAACCTGAGCATCATTAAAATTATCTTAAATAACTGATCCTCCCGGATGAACACCTGTTCATCTGTATGAATGAATGGTCAAAAAGTCTGTATGAAAGTATACTTCATAAATTGTGTGTTTATGAAAAGTTATTTTATTTTAGACATTTTTATTCGTACATGCAAAATGTTTTTCATCCCATATGATGTCAAGATTGTACATATCAAATCAATTTTGTATTGTATGATAGGTCATTTTTCTTTAAATAAAAGAGTCATTAAAATTATTTTCATTCACTTTCAAACCCTTCTTGAATCCTTCTAGAGGCTCCGACCTATGAATGGCAAGCTCTAGCAAGCTCTTTCAAGTTACTAAGGGATCAACATCTAGAGGTGGGGATGACAAGTTTTTGTCAAGGGATAATGAGGATGCTTTCTATAGGTTTATAGCTGCTAAAATCACTCCTAGATTCCTAATCCAAGATGAAATCCATTTTTCTGTCATGCCACTCTTTGCTTCAACTCATTTCTCCTTTATTTTAATCTTGATCTATGACTAGCACAAAGAGATCTTTCACTATTTTCTAGCAAACATGAGGTTCAGTGAGGATGAAACTAGGATAACCTCTTTTGTCAAAAAACAACGTGTGGAAATTACAAAGGAAGATTTAGGAACTTTCCTTCACTTAAGGACTTGTGGCACAAGATCCCACACCTTGAACTCTAAATATGATTATGATTGATTTGAGATCAATATTTTTTCTTAGAGGAGTAACTCAAGTTTGTCATTTAGCTAGAGATGCCTGAATCATCCAACACGTCTTAAGAACTCAATCATTCCTAAGGCTAGTGATCACATAAATATGACTCCTCTTCTGTCCACCAATATATATTTGATCATGACTGGAAAACCTACTGATGAGGCCCGACTCATCCTGAATTATATTAATAATCTTTCTAAAATTTGTCTTCCACATCCTAAGAGGAAGAAGAATATAACTCTAGGACACTTAGTGACATATATTTTAAATAAGAAGTACCACATTATTCACCCTGATACTCTGATTGAACTCCTAATCTTTTTTATTGATGCGTCCTTTCAATCCTTATTTAGGAGGGACTAGAGTTTGAGTGGATATTTTTAAGAAGAAAAGGGAGGTGCTGCACCTAGACCTGTACCTAATCAACAATACTTTTAGGAGTTGGTCAATCTATTTGATCATATAGAAACCAACTTTCATCAATGCTTTGATCAAATTGAGACACGTTTAAACCAGTAGGATGCAAGGTACTAGGAGGACATGGGGTGGATCCATGGTCAGTTTGACACGGTTAATTCGAATGTAGCTATGATGAATAGCTATTTTTTAGTATTCAACTAGCCTCCTCCTCTAGACTAGGACCCCTCTGACTTTTAGATGTGCTTCTTTTTCATTGCTTCTCCTAGTCCTTTACATGAGATGTGATGATGTCTTTTTATTTCTCTCTTATTGTACTTGCTTTTGAATTTTGTTCTAATATTGAGATATTTTAGGTTCTGATGTTTGAATGTTATCTTATTAATATCAATGCATTGATTGTATCCAACATTTTATTTGATATCAATAAAAGTTGTCATATTTTGTGAATTTGTTATTTTTCTTATTTTTGAATTGAGAGTATGTTTATATGAAAGCCACTTTTAATTGATCTAAAAATATTTTATAAATTAACTTGCATTACAAAATTAATTTCATTATGAAATCTAATTTTTCAAAAATTTAAATTAACTTATAACTAAATTAATTTAAGCATTTTAATTTCATGTTCTTTTTAGGCAAACATAATTTGAATATTATTATTACAATTTTGATGTCTTATTATTTTTTATTTCTTTTTTAATATAATTATTTATGTTATTAGAGAAGTTTGATTTTAGATTATTGATTTTGAAAAGACCAAAAAAAAAGGGGTATATCAAAAAGAACTATATAATGTGTACAAAAGAAATGAAAGAATGTGTAATGGTTCACAAAATGAAAAGAGCCACAAAATTAGCCCAAATAGAAAAAGATGCACAAAATATGCCACAAATATTTGAAAAAGATGGGCAATGTCACCAATTGAATTTTTATGTTCTTTTGTCTATCGTTTAATCTTTAATTCAAATCAATTTAAATTTTAATTATATTCTATATTAAAAATTGAAATTAACTAATCTTCATTTCATCACTTTTGTAATAATCATCCTTATCTAGAATGCATCATGATCTTGATTAACTTTTCTTAGCTAAGTTGTTCTCTAATTTAAAATTTTAAATCTTTCTTTTTCGTATTATGTAATTAACTTTATTATTGCAACTATAATACAATCACTTTCAAGATCAATTCTTGTGGTTTCTCGATTGACATCTTTGATTTCAATTTTCTTCTTCCTTTTTTTTTATTGTCAAAAGGGGGAGTAATAAAATTATTTGTGTTTGTGTTTTTAGTGTGCTTGTGTTCTGGCTTATTTGTGTTTGTGTTTTTATATTTTGTTATTTGTGTTCATATGTTTTTATTTCAAAAATTTTAAAAATATATTTTATTTTATTTTGTTCTTCATGAAAGTTTCCTATATTAAAAAATGTTCATTCATTTAGGGGGAGCTAAGGAGAAATTTAGGGTTTAAATGTTAACTCAAATAATAATTGTTTTGCCATCATAAAAAAGGAGAGATTGTTGAGATTGTTACAACTTAATTTTTCAATTATTAAGATTATTATAACTTTTATGTTTTTGATGATTTCAAAGATTATTATTTTAATTATAGTTTATCCTAACATATTTGTGATATATTGCTTTGTTGTTTATGTCTATTGATATTTTATGAAAATCATACTCCAGATTATTGAAGACTTTAATTCAGATAGATTAGGGTTCATTATAATTGGAGTATGTATTTCTTATTTTATTGATTCTGAGAGAGAGTGATTGTAATTGAGTAACTATGCACACACACATTAGGGGAGTGATTAAATTTTGTAATTTTTTAAACTAATCATACTATACGAATTCAGTTCGTACGGGAGGATTTGTTCAATTATTCTCTCATATGAGCAGTTGAACGAATGAGAGAAAAAATTTTTTCTTAGTATTGATCATACTATATGAAGCCTTCTTTGTAGAGACGACATCCAGAGTATGAAATAGATATGTCCTTGTTCATCCTAACAATTTTTGAGTTTTTCTAAAATTGTATGTATTGTATGAAGTTTTATTCATACAGACGACATCCAGAGTATGAAATGAATAGATTCCTTTTCATCTATAAAAACATCAATTTTTTTGAACAATTTGTACTGTAAGAAGTGACCTTTGTACAGTTGATGTCTAGAGTATAAAAAGAATGGGTTCCTTTTTTATCCCGACGAACATTAATTTTTTTTAACATATCATACTGTACAATACAATGTTCGTACAGATGACGTCTAGAGTATAAAAATGTAGGGCAACTTTTTGTCCTGATGAATTTGAAAATTTTTTTAAACCGTTTGTATAGTATGAACATGGTTCGTATTGGACGATCATCGTGCACAAAAATATTTCATATTGGTTTGTATAAGTTCGTATGCAATAGTTTTTGAACTGTTTATATATACAAAATACGAATGTACTGTATGATCGTAAACTCTTAAAATAGAAAATTTCAATTTTCTGGACAGTTTTTCGTGTCTTTCATATAAAAGGTCCTTAGAAATTGACTTAATAAGTGAAGTTCTTCGTGATTTCTTTGAGAGCAAGTGAAAGAGTGTTTTTAGGAGAGTGATTTGAGATAAAGTTCTTGTAAGTGGAGTGTGAAGGGATCACAAGGTTACTCAAAGGTAAGAATCTCTTTTTATTTTGGTGTCTACTATTCCTTTCTTCTTTCTAGTTCCTTGAGAGATGATCTTTGAAGAAAATATGGTACTCTGCCAACACTTAGAGGGTGTGAATAGAAGATAGTAATCTGTCAACACTTGGAGGGTATGAAAGGATGACGGCACTCTGCTGAAATTTGGAGTGTGAAAATAGATGACGGTACTCTCTCGACACTTGGAGGGTGTGAAAGGATGATGCGGTACTCTGCCGACACTTGGAGGGTATGAAAGGATGATGGTACTATGCCGCACTAGGGATTGGTGGAAGAGAGGAAAATTGTGAAGGTTTCTTCGTCTTGCTGTGCCGGAAAAAAGAGTGTCACTTTGGTAATAGTGATATTTCTGAATAGTGAGTCTTCAGGGAGTGGATGTAGGTCTTGTTGGAACGAACCACTATAAATTTTTTGTGTTCATTTTTATTTTTTGTATTTTTATTCTTTAGTATTTTAGTACTTGTGGTTTAAAAATTACTTTTGAAAATAATACAAGAATAAATTTTCTATTAAAAATTCAAGAAATTTTTTAAATTGCCAATTCATCCCTCTTCTTGGTTAGCCTTGGGACAATTTCATAGGTTTAACAACCTATACGAAATCAGCAAGAAAGAGCTAGAGAGTGTGCTTAGGACGAATGAAAAATTTTTGGAGGAGGTTTTTTTAGAAAAAACTAGAAGTACTTGTACCTAATGAACCACCTCTACTTGAAAAAGAAAAAGACAAATCTAGAGATATAGTTGAAATGCCACCACTATCATTTCGCTTAACATTATTAAAATAAACTTGGATAATTAATTCTCAAGATATTTAGAAATCATTAAAAATATAGTTTTAAACATTCCATTTGCTGAAGCTTTAGAATAAATACCCACTTATGCCAAATTCATGATTGACATCCTTTGCAAGAAAAGAAAATTAGGAAATTTCACTTGAACATTAACTGAGGCGTGTAGTGCTATTCTATAAAAAAGCTTCCTCAAAAGCTTAAGTACACTAATAGCTTTACCCTTCGTATAACTACAGGGGATAAATTTATGGTAGAGCACTATGTCATTTAGGATTAATTTTTAATTTAATTCCCTTGTCTACTTTCTAAAGACTTGATTTAGGAGAAGTCCAGCCTAAAAGCTCTATAGAGGGTGTCAAAGCATGTTGAACAGTCCCTAGGCACATTAAGAGGTGGGTTGAATTGGTATTTTAAAATGTTTTCCACTTAAAGGTTACTTGCTATAAGCGATGTTAAAAAAAATATTAGTGAAAGCAAATACCTGAGATCAAAACTAATTTATATTTTTGTTTGAGCAAAAAAGAAATATTTTTGTTCCTTTTAATTTCATATTCTATCTCTACTAATTCTTGTTCAAGAAACTGATCCACAAATATCACAAAATTTCTCACCACATATTTCATAAGATTAATATGCATAAAAAATGTGAGAAACAAAAAATGCATGTAAAAGAATGAGCACACTAGAAATTTTATAGTGGTTTGGTCAAAACTTAATCTACTTCCACTCCCTGGAGTCCTCCTCCCTGGGTATTGCATTAACTCCTCTAGTTTCTCTCCTTTAACCCCCATAGTAATGCGGAGGAGCCATTACAAATGACATCAATAAAACCCAATGCAGCAGAGAATCAAAATCCTTTTTCACCCTCCTAGTGAAGGTAGGGAACTTCGAAGCTATACCATCCTCTTAGTGATGGTAGCGTAACTTAAATTTCTTTGTCACCCTCTTGATGAAGGAAGAGAACCTCAACCTTTGACCTTTAGCATCTTTACCTAGAGAAACCCCAAAAACTCACCAAGTCCTTCAAGGAAATAAGGTACAAACCAGTTTAGAGCAACCATTTTGAAACCCCTCACACTCCTCACTCAAACTCAATCCCACCTTCTCCTTCTCTATGGCACTAGACTTTTCTCGAAAGTTCTCCATCAGAGTTCCTTCAATAACCAAAGGATTTTCTCCTTTGGTTTTAAAACAAGTATTCAAATAAGATGTAAAAATACTATAAATTTTTAATTATGCCAAATCTGGTCATATAATATGACGTCAAAATGTACAATATGATTAGTTCAATATAGTATAATAGTATTATATGATAGACATAATCCAATATAATTAGCTCCAATATTTCAATTGATCATGTAGTTTGATTAGTTTAATCAAATTATCATTTTTTTTAGAATGATCGACAATGATTAATTATCATTCCCATTTGGAATAAGCTATACTGTATGAACAACATCATTGTATAGTATGATGTATAATATTAATTAATCTAGATTTAATTACTTAATCAGGGGATTACATTTGGAAATATTTAAATGTATTATATAGTACGATAGGGATTATATAATATGATTAATACAAATTATGATTGGTATCAGGTTTCTTGATTTATACTAATAATACCGTATAATCAGTTTTACGCATCATGACTAGATCAAAATAAAAAAAAATGAACTTAATGATCTAGTTAAACCTTATTTAACTTAGATTGTGTAGTGTGATGGAGATCATATAATATGATTTGATCAAAAAGAAATGTTTTTAAATTTCCTCTCTTGTGTGTGTATGGTCTCTAATCTGTTATACACCTCTTATAGAACTTTTGACTCAAGAAGTATAAAATAAATAAATTAAATTACTAACTCTTATCAGATGATAACACTCCCTTTCTGCCCAGTCTTGAGTTGATTTTTTTGTAAGGTGTACGGCTTAACTAAAATGTTAGTGTGGACGGAAAAATAATATTTACTAAAGAAATATAGTAAAAAGCCAATAAAGTTTGTTATCATCAAAATCATGGGCTTAGGGTCCTAGATTGCAATAATCTCCCCTTTTTAATAATAAAAAACATTGTTGGTTAAAGAATTCAAATTAGTCATATTTTTGTTCTAAACCTCTCCCTCACTAAGTGATCCATTTTAAATAAGTGTATTTTTTAATTTTTATTTATTTATTTATTTTCTCATAGACATTTTAAATGCAACACAAAGCACAAAATAATGAAAAAATATGAGAGAGCACAAAACTAGAATAAGCTAAAATCCAAAAGGTTAATGATTACACAACAATCAACCAAACACACATTCTCCCAATTTTGACATCACAAAAAGGAAGAATTTGTTAAGCATAACAAGAAAAAAAAACAAGGAGGACAATGAAAAGAAAAATATATACACAAGCTATAATACAAAACACACATTAATCAATGTCCAAGATCAGGTGGTGGTGGTGGATGTGGCTGAAAGTATGAGTGAAGGGATGCAAACTACTCATGAAACCATGCAATATAAATCTCATACAGATGATTTTTCTCCTCAATGTAAGCATCGAAGTGAGTCTCCATTTGGTTAAATATCTGAATTAATATCACATACTAAGAAGGATGGCATACATGTGCTGGTGATGGAGATGGTGGAGCTCTAACTACCTCCTCTTACTCTGTACTTGCCACATAGTGATTATAACAACATCTATCACTGTGAAGTATGTCGAAGGTTTTGTTGGTGTAGTAGGTTCGAAGGTGATCAGGTGACACAATAAATTGTAAATTATAATTGGATTCAAGAGTAGAAGATATAATTATAACTATAAGGTTTTTCTTATGCTTGTTTCTCATATCCCTAATACTAATTAGGTGTTCAATGTATTAGATATTTAAATTCGTGGCATTAAAATCAATTTTAGCCATGATAAATTAGGAGACAAGGGTAGAAGAGGTGTTATATTTACTCTATCTCTAGCTTTATATATGATTGAATTATGAAGGATATGCTAGATTATGCGTGCATCATAGATAAGTGTATAAACTAAAGGTAGGTACAAGTTGTGTGGGGCATTTCTAAGAGTCATGTTGGCATCAGTCCAATTATATTCAGGATTAAAAGCAATAGAATGAGTTGAGGCTACTGGTAAAGAGACATAGGATTTGGTCAAAATCTTCATAGGTGGTCTTTACAGGCCTCATATTTACAAAGGATTAAAGGATATTTCCTTCATTATTAATTCTAAGATTGTGAAAGAATTTATACATTAATTTAGTGCTAAAGGGAAATGTCAGGGTCAGAATAAATTGGAATGTAGTGCTAGTAAAAGGTTTAGTACATCAAAACTTATATTATCCCAATTAATAACTTTATATGGGGTTATCCCAGCAGCCTTATAGAAGTTATATGTGTCTTCATCAATGGCTTATGTGAAATGGGGATCAACTAGTCACCTCAAGGAACTCCCTACTAGTGCCCTAGATTATTTTCCTCCAGCCATTTAGACAATATGAGGACTTTAGAGAGGAAAAAGGAAAGTAGTGTGATGAGAAGTATGAGTTTAGCATTTGAATTTCCTTCCTTTAAATAGACTTCAGTAAGATCGTACTATATGATAGGTATTGTATTATACATCGTATTGAACAATAAAAAAAGTTAATTCACCATGTCCAATCAAAAAAGTTGATCAAATTATATAGTAGAATCTGAATCGTACTAGATAATCTTCCTTAAATTCATCGTCACGAGGAGTCTGCCTTGATGAATTTTGGACCATTACATTATACAATATGAATAGGTGTTCAAATAGAATGATACATTATTGATGATCGTATCGATCAAATTGAATTCGTCCAATTGATAGTGACATGTGGATTGTATAATTCGAAATAGGTGGTCATACAATATGATTAATGATAATTTGTTGGACCACGACCATTAATTTCATAGAAGATCAAGATGTGTAACAAAATGTGTAGATCATATAGTACGAAGTGATTTGTGTAGTATGATGCAAACAATTTTTTTAATTAAAAAAAATGATTTAATATATGTGTTGATTATAGAACAGCTACATAACCATAATAAGTAGAAACAAAATGAAAAAAAAAACATATAAACTCAAATAAAATACATAAAAAAGCCATCAAAAAGATGTAAAAAGAAAAACTCATAATGCCAAATAATCAAAGTTATCTCATTCACCTTGGATCAAGCATGAATGTCTATAATTTCTAGTCTAGTCCTCAAGGTGTTAAATATGTCATAGGCAAGGGGTTTGGAAAAGATGTCTAGTAGTTTATTTTTCAATAGTTATATATTGCAGTTCTATATCTCCCTTGGCTCGATGATCTCTACTGAAATGATGCATAATGTTTATATGTATCACATAATAGTGTTGGATCAAATTTTTGGAAATGAAAATGACATTAGTGTTATCAAACATGATAGGAATAGTGCCTACAGATAATCAAAGATCTAAGATTTTCTTAATTAGTCATAAGACTTGAGCAACATAGCTTCCTATAGCAATGTATTCTACCTCAGTGGTGGATATTGCTATTAAGTTTTTCTTTCTATTGGACTAGGAAATTTGTAAGTGAATTGACAGGTTCATAAGGTGCCTTTTTTATTTGCCCCACATCTAGCAAAGTCAGACTTAATAACTTATAATTTCAAAGGATGAGCTATGTTTAGGATACTAGATTCCTAAGTTTAGGGTGCCTAAGAGGTATTTAAGGATTCTCTTAACATTAATCATATGGGATTCCTTAGGATCAGCCTGAAATCTTATATAAAGATAAACACTGAACATAATGTTAGGTATACTATTATCAAATAGAGAAGTGATCCTATTATTCCTCTATACTTCTTCTAATATACAAATTTTTTATTGGGATCCTTATTTCGTTGAATAGTAGAGTTCATGGGAGTATTGATTGCTTTAGCATAATCCATCTCATATTTCTTAAGAATATTCTTAGTATACTTAGATTGGTTAAGGAAAGTTATATCATCTCTCGGCTTCACATTAAATCCAAGAAATAAAGTAAGATCTCCTATTATACTCATCTCAAACTCCTCACTCACTATTTTTAAAAATTCATCAAACAGGTTTTAATTTGTTGCTCCAAAGAGTATATCATCCACTTTGTTAGAATAGTTGCTATTTGAATGCTTTACATTTTTGCAACTTGTATAGTTTTGATGATTCCAAACATTATTGTTCAAATGTGTAGTTATCTGCTAACAATTTTAGAATATTTGTATTTGCTCTTATGTGTACTAACATTTCAGGAAAATCAGACTCCAGACTACGAAAACTTCAGATAATATTCAACATGAGATACTTTGTTAATTTGAAACTTGCATTTTTCTTTGAATTAAATTTGAAAGGGAGTGATTGTAATTGAGTGAATAAAAACATACACACACACACATAAGGAGATCATAAAAATTTATACTGATCGTACGGGACGATATCTGATCGTACGGGACGATCAGAAAGTTATCTCCTATAGAGCACATGGAACGAATAGGAACTTGCTCAAAAATTTTTTCTAAGCCCTATTCGTCCAGGATGAAATTAAGTATCGTCCAGGACGATTGGTTCACTGTAAAATTTTTGTCCAGACAAATTTTATTATCGTCCGTGGCGATCGGTCCTCTGGAAAATTTTTGTCCAGACGAAGTCAAGAATCGTCCAGGACGATCGGTTCTCTGGAAAAATTTCATCCAGACGAACATATTTTCGTCCAAACGATTAACCGACTTAGAACAGTTTTCAGCAGTTTCTAGAACTGACCTTGTAATAACTGTTCATACTGGATGAACCAAAATTCGTACAGGATGATCAGCTGTACGAAGACATTTCATACACATATTCAAATAGGGTCATTTCAGATCGTTTAAGTAAAATTGTCTAGGACGATCCACGATCGTACCGGACGATCCACTGCGTACAGAATTGAAAACTTGCAGTTTTTGGGCGATTTTTCTTGTCTTTTATATAAATAGTCCAAATTAGACTGCCATCCTATCTTTTTGTCATTTGATCTTCATGCCTCTTGAGAGAATAGCCAAGGAGAGAGTGTAAGAGAGCATTCATGGGAGGATTCCTACCACTGGAGCGAGAAGGCTTCACTTGGATTTCAAAGGTAAGAGTCTCTACTTGTGAATTTGGATTACTTCACTCTTTTCTTTCTTCCTTATAGATTCTTGTGAGAAGATCAGTCAAGGAGATCCAGTTCTCTGCCGACACTTAGAGAGTGTGAACAGCCGAAGGGTTCTCTGCCGACACTTGGAGAGTGCGAATAGCCGAAGGGTTCTCTGCCTACACTTGGAGAGTGTGAACAGCCGTAGGGTTCTCTGCCCACACTAGGAGACTGTGAAAGGATGAACGGTTCTTTGCCAACACTGGGGATTGTATAAAAGGACGACGGTTCTCTGCCAACACTGGGGATTATGTAAAAGGACGACGGTTCTCTGTCGCACCGGGTAGTGGTGAAAAGAGTGTGTTGTAAAGGCTTCTCCGCCTTGCTGTAGGTGCAAAAGGAGAGTCACTATTGGTTTTAGTGCAATACTCAGAGGGTGCCTCTGAGGAGTGGATGTAGGTCTAGTTATAGACCGAACCACTATAAATCTGGTGTCATTTACAGTTTTTTTTTGTTTTCGCATTTTGTTTTAATTTATTAACAACTCTGTGGTTGAAAAATATTTTCTATAAAAACTTTAAAAGAAAAATTTTCATTTCGGTTCAACTTAATCTTCAAAGAGGGTTTAAAATTTTTAAACTACCAATTCACCCCCCCTCTTGGTAGCCTTGGGACATTAACTTAGGCTTAACAACCTAATTACTAGATTCAACAAGTGGTATCAGAGCATCGTTTCAAAATCATAAGTTTGAACTACTTTTTGATTAACGTAGATGGATACATTTGGAAATCGAAACACACCTGAGGGTTACTGTATCACAAGACCTCCACTGTTTGACAATATTCCTTTTGATTTTTGGAAAACACGCATATCTACTTTCTTACAGTCACTTGATTATCGCATATGGATGCTAGTCCAGGAAGGTTACACAAAACCAACTAGATTAGTTGATGGAGTTAGGGTAGAAACACCCTATGCAGATTGGACTATTGAAGAACGTGACTTAGCACAATTAAATGCCAAATGTTTAAATAGTTTCTTTTGTGCTTTAAAATCTGAAGACTACATGCGAGTTTCCACTTGCAAAAGCGGAAAGGACATATGGGATAGACTTTATATAACTTATGAAGGGACAAATGAGGTTAAGCAATCAAGACTCAATATCTTGTTACATGACTATGAATTATTTCACATGAAACCTAATAAATCTATTTCAGACATGTACACAAGATTCACTCAAATTGTCACATCTTTGTATGCACTTGGTAGGGAAAATTAACTAAAGATCTGAACATTTATTCCATTGACAATCTTCTTGGTTCACTCATTGCTTATGAGCAAGGAGTAAGTCAAAGAAAGATTGATGCAGGTGAACCACGAAAGGATAAGAATATTACACTAAATGTGGAAGAGTCAGAAAGTGAACACTCACAATCTGAGGATGAAGATGATATTGCATTGATGACTAGATAATTCAGAAGCTTTTTAAAGAGGAAGCAGAAGAGATGCCAGCAATGGAATAGAGGTAAGTATAACAGAAATGGCAAGGTTTCTAATGAAGTGATTTGTTATGAATGCAGGAAACTAGGTCATATAAAGACTGATTGTCCAAAACTCAAAGCCACTCCTAGCAAGGAGAAGGTAGAGGAGAAACCAATGGTAAAGAAGGGAAAGAAGAAGTTTCAAAGAGCTTTCTGGGCGGACTCAGTTTCAGACTCATCTGAGACTGAAAAAGAAGAAGAAGTCACCAACTTTTTCTTGATGGCAGATGGTGGGAAAAAAATTGTGTCACACCACGCAGATTTTGATTTCTCCTATTTTGTAATCGAATACTGCATTGAGAATAAAGTACAGTCTCGAGAGGCCGACACAATGTTCTACAATGGATTTAATATCAGAATAGGGTTTTGAAAATTGATATTTCTATAATCAAATATAGTTCAAAGAATAACATATCATCTCAAAAGATAAACATGAAATTCTATAGAATATGTTTAAAGATAGAAATATAGTTTTTGAAAAAAGGTTTATTCATTCTTTTATTTAGATATGACAAGAAGAATATTATATCATCTTAAAAGACGAACATAATATTCTTCAAGATATCCAAAAGCGAGAATGAGTTTTATAAAATTCATTATTTCTAAAGTTGAATATAACAAGTATAATATTATATTATCTGAAAAGATAATAATAACATTCTACAAGTCTATTCAAAATTAAAAAATAAGGTTTTAAAAAAAAATCTACGTTCCCAAAGATTCTTCCCTTATTTTATAGGAATAAAATAAGGTTTATTTTAGTCTGAGGTTCTCAAATCCCTATAGGAGCAAGCTCCTATAGTTAATTACATCTTAGGAGGAATGCTCCTAAGAAAACTCTCGATTAAAGCAGTAATTTCATACCCTTTGACTATAAAGTAAAAGACAAGAAACTAGAAGTAAAGATTTTCCAAGGAGAAAGCTCAATGTTGAACATTTGTTAGTGAGTCAATGGAGGAAAAGTAGGAGGTGTCGGATTCTGAGAAGCTCAGAGACAACCTCAGTCTATCCTATGTTGGGCTTTACATTTTAAGAGAAAATTTTATGTTTAAGTTGACATTTTATTAGAAAGTTGGGATTATATTCCCGGAGGGCGAGGACTTAAGATCTAAAAAGAATCTGCCTCAGAACCTAAATCTAATTTAGGTACTACAAAGTAGCGACCCGAACCTAACTAATGAAGTGCAAATCTGGACTTACCCCGGCCTGGATTGGGGAGCCAGCTAACCACCTAGGCGCTTTAAAACCATGTGTCCAGTCTCTTATGAAAGATGGGTAAGGATGTTGTTTAAGTTTTAAGGAATTGGGGCTGGCATCTAAGACAATTCCTAATTAGCCCCTCAACTTATGTAGGGTGATAAATGTCTAGAAATGCAATTAATATTTTAGACTCTTTTTAGTTTGTATCTAATGCAATGCATGCTAATTGACTCGAATGCATAAAATGATAATGAAGCAGTTTAAAAATTTAGGCTTATAAAATAGATTTTTCCTTAGAGATTGCACAACTTCCCCTTGACAGAACTGCACCCTCATAGGTCAAGTGGTCTGCCAGAACCCGCAGGCGAGAGGTGCCTAACAAGGAAGAGAAAGTATTAATATGCTTATGCTGACTCTCAGCGGTCCCGAGCTTACTTCTTAGATCGTTAGAGTTACTATGTGAGCCTAAAAATTTTTTTATTTAAAATTACAAGTAGAAGAATTTTAAGCGTACCCTTACAAAAAAAATCTCTCCGTTCGGAATCCAGGCTAAAACAAAACACGGCATACAAGGTCTTAAAAAAATCTACTGCACAAACAATGTAAACAATCAATTTTAATAATCCAAATATAATGTCCAATGTCCAATGTCCATATTACACCCAGAATTTGCAGAAAAGTAAAGTGGCCGGGCACCACTGACAACAAACCCGGATTCTAATCCTAAGAATGACGCAAGTGATTTTTGAAATGGGATATAATGTTTCTTAAATCTTCATTTCTTCATCTTCTTTCTTCAATCTTCTCGTTCTGTCTTTTCTTCTTCTATGAACTTCTCGGGTCCGTCGGGTTCTGGATATCCAAATGAAAAGAAACTCATCCCTAAGAGGGGTATTTTCTTTTCTATTTGGATATTGAATCATCCTAATTTGTCTTTCCAAATAAAAGAGAATAATCCTTTAAGATATATTCTCCTTTCATTGGATTCCAAATTGGATGTAATATCCCACTTTCAAAATCACTTTCACAATTTACAATATTTTTCAAACGCATTTACATTTACATTACATTTCACAGAAAGAGAAGAAAAATCTAAACCACCTGCAGGGTTATCCTAAGCAA
The DNA here is from genome assembly GCA_016618105.1 of Dendrobium huoshanense. Taxonomy (NCBI): domain Eukaryota; kingdom Viridiplantae; phylum Streptophyta; class Magnoliopsida; order Asparagales; family Orchidaceae; genus Dendrobium; species Dendrobium huoshanense. The sequence goes on from CM028357.1 coordinate 21,264,288, forward strand.
TTTATAATTAAAATCATCCCACGCAGTTATATATATATATGCAATTGAATTTAAATTATTAAGCCACACTTGGCCACACTCTTCTTCATTTGGGGGCTAAGCAGCTGAAGCACCTGTAGCATTTATTTATTATTAATTAATTAGCCCCCTTTTTCTGCCCTGCATGAGTGTGGCCACCTGCAAAAAATCATGTTAACAATCCAGATCGCTCCTAGCCTATGGGTAATCTAATCGTCAATCAAACCAACACAGAGTGCAGTAAAATTAAATAAACAAACACACCAACATTTTATAACCAGCATGCAATAAAACTCGAGAAAAAGCCCGTCACAGTGCAGTAAGGAAATAAACACTGGCCTAACCTAAAACTAGAGTCAGTTGTCCTAACAAACAAATCTAAGTGTGTGCAGTAGGCTGTGAGATTTTGAAATGTCCTAAGTCAATTATTGGCTAAAAGCTTTCTAATTGATTGAATTCTAATTTAAAGATATTTACTAATTCTAAAGTGAGATGTCACTAAATTTTCTATGTTATAAGTTTCTATCCTAAAGTGTGCATGCTTCCTAAGTCTAGATTTTCTAAGACCCGGTCCTTAATTTTTGTCCTTAAGTGTCACTACTGTTGTATGGGATAAAAATTTGTTATTACTAACCCTTAGGACTTTGAGCATGTGTAAAAGGGGTTTAGGGATCTAAAATAAAGCAAAAAAGTAAACCTAATTAAATTGAAGTTACTACAGGAACCTAAAAGGGAAGGGTTAACGCACACCACATCAAGGGGCCCCTAAAGGTTTTCTAAGTTTAGAAATACTCACAGTCACCGGGGGCTACGACCCGGTGGTTCCGCCCGTAGCACCACTACCCGGTTGGATAGAGGCGACTGACGCCTTTAGCTCCTTGTCCTTTTGTTCCCTCGACCGGTACCATTCCTCGCAGTTTATGCAAATAAAACAGGAAAAACAGGGATTAGAAGCACTTTTAATAAATGATAGGAAAATAATTGAAATTTACTGAAAATAAAAGACGTACCTTTCTTCGGGCTTGAACACTGGCTTTGTTGCTTTGCTTTTGGAACCTTTCACTTCTCTACACTTTTCAACACACAAATCTTATCTCTCAAATTATATGTATCATCACGCACACTTTTGCTTAATAACAATCTAACTTTTAATTTTCACTCTTCCAAATATTTTGTTCTTCAATATAAACTCTTTCACACTCACCCACATCTTAATCTTACAATCCAACCTTTCCCTTTACTTATTCCACTTTTCACATCATTTTCTAAAACTCACATAAACATCTTTCTCAAATAAGCATTTCTCTAAACTCATATACTTCTCCCTTCAATAAATACTTCATATATTTCACGACACATATACACACTATAAGATTTATTCATTTTGTTCTCTCAAAAATATCATACTATACTTTTCCATATTTACTTAACTTCTCCAAAATATACACATTTCACTTTTCAACACACAAGTTCATTTTTCAAAATCACACATTTATTTTTATCTTTAACCTTTCAAAACATACAATTTCCAAAATTCACACTCCACACTTTCGACTACAAAATACCTTTCTACACATACACTCAACTATTTAACACATATATTCCAATTACTCATCACATACATACACTTTGTTTTTACAATCCAAACTTTACTTTTCATTTTCATGCATTTTACTATTCCAACATATTTCAATCTTTACACTTATATTCACAAATCACCTTTCAAAACATACACCTTATCAAATTGAATTGTTTCCATACTAAACTCAACTTACAACCACGAGCTCACTCATGAAACAAAAGAAATGCTCATCCAAGGAATTGCAAAGAACAAAATTTCATAGCATAAGAATAAACTTCAAAAATTCAGAAAACTATTTTCTCAAAATAAAATACAATGAAGAATGACATTAAAAAAATAAACACCAATCCCAATCCAAAGTAGTCACATTAAATGGCAAGGATAAAAGATTTGAGGATGCACGCCCCTCTGATTGTTAAGAAATATATTCTCCAAAACTTAAGATATACAAAATCATATGCAAAAGGAATGACAAAATTGAGTAAACATAGGGAAAACTCACGACAACCCATATAAATTGCTGCAAATTTCTACAAAATGAGATATGTTAAATTCTCATATTTATAGCACAACTCCACAAAAATTAAAATCTCAAATTCTTATGACAAATTTTGCATTTGCTATTGATTTAGAAAACAGTTTTTAACAAAGAGAAAAGTATTTTCAAGCAAGAAACCCATTGATGCAAAATTATTTTTACCATTTCAAAATTATTTCACATACAAAATCTTTACTCTATTCTTCAAGATATAGCAATAAAATCTTAAGGTAAGAAAACAATATTAGTATTTTCTTTTTAGATAATCAATTCTCATAGCAATCACTTCCCTAATCAACAAAGAAGAATATGGATGAAGATGTAGAAGAGATTTACCCAAAGATTAAGAAGATTTCCAATGTTGGTTAGAGCAGACAAGGCGACGGCGTGCGACTGCTGCTGCTCGTCGAGAGGAGGTAGTGGTTTTGGCCTGGATTCATCGCGAGAGTAGGGCGTAAGGGCTGGGGTCTTTCCCAAACTTGCTGGAGTTTCGCTTGGAGAGAGAGGGAGGCGACGGGCTTCCTTGGGCATGAACCGATCGGAGATGCTAGGTACGGCAAGGGCAGATTGGCGGGATGAGGAGGTTGAGGCTTCCTTCCGGTCCGATTCCTGGGCTTCCTTGCGAACTGGAGGGAGATGGGGTTCGTGCGACTTGGAAGGAGACGAGCGACGGCTTGGGGGCTTCTCACGCGACCAAGGGAGGAGGCCGACTGGATTTCTCACGTAAACTGAGAGAGAGGTCTCCTTCTGTGAGTGTGAATCTGAGAGAGTAGTAGGGCTGAGGCTTTTTGAATGGGAGGGGAAATTCCGAACGAAGAAGATCGAGAGTTTCTCTGTGCATGCGAATGGATCGTGAGGGAGGCAACGAACAGAGGAGTCACCGTGAGGGAGTTCGGGATTGAAGGCTTTTTTCTGTGTGTGCCAATGACTGGGAGAGTAGTGACGTGAGTCTGGAGTGATTCGTGCCAACTGCTGTGTGAGAAGGAAATTTTCGGAACTGCCAGAGAGAGCACCGTCTAGGAGAGGGCTGGGCAGTTTTTGAATCAAGAGGGAGATAGAGAGATCATGGGAGGTTTTGATTTTTACGAATTTCAGAAGACAGGGGTCGTGGAGTTTTTTTTTTGTTTGAATTTGCTCTAAACGCGCACTTAATCATATCTTATTTCAAAATAAATTAACGGCTTATATTGGTTTATGTCCTTAAAAAAATTTTTAAAGGCTTAATTTAGGGCTTGATTTGAGAGTGATCTAAGGGTTGATTAAAGTCATCTATATTAAATCGAATTCAAATTGAGTCGATTAAACTTGATATTGTGTAGATTTATATCTTAGAGTTTTGATTGATGGAAATTTAATCCAATTAGGTTGGATTTGTGTGAAATTTCATGGATTTAATCTTTACTAACTTAAAAATGATTTTGATTTGATTGGTAAATTGATTTGAGCCCAATGATGTATCAATTTGATCAAAAATAAATTAGATCAAATTAATTGAGTCGAGTGTCATTGATGAATCATAAATTGAATTTGATTTGAGCTTGTTTGGAGTTGAATTGAAATTGGATTGAATTGATTTTGATTCGAATTGAGTGATAGGTTTGAGTCGATGCTACGTCAGTGGGTGTCCACCTAAGGGAAATCCTATGGGCGACGTCTACACTAGGCTATGAAGACCTAGGTGCTAGAGTTGATTCTGGGGAAATTGACCTCAAATAATGAGGTCAACAGCAGATAATGTTGAACAATCAGATCAAGAAGAGGTAAGTGATTTAACCTATGATGAATTGTTTGAAGTATCTGAACACATGCATGATGCATATAGGAAAATGAAAAAGATGCATGCTAGTTTAGGTTTAGAATTAGAAGAGCTTAATAAGGAACACGAAATCCTTAGGAAAGATCATGCTTTAATAGATAACAACCACATGAAACTACTTGATGAATATGATGACTTGAATAAAAATTTTGAGAATTTAAAATCATCCTATGCTGAACTTGAAAAAGAATTTAAGAATTTTAAGGATGAATCTGAGAGCAAGACATATAGAATCAATTATACAAATCGAATCTTAGAAGATATGAATTCATTTTACAAACTCACAATAAGAGCTCTCAAGGATAATAGGAACCCCCTAAACTTGAAGATTTTACAAATCCTAAATTCATGAAATCCCTTAGAAGACAATCATATGAAAGAAAACATAGGAATATTTTTCCTAATGTTAAATGTAATAATTGTAGATTTTTGGGACATATATCTCACACCTGCACTTTAAAGATGAAAACTAATTTGGTGTGGAGAACTAAGATGCATAAACCTAGACATATCATACATGCATCTGATTATAAATTTCATAAAGGTGAACCTAAACTTGTTTGGGTTCCCAGGTCTAACATTTGAGAATTTTGCAGGAGTACTCTCACACAAGACCTTGTGAGAGTATATGGTACCTGGACAGCGGATGTTCAAAGCATCATGACTGGAGATACTGCTCAATTCATAACGCTGGAAGCCAGGAATGGAGGCAAGGTTACACTTGGAGATAATACCACAAAGAAAGTGGTTGGATCAGATATGATTGGAAATTTGAAAAACTTTTTCATAGACAATGTGTTATTAGTTGAAGGCTTAAAATATAATCTGTTAAGCATAAGTCAGCTATGTGATAAGGGCTACAATGTAAAATTTTTACCTACTAGCTGCATAATAAGCCTAAATGGGAAAATTATTTTAAATGGAAAAAGGGTAAACAATGTCTACATGCTAGATTTAAATTGTATTCAATCTCCTACTGCTTTTTGTTTGAAAACTGTTTCTGATGAATCATGGCTTTGGCATAGGAGACTTTGACATTCTAGTATGAAAAATCTTAGGAGAATTACCCAAAAGAATTTGGTGAGAGGTATACCTAAACTAGACTTTACTAAGGACCATCTATGTGATGCATGTCAATTAGGAAAACAAGTGAGGTCCTCTTTTAAGTCCAATAAGGATCTTAGAACCAGTAAACCTTTAAAAATTTTATACATGGATCTTTTTGGACCAGTAGGAACTGTAAGTCTAGGAGGGAAGGTATACGGATTTTTTATAGTGGATGATTTCTCAAGATTCACCTGGGTTAGATTTCTTTTTCATAAGAGTGAATCATTTGAGGAATTCAGAAATTTTTCAACTTGGATTCAAAGAAAACTAGGATGTGAAATAATTTCTATACAACGTGATCATAGAGGAGAATTTGAAAATGAAAGATTTGAAAATTTCTGTAAAGAAAAGGGGATTGATCATAATTTTTCTGCACCTAGAACCCCTCAACAAAATGGGTTAGTTGAAATGAAAAACAGAACATTAATAGAAGCCGCCCGAGCAATGTTAGTATAATACTCACTTCCTAGATATTTTTGGGCTGAGGCGGTTAGCACTGCATGTTATGTTCTGAATAGGGTGAATGTGAGATCAAATATGAATAAAACACCCTATGAGTTGCTAAAAGATAGAACACCTAATTTGTCTCATTTGCATGTATTTAGTTGCAAGGTGTTCATACATAAAAATGGAAAATCTGCCTTAGGAAAATTTGATCCAAAATCAGATGAAGGAATTTTTGTTGGATATTCAAGTATTGGAAAATGTTATAGGGTATTCAACAAAAGAACTTTAGTCATTGAAGAAACCACACATGTTGTATTTGATGAAAGTGGAAATTTGGAAGAGCCAAGTGTTGTTGAAGAAGAAATTGAAGAAAACTCCCAAAAGATTGATAGATTAAATTTAGAAGAAAATATTGAAGAAAATTTGGAAAGAGAAAACCCTTTGCCTAGAGATTTGAGATTTCCTAAAAACCACCCAAAAGAATTGATTATAGGTGAACCAAATGAGGGTGTTAGAACTAAGCGTGGATTAAATAAGGAAGTCAATCATTCAGCCTTTATTTCAACTATTGAACCCACTAACATTGATCAAGCACTTTCTGATGAATTTTGGATATTGGCCATGCAAGAAGAGTTAAATCAATTTGTAAGAAATAAAGTTTGGGAATTAACTACAAGGCCAAAAGATCAAAGTGTTGTTGGAACCAAGTGGGTTTTCAAAAATAAAATGAATGACTCAGGAGTAGTCATTAGAAATAAGGCTAGATTAGTTGCTAAGGGGTATAATCAAATTGAAGGAATTGATTTTGAGGAGACTTTTTCCCCTGTAGCTAGACTTGAAGCAATTAGGGTTTTACTTGCTTTTGCCTATTTTAAAGGTTTTAAATTGTTTCAAATGGATGTAAAAAGTACCTTTTTGAATGGGGTTATTGAAGAAGATGTTTTTGTTCAACAACTTCCAGGTTTTGAAAATTCTAAATTTCCAAATCTTATTTTCAAGTTAAAAAAGGTATTATATGGATTGAAACAGGCACCTAGGGCTTGGTATGAGAGGTTGAGAACCTTCCTACTTGAAAGATCTTTTGAAAAAGGAAGTGTGGATACAACTCTCTTTTTAAGGAAAATTGAAAAGGATATACTTATTGTTCAAATTTATGTGGATGACATCATCTTTGGATCTTCAAATAAAAATCTTTGTGATGATTTTTCTAAAATAATGAGTAGTGAATTTGAAATGAGTTTAATGGGAGATTTAAATTACTTTCTAGGATTTAGCATTAAGCAACTTGAGGAAGGTACATTTCTTAGTCAAACTAAATATATTAAGGATATCCTCAAAAAATATGAAATGGATAATGCTAAACCTGTTAGTACACCAATGAGTTCCTCAGTTCAGTTGGATAAGGACCTTAAGGGAAAATCTGTTGATCAAAAGAAATTTAGAGGGATAATTGGATCTTTACTTTACTTGACTGCTAGCTGACCATATATTATGTTCAGTGTTTATTTATGTGCTAGATTTCAATCAGATCCAAAAGAATCACATTTGACAGCAGTGAAAAGGATTTTAAGATATTTACTAGGAACTCAAAACTTAGGGATTTGGTATCCTAAGTTTAGCTCTTCATTTGAAATTATTGGTTACTCAGATTCTGACTTTGCAGGCTGTAGAGTGGATAGAAAAAGCACTTCTGGAACATGTCAATTCATTGGAAATTCATTAGTTTCATGGTCTAGTAGAAAACAAAATTTAGTGGCACTATCTACTGCAGAAGCAGAATACATTGCATTAGGAAGTTGTGTGGCACAAGTACTTTGGTTAAAACAATAGTTGATTGATTTAGGATTAACTATAGGCACTATTCCAATTTATTGTGACAATACTAGTGTTATTTGCATTTCCAAAAATCCTATTCAACATTCTAGAACCAAACACATTTATATAAGGCATCATTTCATAAGGGATCATGTATCCAAGGGAGAAATTGAACTCACACATGTTTCAACTGAAAATCAACTTGCAGACATTTTTATAAAACCTTTAGCCTTTGATACCTTCAGTACTTTAAGAACAAGGCTTAGTGTTCTTGATTTGAATGCCTAATCAAAATGTCTTTGCAACATTGATATTTGTTTTGTTTTGTTTTTGATTTTGTGAAATTTTGTGTGCTTTGAATGAATTTATTTTTAGGTCTATGGTTTTGTTTTATGATTTCTGTGTTTTTGAATGTTTAGTTTGATTTTCTTAAATTAAAAATAAAAAATTCAAAAATTGGAGGAAATCGTCCGGGACGAATTTTGTTTCGTACTGGGCGATGTGTGAAAGAAACAGTTTGCGTGAATTTTAACCATTTTTTTAGCAGTTTTTAATTAGATCGTCTGTACGATCTGACGATCGTCTAGGACGAAATTTTTTTTTCTCAAACGTCGGGATGATTGAATACAGCGGTTGAGTGGATAAGACAATTTTTAATATGGATTTCATCTGTACGAATTTTTGGTTCGTCCAGACGAACAGATGTAGGTTCATTGTAGGGAACGATTTTCAAGAGAAATTAAAACGAGTTACTTTTTGATCGTTTGTACGAAATAATTTCATTTGTACGATCGGTCAAGTCAAAAAGCCTGTACGAAGGGACGCATCGTAAGTTGTGTTGATTACGAAAAGTTGTTACATTTAGGACAAATTTGATCGTCTGTACGAAATATTTTCGTCCAGACGAACGATGATTTTTGTCCAGGATGAAGTTTTTTATCCAGGACGAACGTATTGTTTTTCTTTAAATATGAAGGCTTTCTAACTTAACAACCACACTTCCAAACTTCACTTTCAATCCCTTTCTACTTCAAATCAATAATGACCTCCTCAAGCAAGAGACAAAAGGTGTTGGTAAAGAACCCAATAGGAATGCCTCAGAAAACTTCCTGTCTAAGGTGAATGAGGAATCCTTTCCTCATTTTGCATTCGCCAAAATAACTTCCTCTCGCATTTTAATCCAAAGCGAGTTAAATTTTAAGGTAATGCACCTTTTTTCCTCAACCCAATTTCAATTCATACTTTCTCTCGTCCACTTCTACAACAAGCAAACCTATCTCTATTTCCTAGCAAACATGAGTTTTAATTCAGACCACTCCTCCATAAGTTCTTATGTCTTCAAGCAAAAAGTTGAAATCACCAAGCACGACCTTGGTGCATTTTTGAACTTAAGAACTGAGGGATATAGAGCTCACACCCTAATGTCAGAAACCTCTTTCAAATGGTATCATGTCAAAAGGGTAATTAGAGAAAATGGTCTTGACTATCATGTCGCTAGAGTCTCCGGTATGACCAAAAATGCCCGAATCATCCAGCATATCCTTCGATCTTCAATCATTCCTAAAGCTGGTGATAGGATTAATATTACCCCTCTACTTTCTGTTCTAACCTTTTTGATTATAGAATGTCATCCTATTGACGAAGCCCAACTTATCATAGATCATATCTATGTGCTTTCAAAAATAGGACATGCAGAACAGAAAAGAAAAAGGAACATCTCATTAGGACACTTAGTCACATACATTTTGGAAAAGAAATACAACTTAGTGCATCCTGATGACGAATACGAAGAGCCAGTATACTATAATGATCCTTCCTTCAGATTGCTTTTCAAGGAGGAAAAAGAAAAAGCACATGCCAGTGCTTCAGAAGAGGAAGAAGAAGGAGAGCAAACTTCTACACCTCAGTCAGATTATCAGAATCTGATTGAAAGATTTGATAGATTAGAGACTCATGTTGGTCAAAGGTTTGATCATTTTGATGTTGAACTTAAGCAGCAGCAACAAGATATTGGTAACATTAGAGATGAAGTACATGAAATTAATACCAATGTAATGTTGATGGCCTCCTACTTCAACCGTTTTGGCAGCATTCCTCCTCCTCCACCTCCAGAACAGTAGAGATGTTTGTTGTGTCAGTTTTTATGTTATGTGTTTATTTTTATGTTTGTTTTTTTCTTTTAAGTTCAGTGTATTTTCTTACTTGTTTTTAGATATCATGAAATATGTAATCCTTTCATTAATATCAATGGATGTTGTACTTGTTTCAAATTTGATTTGTTTTTGGAATGTGGTTAATTTTTATGAATTTCATTAGTATTATTTAATCTTCATAGTGCTTAAATTAGATTGTAATTTGAGATTATCTATATTAGAAAATCTAGTCTTTTTAAATTTAAAAGTTATTTATAACTTGTTGTGATTAGAACTTTTAAAATTCATGTCTATTCATTTAGATTACATAAAAGTTAATATTATTATTGCAATTTAGATATTTTCTTATTTTGTATTTCTATGCTCAAGTGATATTTATGCACTTAGAAATATTTGAAATTTTAGATTATTGATTTTGGAAAGAATTGGTCTCAATTACTCTTGAAAATTGTACAAAAAGTACAAAAATCTAAAGGAATGCGCAAAGATTTGCATTGTGAAAAAGAGGCACAAAATTAGTCCAATGTCAAAAGATGCACAAAAATGTGCCCAAAAATTTAAAAAAGATGCGCAAAGCGCCACATGTGGTAATTCTCTTCTTTCCAAATTCTTTCAATCTCTTAATTCAAATTGATCTTATGTTCATTTATATTCCATTGAACTTTGAAATATAAATTTTTTTTTACATCTTTCTTGTAATGATTTTCTATATTCGAATGTCTAAATTGAATCATGTCTTTGAAAAACTCTTCTTACTTACACTGTTATATCACTTCTTAAATTTTATGAATTTCTATGATTGACCTAATGTTTTTAATTTAAAATTGCATACCTTATGTCACTCACCATTTAGATTAACTTTTCAAATGAAATTCATATAATTACTTACATTTCTCGTCTATTTCTTCTTCACTTTTTGTTGTTGTCAAAAGGGGGAGAAATTATTGTGTTGGTATTGATTTGTTTTGTTTTGATTATTCTGTTTGCATTTTTCTTTTGTGATTGTTTGTGTTAAAAACATTTTGCTTTTGTGATTGTTTGTGTTAAAATTTTTGAAAAACAAAAATATTGTTCTTTGCTTCAAAATGCCTCCTTATTTTCATGTATTCATCAATTCATGGGGAGTTTAGGAGATAGGAGATTTGTTGAAACCATACAAACAATAATTGTTTTTCCATCATCAAAAAGGGGGAGATTGTTAGAATAGTTGCTATTTGAATGTTTTACATTTTTGCAACTTGTATAGTTTTGATGATTCCAAACATTATTGTTCAAATGTGTAGTTATCTCCTAACAATTTTAGAATATTTATATTTTCTCTTGTGTGTACTAACATTTCAGAAAAATCAGACTCCAGACTACGAAAACTTCAGATCAAATTCAACATGAGATACTTTGTTAATTTGAAACTTGCATTTTACTTTGAATTAAATTTGAAAGGGAGTGATTGTAATTGAGTGAATAAAAACATACACACACACATAAGGAGATCATAAAAATTTTATACTGATTGTACGGGACGATATCCGATCGTACGGGACGATCAGACAGTTATCTCTTATAGAGCACATGGAACGAATAGGAACTTGCTCAAAAAATTTTTCTAAGTCCTAATCGTCCAGGACGAAATTAAGTATCGTCCAGGACGATTGGTTCACTGTAAAATTTTCGTCCAGACGAATTTTATCATCGTCCGTGGCGACTGATCCTCTAAAAAATTTTCGTCCAGACGAAATTAAAAATCGTCCAGGACGATCGGGTCTCTGGAAAATTTTCGTCCAGATGTAAATAAATTATGGTCCGTGGCGATTGGTCCTCTGGAAAATTTTTGTCCAGACGAAGTCAAGAATCGTCCAGGACGATCAGTTCTCTGTAAAAATTTTGTCCAGACGAACATATTTTTGTCCAAACGATTAACCGACTTAGAACAGTTTTCAGCAGTTTCTAGAACTAACCTTGTAATAACTGTTCGTACTGGATGAACCAAAATTCGTATAGGACGATCAGCTGTACAAAGACATTTCGTACACATATTCAAAATGGTTCATTTCAGATCATTTAAGTAAAATCGTCCAGGATGATCCACGATCGTACCGGACGATCCACTGCGTATAGAATTGAAAACTTACAGTTTTTGGGCGGTTTTTCTTGTCTTTTATATAAATAGTCCAAATTAGACTGCCACCCTATCTTTTTGTCATTTGATCTTCGTGCCTCTTGAGAGAATAGCCAAGGAGAGAGTGTAAGAGAGCATTCAAGGGAGGATTCCTACCACTGGAGTGAGAAGGCTTCACTTGGATTTCAAAGGTAAGAGTCTATACTTGTGAATTTGGATTACTTCACTCTTTTATTTCTTCCTTTTAGATTCTTGTGAGAAGATCAGTCAAGGAGATCCGGTTCTCTGCCGACACTTGGAGAGTGTGAACAGCCGAAGGGTTCTCTGCCGACACTTGGAGAGTGTGAACAGCCGAAGGGTTCTCTGCCTACACTTGGAGAGTGTGAGTAGCCGTAGGGTTCTCTGCCCACACTAGGAGAGTGTGAAAAGACGAACGGTTCTCTGCCAACACTGGGGATTGTGTAAAGGGAAGACGGTTCTCTGCCAGCACTGGGGATTGTGTAAAAGGACGACGGTTCTCTGCCGCACCGGGTAGTGGTGAAAAGAGTGTGTTGTAAAGGCTTCTCCGCCTTGCTGTGGGTACAAAAGGAGAGTCACTATTGGTTTTAGTGCAATACTCAGAGGGTGCCTCTGAGGAGTGGATGTAGGTCTGATTATAGACTGAATCACTATAAATCTGGTGTCATTTACATTTTTTTTTGTTTCCGCATTGTATTTTAATTTATTAACAACTCTGTGGTTGAAAAATATTTTCTATAAAAACTTTAAAAGAAAAATTTTCATTTCGGTTCAACTTAATCTTCAAAAAGGGTTTAAAATTTTTAAAATACAATTCACCCCCCCCCCCTCTTGGTAGCCTTGGGACATTAACTTAGGCTTAACAACCTAATTACTAGATTCAACACACTTAAATTTGAACAATGAGAAGATCTTATCCCACTTTCTTAGGAATTAAGATGGTGTCTATACTACCCTAAACAAAGGCTCAATTTAGGAGAAATGTACTAAGCCTCTTAAATTAAGCTCTAAGTGATTACTTTAATCCATACAATGCCTTCTTTAACTTGAACACATGATTATTAATTTATGAATTCTTAAATCCAAGGGGTTGCTCCACATATGCATCTTCTTAAATGACCCTATTTAAAAAGGCACTCTTAAAATAAAGTTAGTAAAGGCTGGAAGAGCTCTAATAGCTTTTAATCTAGCTATAGGAGCAAAGGTTGTTACAAATATGGACCCAAGTACTATGATTTTGATGATAACAAATATTATTATTTCTCATCTATTACTATTCTTACATATCTATTTTATTTTCCCAGTTCACTAACCTTTCAAGTCCATAAGTTTACTTGGAATATCAATAAGCTCAAGATCAGGTAGACTAGGATTGAGTCAGTATGTAATTTCTATTCAAATGCATATTTTACCTTTTCTTGAGTTAAATATACTTTGACGGATCCTAAAGCTAAGTAGCCTTGCACAAACATACTAATGGGGAGAAATTTGACGAGTTAGAGTTTTTCTATTTTTTTATTATATCATACATGATGATTTCAAATAATCCTAGATGATCATTTAAAAATAGAAATCCTAATTAAGGCATCTAGGTCATATAAACCTGATTAAGAAAATTGTCATGAATGATACTACCATCATCCTGACTGATATTCTTAAATTAGGAAAGATTTAAAAACTATCAAATCTTGCACTAATCATACAGGACGATCCTGGAGAATTCATACAAATCATGCCTAAATTGATCCAATAATAAAGTGAGTAATTAAAGTTAGATTGATTGATTATATTGTCTAGGATGATTGTCGAATTGTACTAGATGATCTATAAGAAAAACCATAGTTTTCTCATAATTCTCCTAGATGTCCTGAATTATTTATTGGATGATAAAGTCTATTTTTGAACTAATCTTACAAGATGATTCCTACATCATGCTGAATGATCAATTATATTTTTATATCATCCCAATTTATCTCCTAGATGTTCCGAACTATCTGTTGGATAATTATGTATGATTTTGAATTATTCATACAAGATGATATCCATACATCCTAGATGATTAGAATAAATATTGTGTTATAATCATACAAGAAACCCAGGTCATCCAGGCTAGAAGGGCTAATTTATGCTAATTTTACATGACAATATATAGATTATCCTAGATGAACTTTGATGGCAAGTTAAAAATTATGGCATTTTTAAGTCCTTCTATTTAAGCTCTCTCAATTACTAATGATAGAATCTTTTGTTGTTGTCCTAACCTAAGAGAGCTTAGAGAAGGTAAATGAGAGCTTGGGGGGGAGAGAGAGAATCTTATAAGAAGGGGGGGGGGGGGGGGGGGGGGGGGGTTAGGTATTAACAAAGGTTGCTCCAAGCAAGGATTCAAGTCATCTTCTCCAATCATTGTCCTTGGCTCTTTGGTGGCTCTAAGGAGGTTTTCATCAGCGCTATATCAACATTCTCTGCTTGAATTAGGAGGAAGCAAAAAGAGTTGGAGTTTTTTATTTGCTTTAGTACAAATTACAAGGAATTTAGGTTCTTTGCTTCATCGGGGTCAATGAAAAAGATTTTGTAAGGGCTTCTCTACCTTGCTTTGGGAGAAAAAGGAGAGACACTATAGTTTTAGTGCAATACCTGAAGGGGAGGCTTCAGGGAGTGGACGTAGGTCAAGTTGACAAAACTACTATTAAAATATGGTGTGTTCTTTCTACTTTTTTTATGCACTTTTTAGTTGCAATTTAATTTTTTGTGGTTTACTATATGGTTAAAATCTCTGATTTATTTTATTAATTACTTTCACATCAACGGTAGATGTTGTTTGATTTAAAATATTCAAAGAGGTTACAAAAAGATATTCTTTTTATTTAATTTTTTTTAAAACTACTAATTCACGCCCCCCTCTTAGTTAGCCTAGAGCTAGTTCATATGGGCTTAACAATCCTAACGAACTTTTAAGTCATATCAAAGTGGGATTTGAATTATTAAGTTTTAAAAAACTTTGAATTAAAGATACATGGCAAACTTCAGTATCCATATCACGATGGAATGGTATTTCATTACTCAACCACCCTTATTTGATAATATACCATTTAATTCTTGGAAAATCTGCATGTCCACCTTTTTGTAATCTATAGATTATCATGTGTGGATGCTTGTAAAAGAATGTTATTCTGCACCAATACCTTTAATAAATGGTATAAAAACTAAAATTCCTTTTTATTATGAATTGATTGATGAGCAAGATTCCCTTTTTCTGGTGTTAGATGTTTTGCTTGTGGCTTGCGAGGACATATCTGCTACCAATGCACCATTCACCATAGAACACATTTGATGTGGATATCCAAATTGCATGATTCACAGCCCAACACACATTTATTGCATTCATTTTTCCATAAGAAGTGACCCAAACTTATTTGGTTCCCAAATCTAACATTTGATGATTTTGTAGGTGTGCTCTCACATAAGACCTTGTGAGAGCATATGGTACCTAGAAAATAGATGCTTATGCCATATGACTAGAGATGCTAATCAATTAATTTCACTAGAGGCCAAGGCTGGAGGCAAGGTCACTCTTGAAGATAATACTATCAGGAAAGTGGTGGGCTCATGTATAATAAAAAACTCCAAGAACATTTTGATTGAAAATGTTTTACTTGTTGATGGCTTAAAACATAATTTTCTCAACATTAGTCAGCTCTATGATAATTGATTTAGCATAAAATTTTTGTCAAATAATTGCATTATAAGCTTAAATATTAATATTATTTTATAGGGAAAATGATTAATAATGTCTACATGCTTAATTTAAATAATATTGAACGTGCTACTTTGTTTTACTTAAAAATTATTGCTGATGAGTCTTGGTTATGGCATACGAAATTGTGTCATGCTAGCATGAAAACACTTAAAAGTAACCCAAAAAAACTTAGTAAGAGGAATCCCCAAGCTTGAATTCACTAAGGACCACTTGTGTGATGTCTATCAATTGGGGAAATAAGTTAAATCCTCTTTTCATTCTATTAAGGACATTAGCATATCTAAATCTTTAGAAGTCCTTCACATGGATTTATTTGGACCCATTAACATTGTAAGCTTAGGGGGAAAGATCTTTGGATTTATAACAGTCGATGACTACTCAAGGTTCACTTGGAGTAGATTTTTGTCATATAAAAGTGAGTCATTTGATGAATTTAAATCATTCTCCACTTGAATTTAGAAATAATTAAAGTGTGATATCTTGACCATCTATAGTGATCATGGTGGAGAGTTTAAAAATGAGAGATTTGAAACTTTCTATGAGGAGCAAGAGGTTAGTCATAACTTTTCAGCTCATAGGTCCCCTTAGTAGAATGGAGTAGCTAAGAACAAGAATAAGACCTTAGTGGAAGCCGCTAGACCCATGCTTGCTAAGTATTTACTTCTAAAAATTGTTGATCTTTTTAAATTTTTTTGTTCTGTTGATTTCACGGCTGGTTTGTGTTGGCGATTCACCACCGTCTCGCCGGAGGATCAGGAAGACGGCAATGGTAGGAAGGCTCTTAGCGTCGTTTGAGGCCTGGGTGAACATCATAAGAGGATTCAATGCTCCTGTGAGAGCATCGTCAGAGGTGTTCAAGGGATGTCATATATCTGCAACAATTTTTAACAACCATCCTAAAGAGAAACCTTTGGTTATCAAGGAGGGAAGCTTGCTGAACAACATTGTCAAACCATTGGTAATTGGAAAAGGTAAAGAGGTTTTAAGGGAAGATAAATTTTTTAGTCCGAAGAAGCTTTTCTCAACTACTTGTAATGAAGGGAATGAGATGCTAAACGGTGAAGCCTCCTCATATGTGGAAAGGAAGAATCTCTCTAATAATGGTTTTAAATCAATATATCTTCCGTCTTCTCCAATTGTATGCAAAAATGTTAAAAAATTTCCATCTAAAGGAGAGAAGTCTCATGTCGACAAAGTAAATGAAGAATTTCCCCTGCTGGTCACAACTAATGTGGAAAACAAGAAGAATAATGAGGATGGCTTTAACATCCCTTGGGAAGTTTGTGAAAAAAGGGATGAGTCCTCTGTTTGGAAGAAGAAATAGAATATAAAAGTGGATAAATTAGATACTGGTTCCTTTCTTACTGAAGATGAAAACTCTATGCTGCTGCATTTAAAAAATGAAATTAATAATGCTAAGAAGGTGAAATATGCTTTAGTGGTGAAGGTTTTTGGGGAAAACATTATGTTCTCAGCAGTTTGTAATTATTTATGAAGGCAATGGGGTGAAATTGGCAAATTTCATATCACTGGTTTGGGCACTGGATGGGTGCTATGTTCTTTTGAAAATCCAGCAGCCATGGAAGAAGTCTTATCAGGGGTCCGTGGTATGTTAGAGGCCATGTGCTGGGTTTGGATAAAAGGTCCACTTCATTTTCCCTAACCTCAATGAATGGAATTTCAGCTCCAGTATGGTTAAGATTACCAAACCTTCCCTTGCAATGTTGGGAGACATCAACATTTGTAGAATTGCTTCAATAGTAGGTAAGCCATACTTACTAGATGGTAATTTATTTCAATAGGGAACTAGAGTTTGTGTTCGAGTTCCCTTTCATGAGAAACTTCCTTTGGGACTTTGGGTGGAGGTTTTATCTGGAAAAATTTACCATAAATTTGAATATAAAGGTATTGCAGAACTCTGTTATGAATGTGGAAGGATGGGTCATACAGTTTCTAATTGCAAGGAGTCCAAGAAGAAAGATATGATGAGCAACAATGATTCTGGTTCAGCAGGCATGGATGGGATTCTGCCTAATTCAGTGAAAGCAGGAGGTTCATAGCATGTAGATGAAGATGATAGTTATGGTCTGTGGCTTCAAGTGAACCATAAAAGAAAGGGGAATAGATTTGAAGTTGTTCAAAGGCGGAAGCATATCACTAAAAGAGTTTTTGTTCTTAAACAAAACTCTAAATTGGTTGAGGAAGCTGGAAAAATTTCAGATAAAGAATTGATTCCAAACCTGGAAGAAGCTTTGCAAATTGAGAAAGAGCAGGATCAGCATAATGAAGACATGGTCAGAGAAGAAGTGTTTGCAAATCAACCTATTCTATCTCAGGTTGTAGCTCCAAATGCTTTTGTTCCTACTTTAAACAGTTTTGGCATTTTATCCAAAATGGAAGACAATAATCTAAAGGAGCTTGTGGAAGAGAAAGATAACAGATATGTTGAAGATGGTGAAATAGTTGAGCTAGATAAAAATAATAGCATAAATCATAAAGATATGGAGCTGAAGATCTACTCTGAGGAAAACTGCAAAGTTGCTTCCCGTGAGGTGAAAGAATCTGAAATCTCCTCTTCTGGCAAGAAAGGGAAATTACTTAAAGAGCTGAAATCATTGGGATCAGGTAACATTGTTAGTCACAATAGAAAGATGGAGGTTGGAAAAATAAAAAAAGGTGGGGGTCCTTCCCCCTTGATTAAATAGTGACTTCTCTAGCTTTTTGGAATTGTAGTGGAGCCAAGAAGAGAGAGGCTGCTCTATATCTCAAGGAATTTGTTAGAGATAATGATGTTCTATTTGTGGGTTTAATTGAAACTAAAGTTTGTTCAATGGATAATCTACAGATTTTGAATTATCTGGGAGATAATTGGGACTCTTATTTGGTTCCTTCAGAAGGACTTTTGGGAGGCATCTTAGTTCTTTGGAGGAAGGATTTGGCATCATTTACTGTATTGGAGGTTTCTTCTCAAGTAATTACAGGAGATATGGAAGTAAATAACAGAGAGGGCTGGTTGGTATCCACTATTTATGGAATCAGAAATACGGTGGAAAGGAAATTTTTATGGGAGAATTTGGAGAAATTAGATGCATTTAATAAACCAGCTGTTATAGGGGGAGACTTCTAATGTATTTTTTCCCAGGAGGAAAAGAGAGGAGGCAAGAAATTTGTATTCTCTCAAGGAGCAAAAGATATGAAGATGTTTATGAGCAATAATGACTTTCATGAAATTGGATTTATTGGACCCAAATTTATGTGGTGCAACAACAAGTCAAGAGGAGGTCGTATTCTAGAAAGACTTGATAGATGTCTTATAAATTCTTATGCAATGAATTCTATCGAGTTAGCCTTGGTAAAGCATTTATCACGAATTGCATCGGATCATTGCCCAATCATCTTGGAAGTGTTCAAACCAGTCAAAGCTAAATACAAAGACATTCGTTTTGAAGATGTATGGGCTTCATATCATGGAGTTACTGAAATTGTAGAAAAATCATGGAAGAAGTTTTGAAGGAGTGATCCAACTTCTTCTTTGGACTTGAAGTTTAAAAGAACTTTGAAGGCTCTTTTTTATTGGAGCAAGGATAAATTCAAAAGTTTAAATGCTTTAAGAGACTCTTTGAAAAAAGAGATCTTTAATCTTTAATTGGAAGAGGCTGAAGAGACGCTTAATGAAATAAAATTGTTGATTCTCATATCTAAAGCCAATGAGCTGATTTGTACTTTGGCTAAGCTGAATATTTGGTGGAGACAAAGAGCCAAAGTGAGGTGGATGGAGGAGGGTGATGCAAATTCTGCTTTCTTTCACTCTTTTGCTAATGCTAGAAGGAGTTTTAACTGGATTAAACACATTACAAATGCAAATGGAAGTTTGACAGATCAGCAAGAAGAAGAGGAAACTATTTTCTCAGAAATTTTCAATTCTAAATGGAGACACAAAGATTGCCTTTTGAAGGGGTGGCCGAAACCTTTCGATGTTTTGGAAGCAGCTGATCAAATGAAGCTGGAAGCTTATTTTACAAGGATGAACTCCAGATGGTAGTGGACAGCCTGCAAATGGCTGTTTCTCCAGGCCTCGAAAGGATGACATTCTCTTTTATTAAATACTATTGGGAGACATTCATCAAGATGTATGGAATGCAATTGAAAATTTCTTCAAGACAAGATGCATGAATAAAGATTGGAAGGAAACTTTGATAGTTTTAATTCCTAATTTACATAATCCTCTTTATCCAGCAAATTTTCGTCCAATTAGCCTTTGTATGACCACTTATAAATTAGTAGCAAAGATGTTGCTTAATAGATTGGAGATGGTTATTCACAAAGTGATTTCTAGAGATCAAGTGGCTTTTCTAAAGGGGAGATCTATGTCGGATCATGTTCTCTTGGCTTAAGAGGTTATCAATAAAATTCGACATTCTAAAGCAAGAAAAGGTTTTTTGGAAATCAAGGTAGACATGGAGAACGCATATGACAGCATGGGTTGGAAAGGTTTGAGGCAAGTTCTTCTCCACTTTAATTTCCCTAGCAAATTTTCTGATCGGATTATGAGCTGTATATCAAATCCAAAATTTTGTATTTTAATCAATGGGAAAAAATCAAATTGGATTGATGCTAGGAGTGGGTTTAGACAAGGATGTCCCCTATCTCCTTTTCTTTTTATTTTGTGTTCCCAAATTCTTTCTGATGCTTTTTATCAAAGTGGTAAGAAGATTGGCATTCAAATTGATTCTAAAGCTCCTAGAGTACACATTTGTTATATGTCGATGATATTCTAGTATTTTCTAAAGCAAACTTGAATAAGATAAAAAAAGTGAAGAATGTTTTGATTAATTATGGAAAATGGACTGGACAAAAGGTTAATCATAATAAATCCATGATGATGTTTGGGAAAATAGTCAATAGAAGAAGGAAGGTTGAAATTGAAGATGTTCTGAAGTTCAAGATAGTTAAGGAAATGAACTACCTTGGCATAAAGCTCACTCTTAGAAGAATGGTGAAATCATATTTTAATAATCTGATGGAAGTTGCATTGAATAAATTAAACATTTGGAGAAAGAAATTTATCTCCTTGGAAGGAAAAATGGTGTTGATCAAATCTGCCTTCTTATTTCTTCCTATTTTCCTATCAACTCTTTCCTTGGTGCCGTTCGGAATATTAAAAGAATTTGATATAATGTGTAGAACTTTCTTGTGGAGTAAGAAGAATGGTAATGCTGGGATTCATTATGCATCTTGGAAGAAACATTGGCAATCTAAACAAGAAGGAGGAAGAGGCCTTTTTTCGGCAACTGCTAAAGTGGGTCATCTTAGGGCCAAATTTTCTTTGGAATTCTACACAAAACAAGAATCTTTTCTCAATTGTATACTAAGAGCTAGGTATGGAGAAGATTTATGGAAGAATAAAAGGAAGATTGGGACCTCTTCAACATGGAAAATTTTATGTAATGGAGCTAAATATCTTACAAATATAGTAAGATGGAAATTTTGTAATGGAAATTCAATTGACTGGATGCATGATACTTGGAAGCTGGACAAAAGTATCTCTAAATGGCAAACTTTTATAAGCAATAAGGAGATCGATAATTATGGCCTTAACTTCTTTATTTCAAATGGCAAATGGATCTTGGAGCATCTCAGGATGTTTTTTGGTGAAGAGCTCATTGAAATCATTTCAGGTATTCCTATCTTTTTGGATTAAGGAGCAGATCAAATTGAAATTAAATGGAAATATTCGGGACATTCCATAGCAACTATCTCGCATGATTCAATTCAGAGGGATGATGCTGATTGTAAATTCTAGAAATGGATGAAGATTGCTAAACAAAGATCAAAGGTAGAGTTATTTTGGTAGAGACTTCTTAATGCAGCAGTTCCTAGCAACTCTTTCCTTTTTCATAGGAAAATTTCTCTGGTTTTAGGCTGCCCGAGAGGTTGTGATAAAAAAAGAGAATAATGATCATATTGCTGCAGGTTGTGGAAAGTTAAAAAAGGCTATATCTTGGCTTATTAAATGGGGATTTCAGGTTCCTCAATTCGACAGCTTTGAAGAATGTATAGAAGCATTGCAAATTCTGTCAAATAGAAATCCAATCATTATAAACATTTATTGTAATGTTGTTTTTTTGACTTGGAAAAGCAGAAACTTATTAATTCATGAAAGGAGAGAATATATAGATACTTTCATTGCAGCTAACTATATTTCTATGGCTGTTATATTTCCTTCAATCAACATCCATTTGAACAACTGGGATGTCAACCAGCAAAAGATATTTTCTTCTTGGCGTCCTCCTCCTCCTAGATGGTTAAAGATCAATGTGGATGCATCCATAAGCAGCAATTACTTGGCCGGAACTGCTAGAGTTTGTAGAGATGATAAAGGGAGAATGTTACTTGCATTAGGTACCCAACAATTACATTGGGATATTGGCCAATTGGAGCTACAAGCGGTTTACATGTTAAAGAATTTCATACAAGATTGGATGGTAGAAGCTCAAGGAGTCATTATTGAAGGAGATAACTTCAACATCATCAAGAGACTTCAACAAAATTTGAAAGATTCAAGAATAAAGACCCTCTTGAGGACGACTTATCTTTTGTAAGTGATTTTAATCAAGTTGCTTTTATTTTTACCACTAGAAATGGAAATAAATTAGTAGATTGTTGCGTTAATTTTGCTTTGAGGAAAAGCTTTACTTGGCATGATCTTTCTAGTATTGAAATTCCTCCTTCATTCTTGAATATTTTTAAGGACAATTTCAATTTGCTAGATGGTTTTAATTAGTTTGTAATAACTTTCTAGTTTTTCATTTCTAATGCATTGATGCATTTATCCTAAAAAAAAAGCAATTAAGATTTGGTTGAACAATCTTAGGATCGACTGAGATGATTAGTTCACAATCCTTAGTTGTCTCTGGATGACCAAACATTGGCAAGCTGCTATTCAGGGTGATGCTCTGGACGATTTTCATGGATTTGTACTAATCATCCGGCACGATTGTGAGATCAGCCTGGACAATCAAGCTATTTTTTTCACCATACAAACATCCATTCAGTGCGATTATCTAGATGATATTTAAAAACTTGTACTAATCGTATAGGATGATATCCTATCATCCTAGATGATATGAACAAAAATCTTCTGATCATATTAAATCATCCTGGCTGATTGAACTTAATTTTTAATGATCGTACAGAATGATATTTATATTATCCTGGATGATTAAGTCAGTTTGTTGTAATTAAGAGCTATTTTGAAGCTCTTCTATATAAGACCTCTTGTCCTACCCAAGAAATTATCTTTGGTTACTGTCTTGACCTGAGAGAGCCTAGAGGAGAGGGGGGGGGGGAGAGAGAGAGAGAGAGAGAGAGAGAGAGAGAGAGAGAGAGAGAGAGAGAGAGAGAGAGAGAGAGAGAGAGAGAGAGAGAGAGAGAGAGGATCTTATGAGGGAGAGTTTGTGAGGGTTTCACAAAGGTTACTCTAAGAAAGGATCTAAGTCATCTTCTCCAATTGTTTTCCCTTATTCTTGGAGATTCGAGAGAGGTCCACTTCAGTAATCGATCAAGGTTCTCTGCCTGCTTCAGGAGGAAGCAAAAAGAGTTAAGTTCTCTGCCTCACCGGTGTCGATGGAAAGGAGGTTTTGTACAGGCTTCTCTGCCTTACTGTGGGAGCAAAAGGAGAGTCACTCAGTTTAGTGCAATATTCGGAGGGCGTCTCCGGGGAGTGGACGTAGGTCGAGTTGACCGAACCACTATAAATTTTTGTGTTCTTTACTACTACTTTTTCTTTATTTAATTTTTGCACTTTAATTTCTTTGTGGTGAATTTTGGTTTTGATAAGCATTTATTTTTGATTGAAAGATTTTTTTTTTTAAAATACCAATTCACACCCCCCCCCCCCCCCCCTCTTGGTTAGCTTGGGCTAGTTCATAAGGGCTTAACATCCCTAATGAACTTTCAAGTGGTATCAGAGCACTTTAGCCATAACTAATTGGAAATATACTTTATTTTATTTTTTTTAATTACCAATTTAATTTTAAATAATATGAAAATTTCCTCCATAATTCAACTTTTAAAATTTAAAATTTCCAAAATTAGAATTAAAAATTCAAGATATTTTAAATGTTCAGAAAATAAAATTTATAATACATTTTGCCTCTTACACATACACTGAAAAACATGAAACTAAAAATATCAAAATTTTAAATCAGTACCTAGCTTAAGCTCTAGTCCTTGCCTTTTTTTTTTTGCTCTAAATTGCTTCTTTATGCAACATAATTTCTCCTCCACTCAAAAGCATTATGCTTTGTAAATTTGATGTAGTAGGAACTATAGTATCAAACTTTATCTTTTATCTCTTTTTTTTCTTTTTTTTTTTTGAAAGAGGAAGTGAAGTCTATATAGGTGTAGTAAGATCCTCACATGGTGCCACCTATAAAAGAAGTCTTCTAGTTCTTGCAAATGAGTTAACTTGAAAACAGTTGCTAACATATATGATTATTAAAATTTTCATAGTAACATGTTGAGCATGAAAAATTCTTAAATTTCCTTCAAAAAAGTTTCAAGATTATGAGAAATAATTAGAGGACATGTAGGGCTTAAGGTGATGTCAATTTTATCAACTTTTATAGATGTTTTTTGGGGTTTTTTTTAATTTATTTTATTTTTAAATAGATCAAAAACAATTTAATATTTAGTTTCATAAATTATCCGATGAGTTCCTACTTTACTTTATACTTTTCTTAGATTTATTTTGTTATATAATCCTTTTTCTTTTACATATTGCAAGTTGTTCATGATATCATATATTAAAGGTAACATAACATAAAAATGCAAATACATTTTTAAAAGAATTAGTTATGTGTCTTAAGAAAAGTTTTAATAAGGATTGGGATAAGAATTTAATTTTCCAAGTACAAATATGAAAAATCTAAAAATAATGAGTTTACAACTCATTTCCTACTAACCTTTAAAAAGTGATATAATGTTACCAACATTTGAATATTTAGGATTTGCACTAATAATTTCGGTAGGTATTTTTCAATTTCTCCTAAAATCCATAGGTTTAAGTTTGGAGAGATGTGGATTGGTGTAAAAAAAAGTTGAGGCTGCTAAGGAATGTAAACCTTAATTCATTGAAAGCATGTAGGAGCATTTCAAGGTGGGTTGAAAATAATGGTAGATGTTGGAGGATTGTTTAAGGGATTTATTGGAATGTTTTAAGGGTTTTAGGTTGTGTGGATAAAGCCTAAACCTGGGTTAGTTCATTTAAACCAAATTTAGGCTAATAACATATAGGATGACTTTAAACAAGATTTTAAAATTAAAAATTAGAATTGAAATCACTTAGACATTATCAACGAATATTTTTAGGTTGTATTTAGGGTTTATCAAAAATTTTAAGTGATTTTTATTGATTAAAAAGGATCCAAATTTAGACTATATATGGTTAGCTTAAGGCTAAGTTTGAAGCATATCTTCTATTTTCTGAAAGGAAAAGGTAGGGATCTTCCATGGGATGTTAGGAGAGATGTAAGGGAACATAATTAAAATAAAATTTAATAAAATTTCAATGTTTAATACTAAAATTTTTAATAACCATCATCCTTCTATTCCACTCTATAGCATAAAATGTTTTCAATACACACTCTCTCGACACATTTTCCGTCTTGCTAAAGATATTCTCCTTTTCTATAGAAAATCAGGAATGCTTTTTTGTATTGAAAACAGTGTAGCTCTTCTCTTATGACTGCTTCAAACAAGTAAGTATGCATGACCTCATGACTCTTCAGCAAAAACCCACAGAAACACTTGTGGATTTTCTCATTCGCTGGAGGAATGTCTCTATGACCCTCTCAAGAAAATAATTCAGTAGCTGGGTCGTATCTCAGGACCCGTTGCTTTGTTCTTGAAAATGTCATCTGTCCATACATTTGAAAAATTCTTAACGAAGGCTGCCAATCTCCAAGGAGAATATCCCTGTGAGCGAGGCTTTTTTGGGTCGTGTTATAAATGCTCTGGCTGATGGGAGAGGTGAAATTTCATCTTCTGAATCTCGGTTAATTGAATCTCCTGCCCTAGGTATTATTTCGAGACGTTCCATATATGAGCCCCTTCATCTTTCACTTCAAGCGGATGGTGGGGGAATGGATGATGAACCCGATCAAGATCCCATGGTTCCGTCGTCCCGGGCTGTCATGATCCCTGGTCTACTTAGTCAGAGGAGGTAGTCGACCCAACCTGACAGAAGGTGACTTGCAAGGAAAAGCTAGACGTGGAAAGAGAAAAATGCTGAAATCATTGCATACCTGCCAGGATCTGCCACAGTCGGCTGCCCATACCGCGTATCCGGCATAAATCCCGCTCAAGTCTCGCTCAAATCTCTGCAAATCGGCGCTGAAGATTGACGCCCATACTCGCGTACCTCGATCCATTCACGCTGAGCTCTCTGGTTCGCATCTAGAAAATGACGAGAAGAGCTCTCGGCTTCCACTCGATCGCAACCCGAAGACCTCACGACCACTGCTCAATCTGACTTATCTCAAGGCCCTAGAATCCGAAAACCTAAGAGAGAACTTCTTCGCTTCGCGCCTTTACCCGAAAAGGGGATTAACTAGCTCGCCGGCTTTCCTCCATCAGGCGCTAGCTAAAGTTCTTGTTTTTGGAAGGAAAGACAAGCGCAAATAGATGACCGTCACCCCGAAGCGAAGTCAGCTGCTTCCAAAGAAATATGAAAAAATTGTTGGGAGGAGAGGAGGAAGGGTGGGTGTGGAAATTTTGGGCATGCCATATGAAGTGGTGTAAAGTTAGTTTAAAATCCATTTGGAAAATGTAACTATCACCTCTCTAAAAGGAGGCAAGCCATAACTTCATGAAAATTTCTTTTTGTTTGATTTTTTAAACTACTAAGTATATTTAAATTCAATTAAACATTCCCTTTATGTAATCCACCATAAGTCAAAATTTTAAAATTCAAATTCCTAAAAATGTTCAAATATCCAAAATATGAAAATTATAACTCATATTCTCTTTAACACGTACATTAACAAACTTGAAACTAAGTAAATTTAAAAATTAAAATAAATTCCTAGCTTTGAGCTCTTAACCTTGGCCTTCTTCTTATAGCTTTAGCATGCTACTTTGTTCTACATTATAGTTAGATTATTTAATGCATATTGTTTGGCAACTTTTCTGCATAATGATTCAAATGTTTTTCTTTTCATGGGTTCAAAATGTAGCAGCCATGTATTAAAAAATGTTAAATGGTATTTGCTAATTACTTGGCAAAACAAAGTGCCAAGCTCTAATTATTATATGTACATTATTAAAATTTTGGTTTAATCAAAGATGATTTGTGTGTGGTTTCAATGCTCTCTATGTACATTTTGTTTTGATCTGTATTTTTAAATTAGGAAAGACTTATGAGGGATAAGGTACAAGCAAAGGTTCCTATTTAGTACACTTCTAGATTTGAGTATATATTTTTCTAATAAATCTATGAGTACCTAGGATGATCTTAGATGTAAGGACCTAAGCAAAAATATTTCATGACACATACACTTGCGTAGAATAGAAGTTTTACAATAGAGTAATAAATCATATTTAATAGACCAAGCAAGTGTGTGAACATAAAATTTACCCTATCACTTAACAATCTAAGTATTTATACACTACATAAATTGTAAAATTTTCTAATAAAATTAAACTCCTAAGTGTATGTGATAAATTTGACTAACTTACTTGGGGTTAGTGATTTTTGAAATTAATGGAATTAACACATTTATTTAATTCAATAATCATACTATAAACTTTCTTTTAGTACTATGATTCCAATAATTCTGCTTAGAAGTGTAAAAGTTGGGCTAAACATTGTAGGTACCAATTTTTAATAGTCTGGTATTTAACTTATTCATTTTCAAAAATTCTTTTTATTTTTTTAATTTTCTTTTGAATTGGCTAAGTGCCTTATAATGATTTTGAATATCTATCTATCACCTCAACTATTTATTTAAGTGGGGCTACGCATTTTAGGTACAAATTTTTAATAGTCTAGTACTTAGCTTCTTTAATTCTTTGTTTAGCGTTTTAATTTGCTAAATACTTTAGAAAGATTTTGAATACTTAACTTTTGCCTCCAATTTTATTCTATCTAAGATTCATTAAAGGTTTCATAATTTTGCATTTACTTACTTAATAGATGACTTAAATTACTCTAAATAGTTTTTTCACATTAATCCTTAAATTATTTAATCCTCAATAAGTAGTCAAGTGCTTATATGATTTTAGGAATTTTATTTACTAAAAATTATTAATTTCAAATGAAAGGATTAGTTTTTATTTTTAATTGCTTTATTTGGTAAACTTTTCAAATTGTGTATTATTAAAAACTTAATTATCTTAATTTTATATTCCAAGCAACAATATTGTTTATAACTAAAAAAAGTACAATAAAGTTAATTAACAAAATTTTTTAGAACATAAAAATTTTTTTCATTCATTCCTCTGAACTACACCATAATACAAGATAAAAAAAGAAAATAAAAACAACATAAAATACATAAAAGGAAAAACTAACTAAAAAAAAACTTCAATTGGGATCTCTCCCTACTCATCTTCATCATTCTCATTTTCCTCCTCTATTGTTGGCTCTAATGTTGATAGTGCACCTGGATAAAACTCGAAGGGTGGGGGGATTGGGAACGTGTTGTACTGACCATGAGAGTCTATCTCCTAGCTCCTAAACTTGTTAAACAAGGTTTTCATATAGTCAACTTGGTATTGGTACTATTGTTGGTACAAGAGCATCATATGGTCATACCACTGATACATGCCCTACTCTAGTCTTGAAAGCTGCTGCCCAAGTCCATCAACAAAGACCCTTACCTGATATACTTTATTTTATAGGACAACCTCCTAATCTACTATCATTTTAAGATCTCTAACTTGTCGTTGGCTAGGTTGGGTTGGTTGGCTAGATACTTCTCTTTTTTGAGAAGTAAATTTTGAAAGGCAAAAGTAGAAAAGATCTGCTCCACCCTTATTTTTTAATGACTCTGCCAACTTCACACATTTTATAAATTACATAGGGATGACCTAAATCCACTAATGTAGACCCCTTAAGAATGCACTGAATGGATTTAAACACAATCTTCCCAAATCTTTTAGTGAACTCCTTTTGAATGTAGTAATTTAAAACTGCCCTATCCATATAACTTCTCTAATATTATTGTTAGGCATGAGCTTCACAAAAATAAAGTAGTCTCAAGCTTTTGACACTTGGGTTAAGATAGATGTGGTAAATTTTATTATTTTATCTTCTCTCCACTTCCACTAAGCATTTGAATCTTGGTTAAGAACCTAAGAACTTTCTCATAATCATTAAAAGAAGTACAAAAGTTTAGGTATTCATGCTCATCAAATTGATAATTTGGAGTAGAAAAGACTTGGTTAATGGTTATATGGGTAAGAAAACCCATTTCTCTCTAACAACACTGATTCATTTCGAGGCTCCTTAGTGTTAGTGAAGAATTCTCATACTATTAGAACTAAAGTGGGCTTAGGCTAACATACCAAAAATTCTAAATTTCTTCTATTTCAGGGCTTCTACCTCCCCCTGAGATTAATAAAATTAGACTTCATGAAAATGGATTCGTTGACTAGTTTGTTATATCTTTATTCTGCAATAACACTCACAAATTTTTTGGCATTATGAGAACATGATTACTATCTCTTTTTATTGATGGTCAATTTTGTAGCTATTGGAAATAATTGGGATGGGAGTACTAATATAGAATTCATTACTAGAGATAAAAGATTGTAAGTGAAATAAAATGAACAAACCTAAATGGTATTAATAAATTTTTTGTCATTGTGGCATATCCTTTGTTTACACAGTGGTTGTGGGTGCTGAATCTAGGTCAAAGATAGTACTAGCATTGTAGTACTAAATTTTGATGGCACTAGCATTGGAATTTGTGTTTACAGGCTATTTGATCACCATACTATCACATTGCTTTATATGTGTTAGCATTGTAATGCTAAAAAAACTACCACCTTGATGCCAAGGAGGTGCTGCGGTGTTTGAATGGTTTCTAAAAATTTGTAAGCTTAATGAAGTGGCACTAATGGATCAATTTGGCACTATGTTCCTATGGTACTACACTTTTCCATGCATCATTCAATTTGGATATTATATCTAAAAGGCAATTCCTTAGGATAATTGTTCTTGATTTGTTAAAATAAAATTGTCATACTTTGGTCAATTCAAATCATATCTAAATGGTGCAGTATTATCTTACATTTAAATTAATTTTAAATTATAAAATTTTCATTTAAACTAATTAAGCTAATCAAATATGTACATTTAATTACTTGAGGACAAGCAAGAGTTTAAGATTGGGAGAATATATTTAGTGAATATTATGTAGTTATTTACTTGTTAAATTCTACTAAATATGTTTACATTTAGTTGATGTTGTGCAAGAATTTCTCAATAAAAAGGAGAAAAATTCACATGTATTGAACTAGTGTCATAGCATACTTAATGCCAAGGCACCATATCAAGACATTGTAGTTCTGTAGACTTAGGAAAAATATCATTTAATTTAATGCCCTAATAGAATAAAAGGTTCGTGTTGCAGCACTACATAGTACCATTATATGAAAAATCAATGTTGCAATACCTAAGTCTTAGGGAATTTAAATAATAATTCAAGGCTGGAGCCCCAACCTAAAAAGCACCACAATGCCAATTTACGTGAGCGCTATAGCCATCTTTTTTAAAACTGTGGCAGAGTAGGTAACAAAAATAAGTGCCATGTAGATCAGTCAAACATAACAGTAGATCAATAAACAGTAGTGTCGGATCAGCTTAGCATCACATCAGAGAATATTTAGCAATACTGAGGAACTAGTTAATAATGTAGCACTATGGTGCTACCTTGTTTAGTGTTGTGATGCTTGAGTTATCTTTATAATAAGTATGAATTGTTTTTTCTATTTTTCTTGGTGGGAGAGTTATAGTTATGAATAGTTTTCTTAGAGGAGAGTGAGATACCTAATTTAGATTTATTGGTTAATATTATAGAGAGAAAGCAAGTATTTAGAGAGGAAAGGGGTATTAATAGTGAAGTTGTAAAAGGATATTCACTTTGGGAATGCTTCATCTACACGATCTATTTGGGTTCCTTCATTATGGGTGTCATTTTACTCTCTTCTACTTGTACTTTCTTTATTAAACAAGTAATGAAAATTTTATTATTATATTTTTATTCCATAGCGAGCTAAACTCATTGTTTTGGACTAATAGTGTGTTAAGTAATAACTAATATAGACTCTTATACTTAAAATTATGAATGATCATTTTAAATATCTTTCATTCCTCATTTAAACTTTGCAGTGGACATTTGTAGAATTAAATGTTAGTATAATTTATTACCTCGATCAAGAAATATTGGAATAATTAGGAGAATTGGAATGAAATACTTACATGCCTAGATATACGATGTTTATGAAAGTTCGTTAGGGATGTTAAGCCCTATAAACTTAGTCCCAAGCTAACCAAGAGGGGGGGGGGGTGAATTGGTATTTTAAAAAATTTCTTTTCACAAAAAACAAAAACACATAAACCAAAATCACACCACGAAAAAAATAAATAATGCAGAAAATAAAAGTGCGGAAGCAAGAAAACAATAACACAGAGATTTATAGTGGTTCGGTCAACTTGACCTACATCCACGCCTTGGAGGCACCCTCCAAGTATTGCACTACAAAATGTGACTCTCCTTTAGCCCCCACGGCTAGGCGGAGAAGCATTCACAAGAACCTCCTTTTTGCCACCCCGATAAGGCAGAGAACCTATCTCCTTTTGCTTCCTCCTGAAGCTGGCAGAGAACCAACAACCAGATGCTTACTCCTTACCTCTACCGACCCTTCCACGAATGAGAAACTCTAGACAAAGAAGAAGCAGAGCAATCCTTGAAGCAACCCTTGTGAATCCCCTCACAAGCTCCTCCTCACAAGATCCTCTCTCTCTCCCTCTCTCTCTTTCTCTCCACAAGGCCTTCTCAGGTCAAGGCAACAGCCAAAGGTTTTTTAAAACGTTGAACAAGAGCTCTTAAATAGAAGAGCTTCAAAGGAGCTCATTAATTGCAAGTTGCAGACATTATCGTCAAGGCTGATATGTACATCAGCCTGGCCGATCAGTACAAAACTCAGAAGATCGGCCAGAGCATCGCCCTGAATGCAAAACTGGACGATTGAAAATTGGCTTGATCATCCAGGACGATCTCACGATTGTCCCGGCCGATCAGTTCAAATCAGAGAAAAATCATCCTGAGCATCGCCCTGTTTTTGAGCTGGCCGATATTTATCATCCTGAAGTAACCAAGATTTTTGAATAGATCGTCTTGGCTGATCCTGCAATCGTCCAAGATGATATGATCGTATCCATCATCCTTAACTACTCCCTTGATTTCCTCAATTAAGGCATAATTTGAGAATATCATCCAGGCCGATCAATGATCGTCCTCCTGGCCGATAATTAAAAAATGCAGTATACCTTAATTGTCTATGGCGAAAACTTCTTTCTATTTTGAGCTTATCGTCCTGGCCGATACACGTATCGTCAAGGCTGATCTGTTAATGATGGCTGCCTTAATTAAGAATTCATATTTAGACTTTCTGTTTTAAGCCTGATCGTCCAGGCCGATGTAAATATTGTCCTGGTCGATTTGAGTAAAAACAGAAGTTCTAATTCTCTCAAGTGTGTGTGTGTGTAGGGTTACTTAGCATCAGTCTCTTTGACAAATACAAATAGACTCAAGAAGAGAAAAACAAAGTATATACTTGTTGCAACCCAAGACCCCGAGTTTGAGATTTTGATGATGCCAAATAATGAGTGTTTTGGAACAACTTTTCATTGAATATTATTTTATTTGCTATTGTCCTTGAGTACTAACATTTCAGGAAGATCACAAGTGACTCAGGACGAAAGGAAGACTCAAGAACGGGTAGATTAGGAGTATGAGTCAGACATTGTATTTTTCTATTTATTTTATTTTTATTTTATTGAGTCTGGCCATAAAATACATAAGAGTAAGAGCAACCATGCACACACAGAGGGGTAGAGTTTATTTTTAAATGAAAAATGTAAGAGAATTTCCTCTCTGGAGATTGTACTATACGATTTTAATTCGTACCGTACGATCCAAGCTATGTGGATGATTCTGTGAATAGATCGTACGGTATAAATATATTCGTACTGTACGATATGTTCAGATCCAAAACCCTACCCATAGTTTAATTAAAGTAAGTGATTTTGCGTCGTTCGTAATGTATGAATTTATTCGTACTGTACGATCTATTTTAAATACTTACTTAAATTAACCCGTGATTAGTGCATGTAATCCAGGCCTAATTATATTTTGAACATCGTACTGTACGAACCGGATTGTACCATACGATGAATAGAGATGAAGTTTGATCATCCCGGATATCGTCATGGATGATCTCTTGGTTTTTGTCACATCGTACTGTACAATAGTGATCGTACGATAAGATGAACAGAGACGACATCTGGTCGTCTAGACCATCGTCTTGTACGAATAGTATTTTGTGGATCGTACCGTACGATATTACATCGTACAATACAAATTATTTTTAAACAGTTCGTACATCTTCATACCAGGACGAAGTCTGTTTATGATGATCGTACTGTATGATGTCAAATCATGCTGTACAAACAGTAACGGCTACTTTTGAAATCAGATGGTTTTTGGAGCCATTTTTAAATGTTAATCTCGTCCTTTTTTAGTAAGATTTTACAGGGAGGGTGAACGTGGTTAGAGAGGGATTCCAAGGGAGAGAGCTCTAGAGAAGTTCTTTAGGGTTGAGAGAGGAAGGAGAAGGTGAGCGTTGTGAGGGAGAAGAGGTGTGAGGGAGATCACACGGTTTCTACGAACTTGCTGAATCTTGCTCCTCCTGTGGCCCTAGAATAATTTGAGGGAGGATCTCTAAGGGAAAGGCTCGTCTAGATCTGTGACCTCGAGTTTCTCTACCTTCTCTAGGAGGGAGAAAAATGAGAAGGTTCTCTGCTGTCGCCAGGAGGGCAAAAACAGAGTTTGGCACTCCGCCACACCGGGTTGGTGAAAGGGAGGTTTGTAAAGGCTTCTCCACCTTGCCGAGGGGGACAAAAGGAGAACTATTTTTTGTAGTGAAAATCCCGAAGCGTAGGACTCCGGAGAGTGGACGTAGGTCATATTTTGATCGAACCACTATAAAAATCCTTGGTGTGTTTTTTCCTTATCGTCATTTACTTTTATTTGCACTTAATTTTTCATAATTATTGCGTGGTGGATTTTGTGGAAGAAAATTTGTTTAAGTTTTTGTTATAAAATATCAAAAATAATAAAAAGATTAGAGCTCCTGTTTAGGGTTACTTTTTATTAAGAAAAAGTTTTTCACAATTCACTCCCCTCTTGTCATTTAGTAATTTCAATTGGTATCAGAGCTTGTTTTTCAAAAATAGTGTTTTAGAAAACCTTGAAAAAAAAAACGATGATGTCAAATTTTGGTAATCGTAACACTGCGGAGGGTTATTCAATAACTCGTCCACCACTTTTTGATAACATTCTGTTTGATTTCTGGAAAATTAGAATGTCTACATTTTCACAATCTATAGATTACTGCATGTGGATGTTAGTAAATGATGGGTATGTTGCAACGT
The DNA here is from genome assembly GCA_016618105.1 of Dendrobium huoshanense. Classification (NCBI taxonomy): domain Eukaryota; kingdom Viridiplantae; phylum Streptophyta; class Magnoliopsida; order Asparagales; family Orchidaceae; genus Dendrobium; species Dendrobium huoshanense. Next base: position 21,298,379 of record CM028357.1, read on the forward strand.
TTAAAATTGTTAATGGTTTGAAAACTCCTGTACCTTTTATTGAATGGAGCAATGAGGATAGGAAGTTAGCCCAACTGAATGCTAAGTGCTTAAACTGCTTTTTTTGTGCATTGAAATCTGAGGACTATATGAGAGTATCTACTTGTGTTTCTGGTAAGGAGATTTGGGATAGACTGTGCATTACATATGAAGGAACAAACGAAGTAAAATAGTCTAGGCTTAACATTCTACTGCATGATTATGAATTATTCCGTATGAAATCTAGCGAAACAATTTCTGACATGTACACTAGGTTCACCCAAATCGTGACATCCTTGCATGCATTAGGTAGAGAAATTTCAAATTCTGAGAAAGTGAATAAAATTCTTAGATGCCTACCTAGTTCCTATGATGCTAAGATAACTGCTATCACTGAGTCCAAAGATCTTAATGTTTATTCTATTGATAACCTCCTTGGGTCACTCATTGCATACGAGCAAGGAGTGAGCCAAAAGCAAAGTGATGCAGGTGAAAAGAAAAAGGAGCGGACGGTGGCATTAAAAGCTAGCAACTCAGAAAGTGAAAGCTCTGCATGGCAGGAAGAGGATGAGATAGCAATGATGACCCGACAATTCAAAAATTTCCTGAAAAGAAAATAGAAGCGTCATCAGAACAGCTGGAACAAAGGTAAGAGCTCAAGGTCCAATAAGGTTTCATCTGATACAATTTGTTTTGAGTGCAGGAAGCCAAGTCACCTTCGAGCTGATTGCCCCAATCTGAAGAGTCAACCAGCAAAGAAGAAAGGAGATGACAAAGCAAAATACAAGAAAGGAAAGACAAAGAAACCGAAAGCTTTTTGGGCTGACTTTGCCTCAAAATCATCAAAAGAAGAAGCAGAGGAGGAGGTAACAAATTTGTGTCTTATGGCTAATGATAACCTTGATCAATTGGATCAGGATGAGGTATGTCAACTTTCATATGAAGAATTATTGCTTATTTCTGATAATATTTATGACTCGTATAGGAAACTAAAAAAGATGCATGCTAAGCTTAATATTGAATTTAGTTATTTACAAATTGAGCATGTTAACTTAGTTAAAAAAATTTTTGATTTAGATAAATATCATATGTTACTTCTTGATGAGTATGATACATTAAATAAGAAGCATATTTAACTAACTGAAGAGCATAAAACCTTGAAAACTACTCATGTTGAACTAGAAGAAGCTTTTCATAGACTAGACAAACTTGTATTAGAAGTAGATCATAGTGAGCACTTGCTATTAATAGAAGTTGATGGATTGACAGCTCAAAATAAAACTTTTAGTGAGAGAATAAAAGAACTAGAAAATGAAATTGCATCACTCACATTAGGCCATCCTAGCAAACCCCCAACACAGCATGCATCATAAAACTTTAGGAAGAGGCACCACCACCCACATAGATTAGTAAACCCATTTCCTGGTGTTAGGTGTTTCTCTTGTGGCAGGTTAGATCACATAGCTCGCACATGCACAATTCACCATAGGACACACTTAGTATGGAGAACTAAACTGCATCCATCACAGCATAGCATGCATACATCTCATTCATGCAAGCATAAGGAGGAACCCAAACTCACTTGGGTTCCCAAATCTAATCTTTGAATAAAATTGTAGGGATGCTCTCACAAAAGACCTAGTGAGAGCATGTGATACCTGGATAGTGGCTGCTCGCAACACATGACTAGAGATATGAAGAAGTTCATCCTACTGGAGACCAAAACTGGAGGTAAAGTAATGTTGGGAGACAACACTACCAGGAAGGTGATAGGCTCAGGTATCGTTGGTAATGCTAAAAATTTTTTAATTGAAAATGTTTTACTAGTTGATGGTTTGAAACATAATTTACTTAGCATTAGTCAACTGTGTGACAAAGGTTTTAATGTTAAATTTTTAACTGATAGATGCTTGATTAGTTTATTTGATGAAATAATTTTAGAAGGAAAATGAATGAACAATGTTTACATGTTAGACCTTGATTGCATTGATAGCTCAAAATCATTCTGTTTGAAAATAATAGTTGATGACTCGTGGCTATGGCATAGGAGACTATGCCATGCTAGTATGAAAACTCTTAGAAACATCACTCAGAAAAACCTAGTTAGAGGTGTACCTAAGTTAGACTTTACCAAGGATCACTTATATGATGCTTGCTAACTAGGAAAACAAGTCAAATCATCCTTTCACTCAATTAGAGATGTGATCACCTCTAGGCCACTAGAAATTCTACACATGGACTTATTTGGACCCGTTAGTACAGCCAGTCTAGGTGGAAAGAAATATAAATTTGTGATTGTAGATGACTTCACTAGATTTACTTGGGTAAGATTCTTAGCACACAAAAATGAGTCTTTTGAGGAATTTAAAGTTTTCTCCACATGGATTCAACAAAAATTAGGTTGTGAAATATCAACAATCCATAGCGATCATGGTGGAGAGTTCCAAAATGATAAGTTTGAGTCCTTCTGTCTAGAGATAGGAATAGAACATAATCTCTCAGCCCCTAGAACACCCCAACAAAATGGCATAGCTGAAAGGAAGAATAGAACTTTGGTAGAAGCTGCTAGGGCAATGTTAGCGGAGTATACCCTTCCTAGATACTTTTGGGCAGAAGCAGTCAACACCTCCTATTATGTTTTAAACAGAGTAAACATTAGATCGAAGCTGAATAAAACTCCATATGAACTCCTTAAGGGTAGAACACCAAACCTTTCACATTTACATGTCTTTGGGTGTAAGTGCTTCATCTTAAATAATGGTAAACATCCCTTAGGAAAATTTGATCCCAAGTCTGATGAGGGTGTCTTCTTAGGTTATTCTTCTGTAGGTAAGGCCTATAGAATTTTTAATAAGAGAACCCTTGTAGTAGAAGAATCTACCCATGTGGTATTTGATGAATCAGATATGCCCTCAGAATCTAAAATTGCAGATGATGAAATAAAGGCAATTCAAGGAGTACAGACTATGACCTTAGGAGAAAGGGAGATATTCTTCTAGTCATCCTAAAGAGTTAATTTTAGGAGACCCTTCAGAAGGTGTAAGAACTAGGCATGGACTTAGGAAGGAGGTTAGTCATTCAGCATTCATCTCTATGATAGAACCTACAAGTATAGATCAAGCCTTAGGAGATGAATTTTGGATTCTAGCAATGCAAGAAGAGCTGAACCAATTCACCAGGAATGATGTTTGAGAGTTAGTCAAGAGACCTAATCAACAAAGTATTGTTGGAACAAAATGGGTCTTCAAGAATAAGGTTAATGATTTAGGAATAATAATAAGGAATAAAGTAAGACTAGTAGCTAAGGGGTACAACCAAATTAAGGGAATAGACTTTGAAGAAACCTTCACCTCGGTTGCTAGACTAGAAGCCATAAGAGTGATCTTAGCTTTTGCTTGCTTCAAGAACTTTAAGCTATATCAAATGGATGTAAAGAGTGCATTTTTGAACGGGGTAATTAAGGAAGATGTCTACGTTGAGCAACCCCCCGGATTTGAAAATTCACAATTTCCAAACCATGTATTTAAATTAAAGAAGGCACTGTATGGATTAAAGCAAACACCTAGAGTATGGTACGAAAGACTTAGCTCATTTCTTTTGGATAGAGGATTTAAAAAGGGTAGTGTAGATACTACACTCTTTTTACAAAAGGTTAAAGAAGAAATTCTCATTGTTCAAATATATGTGGATGACATCTTGTTTGGATCTTTGGATAAAAACATATGCGATGAATTTTCAAAAATAATGAGTAATGAGTTTGAAATGAGCATGATGGGAGAACTTAATTACTTTCTTGGCTTTAGTGTAAAACAAAGGGATAATGGAAACTTTCTTAGCCAATCAAAGTATATTAAGGATATTTGAAAGAAATATGAAATGGATAGTGCAAAACCCATGAACACCCCAATGAGTTCGACAATCCAATTAGATAAAGATCCTAGTGGAAAATCAGTAGATCAGAAAAAATATAGGGGAATGATTGGATCCCTTCTTTACCTAACTGCCAGTAGATCGGACATAATGTTTAGTGTGTGCCTTTGTGTCCGTTTCCAAGCCGATCCTAAAGAGTCTCACTTAACTGCTGTCAAAAGAATTCTTAGATATCTACTAGGCACCCCAAACTTAGGAATTTAGTATCCCAGAAAAAGCACTTCCTTTGAAATCCTAGGGTACTCAGATTCTGACTTTGCAGGACGTAAGATAGATAGAAAAAGCACCTGTTGGAACCATCTCGATCATGTGTGACAACACATTTTTAATCTCGGACTACCTGTTGGAACCATCTCGATCATGTGTGACAACACAAGTACAATTTGTATCTCTAAGAACCCAATTCAACACTCTCGAATGAAACACATAGACATTAGACACCATTTCATTAGAGATCACGTTGCTAAGGGAGATATAGAATTACATCACATCGCTACAGGAGATCAATTGGCAGACATATTCACAAAAACTCTAGCTTTCGACACCTTTAGCACCTTGAGGACTAGATTAGGTGTTATAGATATAACTGCATAAAAAAAAAAAAAAAAAAATTTTTTTAATAGGGCTGCTCCTGATCATCACACACTCACCACACAAAAACTCTGCATTAACTGTTAATCGTACTATATGATACATAGATCGTACCGTACGATACATCTCAATCTACATAACGTTCACCAACAAGCAGATTTTGGCTCTGTTGATCGTACTGTACGACCTACATTGTACTATACGATAGTCATCCGATATTATTGCCTATCGTATTGTATGATATCACTTCTTCGTACGATACGATACACGTCAGCAACGGATTGGGATGAATTAAATCCGGTTGGTACGACATTACTAATTATCGTACTGTATGATGAATACCTTTTGTATGGTACGATACACATCAGCACAAGGAATAAATATGAGTTAAAGCTGTTTGGTATGATATTTATTATGTATCGTACTGTACGATACACCTGTTCGTACAGTATGAAACTTTTGGTCAAAAGTCATACTGAGGGCCTCGGAACGATCAAAATTCTACGGATCGTACTATACGATAAGATCGTACTATACGATACTTATCGTACTGTACGATTTGACTACCTTTTCCCGAAATGACCGGTCAGGATATTGATTGGATATCGTACTGTATGATTCGAGATCGTACTATACGATTGTCAAAATTTTTTATAAGAACCCTTTCCTAGGCTGTTCCTTTCACTCAAATCTCTCCTCACTCACTCTTTCACTTAGTTTTGTGCCCTCTTGCAATGTCTAAACGAGGTTGGATGACTGTTGGAAGCTCATCCTCGTCGAGTTGCCAACATGCTCGTTTTCTGAATACTGAAAATGAGGAAGCCTACCACCGATATAAAGCCTGCAAAATTTCTCCTTCAAAAATGCTTAATCAGGCTGCTCTTAATTTCGAGGTAATTGGCCTCTTTGCTTCCACCACCTTCCAATTCCTACTCACCCTAGCATTTCCCTACAATTATGAACTTCTCTTCAAATTTCTCTCTAACCTCACCTACACCGTCGACAACACCACCTTTCACTCTTTTGTTTGTGGCCGAAACATTGAGATCACTAGGGCTAATATTTTCCAATATATTGGGTTGTCCACTGAAGGACTTATGGTTCGCTCATTTCTTACCGACCAATTCGATTGGAGCGATGTTAATAGAGTCCTTAGGAACGCTACTTTTCATCAACACCAACCTCTCGTTCAATCCTTAACTCAAAATGCCTGAATAATTCAACATGTCCTTCGAACCTCAATAATACCCAAAGGTGGCGACCGTATCAATCTGACCCCGACCTTATCTATTGCTACCTATCTTATTATATCCAACATAAAGTTTGATGAGGTTGATTTAATTAGTAACTACATTCGCCACATTACTTTTGTTCGTCTACCTACCACTCGATGGAAATAAAATCTAGCTCTTGGTCACCTAATAGGATATATCCTCCACAATAAATATCAATTAACCTACCCTGGTGAACCCGACATTCTACCTATCTTTTATACGGATGCTTCCTTCCGTATTCTCTTTCATCGGGGACATGAGCCTGAAGAACCAGTCTTTGATGAAGAAGAAGGAGAAGATGCCCCAGCAGTAGCTCCAGCTCGACCACGACGCCATGCCGCACCCTGAGCACCTGCACCAGCACACCCTAACGATGATTTGGTCGCACGCTTCGACCAACTGCAGACTCATCCCGACATGCATATTCAAGAATCACATCAGCAACACGAGACAGATATGCAATGGTTTGGATAACGCTTTACTGTAATTGATCACTGATTCGATGCTCTCTTTAAATATTTTCAACAAAATTCACCTCCACCACCAACTGATCAAGACCCGTCTGCTTAGATTGTTTGTGTTTGCATTGTAATTTCTTTCTTTTGTTTTTTGCTTTTTGCTTTAGTTGGTCCTCCTTTTTATGCTGTCAAAAAGGGGAGAAGTTTGTTGTACTTGTTATTGTGCTTGTTATCTAAATGCATTCCTTTTGTTTTGTACTTGCTTTTGGTATCTTTTTTCTTATGTTTATTTTTTTAAAAAAATTAATAAAAAATATATAAATATAAATATAAAAAAAAGAAATGTTAGTCGTACTTTCTTACAACAAATTATTTGACATCATCAAAAAGGGGGAGATTGTTGCAACCCATGACCCCGAGTTTGAGATTTTGATGATGCCAAATAATGAGTGTTTTGGAACAACTTTTCATTGAATATTATTTTATTTGTTATTGTCCTTGAGTACTAACATTTAAGGAAGATCACAAGTGACTCAGGATGAAAGGAAGACTCAAGAACAGGTAGATTAGGAGTATGAGTCAGACATTGTATTTTTATATTTATTTTATTTTTAATTTATTGAGTCTGGCCACAAAATGCATAAGAGTAAGAGCAACCATGCATATACACAGGGGTAGAGTGTTTATTTTTTAAATGAAAAATGTAAGAGAATTTCCTCTCTGGAGATCGTACTGTACGATTTTAATTCGTACCGTACGATCCAAGCTATGTGGATGATTCTGTGAATAGATCGTACGGTATAAATATATTCGTAATGTACGATATGTTCAGATCCAAAACCCTACCCGTAGTTTAATTAAAGTAAGTGATTTTGCGCCATTCGTACTGTACGAATATATTCGTATTGTATGATCTATTTTAAATACTTACTTAAATTAACTCGTGATTAGTACATGTAATCCAGGCCTAATTATATTTTGAACATCGTACTGTACGAATCGGATCGTACCATACGATGAACAGAGACGAAGTTTGATCATCCCGAATATCTTCCTGGACGATCTCTTAGTTTTTGTCTCATCGTACTGTACGATAGTGATAGCATCATACGATGAACAGAGACGACATCTGGTCGTCCAGAACATCGTCCTGTACGAATAGTATTTTGTGGATCGTACCGTATGATATTACATCGTATAGTACAAATTATTTTTAAACTGTTCGTACATCTTCGTACCAGGACGAAGTCTGTTTATGATGATCGTACTGTACGATGTCGAATCGTACTGTACGAACAGTAACAGCTACTTTTGAAATCAGATGGTTTTTGGAGCCATTTTTAGATGTTAATCTCATCCTTTTTCAGTAAGATTTTATAGAGAAGGTGAACGTGGTTAGAGAGGGATTCCAAGGGAGAGAGCTCTAGAGAAGTTCTTTAGGGTTGAGAGAGGAAGGAGAAGGTGAGCGTTGTGAGGGAGAAGAGGTGTGAGGGAGATCACACGGTTGCTCCGAACTTGCTGCATCTTGCTCCTCCTGTGGCCCTAGAAGAGTTTGAGGGAGGATCTCCAAGGGAAAGGCTCATCTACATTCGTGAACTCGAGGTTATCTGCCTTCTCCAGGAGGGAGAAAAATGAGAAGGTTATCTGCTGTCGTCAAGAGGGCGAAAATAGAGTTTGGCACTCCGCCACGCCAGGTTGGTGAAAGGGAGGTTTGTAAAGGTTTCTGCGCCTTGCCGAGGGGGGCAAAAGGAGAACTATTTTTGGTAGTGAAAATCTTGGAGCGGAGGACTCCGGGGAGTGGACGTAGGTCATATTTTGACCGAACCACTATAAAAATCCTTGGTGTATTTTTTCTTTATTGTCATTTATTATTACTTGCACTTAATTTTTCATAATTATTGCGTGGTGGATTTTGAGGAAGAAAATTTGTTTAATTTTTTGTTATAAAATATCAAAAATAACAAAAAAGATTAGAACTCCTGTTTAGGGTTACTTTTTATTAAGAAAAAGTTTTTCACAATTCACTGCCCCTATTGTCATTTAGTAATTTCAAGACTGACTCAACCCTAGACTTACGCAATCTTGAACTAGTTTCGTCTGTTCGTCCAATTTTTAATTCCTAAAAAGTTAGAAGAAACAAGCAGTCCAGAAGAATCAACAGTGTTTGTCAATCATCAAAACATAAGACATAAAAATAGATTTGCAACAATCTCCCCCTTTTTGATGATGACAAACAACAAGTAGGAAAAACTCTGAGAAAAAACAAATTCACTAGAAATTCAAAGTTACAAGCACATACCCTTTTCCTACCACATCCTACTCCCCTTTTGTCATCACAAAAAGAGGGTCCTATACACACAAAAGAAAAAGTAAACATAAACTAAAACAAACCACAAGATAAACTACAGAAAATAGAAAACACTGATTTGAAAAATGAGGGATCCTGATCATCAGATTGAGGTGGTGGAGGTGGCTGCTAAAAGTAGCTGGCAAGCGTGGTAAACTGAGCATTGAACCAGGTGATGTCCTGGTCATGCTGCTGCTACTGGTGAGTCATGTAGATGTTAAATCTGGCTAAATCCTTAGTGCGGTGCTGCTCGTACCGGGCAATGTCCTCAGAATGTTGCTGCTCCTGTGCAGCAACATAGGTGTCAAAGCGGGTCTCCCATCAATCAAACCTCTCAATTAACAGATAAAACGGAGGGTGCTGGTGGAGAGGAACAGGATCAGGAACTGGAGCTGGAGCGAGAGCCTCCTCTTCCTCTGCCCCTCGAGGTTCCTCATCCCCTGGGTGGAGACGAGTACTATGAAGGGTACTGAAGGAACTGTTTGAGTAGAAGGGAGTTGGAAGGTTAGGAGGAATAAGATATTGAAGTTGGTATTTGATTTCCAGGACATATGCTATGATGTGTCCTAAGGCTATATTGGGTTTCCTCTTATGACCCGAATCGCGGATTGTGGTTAAGTGATCAATGTATCAAAAAATTAAGTCCGCAGTATTAAATTCTCTACGAGCCATAATGTAGAAAGTAGTGAGAGAAAGTAGAGGGGTGATGTGGATTCGGTCCCCGACTTTTAGAATTATGGAGGTGTAAAGGACATGTTGGATTGTCCTGCATCTTTGACTAAAGAGCTAGTCTTTCCAACATGAAAAGGTGCATTGGTCTAGCGAAGGAAGTGATTTGCTGTGGACCAGTTAAGGTCAGTATCTGAAGCGATTAAGTGCAGCTTATCCCCAGTGGTGGATAGCTGTAATAGTTCAACACAATCCTGATATGTGATTTTGACAGGGTGTCGATTCACATAAGAGGACAGGGCTGTAAAGGTAGGGTTAATGGGAAGGTTTGCAAAGAATTCTCAAAGAAACTCGGTATTAAAGGGGAAAGCAAGGTACAAAATGAAACAAAGGGAGGTGTGAGCAAAAAGATCCATTACCAGGTATGAGATGTGGGCAGGATTGATGATTCTGGAGACAGTTATCCAACACTCTTTGTATCGATGGTAGGCGGCTTCATCTTCTGCCTCCCTGAAATGAGGGTCAATCCTAGCCCTCAAAGAACTCCTAGAGGTTTGTCGAACATGTTTCCCACCAGCTATAGCAAGGGATTAGCAAGGAGACACAAGAGGAGAAGGGATGATGTGAAAAAAAGGCTGGATCGGCCAGAATTTAAAGAAATGTCAATATCGGCCAGGACGATCGCAGAATCGTCCAGGCTGATATGGCTCAATAATTGCGTACAGGCCAATTGGTCAAAAAGGCGGTCAGATCAGACGGGGCGATCAGAGATCAGCCAGGACGATTAGACATAGGCGATCGTCCCGAGGAGGCAATCCGGACGACCGTTGAAAAAATAGATCGTCCAGGCCGATTAGGTGTATCATCCAGGACGATGCATAATAATTAATCATACCAGCTAAAGTTAAAACATTTTAAATCTCTGCCACGTGTATCGTCCAGGACGAACAGTGGATCGTCCAGGCCGATTGTCCAATAATGGATCATCCGGGGCCGATTTTAAGGATTTAAACGTGTTGACACGTGGATCGTCAAGGACGATCCAGTGTATCGGCCAGGACGGTGCACATAAAATGCATTGGCTAGACAAAATATTTTATCGGCCAGGACTATCATCATGATTGCAACTGAGTTCGATCAGATCGTCTAGGACGATATAATATCGTCCAGGACGATGAGTTACATCAAGCACATAAAAGGTCAGCAGATGAATTTGAAGAGAATTTGCCCTATTGTCCAGGACGATAAGAGTATCGGCCAGGACGATGTGATTAGAATTTGAAACCAAGGAAAAGATGGTGATAATCAAGGCCCTCAAAAATAAAACAAAATAAAATCAGAAAAAAACACAGTAATAGAAAGCTAAAAATAATGAAAATAAAAAAAATGGATAATTTTAAATTTTAATTTTTCAATTTTTTTTTATTTTATCAAGGCTTCATATGAGAAGTTCTCAAATAATTAAATTTTAGAGTTCCACAAGATCAAGGAGTTTAGCAAATCCAAATCAGATAAAGGTAAAATATCTGATTATGTTAACCCTAGATCAGACGTTCCTTATGGTACAAATTTTCTTTTGAAAAACAAAAATGTTTAACTCAGAATAAACCTAATTGGGCAAAAAGAAGATCCAATCAAAACTTGTTTACAAAGAAAAAATCTCATAAATAATAAAACAAAGTAATTTGTCTCAATCAAGGAATTTGAAATCAAGCCTTTGAAATCATCAAATAATCAATGAGTTTGCTAAGTTTTAAAAATTTTGAAAAGAGAGGATAGCTTGCATTTAGTGGGCTCATTTTATGCCTCTTGTCACTTTGATTGGCTCTTTGAGCATCTTTTTATTCTTTGATACACTTTTGTGTATATATTGTTTTTTTTTTCAATTTGGCATCATTGGCCGCTTTCCTTTTTAATTCTTGCAATCTAAAAACTCTTTAATAAACTGTTAAAAAAACTTAGTTGTGAGTATATCCTCCAAATATTAGAGAATAGGAGCTCTCTCTCTAACATAGGGAAGAACAATCCACAAAAAAATAAAAATCATGTGATAAATGCAAAGGCAAGATTTTAATTAACTTGAAAAATATATAAGAACTTTGGTTATTATGCATAAGATAAATTATTGTAGCAAGAAAAAGGATCTTAATTTCAAAAATCATTGGTTAAAATGAGTTAGACTTTTGTTTAGAGAAGAAAATCATACCATAAAATAAGGTCAGAATGAGGGAAATCATTAACGGTGTTTCTCCCTTTAACCGATTTAGAAAAGCTAAACACTATCTTCAAACCTCCAAAATTTAAAATCTTGAAAAGATTCAACATGTGAAAAACCAATTATAAAAGCAAAGAGAAAACAAATTAATCTAAAACAACAACAAAGCAGAAATAAAACACACTGAAAGAAAAACACATTTCAAGAAATTATTGAAGCAACATGTTTAAGCATTTATGAGTTGCGAGCCTTCATATGTCCAGTTATCCTATGCTCCCATAAGGTCTTTGGTGAGAGCACACCTGCAAAACTCAACAACAATCAGATTTAGGAACCCAAACAGGTTTGAGCCCCTTCTTAGAAAAAGTAGAATGCAATGCAGGTATGGTGTGCTGTGAATCATGCACCTTAGGTCTCCACACCCAATGTGTACTACGGTGAACGGTGCAAGTGTGTGAGATGTGTCCTAGCATTCCACATGAAAAACATCTAACTCCAGGAAAATGATTTCTTAAATGATTTGAGTTATAATGCCTTTTCCTAGGTTTTGGCTTAGAATCAAAAGTAGATGTCATCCAATTTTTCTTACATGTTTCCAAATCATTTTGAATCCTCAAGTTAGTTCTTTTTAATGCATCATTATCAATCCTCAATTTTTTTCTCAATCTCTTTAGATTTCTTAAGATCAAAATTAAGTGAGGTATGTGAAACTTTTAATGCATTATGTTCATCAATTAATTCCAAATACTTTTTGTTTAACTCATCAAATTTATCAAGAAGAGCCATGTGATTTGAATCAATCGTTGCATGATCTTTGAGAAAACTTCATGCTCTTTTTGTAAATTCAAAAGTTCTAATTTTAGGCTTGCATGAGTTTTCTTGAGTTTTTTGTTTGATGCATGTATTTTCTCACAAATCCTAAATAATTCATCATAGGTTGGTTTACATACCTCTTCCTCATCACTTTGCTCAAGATGATCTTTCCCCATTAAGCACAGGTTTGTAGTCTCTTCCTCTGGTTCAGTCTTAGAGGAGTCAGTACTAGATTCTGCCCATAACCCCTTTTAGACTCTCTTTTGTCCTTCCTAAACTTAGATTTATCCTCACCTTTTTCCTTTTCTTTGCTTGAGTTATCTTGAAGTGTTACGCAATCAGTTCTCACATGTCCTGGTTTCCTGCATTCATAACAAACAACATCAGAAGATCCTTTAACATGTTTATGATCCTTACATTTTCTCCAATTTTGATGATGCTTTTATTTCTTCCTTAGAAAGCTTTTGAATTGCCTTGTGATGAAGGCAACTTCATCGCTTTCAGACCTGAAAGATTCAGAATCTGAATTATGTGCCTTCAATGCAATTGTTTTCTCCTTCTTCTTCTCACCTGCACCAAGATTTCTTTGATTCACCCCTTGCTTATAAGCAATGAGTGAGCCAAGTAAGTTATCAATACAGTAAGTGTTCAAATCTTTAGATTCAGTGATTGCAGTGATTTTAGCATCATATGACGAAGGCAAGCATCTCAAAATCTTGTTTACTTTTTCAAAGTTTGAAAGTTCTTTTCCTAATGCATGCAGTGAAGTAACTATCTAAGGAAATCTAGTATACATGTCAGAAATCGATTCATGAGGTTTCATACGAAAAAGTTCGTAGTCATGCAAGAGAAAATTCAAACCGGATTGTTTAACTTCATTAGTGCCTTCATAGGTGATACACAACTTATCCCAAATTTTTTTACCAGTTTTGCAAGTAGAGACACACATGTAATCCTCCGATTTTAAAGCACAGAAAAAGTAGCTCAAATATTTTACATTCAATTGAGCTAAATCTCGTTCATCAAAAGTCCATTCGGTAAAAGCAACTTCAAATATAACACCATTAATTTCACGAGAAGGTGGAGAATAACCTTCTTGAATTAGCATCCACATGCGATAATCAGTAGATTATAAAAACGTTGACATGTGGGTTTTCCATATATCAAAAGGTAGGTTATCAAACATGGGAGGTCGGGTAATGGAATACCCTTCCGTAGTGTTACAATTCTCAAGGTTAGCCATGGATCAAAATCAAAAAGTTTTTAAACTTAAATTTTCAAATTTTGCTCTGATATCACTTGAAAGATCGTTAGGGATGTTAAGCCCTATGAACTTAGTCCCAAGCTAACCAAGAGGGGGGGGGGGTGAATTGGTATTCTAAAAATTTTCTTTTCACAAAGAACAAAAACACATAAATCAAAATCACACCACGAGAAAAATAAATAATGCGGAAAATAAAAGTGTCGAAGCAAGAAAATAATAACACAGAGATTTATAGTGGTTCGGGCAACTTGACCTACGTCCACTCCTTGGAGGCAAGGAGGCACCCTCCAAGTATTGCACTACAAAATGTGACTCTCCTTTAGCCCCCACGGCTAGGCAGAGAAGCCTTCAGAAGAACCTCCTTTTTTTCACCCCGGCAAGACAGATAACCTATCTCTTTTTGCTTCCTCCTGAAGCTGACAGAGAACTAACAACCAGATGCTTACTCCTTACCTCTATAAACCCTTCCACGGACGAGAAACTCTAAACGAAGAAGAAGTAGAGCGATCCTTGAAGAAACCCTTGTGAATCCCCTCACAAGATCCTCTCTCTCTCCCTCTCTCTCTTTCTCTCCTCAAGTCCTTCTCAGGTCAAGGCAGCAGCCAAAGGTTTTTCAAAACATTGAACAAGAGCTCTTAAATAAAAAATCTTCAAAGGAGCCCATTAATTGCAAGTTGCCGACATTATCGTCCAGGCCGATATATACACCAGCCTGGCCGATCAGTACAAAACTCAAAAGATCGGCCAAAGCATTGCCCTGAATTCAAAACTGGATGATTGAAAATTGGCTTGATGGTCCAGGCCGATCTCATGATCGTCCCGGTCGATCAGTTCAAATCATAGGAAAATCGTCTTGAGCATCGCCCTATTTTTGAGCTGGCCGATATTTATCGTCCTGAAGTAACCAAGGTTTTTGAATAGATCGTCCTGGCCGATCCTGCGATAGTCCAGGACGATATGATCGCATCAATCATCCTTAATAACTCCCTTGATTTCCTAATTAATTAAGGCATAATTTGAGAATATCGTCCAGGCCGATCAATGATCATCCTGGCCGATAATTAAAAAATATAGTATACCTTAATTGTCTATGGGGCAACTTCTTTCTGTTTTGAGCTTATCGTCATGACCGATACAAGTATCATCCAGGCTGATCTATTAATGACGTCTGCCTTAATTAAGAATCCATTTTTAGACTTTCTGTTTTAAGCTTGATCGTCTAGGCCGATGTAAATATCGTCCTGGCCGATCTGAGTAAAAAAAGAAGTTCTAATTCTCTCAAGTGTGTGTGTAGAGTTACTTAGCATCAGTCTCTTTGAAAAATATAAATAGACTCAAGAAGAGAAAAATAAAGTACATACTGACTCAACCCTAGACCTACGCAATCTTGAACTGACTTCGTCTGTTCGTCCAATCTTTAATTCCTGAAAAGTTAGAAGCAACAAGCAGTCCAAGAGAATCAACAGTATTTGTCAATCATCAAAACATAAGTCATAAAAATAGATTTACAACAGTTTAGTGTTCTATCTATAGATATAAAATAGCTATAAGAAGGATATAAACCTTTCTCTACATCCTTACAAGCTTGACAGAGATCCAAGGATCCATATGCTCTACTTTATAACTAATTTAAGAAAGCCAGATTTGATTGTCAGAAGTCCAAAATACTTTATTTTTTGGTATTTTCACTTTTATTTTGTAATTATCATTCATGATAAAATACAACCTTGATTTTGTCACATAGGATAATTTTTGTATCTTTTCCAACATAGTACTAGGAACATTATGTGAAGAAAAACATTTTCATGTGGGATCAACACTCTCTAATAACACTTTTATTACTTAACGACACGTGCACTTATATTTTTAGTGGGGATTTATATTTGAATAAAAATAAGCATAGATAACACGAATATTCCACCACATAAAAAAACCCCATCACCTAGAACTTTTGTAAGACCAGTTTTAAATTTCTCTAACTCTTTCAACTATATTAGTCTTTTCTCCTCAGCATCCTTTATATTGACATTTAAGTCTTTTACCACCCAATATGCTTTATGTTCTAACTCTAACAGCAAGTGATAAGTCTTTCCAAAAATTAGCTTATAGAAGACATTCCGATTAAGGTCTTAAATGTAGTTTTGTAGGCCCAAAGTGCATCATCTAATCTTAATGCCTAATCCTTCCTATTCAAACTGACAGTCTTCTATGAGTCTTCCTATTATTTATTTTAGCTTGGCCACTAGTTTGGGGATGATATGTAGTTGCTACTCTATATTTAATTCCATATTTTAAAATTAAATTCTCAACTCTCTTATTGCAAAAATGACTACCTTGATCATTAATGATAACTCTTGCTACTACAAATCTAGAAAAGATAATTTCTTTTAAAATATAATCACTACATGAGCATTAATTTTTGGTATTGTTATTCCCTCAATCCACTTGAAGACATACTCAATTACTATCAAAATATATTAACTTCCTTAAAATTCAACGAATGGGCCATGAAGTATAATCTTCAAATATCAAAGATCTTTACTTTTAGCATGTAGTTTAGGGTCATTTAATGTCTCTTTGAGATATTTCCTACCCCCTAATATCTATCACATCTTTTTGCATATTTATTTACTCTTAAATAGGGTAGGCAAATAAAATCTAGATTGAAGGCTCTTCGAAGCAATTTTATACCCTCCAAAATGCTCTCCATACTCAAAATCATAACACTGACTAATAATTGGTTCAATCTCATATTTTGGGACAAGAAACCTAATGATTTGATCTTTGCACTTCCTAAAAAAAAAAATCCTTATCCCAAAAGTAGAACTTGGCATTATACCAAAAAAAAAGCCTTTGTGTGTAAGACATGTCAATTGGGATCACTCCACTCACAATGAGGTTCATAATATTAGCATACTAAGACATAAACAATGAATACATTGCAAATAAGTTTTCATCAATGATGTAATCATTAATATCATAATAATTATCATTAGGATCCTCCCTTTATAACTAAGATAAATGATTGGCCACTTGATTCTCAAATCCTTTTCTAGATCAAACTTCAACCAAAAATATAATCAAGCTTCAATCCTATCAAATCATTAATAATCATTTAATTGATTGTGATTGATTTTGATAATTCAAATTCAGTCAATCAAATAAAAAAAAAAATAAATCTAGAATTCTAGACTAAAATCTTAAGTTAAAGGCCAATGTCTTGAAACCCTTTTTAATGATTTTTAATAACTTCAAACAAATAACCCTCGATTCATGATCTATCAAATTGATATTGATTAGACATGTCCCTAGGGTTAATCCTTCAAATTTGAGCATAATCTGAGATCTCTAGCCCCAAAACTCAATTTATTTTTGAATGCTCCAAAACTTTCAAATATTTACCGCCTACCTTCCACTTTGTGGAATTTGACCTTGGGACCCTTCCGAAAGCCCTTAATTATTTCCATAGCCTTTGTTATGATATGTTGAATATTAAACCACATTTTGGTGGACCCATGTTGACCCTCAATTGGCTAGGGGACAAAATGACCAAAATCTGCCTTTAGAAAAAAAATTGAAGTTTCATTCAAACTTCAATATGGCCCGATCAAATCAAATCATGAAACATTCTCTAATCTATTCTAAATACCATTAAGAGTGCATTGCACCCAAACCTAAGTCTTGGTCTGACCTAGTGACCAAGTTAACCTTGGTTGACCAAATGGCCCCAAAAGGGTCCAAATGGTCATTCTGTCTCACATGACCATTCCAGTCCAGGAGACCATCTCCATTGGTCTTTAATGATCAAACCAAATATGTAGAGCTCAAACCTAACCCCTTATTTGACATGATTGACCAAGTCATCTAGGGTTGACCAAGATTAATTATAATATCTATATACACTTAAATAAATCTCAAATCATGCCTGAAATCAATCAAACTCCTTTGAACACATCCCCTACTGATTTGGGCCAAACTGGTCACCTTGACCCAGTCAATTGGGCCCAAGTCTAGTCAAACTTAACCCATATGAATTAACCCTTTCATATTCAATCATGTCAACCTACATAAACCTCATTGAACCTTTAATTTTACTCCAATACATGCCTTAAACATATTTAAATCATTAATGAGTCAAGTTATAATGAGTTTGACCAAGTCAACTCACTATGATTTAGTCAAACACAAATTTACTCCCCTTTCACTTGCCCAAAATTCAATCTCACACCTTTAAACCTTCTATGCTTTACTAAACCAACATTCACAATTCCCCATATCCACCTCAGTAGTCAAGTTGACTTATTGACATGTCAAATAGTCAACAAGTCACCTAAATTAGTTCAAAGTTATCAAATTACTTAAGCATTTGATTTTCCCTCCATTATAAATGTCTCCACCCACTTAATCAACTCTAGAAGGTTCCTAAACTAGCCCTTAATCCCTATGTTAAGCCTAAACTAAGCTTAAATAATCCCAAGTGCACAAAAGGATAAATGACACTTTCCATGTCATTTTCCTTGGTTTGTCTTATACTCTACTTTTCTAACCACTCTAGACACATGACAAGCATCTGGGAATCAAGCCAAATCAATCATTGCCATTAAACCCCACTAGGGCTTATGAATTGGCCAAAGAGTCAAAAGTAGAGGTCATTATAACCTTTGCACTCTCTCTCTCCAACCAGAGCTCTTCAAGCACAGCTTACGCTTTGTTTGAGCTCACCATAACTTCTACCACACTTTCAAAGCTTATTATGACTGGTCAAAGCATCCAGCGACGAACCTCCAGCTACCACAATTTCAAAATTAGTCCAAGGCTAGAAGCATGAATTCCATAGCTTTTCAAACCACAACTTCAACTAAGAAATCATACGAGGATAATCTACAAACTCAACCAATCAAAGAATTTTTGAATCTAATGGTTAGATTAAGGTAAATTCATAACCCAAGGTTAGGACTCTTATACTCAAATAGATTTCTATTAAGTGCATTTTAGACCATAAAATTTATTCCCCATGAATGCCCTTCACTTATAATATCTCTGTTTAAAATTTTGAGATAAATAGTTTAGTATATTAAGAGAATAAATGAGTTTTCATTTCTATGGTTTCATTAATATTACATGAAATAACTAGATGGACAAGAGGGGGGGGGGGGGGGGTGAATTGTGAAAACTTTATAGCAATAATTAAAACCTAAGCAGGAGTTCTAATTATTTGATGATTTTAAATTTTTTAACATGAAAATTTAAACAACTTCTAAGGCAAACAATTGAACTCAACGTGCAACAGTTTAATCTTTTTCTTTCACAAGCAAATATTATGAAAATAAAAAAGCGCGCAAGAATAAAAAGAGATAAGAAAAAAGCACAACAAAATTTTTATAGTGGTTTGGTCAAACCATGACCTACGTCCACTCCCGAGAGTCCTCCGCTCCGAGAATTTTACTTCAAACTATAGCTCTCTTTTTCCCCCCTCAGCAAGGCGGAGAAGCCCTTACAATACTCCCTTTTACCAACCCGGTATGGCGGAGTGCCAAGCGCTTTTTTCACCCTCCTGATGACGGCAGAGAACCTTCTCATTTTTCTACCTCCTGGAGAAGGCAGAGTACCTTCAAGGTCGGGAATGTAGAAGAGTCTCCCCCTTAGAGAGCCTCCCAAAAGTTCTTCCTGGGCCACAGGAGGAGCAAGATGCAGCATGATCAAAGAAACTGTGTGATCTCCCTCACACCTCTTCTCCCTCACCAAGTTCACGTTCTTCTTCCTCTCTCAACCCCACAAAACTTCTCAAGATCTCTCCCAAGGATTATCTCTCTAATCACGTTCTACTCTTCTGTCTCTCTTTCAAAATATGACAAGTTTGACACATTAAAATGGGCTCCAAAATCCCTAAATTTGCAAAGTAGTTGTTACAATCGTACAGTACGATTAGTCATCGTACAGTATGGTATGTATAAACAGGCTTCATCCTGGTACGAACATGTACGAACAGTTTAAAATAACTCGTACAGTACGATAATAAATCGTACGGTATGATCCTCAATATAACTGATCATACAGGATGATATCCGGGATGATCAAATGTCATCTCTATTCATCGTCTTGTACGATATACATCATACAGTATGAATGGTCAAAATCAAGGCATCGTCCAGGACAAATTCTGGGACGATCAAATGTCATCTTTGTTCATCATCTAGTACGATATACATCATACTATACGATGAGGCAAAAAATAAAGGATCGTCCAGGACGATCTCTGAGACGATCAGAATTCGTCTATGTGCATCGTATTGTACGTACAGGTTCGTACAGTACGATATTAAATTTGAAATTAAGTCTTGAATTATTCCACTAATCATGGGTTAATTTAAGTAAGTATTTAAAATATATTGTACAGTACGAACCTTTTCATACAGTACAAAAGGCTGAGAAAACTTACTTAAGTTAATTTGATGGCTATGATTTTGGATTTGGAACACATCGTACAGTACGATATAAATCATACGATACGACCTATTCACAAAAAATTGTTTTACCAACTAAGGTCATATAGTACAAAATAAATTCGTACAGTACGATCACTAGAGAAGGAAAATCTTCATTTTTTACTTTTAAAACCCTCTCCCTCTATGTGTGTGCATGGTTGCTCAGACTTACATGTAGTTTGTGGCCAAAATCAAGAAAACAAAAAATAAAATAAATAAAAAATACATTGTCAGACTCATACTCCTAATCTGACCATTCTTGAGTCTTCCTATCATCCTGAGTAGCTTGTGATCTTCTTGAAATGTTAGTACTCATGGACAATA
Source organism: Dendrobium huoshanense (assembly GCA_016618105.1). Classification (NCBI taxonomy): domain Eukaryota; kingdom Viridiplantae; phylum Streptophyta; class Magnoliopsida; order Asparagales; family Orchidaceae; genus Dendrobium; species Dendrobium huoshanense. Next base: position 21,318,767 of record CM028357.1, read on the forward strand.
ACCAATAATAAATGATATTCAATGAATAGTAAATCAGACGACATTATTTATCATCATCAAAATCTCAAACTCAGGGTCATGGGTCGCAACATTACAATCCAGGATCCCTTGTCTATTATTTGATGAATACAAATAATGTTCATTGAATTATTTCACTCTTCATTAAATATTTTGGATGTTATTTTTATCTGTGAGTACTAACATTTCAGGGAGATTACACACTGCTCAAGATAACTGAAGGCTCAAGACTGGGTAAAAGAGGATGTGAAAGAGTATGTAATTTTTATTTTATTTATTTTATGTTTCTTTAAGTCTTGCCACAAAATAGTATATGTAGATTGAGTTACCATGCACACACATAGGGGGAGAGTTCTTTTTTAAAGAAAAAAATTATTTTTTAAAAAATAAATCATACTATATGATTTTATATAGTACTGTATGATATATTATCAATAGTCTGGCATAATGCCTAATTGGAAATTAGCCTCTATAAACTAATCGTATTATATGATCTGGATCGTACTGTACAATTTGTTTTCAACCTAAAACCCTAGCCGTAAGATTAATTTAAGCAAGATTTTAAATTTTAAATTTTGAACACATCTTACTTTATGCAAATCATACTATAAGAAGATTCAAATCTTGCTAAAATTAACCTCCATAAATAGTCAATTAAATCATGGTTTATTTAATGATTTATAATCGTATTTAATGAATTGTTTCATACCGTATAATGAGTTGAGGTAATTTTTGGTTGCACCAAAGATCATACCAAATGAAACTATGATTTTTAAACTAATTGTACAAGATGAATCGCATACACTCAATTGATTGTACAGTAAGAATAGTATCATACTAGATGATGAACATAGATAATTTTTAGTCATCCCATCATTTGTCTCATATAAATAGAAGAAATAAAGTAGATTGTACTAGTTGATATTTGTATTATACAATACAATGCATTAATAAATTCTTACATGTTCATCGTCCTTTTACTAGGATGAGAGTTATTTTGAACTGATCGTACTGTATAATTTGGGATTTTACTATACAAATTATAATGGCTAATTTGAAATTTTAGGGTTTCTTGAAGCCTATTATATATGCAATGCTTTTAATCATTAAAAAGAAGAAAGAGGAATGTGACAGCTAAAAGAACTCTATAGAGGGAGTTTTTTGAAGAGATTCACGGCTTGTGAGAGGAAGGAGATGGTGACCATGAGTGTGAGGGAGAAGTAGTGTGAGGGAATCACATGGTTGCTCCGAGCTAACTGCATGCTTGCTCATCCTTTGGCCTGGGTGAGTCTTGTAGGAGCTCTCTATGGGGAGAGGCTTCTAGGTCAAAGTCCTCAAAGGTTCTCTGCCTTCTCTAGGAGGGAGAAAAATGAGAAGGCCCGCTGTCATCTCTGGGAGGGTGACATAGTATCCGATACTCTGCCACATCGGGGAAGTTGGTGAAAGTGATTTTTGTAAAGGCTTCTCTGCCTTATTGTGGGAGCAGAAGGAGAGTCACTTTTGAGTAGTGAAACTCTTAGAGTGGAGATCTCTGGGTAGTGGATGTAGGTCAAGATTGACGGAACCACTATAAAAATTTATGGAGTTCTTTTGCCTTTTTATTTCGCATTTTACTTTCTTGCTTTTAATTTTCATTATAATTGTGTGGAAAAAAGAAAAATAAAAAATTACTCTTTTGTTGTGACAACTAGAATTTCATCATTACTTATTTTCAATTCATATTTAATTTGATAGCTTCCACATTTAAAAACCAAAATTACCAATTTCTAAAGTACTTTAAAAAACCATAAAAAAATTAGTGCTCCTATTTAGGATTAATTTTTTAAATATACCAGTTAACCCCCCCCCCCCCCCCGCCCCTCTCCCCTCTTTCCAAATCTTATTAAATTAGTATCAGAGCGAGGTCTCAAAATAGTGTTTTAAAGAACCTTGAAAACTACAATACATGACACATTTTAGTAATATAACACTATGGAGGGTTATTCTATAACTTGTCCACCCTTGTTTGACAACATATCATTTGATATTTGAAAAATTCAAGTTTCTACATTTTTATAATCTATAGACTATCGAATGTGGATGTTGGTATAAGAAGGTTACACTTCACATTTTTATCTTTTGAATAGCGTTAAGACTAAAATATCATTTAATGAATGGAGAAATGAGGATAGTCAACTTGCATAGTTAATTACAAAATGCTTGAATAATTTCTTTTACGTGTTAAAAAAAAGAAGACGTTATGATAGTTTTCACTTGTGCTACTGGTGAGGAGATCTTGGATAGATTGTGTATCATGTATGAAGAAACTAGTGAGGTTAAACAATCTAGATTAAACGTTTTACTATAAGACTATAAACTCTTTTGCATGAAACCTTGTGAGATTATATCTTGCATGTACACTAGGTTCACCCAGATAGTGACATCCTTACACGCACTATGTAGAGATATCTAATTCTAAAAAATTCAATAAAATTTTGAGATGCTTACCAAGTTCTTATGATGAAAAAATAATTACAATTATTGAGTTTAAATATTTAAATATTTATTCCATTTATAATTTATTTGGGTCACTCATTGCCTATGCGCAAGGAGTGAGTAAAAGGCAAAATGATGCAGGAGAAAAGAAGGAGCGAACCGTGGCTCTAAAAGTAAATAGTTCAGAAAGTGATAGCTCTGTAGTAGAGGAAGATGATGACATATCCTTGATGACCCATCAATTCAAGAATTTTTTGAATAAAAAACAAAGGCGTCATCAAAATTACAGGAACAAAGGTAAAAACACAAAGAATATTAAAGTTACATCTGACACAATTTTCTTTGAGTATAGAAAATTATATTACCTCTGAGCTAATTTACTTAATATGAAGACTCACCCAACCAAGGGGAAAGGCGAGGAGAAGCTAAAGTACAAGAAGGGCAAGCTAAAGAGACATAAAGCCTTTTGGGCCGACTCTACCTTAAAATTGTCAGAAGAAGAGGCAGAGGATGAGGTAATAAATTTGTGTCTAATGACTAATGATAATCTTGATTAATTGGATCAAGATGAGGTATGTCAACTTTCTTATGAAGAATTATTATTTATTTTTTTAAAAAAAATTATGATTCATATACAAAATTAAAGAAAATGCATATTAACCTTAACATTGAATTTAGTACTTTATCAAAAGAGCATAATAATTTAGTTAAAGAAAATCCTAACTTATATAGAGATCTTATATCTCTTCTTGATGAATTTGATACATTAAATAAGAAGCATATTGAGTTATCTAATGCACACAATTCCTTGAAAATATTGAATATTGAGCTAGAAAAAGAATTTAAGGAATTAGATGAACTTGCACGTCAATTAGATAGCAGTGAGCATGTATTAAAAGTGGAAGTGGAAACCTATGAATATACAAATAAAGTTCTACAAGAAAAAAATTATAGCACTTAAAACTAATAAACCATCACCCTCGTTGGCTCAAAGAAATAACCCCTCAGCATTACATATATCACACAACCTTAGGAAGAGGCACCACCGCCCACATAGGTTAGTGAACCCATTTCCTGGTGTTAGGTACTTCTCATGTGGCATGCTAGGTCACATAGCCCGCACTTGCATGATTCACTGTAAGACACTTCTCGTATGGAGACCTAAACTACATTCATCACAGCATAATATGCATACATCTCATTCATTCAAGCATAAGGAGGAACCCAAACTCTTTTAGGTTCCCAAATTAATCTTTGAATTACATTATAGGGATTCTCTCATGAAATACCTAATGAGATTACATGGTACCTGGATAGTGGTTGCTCAAGACATATGACTGGAGACATGAAGCAGTTTATTACATTGGAAGCCATGATAGGAGGCAAGTTAACTTTAGGAGACAACACTACCAGGAAAGTGGTGGGCTCAGGTATCGTTAGAAATTTTAAAATTTTTGTAATTGAAAATATTTTATTAGTTAATGGTTTAAAGAATAATCTATTAAGTATTATTCAATTAAGTGACAAAGAATTTGACATAAAGTTTCTTTCCAAAAATACATGATTAGTTTAAAAGATAAACTTATGTTATAGGGAAATCATATAAACAATGTCTATATGTTTGATATTAACTACATTGAAAATTCAATTTTCATGTGTTTAAAAACAATAATGGATGACTCTTGGCTATGGCATAGGAGACTATGCCATGCTAACATGAAAACACTTAGAAATATAGAAAACCTAGTTAGAGGCATACCTAAGTTAGATTTAACTAAAGACCATATATGTGATGACTGTGAACTAGGAAAATAAATAAAATCATCATTTCATTAAATCAAGGATGTGAAAACATGTAGGCCACTAGGAATCATTCACATGGACCTATTTGGGCCTATTAGCACGGCTAGCCTTGGTGGAAAAATTATAGATTTGTGATTGTATATGACTTTTCTAGATTCACTTCGATAAGATTTCTAGTACATAAGAGTGAATCATTTGAGAAATTTAGGACTTTAACCACTTTGATTAAAAAGAAATTAAGATGTGAAATCTCAACAATCCATAGTGATCATGGTGGACAGTTTTAAACTAAAAAGTTTTAATCTTTCTATCAAGAGATAAGAATAAAGCATAACTTCTCTACCTTAGGACTCCTAAGCAAAATGGGATAGCTGAGAGAAAGAATAGAACCTTGTTAGAAGTTGTTAGGGAAATGCTAGCTTTTTTTGTTTTTGAGGAAAAAGAAGCAAACATTTGCATTAATGACTAAATAAATAAATAAACTACAAAGTAGATTCCTCCTTTAACAAGTTAAACAAGGAAGAAGGAACCTTATTCAAACTAAAGTCTTCCCAAATAAAAGAACTAAAAGGAGAAAAGTTAGCACACAAATCCACAAGCTTATTACTATTTCTACCTATACAATTGAAAATGACATGATTAAATTTTTTGATAAAAACTAATCTTCCACGTCCTGGATACCATTATTCAAAGCCCGTTGAAGAAATCTAATAATGTTATAATTGTCACCTTCAATGATAATCCCTTTTTATTTGAACATACAATCTTTAATGACATCCTTCAAAGATTAAATAACTAAAAGTTCCAATTGTGAAACATCCCAATGAATACATGACTTTCCAAATGCCAACAAAAATCTTCCTTTGCAATCATGGAATACTCCTCCAATTCCAGCTTTATACGAAGAGCCTAGCGAGGCATAAACATTAACCTTTAACCAATTGGGAGGAGGAGGATGCCAAAGATTAGACAGTGTAATTTACTGGTTAGCATCCCAGTTGCTCGAGCTAAAGTTACAAGTAAACTTTGAAACCAAAGAGAAGCTAACAACATTGGCAACAATCACAACTGAGCTCTCTTGAGTTCCTTTATGAATGAATTTTTCTAGCTTTCCATGAGAGAAATATAACATTGCAATAAAGGATAACAAGCATGTTATTATGCAAGGAAATAAATTCCAACCACTTACAAAAATCTTTAAACTTAACAAACAATGGGGGATTCAAAAACCCCATTTGTTTAAATATTCAAATACTTCTTTCAGCTTGACACATTTGATTGCAACATGTTCTATATCTTCAATCTCATCAGAGCATCTAGGATAAGTATCATTGTTTTGCAATCGCTTGTAAGATAAAAAAAGACTAGTAGGAATATCATTATTAAATAACCTCTAACAGAATACCTCCACCCAAGAGATCAATTTAGCCTTTTTGATCCATTTCCAAAACTGAGATTCATGCTGATCTTCCAACGAAGCTTCAAATGCCAAACCTGAGATGGTTTTTCCAAATTTTTGATAAATAAGCTCCATCTTGTCTTCTCCAAGTTCTGGTTTAATCTTTACTTGAATAATTAAGTTCACCAATTCTTTACCAAAGAATTTCAATTGTTCATCTTCATTCTAGCTACCATTTTCAATAAATCTATCCATCGAAATTGCATTGTCTCCAGGAAGCATCACAAATGTAGGCCATTTGTTGATGCATTTGTCCATAATCTAATTTTATTTATAGACATAAATAGCACTACCATTTGCAATGATCCACCTAATAATAGGATTAAGCACCCTACCGCATCTTTGAAGTTCCAACATCAGTCCAAATACCATACTTTAGAGAAAGAATCCTGTGTAACAGTGAATCTTTATTTTGCTTAAATATCCAAGCCAATCTTGCTCTTAATGCAACAATCTTATATGCACTGGAATGCAATCCACGACCCCCCCCCCCCCCCCCCCCCTCATTTCAATGGCTTGCACAAATCCTTCCAGCTGACATAATGTAAACCCAATCTTCCATTCAACTTATTCCATATGAAGCTCCTACACAACTTAGCAAGCTCCTCTAGTACTCCTTTAGGAATAAGAGAGTGAGTGCTATGAAAAGTGAGATAAGAAAGCATTACATATTTAGCCAAATTGAACTTTCCCGCCAAAGAAATGAACTTGCTACCCCAAATATTTTGCATCCTCAATGCTTTATCAATGATGAATTAAAAATCAGCGCCCACTAATCTCCTCAAAGCAATTTTTACACCAAGATAATTAAATTCTTTCACTCAGTTAAAACCCATAATATGAGAAATAACTTTATTTTTTTCCTTTTACTAAAAAAATTACCAAAAAGAATGGAAAATTTTTTAACATTGATATTTTGACCAGTCCAACCACAAAAGTCATTAAGAATCCCCTTAATCTCCTTCACAACCTTCTTATTGGCTTCAGAAAATATAATAACATCGTCTACATATAGTAAATGTGAAATCCTTGACCTAACTAAACTAATTCTAATACTAATTGAGCTTTGAATAAAAGCATTAGACAACAGTTGAGAACAAAGAATAAAAAGAAGAGGAGACAAATGACAACCTTGATGGAATCAACTCCTAGCTTTAATTCATTTTGAAAAGTTTCCATTAATTGTCAAAGAAAACCTTGGGTCATTAATACTCCAAAACATTCCTAAGTGTACACTAGCACATAGAATCATATGCTTGTTCCATATCAATTTTGAATGAGACTAGTCCTTTTGAAGATCTAAAATACCTGAATTTATGGAATATTTCTTGAGCAACAGACACATGATCTTATAATGATCTTCCTTTTAGAAATGCCACTAGCTCCTCAAAGATAAGTTTAGGAATAACACAAACTAATCTATTTAAAATCTCCTTAGACACCACTTTATAAACAGAATTGCATAAACTAATTGGTCTATAATTAGAAGGAGACATCGGGTTGCTTACTTTAGTTCAATTAAGATATCTTTCCAAACTTCATTCTACTTTTTAGAATAAATAAAGTGATTAATAGCATTCCAAAAATTTTCTTTGATAATGTCCCAATTTTCTTTAATAAAATAATAGAAGATACCATCATTTCCTGGAGCAATGTTTCCACTAGCTTGCTTCAAATCCAACTCCACCTCTTCCATGAAAAAATCTCTATTTAACACTCACTTGTCTTCATCACTCAAAAAAATCAAAGGCATAGGCCACCCATTCAAATTGCAGCTCCTTTGTTTCCATTTCTGATTGAAGAACTGAAGAAACACATCTTTAATTTGCTTTTGCTCTTCCACTACCACACCATTCTCAACTTTAATTTTAAGAATGCAATTTGAATTCCTCCTTGCACTAGCAAAAGAATAAAAAAACTTGGAGTTCCAATCACCCTCCACCATCCATTTAACCTTTGCTCTTTGTTTCCACCTTGAATTCAACTGAACCATAGTTAAATTCAATTCATTCACTTTAGCCTTGAGAATCCAGCAAAGCTCTTCCCAGAGAAATCTAATATTTGATTCTTGGTTTGAAGTTCTGATATATTATTCAATAGAAAATCCTTTAATTGATTCAAGTTCTTGAGTTTGGCTTTACTCTAGTAAAATAAAGATTTTAAAGCTCTCTTAAATTTTATATTGAGAATGTGTGAAGAGCTCCCATAATAAACCTTACTCCACTCTTTCTTCACTATAGCAAAAGATGCCACAAAGGAAGCCCAAACATCCTCAAATTTCATGTTCCTTTAAATTACCAAATTAAATTCAAGGAGATTCAGTAGAATCTCCTTGAAATTAATCTGGTCATTTAAAGGAACATCAAATTTGAGGATGTTTGGGCTTCCTTTTTGGCTTCTTTTACTGTGGTGAAGAAAGAGTGGAATAACTCTTCCTAAATACTTTTGGGTAGAAGCTTTTAAATAGGGTGAATATTATATCTAAGTTGGATAAAACACCCTATGAACTCCTTAAGGGTCGGACAGCCAATCTTTCCCACCTGCATGTCTTTAGTTGCAAATGTTTTATCTTAATCAATGGGAAATCTCCCTTGGGAAAATTTGATCCCAAGGCGAACAAGGGTGTCTTCTTAGGTTATTCATCTATAGGTTAAGCCTAAATAATCTTCAATAAGAAGACCCTAGTAGTAGAAGAATCTACCCATGTAGTGTTTGATGAGTCAGATAGGACCTTTTAACCTATATTGAAGAACAAGAAGTTGAGGCCGTATAGGGGGTAGAAATCATTACTATATGGGATATAGTAGAACCTTAGAAACCACTACTTAGAGATTGGAAATATTCTTCTAGTCATCCTAAAGAATTAATCTTAGAAGACCCATCTGAAGGTGTGAGGACTAGGAACGAATTTAGGAAAGAGGTTAGTTATTCTGCATTTATCTTTATGATAGAAACCATAAGTATAGATCAAGCTTTAGGGGATGAAATCTGGATCCTAGAGATGCATGAAGAGCTGAACTAATTTATTAGGAATGATGTATGGAAATTAGTCAAGAGACCTAAAGAGCAGAGTGTGGTGGGAAAAAAGTGGGTCTTTAAAAATAAGGTGAATGACTCAAGAATCATAGTGAGAAATAAGGTCAGACTAGTAACTAATGGGTATAACCAAATTGAGGGCTTAGACTTTGAGAAAACCTTTACCCCAGTAAATAAACTAGAAGCCACAAGGGTGCTCTTAGCCTTTGCTTACTTCAAGGGTGTTTTAAATTGTATTAAATGTATACTCATAGTGCTTTCGAAAATGGGGTAATCAAAGAGGATGTTTATGTTAAGCAACCCCCCAAATTTGAAAACTCATAATTTCTAAACCATGTATTCAAATTGAAAACAGCATTGTAATGGTTAAAGCAAGAACCTAGAGCCTTGTATGAATGACTTAGTTCATTTTTACTAGATAGAGGATTTGTTAAAGGTAGTGTAGAAACCACCCTCTTCCTAAAGGGTATAAGATAAAATTCTCATTGTTCAGATTTATGTAAATGAGATCTTGTTTGGATATTCAAATAAAACCTTATGTTGTGAATTCACAAAAATAATGAGTAATGAGTTTGAAATGAGCATGATGGGAGAGCTAAATTACTTTCTTGGTTTTAGTGTAAAATAGATGGAGGATGGAACATTCCTTAGCAAAACTAAATACATCAAGGATATTTTAAAAAAAATATGAAACAAACATTGCTAAGGCTATAAATACTCCTATGAGTTCTACCATTCAATTAGAAAAAGGCCCAAATGGAAAATCAATAAACTAAAAAATATATAGAGGAAAAATTGGATCACTCTATTTAACTATCGGTAGTTTGAATATAATATTTAGTGTGTGCCTTTGTGCCTGATTCTAATCTAACCCAAAAGATTCTCACTCAACTACTGTCAAGAGAATCCTTAGACTAGGCACCCTAAATTTAGGAATTTTCTATCTTAGACACAATACCTCCTTTGAAATCTTAGGATACTTTGATTCTAGTTTTATAGGGTATAGAGTAGATAGAAAAAATACCTCTTGAACCCATCAATTTATAGGATAATGCTTAGTTTCCTTGTCTTATAAAAGGCAAATTTTTGTAGCCCTTTCCACAGCCAAGGTAGAATATGTAGCAGTAGGAAGCTGTGTTGCACAAGTTGTATGGTTGAAACAACAAGTCTTATATCTTTGATTACCTGTAGGAACCTTCCCAATTATGCATGACAACACTAACGCAATTTGCATATCCAAAAATCCAATTCAACACTCTCGAACAAAATATGTAGACATTAGACATCACTTCATAAATATAGCAAAAGGAGATATAGAATTTCCCCATATAGCTATAAGAGATCAATTGGCAGACATATTCATGAAATTAATAGCCTATGACACCTTTAGCGCATTTAGGATAAAATTAGGTTTTATAGACATTCATGATTGAACAAAAAAAAAAGGTTTAAGTTATTTCCTGATCTTCACACACTTATCCCACTGAAATATAAAATGTTCAACTTTCTATCCATATCATATTATATGATGTACATTCATACTACATGATCTTTATAAATGCATAGATCATAACCCTCGATTTAATTAATGGTTCATATTAGATTACTAATATGTACATTATAGTATACAAAACCCTAGTCATATTGTAGATCTATGTATTAATGATCATCCACGCATTCAAGTTGTTTAGTATAATATTATTGCCATTCATACTGTATAATAACTAGCTTCATACTGTATGATCCACATGGAAGAATGGATTATGATGAATTTAACTCAGCTGGTATGATATTATTATCTTTTTTACTATACAAACAAATGTTCATACTATACAAATTTTTTTACCAAAGGTCGTACTACTGAACCCTCAAGATGAATAAATTTCCTTCATATTGTCCAATACGATGTTGATCGTACTATATGATTTAACAAACTTTTCTCCATAGGCCATCCAGATAAATTAACTCCTTAGCCGTACTATACGATCATAGATCGTACTGTATGAATAGTAAAAAATTCTATAAATAGGAAGTGAAATCTGCTCAATTCACTCAAACTTTCTTCACTCAACCTTTCTGCAATCTTCTCTACACAATGTCTAGTGGAAGTAAATGTGGCCGAATGATTCCAGGAAGCTCCTCTTCCTCTCATCGTTATGATGATCATTTCCTTTCCGCAAAAGATGAGGATGCCTACCACAAATTCAAAGCATGCAAAATCATTCCTTCTCGCATGCTCAATCAAGTTGCGCTTAACTTTGAGGTGCTAAGCCTCTTCGCTTCCACTTCCCTTCAATTCTTCTTACCCTAGCATTTCCATTTAATTTTGAGCTACTCTACAAGTTCCTTGAAAACTTTTGGAGTAACCTAGACAACTTGATCCTAACTTCATATGTCTACCATTAAATCGCTGAATCACCAAAGCAGACCTACATGAATATACCAATCTTTCAATTGAAGGACCTAGATCTCACTCCTTCATAACTAATAATTTTTATTGGAGTTCTGTCAAATATCTTCTTATAAATATTGATTTGGACCAACACCAACCACTTTTCCATTCCTTATCATAGAATGCTCCCATTATCCAACATATTTTTAGGACATCCATAATACCCAAAGCTGGAGATAGGATACACATGACCCTAATTCTATTTATTGTGACTTATATAATCATATTTAATAACAAATTTGATGAAGCCAACATGATTATAGATTATATCTAGGGCATGACTCAAATTTTCCATCCTAACACCACAAGGAAAAAAAATATAGCCTTAGGGTTGAAAGTTCGTTAGGGATATTAAGCCCTTATAAACTAGCCCAAAGCTAACAAAGAGGGGGGTGAATTGGTATTTAATAAATTTCTCAATCAAAAACACAATCTTAAATCAAACCAAAATTCACTACAAGAAAAACTAAGTACAAAAATTAAATACAGAAAATATTAAGAAATAACACATAGAAATTTATAGTGGTTCGGTCAACTTGACCTACATCCACTTCCCGGAGCCTCTCCTCCGAGTATTTCATTAAACTCAATGACTCTCCTTTTTCTCCCACAGAAAGAGAGAGAAGCCTGTACAAATCTCCTTTCCACCGACATCGATGAGGCAGAGAACCTAACTCCTTTTGCTTCCTCCTAACGTAGGCAGGGAACCCGACTCCATTCATTTCCTCCTGAAGCATATAGAGAACCTCTATTAGTTGCTGAATAATACCTCCTAGAACCACCAAGGAAAATAGGATGATGACTAGAGAAGATGACTTAGATCCTTGCTTGGAGAAACCTTTGTGAAAACTCTCACAAACTCCCCCTAATAAGATCCTCTCTCTCTCTCTCTCTCTCTCTCTCTCTCTCTCTCTCTCTCTCTCTCTCTCTCTCTCTCTCTCTCTCTCTCTCTCTCTCTCTCCTCCCTTACTCTCCCTCTCCTCTAGGCTCTCTCAGGTCAACAAAGCAGCAAAAGATCTACTCTTAAGAAAACAAAATATCTTAAATAGATGGGCTTCAGATTTGCCCTAATTTATATCTAATCAATAAATATCATCCAGGATGATCGACCGATCGACCTGTATGATCAGTTCAAATTTAGCTCAATTAGCATGGACGATTTGGGGGAGTCTGGATGATTAGAAGGTTCTTTCTATTTGATCATCCAGGATGATAGTATATTATCCTGTACAATTAGTTCAAGTCATCAAATATCATCCAGACCATCGCCCTGGATGGTTGTCTATATGATGGAAAAATAACTAAATCATCTAGGACATTGTCACGATCGTCCGAGTCGATTAGTATAAAATGATAAATATCATCCAGAACATTTCCCTAGATTCATGTTTGGATGATAAAAAAAATAACTGATCATCCAGGCCAATTTTAGATCATCCTGAATGATTAGTTCAATTCAATATATATCATCCAGAATATCGTTCAGGTCATCCAGGAAGAAACTAAGGTTTGTTTAACTGAATTTCCTGGAAAATCTTGTGATCGTTCAGGATGATATGATCGAGCAATCAAACCTTAATTGATTTCCTTAATTACCAAACTAATTTTGGCATAATTATAGTGCATCATCCAAGACGATGTCCTAGACTATGTCCAAAAAAAAAAACATGCCTAAAAGGTTGTGGTGGCTAATTCTTTCTAATTTGATCCTATCATCCCGAACGATGATAATATCATCAAGGATGATTTGCTTAATTAAGGCTACCTTAACCAGGATGCCTTATTTAGGGTTTCTATTTTTAACTAATCATCCAAAATGATTTTAGATCATCGCAGATAATGTGATAAAAAATAGGAAACACTAAAAATAGATAGAATTTTTTCCTGAATGTGTGTGTGTAAGGTTATTAGCATCAGGACCCACTCTATTTACAATTGACTTAAGAAAGGGTAAAAAACAACTTAATGATAGTTTATAAATAGACTCAGTCCTAGTCTAGCCAATCTTGAGCTAGCTTGAGTTGCACTCAACCTTATGGACCTGAAATGGTAGTAGGCAAGTTAGTCGTAGAAAAATAGAAGTATGAAAAATGTTTGCTATCATCAAAATTATAATTCTTGAAATCAAATTCACAACAATCTCCCTCAAAATCCCTCTTTTTGATGATGGCAAATAAATACAATTGAAATAGCACAAGAAAAAAGTGTGAATTAAGAAGTTGAAATTTTACTAAGAGACGAATATAGTACAACTAATCAACATAAAAGAATGAATACAGTACAACTAAATAACATAAAATAGTACAACTACTCCCCCTTTTGACATAATAAAAAGGAGGAGGGAACTAAAAAAGAAACTGAAACTACTAAAAGTACATCACAGAAAAAAAATATAAGAAAACATACTACAAGTAGGATGGCCCTTGATCAACTGAAGGATGTGGTGGTGGTTAAAAAAAGCTAGAAAGAGTTGCAAATTGCTCCCCAAACCAGGAAATATCTTGGTCATGATGGCTCTCCTGGTGAGCTACATATGAGTCAAAGAGGGCAACATCCTCCGCATGTTGTTGCTCGTGTGCATCAACATAGGACTCAAACTGAGTCTCCTATTGGTTGAACTACTCCACCAGCTGATCCAGCTGTGAGTGCTAGTGGAGTGCAGCTGGTGCAGGAGCAGGAGCTGCCTCCTCCTTAGCTCCTTCAACTTCCTCATTCTCCAGGTGGAGATGAGTATTATGAAGAACATAAAAAGAGCTATTGGTGTAGAGGGCAAGTTGAAAGTTTGGTGGGGCAGGATGTTGAAGGTTGTATTTAGAATTTAGGACATAGGTTATAATGTGTCCTAAGGCAAGATTTGACTTCCTTATATGACTTGGATCCCTAATACTAATGAGGTGCTCAATGTATCAAAAAAATAGATCAGTAGCATTAAATTCACGGTGGGCCAAGATATAGAAAGTGGTGATCAAAAGGAGTGGCGTGATGTGAATACAATCTCCAGTATTTAAAGGAACTGAGGTATGAAGGACATGTTGGATTTAGGGTAGCATATTTGAGTAAGGTGGTAGATTCCTGAACATGATAGGAGATAGTAGTGTTCCTAAGAAAAAGATTGGCTGGAGCCCAAAAATAATTTGGTTCTTGGGATAAGATGTAAAGCTTATCTCTAGTGGTGGAAAAATATAGGAGCTCATCACAATCTTGACATGTGATCTCAATAGGATGCTTATTGACACAAGACTAAAGAGCAGTGAAGGAGGAGTATATTCAGAGGCTAGAAAAAAGTTCAAAAAGCAGCTCCGAATTGAAGGGAATGGCAAGTGCAATGAGAAAAGTCAGAGAGGTGTGCGCAAAAAGGTCGAGAATAGGGTAGGAAAGTGTACGTGGGTTGATAGTCCGGGATAAGGTGATCCTGGCTATCTTATAATGTAAATAGGTAGCTTCATTGGCCACCTCAGTGAAATGAGTATCAAGGGTGGCCCTTAAGGAGCTTCCATCAGGCATTCTAGTTCTCTTCCCTCCAGCCATGAATAATGAAAATAGAGAATAAGTGAAAGAAAGGATGTATGGAGGAAGTTGGGGTGAGAAAAATCATTTGCATGCATCAGTTTAAAAGGAAATGGACCAATCATCTAGGATGGTCACAAAATCTTCCAAGACGATTAGTTGAAATTATTGCATCTGAGATAACTGGTCAAAAAGGAGATAATATCATCCAAGACAATTAGACATCGTCTAGGACGATAAGACACAGGCTATCGTCCCGAGGAGTTATTTCAGTCGACTGTTGAAAAAGTAGATGGTCTAGGATGATTAGGTTGATCATCCATGATGATTGACAATAATTGATTGACTTGCTGAATTAAAGACATGTATCGAACATGCCATGTGGATCATCTAGGACAAAAAGTTGGATCATCCAAGACAAAAAGTTAGATCGTCCAGGCCGATCACCAATAATTGAGAAGGAATTTGAAATATCATCCAGGACGAGGATCAGCCATGATGATAAAAAATAATTGAAACATGAATGATCATATCTTCCAGGATGATAATGGATCATTCAAAATGATCATAAATAGAGAAATCGTATCAGCTGTCTGATTGTAATTTCAAGAGTGGATTTGAATAGATCATCCAGGACGATATAAATATCATTCGGGATGATGTGACAAAAAATTGAAATTTTGGAGATGGATGTAGTTGATTAGAGAAGGCCTAAAAAATGAAAAATAATAGTGCAACAACAACAACATCAAGCCTTTATCCCACTATGTGGGGTCGGCTACATGAATCCTTTTTCTCCATTGTGTCCTATTAAAAGTCAAATTCTCGTTTAAATCTAATAAATAAAGGTCATTCCTAATATTTTCTAACCAAATCTTTTTAGGTCTACCCCTACCTTTCTTAACATAAGTCAAATCTAATACCTCTACTCTCCTAACCGGGTCATCGCATGGCCACCGTTTTATGTGACCAAACCATCTAAGGCAACTTTCTCTAATCTTATCTTCTACTGGGGCTACTCCAACCTTTTCACGTATATGCTCATTTCGTATCCTATCTCTAAATGTAAAGCCACGCATCCACGTGAGCATCCTCATCTCTGCCACACTTAACTTAGTATTATGCTTCTCTTTTAAAGGCCAACATTCGGCACCATAAAGCATTGCAGGCCTCACTACCATCTTATAGAATTTTACCTTAAGTTTGAGGGGTACATTTCTATCACATAACAAGCCCGATGTATTCCTCCACTTCAACCATCCAACTTGAATTCTGCTGATAATATCCACATCTATTTCACCATTACTCTGAATAATAGATCCAAGATATCTAAAATGTGTATTCTTATTAAAGACTTGATCACCCAAAGTCACAATCCTCTCACAAGGTCTATTACTACTAAAATTACACTCCATATATTCCGTTTTAGATCTACTCAAGCGAAAACCTTTAGACTCTAAGGTTGACCTCCATAATTCAAGTTTACCTTCAACTCCCTCTCTAGTCTTATCAACAAGAAGAATATCATCAGCAAAAAGCATACACCAAGGTACATCTTCTTACAATTGTCTAGTGAGAACATCCATGACAAAAGACAAAAGATATGGGCTTAAGGCTGATCCTTGATGTAACCCAACCGAAATAGGGAAATACTTGGTCAATCCACCTTGTGTTTGAACACAAGTAATAGCTCCTGCATACATATCTTTAATGATTTGAATATAAGCATTATTGACTCCTTTCTTTTCAAGAACTCTCCATAGCACTTCTCTTTGAACTTTATCATATGCTTTTTCTAAATCAATAAATATCATATGTAGATCCTCCTTATTTTCTCTATATTTCTCCATCAAACCTCTTAATAAATGTATGGCTTCCATAGTCGACCTACCCGGCATGAATCCAAATTGATTTTGAGAAACATTAGTATCACGCCGCAACCTATGCTCCATAACTCGCTCCCATAGTTTTAAAGTATGACACATTAACTTAATACCTCTATAATTCGCACAATCTTGTGCGTCACCTTTATTCTTAAAAATGGAATTAACACACTCATTCTCCATTCATCTGGCTTCTTCTTAGTCTTCAAAATAGTATTAAAAAGTTTAGTAAGCCATGAAATTCCTTCATCTCCTAAGAATTTCCACACCTCTATTGGAATATCATCAGGTCCAACAGCTTTTCCACCCTTCATTTTCTTTAAAGCCTCTCTAACTTCAGTTTTACTAATACGCCGATAAAAACATAAATCTTTATTTTCATCTAGGGTGCTAAGGTCAGTATAGTCAATCTTATTTTCACAAACTTCATTAAAAAGTTTAGAAAAATATCTCATCCATCTTTGTTGAATATCATCTTCTAAGAAAAGTATTTTTTGATCTTCATCTTTAATACACTTCACTTGAACTAAATCCTTACTACTCCTATCTCTTTGTTTGGCTAACTTATACATATATCTTTCTCCCTCTTTAGTATCTAATCTATTTTATAAATCACTAAAAGCTAATGTCTTTGCATCGCATATTGCTTTCTTAGCATCCTTACGAGCCACTTTATATATTTCCCAATTATCAAAATTTTTAAAATTAAACCAATTTTTATAACAAAGCTTCTTATTTTTAAATTTTTCTTGCACATTAGGATTCTACCACCAACTATTTTTACTATTGGGAGCTTTTCCCTTTGATACTCCAATGACATCTTTTGCAATATTCTTAATATCACTAGCCACTTTTTCCCACATAATATTAGCATCCTCATGTACAAACAAAATCTTAAGATCTAAAATCTTATTTCCAAAAATATTTTTATTAATATTCTTTAAATGCCCCATTTAATCCTAGAAAATTATTTTACTATATATTTTATTTTATGCCCCTTTATCTTAAAGTCCAAAACTAATAATCGATGTTGGGTACATAAATTTTCACTCGGAATAACTTTACAATCTTTGCAATCTAAACGATTTAATTTTATAATAAGAAAATAGTCAATCTGGGTTGTACTATATCCATTTTTATAAGTGATGAGATGCTCATTCCTTTTCTGAAATAAGGTATTAGCAATTAAAAAATCATAAGCTAAACAAAAATCTAATATGGTCTTGCCACCTTCATTCGTCATTCCAAATCCATGGCCTCCATGAATGCTTTTAAAATCATCTACCTGTCTACCAACATGTCCATTTAAATATCCTCCAATAAAAACTCTTTCTTCAAGAGGTATATTTTGTATGAATTCTTCTAAGTCATTCCAAAAATTTAATTTAGAACAAATATCCAAACCTACTTGAGGAGCAATGTCATTATTGTTCGACAAGTTTTATGCTGACTGTCGACTACCTAACGCAACCAGGACTTGGGACCTGGCAACGACAGTGTTAAAATAAAAAATAATAGTAAAAGATAAAAATAAAATAATGAAAAATATGATAAAAATAATAAAAAGAACAAAAAAACAAGTTTTTTTTAATCAAAACATGATTATAATAAATTCTCTATGTGATTGAATTAAAAATTTGTAAGGATCGATGAGTTAACATCATCAAAATTCAAAAAATGATAAAACAACTGATCTTGTTAGCCCTAACTCGGACTTCTCACAGGGCAAACCATCTTTTGAAAATAAAGATCTATCTCAGAAAAATCAATTGGATAAGAAAAAGAGATCCGTTCAAAACTTGTTTCTAGAAAAAAGTATCTTATAAAATAATAAATTAAAGTAATTAGTCACAATCATGAATTTCAAAATCAAGCCTTTGAAAATATCAAGTGACACATGAATTCTTCTAAGATTTAAAAGTTTGAAAGAGAAGAAAGCTTTTTTGGTGTGCTTATTTTATGTCTCTTATCAATTGATTGACACACTTTACATATATTTTGATTTTTGATACACTTTGTATATCTTTCAAATTTTTTTTTTTTTTTTTTGTCATTGTGAATCTTTTCATTTTTCTTTTCTTTTGGGCTCATTTTATGCCTATGACATTTTTTGCAAGTTAGAACCCTTTCCAAACTCTTAAATACTATTAGTGGTGAGAATATCTTCCAAATATTTGAGAAGAAAAACTCATTCTCTAATTTAAGGAAGAGTAAACCATAAAGTAAAATCAAATTCATATGATAAAAGCAACGACATGATTACAAAAGCTTGAAAGTGATTTAATAACTTTAAACATTATTTATATAAGATAAATTACTGTGGCAAGATTGAAAAGATCTTCATCGCAAAGTCCAATTGTTGATTTGAGATAGAACTTTATTTAGAAAAGAAAATAACACCACTAAAACAAGTCAGAGGTAGGGAAATAATCAATGTTGTTTCCCCCTTTAACTAATTTAGGGATGTCAATCATTAACTACAAATTTTCAAAAACAAAAATAAGGTATAAAATATCATTTTAGCTATGACCAAAAATAAAAACTAAAAATAAGAACATCATGGATGAAAATACTACAAAATAATAACAAAAAAAACACTTAAACTAAAAAGAAAAAATACTAAATAACAACAAGCAATAGAGCAGAAAACATGTAAATCAGAATTTAATAAGAAATAAGTTTTTACAATTATGTGTCGTGAGCCTCCGCTATCCAGGTACCACATGCTCTCATGAGGCCTTTTGTGAGGGAAAGCATATAAAATCATCAAACATTAAATTTAGGAACTCAAACAAGTTTGGGTCCCTTATTATGAAAAGAAGAATTCAATATATATATATATATATATATATATATATATATATATATATATATATATATATATATATATATATATATATATATATATATATATATATATATATATATATATATATATATATATATATATATGTTATGATGTGAATCATGCAGTTTGGGTCTCTACACCTAATATGTACTACGGTGAATGGTGCAAGTTTGTGAAATGTGACCTAACATGCCACATGAAAAACATTCAACACTAGGAAAAGGGTTTACTAATCTACTTAGGTGGTGATGCTTCTTCTTAAAGTTATAAGTTGTATGCAATAATGGTTTATCATTTTCAAATGCTTTAAGTCTTTCTATGTTCATAAAATCTTTTTCTAACTCAATATGAGATGACTTCAAGGAATCATGTGCATCAGATAATTCAATTTGCTTTTTGTTTAATGCATCAAACTCATCAGGTAATGTCATGTGATTGCTATTAATTGTAGAGTGATCTTTAAGTAAAATTTCATGCTCTTTTTGAAAATTTAAAAGTTCTAATTTCAAGCTAACATGAAATTTCTTAAGTTTCCTATCTGATATATGAATTTGTTTAGAAACTTTAAGTAATTGATTATAGGTTAGTTCACATACCTCTTCTTGGTCAGATTGGCTAAGATGTTCATCTGCCAACAAGCACAAGTTTGTAGTCTCATCCTCACCTTTAGTCTCAGAGGTCTCAGATATAAAATCCACCCAGAATGCCTTTTAGAACCACTTCTTATCCTTTTCCTTTCTGAATTTGGATTTCTCTTCATCTTTCTCCTTACTTGGGTGAGTCTTAAGTCTAGGACAATCAGCTCGTACATGTCCGACCTTCTTGCATTCAAAGCAAACCGTATTAGAAGAACTTTTAAAGTTTTTCTAACCTTATCTTTAATACAGTTATGATGGTGATTTTTCTTCTTTCTTAGAAAGCTTTTAAATTGCCAGTGATTAAGGCAACATCATCACTTTTAGACCTAGAAGAATCAGTACCAATATCATTAGCTTTTAGCACCACGATTTTCTCCTTCTTCTTCTCACCTACATAAAGTTGTCTTTGGTTCACCCCATGCTCATAAGTAATGAATGATCCAAGTAAGTTACCAATATAATAAGAATTTAAATCGTTAGATTCAGTATTGCAGTAATCTTAATATCAAGGGAAGAAGGCAAGCTTCTCAAAATTTTATTCATTTTTTCATTGTTAGTTAGCTCTCTTCCAAAGACATGCAATGAGATAATAATTTGAGTAAACCTAGTATACATGTCAGAAATCAATTCAGTAGGTTTCATACAAAAAAGTTCATAGTCATGCAATAAAGCATTCAACCTAGATTGCTTAACTTCATTTCTTCCTTCATATGTAATACATAATTTATCACAAATTTCTTTATTAGTAGCACAAGTTGAAACATGTATGCAATCTTCTAATTTCAAAGCATGAAAAAAATATTTCAAGCATTTTATATTAAGTTGTGCTAAATCCCTATCATCAAAAGTCCATTTAGTAAAAGAAAGTTTAGTTTTAATGACATTAATTTTACGTGACGGAGGTGAATAACCTTCTTTAACAAGCATCCGCATACGATAGTCAATTGATTGTAAAAATATAGCCATACAAGTTTTCTAAAAATCAAAAGGAATATTGTAAAATGAAGGTGGCCGAGTAATAGAATACCCTTCCACAGTATAATGATTACCGGAGTTAGACATGGATTAAAATTCAAAATTTTTCAAAAACTTGATTTTATGAATCCTGCTCTGATACCACTTTAAATTGCGTAAGGGATTTTAAGCCCTTATAAACTAGGCCAAAGCTAACCAAGAGGGGGGTGAATTGTCATTTAATAAATTTCTTAATTAAAAATATAATCTTAATCCAAACCAAAATTTTTCACAAGATAAACTAAGTGCAAAAATTAAATGCAGAAAAAAATAAGAAAGAATACACATAAATTTATAAAGGTTTGGTCAAATTGACCTACATCCACTCTCCAGAGCCTCTCCTCTGATATTGCACTAAACTCAGTGACTTTTCTTTTGCTCCTATAATAACGTAGAGAAGCCTGTACACACCTCATTTCCAATAATAACGATGAGGCTGAGAACCCAACTCCTTTTCCTTCCTCCTAAAGTAGGCAGATAACCCGACTTCTTTCACTTTCTCTTGAAGCAGACAGAGAACCTTGATCAATTACTGAAGTATATCTCTCTAGACACATGACGATGATCAGAGAAGACAACTCAGATCCTTGCTTGGAGCAACCTTTGTGAAACCCCTCATAAACGCCCCCTCATAATATCCTCTCTCTCTCTCTCCCTTATTCTCCCTCTCCTCTTGGCTCTCTCTGGTCATGACAGCAGCAAAATATCTCTTGAGAAAATAAGAGATTTTAAATAAAAAGGCTTCAAATTTGCCCTAATTTGTAATTAATTGTCAAATATTCTCTAGGATGATCGACCGATTGTCATGTACGATCAGTTCAAATTTAGCTCAATCAGCTAGGACGATTTGGGAGAGTCTGGATAATTAGAAGGTTCTTTCTGATTGTCTGGGTTGATAGTTTGTTATCTTATATGATTAGTTCAAGTCATCAAATATCATCCAGACCATCACCATGGATGGATGTTTAGATGATGGAAAAATAACTAGATCGTCTAGGACAATCTAATAATCATCCAGATTAATTAGTAAAAAATAATAAATATCATCCAAAACATCACCCCGGATTCA
The DNA here is from genome assembly GCA_016618105.1 of Dendrobium huoshanense. Classification (NCBI taxonomy): domain Eukaryota; kingdom Viridiplantae; phylum Streptophyta; class Magnoliopsida; order Asparagales; family Orchidaceae; genus Dendrobium; species Dendrobium huoshanense. The sequence continues at coordinate 21,340,969 of CM028357.1, forward strand.
TGTATGGTTAATGAAAAAAGATTGTCCATGCCAATTTTGGATTGTCCCTGATGATTAGTTCAATTCAATACATATCTTTTAGAGCATCATTAAGGTCGTCCAAGGAGAAACTAAGGTTTATTTAACTGAAACTAAGGTTTATTTAACTGATCATCCCAAACGATCCTGTAATCATCTAGGATGATATGATAGTGTAATCAAACCATAATTGATTTTCTTAATTACTAAACTAATTTATGCATAATTGTAGTACATCGTCTAGGACGATGCCCAAAAATAAAACATGCCTAAAAGGTTATGGTGGCTGATTCTTTCTGATTTGATCTTATCATCCTGGATGATAATAATATCATCCAAGACAATTTGCTTGATTGTAGCTGCCTTAACCACGATGCCCTAATTAGGGTTTTTGTTTTTAACGGATTTACCAATCTGATTTCAGGGAATAAAATTTTGATAATAGTAAATACTTTTATTTCTCTATAACTGTCTCACCTACTAACATTTCAGGTCCATAAGATCAAACGTCAAGTTGAACTAGCTCAAGATTGGGTAGATTAGATTTGGGTTAGTTTGTAATCTTTTACCTTTTCTTAAGTTAATTATAAACGATGTGGTTCCTGATGCTAAGTAACCTTCCACACACATAGTTGGGGAATTTTTTTGACTATTTTTAGAGTTTTTTTATTTTTGCTCACATCATCCAGGACGATCTAAAAATCAGCCTAGACAATCATTTAAAAATTGAAACCCTAATTAGGAAATCCTGGTTAAGGCAACTATAAATAAGCATAATGTCCTAGACGATATTCATATTGGCCAAGATGATAGGCTCAAATAAAAAAGAATTAGCCACAAAATCTACTTAAGTATTTTTTATTTTTAGACATCATCCTAGACGATGCAATGCAATTATGCCTAATTTAATATGATAATTAAGGAAAGCAATTAAGGTTTGATTGCTAGATTATGTCATACTAGATGATCACAATATTGGTTATGATGATTAGTTCAAAAACCATATTTATTCTTGGATGATCAAACATCAGCCTAATTCTATTTAGGGTGATGCTCTAGAAGATATGCACTAAATTGAACTAATCATCCAGGACGATAGCGAGATCAGTCTAGATAATTAAATTGTTTTTCCATCATCCAGTCATCCATTTAGGGCGATGTTCTGAATGATATTTAATGACTTGTACTAATCGTGTAGGAAAATATACTATCATCCTGGATGATATACTTTTATCCTAGATGATAAGAACAAAAATACTTTTGCCCTAATTTGTAATTAAGAGCTATTTTGAAGCTCTTCTATATAAGAAATCTTATTCTACCCAAGAGAGTATTTTTTTGCTACTATTCTGACCTAAGAGAGCCAAGAGGAGAGGGAGAGCAAGGGAGAGAGAGAGAGAGAGAGAGAGAGAGAGAGAGAGAGAGGATCTTGTGAGGGGGAGTTTATGAGGGGTTTCACAAAAGTTGCTCCAAGCAAGGATCCGTCATAATCCATAGTTTCTTGGGGGTTTTAGAGAGGTCTACTTCAGCATCTGATCGAGGTTTTTTATCTGCTTTAGGAGAAAGCAAAGGAGTTGGGCTCTCTGCCTACTTTTGGAGGAAGCAAAAGGAGTTAGGTTTTTTGCCTTACTAGGGTTGGTTAAAATGAGGTTTGTAAAGGCATCTCCGCCTTACTGTGGGAGAAAAAAGATAGTCACTGAGTTTAGTACAATACTTAGAGGGTGCCTCTGGGGATTGGACGTAGGTCAAGTTGTCCGAACCACTATAAATCTCTGTATTCTTTATTACTGCTTTCGTATTTAATTTCTGCATTTTGATTACTTTGTTGTGAACTTTTGTTTGAGTTTGTATTTTGATTAAATATTTTTTTAAATACCAATTCACTCCCTCTCTTGGTTAGTCATGGGTTAGTTCATAAGGGCTTAACATCCTTGTCGAACTTTCAAGGGGTATTAGAGTGGGATTCATAAAATTGAGTTTTTGAAAACTTTTTGAATTTTGATCCTTGGCTAACTTTGGAAATCATAATACTATGGAAGGGTATTCTATAACTTGACCACCTTTATTTGATAATATTTCTTTTGATTTTTGGAAGACTCTCATGTCTATATTTTTACAATCGATTGATTATCATATGGGATGCTTGTTAAAGATGGTTATTCACATCCTTCTCATGAAATTATTGAAATTAAAACTGAACTTCCTTTTACTCAATGGACTATTGATAAAGGGATTTAGTGCAACTTAATACAAAATATCTGAGCTATTTTTTCTGTGCTTTAAAATCTAAAGATTATATATGTGTTTTAACTTGTGCAACTTGTAAAGAAATTTGGGATAGATTGTGTATTACTTATGAAGGAATAAATGAAGTTATGCAATCTCGCTTGAATATTTTATTGCATGAAAATGAACTTTTTTGTATGAAACCTTCTGAATCAATTTCTGACATGTATACTAGGTTTACTCAAATTATCACCTCATTGCATGCTTTAGGAAGAGAGCTAACTAATTATAAAAGAGTCAATAAGATTTTGAGATGTTTGTGTTCTTCTTTTGAGCCTAAGATTACTGTAATTACTAAATCTAAATATTTGAATGCTTATTCTATTGATAACTTACTAGGATCACTCATTGCTTATGAGAAAGGAGTGAATCAAAGAAATCTTGATGTAGGTGAGAAAAAGAAAGAGAAAATTGTGGCGCTGAAGGCCAACAACACAGACACTGATTCTTCTGGTCTACAAGCAATGATGTTGCCTTCATCACTAGGCAATTCAAAATCTTTCTAAGGAAGAATAATAAGTATCATCAGAAGTGGAAAAAAGGTAAGGATAACAAAAATTATAAAAGTTCTTCTGATGTAATTTATTTTGAATGCAGGAAACCTAAACATGTTAAAGCTGGTTATCCTTCACTTAAGGATCACTCAAGCAAAGAGAAAGGTGAGGAGAAACCAAAATACATGAAGGAGAAACCAAAATATATATATACCCACCTCCGTCCGGGCCTTCTCCAGCAATCATCCCGTCTTCACTTCTTCTGCCAACCTTACTGACCAGAACCTGAAAAGAAAAGTGTATGTCTTCTTTATTTGATTTATTGATTAAAAGTTTAAATTAATATCTTATATTTTCATGATCGAAAGTTTAATTGATGTATATGCATGGTTTATTCTTATTCCGTAGTAATTTTATATTGATTAAATATTATCAGTTTATATATTCGTTTCTTCTATATCTATAAAGTAATTGAGGTAATCTAGATTGATGTCAGGTCATCAAAATAAAATTCTCTAAATTTGAACCATTTATATACAGAAATTCATGATTGATTTCTTATAGTTGTGTTTAATTGTAATATTTATAAAAGAAATAGGATAATTGCTTAACAGCAAGGGTTTATGAAATTATTAGAAAGGGTTGTATGCATATTAGAGTACTTACATCATATTTTAGATTTGAAATTATAATCGCAGTAAAGTGTTTAGATATGTATTTTATGTATAACAATAATAAATATACACGAATGATTAATAAATGAAAATAAAATTGCTATTCTAAAATATGTATCAGATTCTAAAAGTGGAATGAAATCATTTTATTAAGTTGAAATATAAAATTGAATTTGATTTTTGTTGTTGTAACGTTTCAAAAAATAATAATTTGTCCATTAATTCAAAATAACAATAAGATTGATAAATGATTAAAATACTATAATATTAATATCACCTAAATTTTATAAATTTATTTATCACAGCCAGGAAATACTTATATTAAAACTAAATTAAGACCCTCATTGTTTATATAAATCATATGAAAGATTATATTCAATCATTACATTAATATCTAAAGTTATTTCATCTTCCCTAATGTTTCATATGAAATTTTCTTCTACATATTTCTTTGTGTTATTTATGAGATACACTTAAGATTATTTGGAGAATAAGCTCAGCATTCAAGCCCGAAGAAAGGTATGTCTTTTATTTTCAGTAAATTTTAATTATTTTATTATTAATTATTAAATGTGCTTTCTAATCCTTATTTTCTTTTCTATATTGACATAAACTGCGAGGAATGGTACCGGTCGAGGGAACAAAAGGACAAGGAGCTAATGACGTCAGTCGCCTCTATCCAGCCGGGTAGAGGTGCTAGGGCGGAACCACCGGGTCGTAGCCCCCGGTGACTGTGAGTATTCTAAACTTAGAAAACCTTTAGGGGCCCCTTGATGTGGTTTGTGCGAACCCTTCCCTTTTAGGTCCTTGTAGCAACTTCAATTTTATTAGGATTACTTTTGTTTTATTTTAGATCCTTAAACCTTTACACGCACGCAAAGTCCTAAGGGTTAGTAATAACAAAAATTTTTATCCTATATAACAGTAGTGACACTTAAGGACAAAAAATTAAGGACTGAGTCTTAGAAAATCTAGACTTAGGATGCATGCACACTTTAGGATAGAAACTTATAACATAGAAAAATTAGTGACATCTCACTTAAGAATTAGTAAACATATTTAAATTAGAATTCAATCAATTAGAAAACTTTAGCCAATAATTGACTTAGGACATTTCAAAACTTTACAGCCTATTGCACACACTTAGATTTGTTTGTTAGGACAACCGACTCTAGTTTTAGGTTAGGCCGGTGTTTATTTTCTTACTGCTGTGTGATGGGCTTTTTTCTCGAGCTTTATTGCATGCTGGTTGTTAAATGTTGGTGTGTTTGTTTATTTATTTTTACTGTACTCTGTGTTGTGATTTGATTAACGATTAGATTACCCATAGGTTAGGAGCGATCTTAATTGTTAATATGATTTTCTGCAGGTGGCCACACTTGTGCAGGGTAGAAAAAGGGGGCTAATTAATTAATAATAAATAAATGCTACAGGTGCTTCAGCTGCTTAGCCCCCAAATAAAAAGAGTGTGGCCGAGGGTGGCTGAGTGAGTTAATTTAAATGCTTATATATAACTGCTTGGGATGATTTTTGCTTAGGATAACCCTGCAGGTGGTTTAGATTTTCTTTCTTTTTCTATGAAATGTAATGTAAATGTAAATGTATTTGAAAATTGTCATAAATGTGAAAGTGATTTTGAAAGTGGGATATTACATCCAATTTGGAATCCAAAGAAAGGAGAATATACCTTAAATGATTATTCTCTTTTATTTGGAAAGCCAAATTAGGATGATTCAATATCCAAATAGAAAAGAAAATACCCCTCTTAGGGATGAGTTTCTTTTTATTTGGATATTCAGAACCTGGCGGACCCGAGAAGCTTGTAGAAGAAGAAAAGATGAAATGAGAAGATGGAAGAAAGAAGATGAAGAAATGAATATTCAAGAAAGAATATATCCCATTTCAAAAATAACTTGCATCATTCTTAGGATTAGAATCCGGGTTTGTTGTTAGTGGTGCCCGGCCACTTTACTTTTATGCAAATTCTGGGTGTAATATGGACATTGGACATTGGACATTATATTTGGATTATTAAAATTGATTGTTTACATTGTTTGTGTAATAGATTTTTTTTAGGACCTTGCATGCCGTGTTTTGTTTTAGCCTGGATTCGAATCGGAGAGATTTTTTTCGTAAGGGTACGCTTAAAATTCTTTTACTTGTAATTAAAAAATAAAAATTTTTTAGGCTAACATAGTAACTCTAACGATCTAAGAAGTAAGATCGGGACTGCCGAGAGTCAGCATAAGCATATTAATACTTTCTCTTCCTTGTTAGGCACCTCCCCGCCTGCGGGTTCTGGCAGACCACTTGACCTATGAGGGTGCAGTTCTGTCAAGGGGAAGTTGTGCAATCTCTAGGAAAAAACCTATTTTCTAAGTCTAATTTTTAAACTGCTTCATATACATTTTATGCATTCGAGTCAATTAGCATGCATTGCATTAGATACAAATTAAAAAGAGTATAAAATATTAATTGCATTTCTAGACATTTATCACCCTACATAAGTTGAGGGGCTAATTAGGAATTGTCTTAGATGTCAGCCCCAATTCCTTAAAACTTAAACAACATCCCTACCCATCTTTCATAAAAGACTGGATACATGGTTTTAAAGCGCCTAGGTGGTTAGCTGACTCCCCAATCCAGGCCGGGGTAAGTCCAGATTTGCACTTCATTAGTTAGGTTCGGGTCACTATTTTATAGTACCCAAATTAGATTTAGGTTCTGAGGCAGATTCTTTTTAGATCTTAAGTCCTCGCCCTCCGGGAATATAATCCCAAATTTCTAATAAAATGTCAACTTAAACATAAAATTTTCTCTTAAAATATAAAGCCCAACATAGGATAGACTGAGGTTGTCTCTGGGCTTCTCAGAATCTAACACCTCATACTTTTCATCCTTTGACTCGCTAATAAATGTTCAACATTGAGCTTTCACCTTGGAAAATTCCTACTTCTGTTCCTTGTCTTTTACTTTGTAGTCAAAGGGTATGAAATCACTGCTTTAATCGAGAGTTTTCTTAGGAGCATCCCTCTTAGGATATAATTAACTATAGGGGCTTGCTCCTATAGGGATTTGAGAACCCCAGACTAAAATAAACCTTGTTTTATTCATATAAAACAAGGGAAGAATCTTTGGGAACGTATATATTTTTAAAACCTTATTTCTAATTTTGAATAGACTTGTAAAATGTTATTATTATCTTTTTAGATAATATAATATTATACTTGTTATATTCAACTTCAGAAATAATGAATTTTATAAAGCTCATTCTCGCTTTTGGATATCTTGAAGAATTTTATGTTCATATTTTAAGATGATATAATATTCTTCTTTCCATATCTAAATAAAAGAATGAATAAACTTTTTTCAAAAAACGTATTTCTATCTTTAAACACATTCTTAAGAATTTCATATTTATTTTTCGAAATAATATGCTATTCTTTAAATTGTGTTTGATTATAGAAATATCAATTTTCAAAACTCTATTTTGATATTGAATCCATTATAGAATATTGTGTCAGTTTCTTGAAATTGTACTTTATTCTTAAATGTAGTATTCGATTACAAAATAGGAGAAAATCAAAATCTGCGTGGTGTGACACAAATTTTTCCCACCATGGCTGATGTGGATAAGTAGCTTTGCAGTTCAAAACCACACTACCCCCTTAATCATTGGGCTTGATTGCGCCATCGTGCAATTATGCCAATAATTATGTAATCATGCAAATGATTGGCGCCACCGCCACCACTATTTGAACCATCCAATTCGAGAGCAACGCGTGTCCCATCGGCACTGCCAGTTTTATTTTAATCAATTTCAATAATTTTAAATGCATTTAAATAGCAAAAACTTCAAAAAACTATTCAAAATAAAATATTTTTCCAAAATCTAGGTGTAATATGTCATTTTGCTAATAGTTTTAAGTACTTTTTTAAAATTAAAATTATTTAAAAATATTTTATATATTTTAAATAATTTTAAATATAAATTATTTGGTATTTAATTAATATTTCATTAAATTTAAATCAATATAATTTTTAATTTTGAGGAAAATTACTTTTAACATATTTTAAATCTCTAGTGATTTTTCAAGATCTATTTAAATTATAACTTGAGATTATTTTAAATATAAAAAATTGTATGTTATGTTTTAAAAGTTAAATATTTCAAAGTTTATTTTGATTATATTTGAAATATCATTTGCATGCATTTGAGTAGGATTTTAAAATTTTAAATAGAGATTTACCATAATTGAATGGATTTAATTGGGAGTACTTGCTGAGTAATTGTGCTTTGGTTGTTCATCTTTTAAGTTTCCAATTATGTGAGTTATCTTTTAATCTCAATTTTTTTGAATTCATATGCACTTAGTTTTAGGTCTCTTGGTTGTTGTGGTGTGATGCACTTTGCTTGTCTTGTGGGTTAGTAACATTGATTTGCAAACTTACATAACCTTGTGTCATTTAAGGACAATAATTAAGGACTCACTTTAGACATATAAGAAAATTGTTAAAATCAAATTTGCATCCAATAACAATAACATTTGAAACACTTAAACCTAGTGACATCTCCTACCCTAGGGTAAATCCTCACTAATTATAATAATCATTAAGTCAAATATTTAAATAATTCAAAGTTTATTCATTAATTAATCTTAAAATTTCAAAAATTATAATAAATTTAAATTAAATCTTGATGATACAATTTAGATATCAAATTGACCATAACTAAGCACTTAATTCAAAAAAATTAAAATCCTCTTGATAAGACTTCAATTTTAAGTTTAATTTAATTTTTAATAAAAAAGAATATTTAATTATTTTAATTCATTAAAATTTTCAAATAATTCTCAAATATATTAAACCACTCCTATGGGCCATTTCTAACCTTGGGAATGAAGTTGGGAATCCATTTGTATAAAACCATTAAAAGCGCCTTTCAATTAATCCATTAAAAATTCAATTAAATAGCTAAACATCTTAAATTTGTAACTAATTCAAAAAAAATTCCAAATTGAGAAAATTCAAATGCATTAGACTCAATTTATGGTCTAATATTTATTTAAATTATCAAACCACCAAAAATGAGTCAAAGTCAAAAAGTCAATATTTTGATCAACTACATTTCAAATTTAAGTTAAAACTTCATAACTAAATCTAGAAAAATCAAATTCTAGAAAACTTAATGTTTAATTACTCATCTTAGGGTCTAATACTTAGGACAAATACTAAAATTTTAGAACTTAATTTAATTTGAAAGTCAAAATTTGACCCCTTATTCTAATATATTAAATAATTCAATAAAATCCTAAAATTCTATAATTGGGTTAAAATTCTAGAAAACATTAACTCAAACATTAAAATCAGTAATCAATTAACTTAATAAAATAATTATCAACCCTTAAGCTTCAACCAATTAAATCAATTAATTCATACTAGTTACTACTAGGTAACCTCGGCCTATGAGACTATTATATTAGCCCAAAAAAGATGAAATAAACTTTACGACCCAGGTATAAACAAAGGTAGTAATCAATTAACATTTAAATATGTTTTAACATTGACATTAAGACATTAATACTTGAATTGAAACGAAAATCCCTTAATTCTTTCAACCAATCAAAATATTATATAACTTTAACAAACTACCTAACATAGGACATATCCAAGCAACACAGCCTACTTCACACACTTTAGATGACTTGCTAGGACAATGAATTCTAGTTTTAGGCTAAGCCAATGTTTACTTTTCTGCAACTTGTGTGCATTATTTTTTGTGTTTTTCACTACATGCTGGTTGCCAGAATTAAGTAATGTTATTATTTTTTTAAATATTAATGCAATATGTGAATTATAATTTTTTTAGTTAAAACCTGTAGAGGGGCCTACGCGTTCATTAAAAAATCAAATACAAGGTTCTTAAGGGGGAGCCTCAGCTCTTTAATGCTCAAACAAGCTACAAAATAAATCAAAAGAAAACCTATGAGCTGATAGTATCCACTAAGCCAAAAATATATATATATGAACTAGTAATGTGCTAATGATGTTATAGACAAGCATCCAAAGAAGAAAGATATTGATAGTAACATGAAGCAGAATCTTTCTACAAAAAATCTTGACTACGTAAATAAGAAAATCCACTAGAAAATCAAGAACGCCGCAAAACAAAATACTACATCAAAAAATAACATAGAAATATAAATGGGAATTGACTAAATTAAAAGCAGAGTAAGAGATATTGCCAAAATAGAGCTTCTGAGCAAAAAACCACGTACAGCTGAGCAAAAAATGCTCCCACCCAATATAAAAAAAAACATATTAAAAACTTCATAACAATGATCCAAGATAAGCTTACTACAATGCATAAGATATAAAAAATAGAAATGAAACGTAGTAGGATAATTCATGCAAACTAATAAAGAACTCCAAACCATTCCACCACAAAAAACCCAAATAAGGGTACTGGCTGATAGAATTCAGGATAAATTAAAACCAGCATTCATCACTCGGGTAATCCAAATACCACTAGCACAATCTGATGTAAAAGGGCCCGATACCAACACCAATAGTCCACCCACAACAGTGCCTCAAACCAACAACCAAAATCAAGATACTCAGATAATAGGAAAAGACCCAAGAACCACACCAGACAACCAAAAGCAACCCAGGAACCCCATACCAGGAGAAACCTAGAACATAAATAATACTACCCCAGTCCCCAACATTACTCCCATAGATACTCATATCCATAAAATACAGCCAAAACCATGTCTCATAACTGCACCTGAAGGTAGAAGAGCAAAAAATAAGAAAATTGTCAAAAAAACAAACTAGCGTAATCAAAGCTCAAGCCCATATCTATAAAATTCTCATCTAAAAACTACAAAACCACAAAAAAAATCACTAAAATCGGTTCAAAATCAGTAGAACAAAATAAGGAAAGAAATAAAGCACAACCACTAACATAATAATGGAACCTGCATGCAACAACCACAAAATGCTCTAGAGAAAAATCATCCCCCACAAGGCATAGAGCAAGTATAGCACATAAAACTGCCGAACCAAGCAGCTAAGTAAATCACCCAGAAGTAAATAAGAATTACATTCCAACTGGGAACAAAGCAACTAAGTGGAGACCCAACCAACAAGGCAACAGCAAAAACATATTAGCAACCTCTGGATAGCAACGGAGTGCCAGAACTCAGGACAAAGCTACAAAGTGCTAGATATCTGGACAAAATAAAATCAGTCAAAGTAGTAGAAATGCAAACCAAACAAAGATCGAGCATAAGGAAAGAAACCTAGCATAGGCAAAAAAACCAGGAGAACATCGGAGAAACAGATGCAATGACAAAAAAAATTAAGACCAAAGGATCAATCACGCCAACAAAAAACATTAAGGTTTAACATAGGGCATACAAATTTTATCTAATCTTAAGATACCTTTTAGCATAATAGGGATGTTAATATTAGTATAATCAATAAAATAATTTAAGGCACACCTCAATTAGCAAGCCAGCTAGCACACACATTTCCTTCCTTGTGAATAAGAGAACAATAAAAGCTCATAAAGATAAGCAAGTTCTTAATAACTCTCACCAGATAAAAGAACATATAATTACACACCATGTCCTCAACATAATTTAAAAATTGAAAATAGTAACTATAATCAACTTCAATATCAATGTTAGTTAAATCAAGAGACGTGCATAATCTTAAACCATGGAGAATAGTCGAGATGATAGCTTAGTTAACATCATAATTATATAAAGGACCAACAGAAGCCATGATGAAACTACCATGATAATCTTTAATAACACCACCATAACCCAACCTAAGGCTAACACCATCCACATTCAATTTATAAAAGTTGTGAGGAGGTTTGGTATAACAAATAAGCCTAGGGTCTTTAAATAGGTGATCATCCTCCAACGAAAGACCTAAATCAGAAGCAACAAAATAAAATTTTTTAAATTTTTTTATAAAGAGTAACTTAACTTAATAAAGAGCCAAAACCTTATCTTTCACATTCAGGATAATTCCATTATGATTCATACCAACACCATTGAAGAGAGAATTATTCCTATCCAACCAAAGATACCACAAGATAAGAGCAGGAATGATATTTTTGATGTAACTTTAGAATTAATAAATCAAGCATTAAGTAGAGTATTAATAGTCATTTTATCATTGAAACTATTCAATTTGAAAATATCATCAAAATAAGTCCACATTTTAATAGCTAAACGACTGTAGAGAAAAAACATGATGCATATTCTCCACATGATAACATCATTGGCATTTGGTAGGTAAGATAAAACCTTTTTTAATTAAATTATCATCCGTAGGAATGAATCGATATAAAATTCTCTAGATAAAAACTATCACGATGGAAGGAATACATTTATGCCTAAGCATAGAAAAAATATTATTGACCTCAATCTTAGATCTGAAAGCATGCCAAGCATTCTTTAATCTAAAACAACCATCTTTAGATAAACCACATAAAAGAACATCAGCTAAGTCAGTGTGCAGGAGAAGGTTCAAGATTTATTGAATAATAAAGATAGGTATGACATTAGCAAGTTTATCATAATCCCAACAATTATCATTAAAAAAATAATTCACCCTAATAGTCGTAGTGGTGGAGGTGTTAGTAATAGAGTCAATAGATTATTTCCCCAACCAATGAACTTGATAAAAGAAAATGTCACCACCACCAAGACCCCAATAGATAAAGGGCCCAACAACCCATTAAACTTTACAAAGTCTCTTCCACACTTTAGAATCACCAATGTTGAAACTACAAGTAGTCGAATGTTTACCCGCACAATACTTAGCAAACATAATATTATCCCAAAAGCTTACTTTAGAACAAAAGTTATACCATAACTTGAAGGAAAAATGTATAGGACAAATCATTCAAACTCTTACACTACAAGGCTCCCTCCTCTAGAACATCATAACATTTATTCCAAGAGGACAAAAAAATTTTATAATAGCTACTAGCCCATTTCCAGAAAAATTTATTGGAAAGCCTATCAATCCTATTGAAGGTGGCTTAAGTAGGAAAAAGTGTTTGAAAAATATAAACATGCAGAGAGCAAAGAACACTTGTGATAAGAATTAATCTACCCTCAAAACTCAAAAAATTAGAATCCTAGGACAGGCTTATTTGCACAGAAGAAATAAGTTCATTAAAAAGAAAACTTTTTTTAGCTTTAAAAAGAGGCATCCAAGATACTTAATAGGCAAATGACCATGAAAAAAAAAATAGTTAAATCTTTAATAGCTAAAATACGGTTAATAGGCACATTCTTGGAGGCAATAAAACAACACTTGTGTTTATTCAAAACAAGACCACTAACCATTTCAAATTGATGAAAAAAGCCCATAAGTTTTTTTATCCTATTAACATAAGAATTATTGGAGTAAGAAAAAACTCAAAGACTTTTCTAGTGAAAAATCTAGATTAAAGGCTAAAATTTGACTACTCCAGGAAGAAGAGGCTAGTTATGGATGGCTGGATGATGGGAAACTATGGACACTTAGAGCTAAAGTGAAAGAGATTAACACTATTCTCAATTGCTTGAACACTTGGTGGAAACAAAGAGCAAAAGTAAAGTGGATAGTGGATGGCGATTCAAATACCAAATACTTTCAAGCCTTTGCCAATGCAAGAAGGAATGGCGATTGGATCTTTCAAGTGAAGAATCTTGAAGGCCAAATCACCGAAGATCCAAGGGAAGTGGAAGATGTCTTTTCTAATTTCTTTCAAGAGAAATGTAAGGAAAGGCAATGTAGTTTAGATAATTGGCCAAATCCATGGAAGATTCTGAATGATGATGATAAGACTTGGTTGAAGAAGGAACTTACAACAAATGAAATCAAGGAGGCAGTTATGAAGCTAGGGAACAATAAAGTTTCTGGATGTGATGGATTAACTCACTCCTTCTTTAAGAATTTTTGGGAGATTATTGGTAGAGATGTATGTAAAGCAGTGAGTTTATTTTTCTCTACAGGTAAAATGAGTAAAGAGTGGAAGGATACTTTGGTAGTTCTCATTCCAAAGTCCACCAATCCATTAACTCCTGCTAATTATCGACCAATCAGCTTGTGTAACTCAATATATAAGATTGTGTCAAACATAATCTTAAATAGATTGGTTTTAGTTTTTCCCAAAATTATTGCTAAAGAACAAGTGGCATTTGTAAAGAACAGATCTATCTCTGATCATATTTTATTAGCTCAAGAGGTCTTTAATAAAATAAGGTGTTCTAAAGCTTGTAGTGGTTACTTGGCTATCAAATTGGATATGGAACAAGCATACTATAGTATGTGTTGGTTAACCTTGAAGAAGATGTTAATGGATTTGGGATTTTTGAATAGTTTCTTGGAGCTGCTTATGGAATGCGTTTCCTTTCCCAGATTTTCCATATTATTCAATGGGACAATATCTAAATGGATTGAGGGAAAGTGTGGGTTTCGACAAGGTTGCCCGCCACCTCCATTCTTATTCATCATTTGCTCCCAACTACTTTCCAATATCTTTTTCTACAGAGGAAAAAAATTGGGAATCAGCATTTGTTCGAATGCCACCAATATTTCTCATCTGTTATACGCAGATGATGTTTTATTGTTTTCTAATGCTAAATTGGGTAGTGTGAAGAAGCTTAAAAGCATTATGGATCAATACTGTAGATTTACGGGACAGATTATTAATAAGCAGAAGTCATCTGTGAGTTTTGGTAATTCGCTATTAAGGAGAAAGAAGATTCAGTTTGCCAAATTGCTGGACATTAGACCGGTAGAAGAATTGGATTATCTGGGTATTAAAATAGCTCTGAGACATTTAAGGAAGAATGATTTCCAAGGACTGATAGACAAAACCTGAAAGCGTATTACTGAATGGGGAAACAGACATATTTCTCTTGTTGGCAAACTATATCTTGTAAACTCTGTCATCCTTGTTATACCAATTTTTCTGATTTCTAACTCTCTAGTTCCTATGAAAATTCTTTATGAGTTAGAAAGACTTTGTAGAGATTTTATCTAGAGTAAAATGGATATAAGAAAAGGTTTACACTTTGTATCTTGGGACTTATTATGTACTCCTAGACATTGTGGAGGTTGGGGTCTTCATTCAATCACTTCAAGAATTGGACCTCTTAGAGCAAAGTATGCTTGGAATCTCTTGGAGAAACCAAATACATTGTTTAAATAGAAACTTCCTAACAAAGTATGGAGAATTGTGGTGGAATAAGGAAAACATCAAAGGCGGTTCCAATGCTTGGAAGATTATCATAAGTGGATGGAAGGCACTCAAACATTCTGTTAGATGGAAAGTGGTGAATGGTTCCAACATTAATGTTCTACAGGATACGTGGATCCTAGACAAAAGCCTTCTTAAATGGCCTACTTTTGTAGGATGTCTTGATGAAGATATCACTGCTCTAGATTATTTCATAGAAGACGGCTTATGGAATGAAGCTAAACTGAGATAGTTTTTTTGGAAAGGAGCTACAGATAATTATCCAAGAGGTGAAAATCAACATTGCATCTACATATTACATGGAACTAAAGAGACAATTGTCTGGTAAGACTCTCTTTGCCTTAATTATGAAAGATAAGTCCAATAACCAATCTATGAATGATTTGTTTTCTTGGATTTTAAATTAAAGATCAATGCTCGGGTTAATCTTTTTCTTTGGAGAATTTGCATAGATTCCATTCCTCAGAATTTTATCTTTTTAAAAGAAAGATTTCCCGTAATTGTTTATGTCCGATGGGGCGTGGGGAGATTGAAGACCTTGATCATATCACCTCGAATTGTTCTTTAATTAAGGAGGTGTGTAATGTTCTACAAGGTTGGGGTTTTAAGACTACTGTATTTAGTTGCTGGAATGAGTTCATTACAGTTATCAGGATTTTAATAGGTAAGGAGATCATGTCAGCCACGTTATATGTTTTGATTATTTAGATGACTTGGAACAATAGGTGCAAGGTTAAACATGGAAAAACTGGAAGTAGTAAGTTAATGATTGCTTCTTCAATTTTAAGCTTCTTGAGCATGGTAAAATAGGATATCTTCCATTTAGAACACTGGGATGCTTATCAGTCTTTTGGACTGCTTTATAATTATTGGCATCCTCCTCCCCTTGAGTGGCTTAAGATTAATCTTGATGCAACTGTTAAAGACAACTAAATGGCTGGTACTGGAGGTGTAATAAGAGATGATAAAGGAAGAATTATCTTTGCTTTTGGAAGGAAGAAGTTGCATTGGGACAGTGCACAAATGGAGCTAATGGCTTTCAAAGCTTTGGAAGATATTAATAAAAAATGGATGAAAGATACCAAAGACATTATTTTGGAAGGTGACAATAAAAATGTTCTCCAATATCTTCATAATTTGTACAACAAACCGAAGATCATTAGGGAGAGCTATTCCGGTGGTGAAGGTATTTCCTTTTTTAACAATTTCAATAATGTCATCTTCAATTATGTTAATCAAAATTGTAAAAAGTTAGCTGATCATTGTGCTAACTTAGCTCTATCCTTTGATTTTGATTGGGACATGTTTCTTGAGGATAACCTTCCTTCTTCCTTAGTTAAGATTGTAAAGGAAGAGAGTGTAAGGTGGTGGAATCCTCATTAGCTTGTATCTAGGCTTTGCTCTAGTTTTTTTTATTATTGCTACTTAGCATTTCTCAAAAAAAAAATTAACAGAAGAATTTGTAAAAATGATAAAATCATCAGCAAAAATAAATGAGAAGTGGGAAAATCACCCAATGTTCTAAAATACATACAAAGAGAATTCTCAAAAAGGTTGGCAAGGCCTCTAGATAAGTACTCAGCAATAATAATGAACAGGGTAGGAGAAATCGGATCACCTTGCCTAAGGCCATGGGAGGATTTTAAAAAACCATTGCTTTTACCAATAACAATGATAAAGAAATGAGATACATCAATGCAATTTTTAATAAGATTGATAAAAAACGTATCAAAACCAAACAACTTCATAATATTATAAAGAAAGTTCTAATGAATGTTATCATAAGCTTTAGCAATATCAAGTTTCAAAATTATCTTCCCACCTCTCACCCTAACATCCAAATTTTGACAAAATTCTTGGGTTAAAAGAATATTATCCACAATATCCTGCCCTTTAACAAAATCATTTCAAAAGGCAAAATAATTTTAGGCAAAAAAGAATTTAAATAATTCATAAGTTATTTAGAGAACAATTTATTAAAAAAGGTACAAAGACTAATAGATCTAATGTCATTCTAGTTACTAACAAAGCTGTTCTTGGGAATAAGCATAATATAAATAGAAGTAAAAAAAACTTAGGAATAATATTACCAGTAAAAAAATCCAAAATAACAGAATAAAGATTATTACTAATAATATGCCAAGACTTCTAAAAAAACTTAGTGGTGAAACCATCCGGCCTAGCCACAGAGTCACCATTCATTCCATTAGTAATCTCTTTAACTTCCTCTAAAGAAGGAGGTTTTGAAAGAAACTCATTATCCTCTTTAGCATTAAGGTTAGGGATAATATAAGGGTTATCAATAAGTGCATACAGGACTAAAATCATTATTGAGATGATTTTGAAAATGTAAAACTGCAAGATTAGTAATTTCCAAGCTATCCTCAGTAATAGAACCATCATCACCATTAATTTTATGACTACAATGTTTGGCACATTTTCTCTTAACCAAAGCATGGAACTACTTGATATTATTATAACCTTTAATAAGGTGTTTGGAAACCCTTTTTTGTTTCCAATAAGCTTCCTCCTATGCTTGTAATTTAAAAGACAATCTTTAGCATCTCTCAGTAAACTGAAATTATCATCAGAAGGAAACAATTGACAATTAGTTTCCAAAAAGTTCACTTTCTCTTCAGCATTCAAAATATTAGAGAATAGATTTTTAAAAATATTATAATTCCACTAGTTTAAAATTTGTTTAAGCTTTTTTAGCTTAAACCAAAATCTCCTCATACTAAAGATAGAATTATACATATGTAAAGGGACATTCCAAATTTCCTTAATCAAATCTAGAAAAGAGTCATGAAGCAACCAAATACTTTGAAATCTAAATTGAGCATGAGAGTTAATGTGCCTAATGTTGAGAGTAATTAATAAGTCATGCTTGTTGCAACTTAGTTTTCAGCTTCTGTGCCCTAGGGCGCCATCGGAGCACTAGGCTCTTCAGGGAGCCGAGCTACTAAGTACCGTACCTTCAATAAATGGCTTCAGGAGAGGTTCACATTATTGGATTAGATAAGTGGAAGCCGTCCATTGCATCTAAATCTCTTGAAGGATTTACTTCCCCAGTATGGATCAGGTTACCAAACCTGCCACTAGAATATTGAGACAGCCAGAATTTGGCACGCTTAGCGGCAAGTGTTGGAGAGCCTATGCTCATGGATGAGCAAACCAGCTCCTGGGTAGGCGTCAGCGTAGGAGGGCCAACCGAGCGAAGCTCTTTCTTTTTTTTTGCCGTGCCTTGAAGTTCAATTGTCTCGTATGCTAGTTAGAGAGGTTGGCGAACTACTACGATCTATAGAGATTCTATATTTTCATATCTTGTATATTTTTTATGATTTCAAAATATTATTGTATTGACTACTATTTCTCCTAACATATATTAAAAATATTGCTTTTGTTATTTGTGTGTACTAAAGTATCAGGGAAATCATACTCCAGATAATTGAAGATTTCAACTCAGATTAGATTAGGATTTACTGTTTCTAAAGTCTATACTTTTTATACTTTTCTTAAGTCTAAGAGAGTGTGAATGTAATTGGGTAACCATGCACACACACACTAGGGCACTATAAAAATTTGTAACTTTTAAAAAATAATTGTACTATATGATTTTATATCATATGGGATGATTTTTCTTGAGCATACCTCTAGAAAGCAGTAAATCAAATCATGTCAAAAAAAATTCAAGTCAGGCTCATACTATACAAAGTTATCTTCACACATATGCCTTTCTGAGTATGAAATAGATACAAACAAGTTCATCCTAATGAAAAAATAACTTTTTTTCTTAATTATTCATACTGTATGACCATAGGTTTATATAGATGATGTCCAAATTATGAAATTAATGCGTATATTTCATCTAGAAAAACATGTAAATGTTTTGAACTATTTATACTATACGATCATAGGATCATATAGATGACTTCCAGAGTACAAAATGGTTGAGGCCATTTTCATACTGAATGAAACATAGTTTGATTAAAATAGATCATACTGTATGATATGTATTTTGTATAGTATGATATTCAGAGTATGAAATTATTTCATACTGAATCATAAAGAAAAAATATGTTCAATTTTGAACTAATCGTACTGTACGATGTTAGCTCAAACCCAGGTCAATTAGAATATGAAATTTATTCGTAATGGTTCATAATTATGAACTATTTGTACGTACTATCATCAATCGTACTGTATGATCATGGACAGTTAAATTGAAATTTTTTAGTTTTTTGGATAGTTTTTTTGTATCTTTCATATATAAAGTATTGTAAACTAACTATGCACAAAATCCTTCTTCATTTTATCTTTGAGAAGTATGAGAGTGATTTGGGAGAGTGTTTGAGAGAGAGTTCTTACAAGTGGAGTGGGAAGGGTTCATAAGGTTGTCTAATGGTGAGAATCTCTAAGTAAGTTTTCCAAATCTCTTCCTTATTTCTTTGAACATGCTTGAGATAAGATCTTTAAAGAAGATCTGGTTCTCTACCGACACTAGGAGGGTATGAAAGGATGCAAGTTCTATGCCAATACTTGGAGAATGTGAAAGGCTGACGGCTCTCTGTTAACACTCTGAGAGTGTGAAAGGATAATAGTTCTCTATCAATATTTTGAGAGTATGAAAGGATGATTGTACTCTACCAACACTTAGAGGATATGAAAGTATGATAGTACTCTATTACACTGGGGATTGGTGGAAGAGAGGATAATTGTAAAGATTTCTCCACCTTATTATGGGAACAAAAGGAGAGTCACTTTGCTAATTCTGTAATACCTGAAGAGGGAGTTGTCAGGAAGTTAACATAGCACTAGTTGGACCGAAACACTATAAATTTTTGTGTTCTTATTTTTTTGTATTTTTATTTTTTGCACATTTTAATTTTGTTGTGGTTAGATTATTAAAACTTTTAAATTATGCAAAGTATTTATAAATAGTTTTCTATTCAAGAGGTTTTTAAATTACCAATCACCCCCCCTCTTGGTTAGCATTGGGACTATTGGATTACGTGTAACAACATATACTGACTTTCAAGTGGTATTATAGCCTTCTTTCAAAAATTAAGGTTTAAATAACTTTTTGAAAATGATTATGGCTATTTTTGGAAACTGTAACACACCTTAATGGTATTCGATCACTAAACCCCATTATTTGATAATATCCCTTTTGATTTTTGGAAAACACGTATGTTTACTTTTCTTCAATCGCTTAACCATCGCATGTGTATTTTAGTACAGGAAGGATACACTAGGCCAACTATACTTCTAGATGGCATTAGAGCTGAAACACCATTTACTAATTGGACTATTGAAGAATGAGATTTAGCTCAGTTAAATGCTAAATGTTTGAACAGTTTTTTCTGTGTACTTAAATATGAAGATTATATGTATGTTTCTACATGTAATAGTGGAAAAGAAATTTGGGATAGACTTTATATCACATATGAAGGGACTAATGAAGTAAAACAATCAAGATTGAATATTTTGATGCATGGTTATGAACTATTTTGCATGAAACCAAATGAATCAATCACTGACATGTATACATGTTTCACATAAATAGTCACCTCCTTGCATGCTTTACGTAGGGAACTAATGAATGCTGAGAAAGTAAACAAAATACTTTGCTACTTACCTACTGCTTATGATGAAAAAATAATTGTTATTATAGATTCTTAAGATTTAGTTATTTATTCTATTGATAATCTTCTTTGATCACTAATTACTTACGAGCAAGGAGTGACTCAAGGATATATTGATGCAAGTGAGAATCAAAAGGAGAAGAACATAGCATTGAAATTGGATGACTCGACAAGTGATCAGTCTCAGCCTGAGGATGAAGATGACATTTCCTTAATGATAAAGAAATTCAAGAGTTTTCTAAAAAGTAAGTAAAGGAGAGGTCAGCAGTGAAATAAAAATAAGTTCCACAAAAATGTTAACACTTCTAATGATGTTTTTTCTATGAATGTAGGAAGATAGGACATATCAAATTAGATTGCCTGAATCTTAAAGCTTGTCCTAGCAAGAAGAAGGTCAAGGAGAAAGCAAATGTAAGGAAAGGCAATAAAAAATTATAAAGAGCATTTTGGGTGGACTCAGCTTTAGATTTCTTAGAAATAGAAGTAGATGAGAAAGTCATCAAACTGTGTTTGATGGCTAACAAGCTTGATCAGTCAGATCAAGAAGATGTATGTAACTTAACTTATAAAGAGCTTTTTGACATTTCTTAGAAAATACATACTGCATATAGAAAACTCAAAAAGATGAATGTTAGGTTGAACTTAGATTTCTTAAAATTACAAAAAGAGAATGAAATCCTTAGGAATGATCTTGTACTAATTGGTAGCAACCATATGAAACTTTTGGATTAATTTGATGAATTAAATAAATAACATGAATTATTAAAATCATCCCAATCTGAACTTGTAAATGATTTTAAATCATTTATGGATGAATCTAAATATAGAGAACATTATTTTAAAGTTTATAATATTGTGTTAGAAAGTGCAAACTCATTTTTTATAGCTCAATTAAAAGCATTTGAGAAAAACAGGATTCTACCTACACCTAAAAAAAATTTTAATCCTAATAAAAAGACAAAAAATTTAAAACATAGGAAAAGATAGTTAAATACATATATATTAACAAATCATTTTCCTGGAGTAAGATGCTTTTCTTATGGATTACTTGGGCATATCTCACACACTTGTATTATTTATAGTAAAACTCATTTTTCATGGAAACCTAAGATGAATAAAATAAGTCATATCAAATATGCATCTAGTTTTTTTTTTGCCAAGAGGAGAACCCAAACTTGTTTGGGTTTCCAATATTAACAATTGATTATCTTGTAAAATTTCTCTCATACAAGACATCATGAGAGCATTTAGTACCTGAATAGCGGATGTTTGAAGCATATGACTGGAGACACTACACAATTCATATTGCTAGAAGCAAGGAATGGAGGTAAGGTTACATTGGGAGATAATACCACTAGAAAAGTGGTAGGCATAGGTAAGATTGGAAACTTGAATAATCTTTTCATTGAGAATGTTTTACATATAGATGGCTATAATTTGTTAAGTATTAGTCAACTATGTGATTTAGGTTATCATGTAAAATTTTTTCCCACTAGCTACATATTAAGCTAAAATGGAATTGATGTATTGCATAGAACTAGGGTAAACAATGTGTATATGCTTGATTTGAATTATATTTAATCTTCTAATGATTTTTTTCTTAAAACCATTATTGATGAATCTTGGTTATGGCATAGGAGACTTTGTCATGCAAGCATGAAAACCTTTAGGAAAATTACCAAAAAAATAACTTCTTGGAGGAATACCAAAACTAGACTTTACTAAGAATTACATGTGTGATGCATATCAAATAATAAAATTGGTGAAGTCCTCCTTTCATTCCATTAAGAATCTTAAAACTAGCAAACCTTTGGAAAAATTTCACATGGATCTTTTTGGACCAGTTAGCACTATAAATCTAGGAGGGAAAATATTTAGATTTGTGATTGTTGATGATTTTTCAAGATTAATTTGGATTAAATTTTTATTTCATAAGAGTGAATCATTTAAGAAATTTAGAAGTTTTTCAAACTAATATTTAGAAAAAACGAGAATGCGAGATTTTATCAATTCAAAGTGATCATAGAGGTTTGTTTGAAAATAAAAATAAAAATTGAAGATTTTTGTAAAAAGAAAGGAATTGATCAAAAAATTTTAGCACATAGGACCCCTTAGTATAATGGAGTAGTTGAAAGAAATAATAAAATATTAATTGAAGTTGCTAGAGCCATATTGTAAGAATATTCACTTCTAAAATATTTTTGGCTGAATCGGTCTATATAGCTTGTTATGTTCTGAATAAGGTGAATATTAGATCCAAATTAAATAAGATACTCTATGAACTTCTTATGGGTAGAGTGACAAATTTGTCACATTTATATGTTTTTGAATGTAAGGTGTTCATTCATAATAATGGGAAAACTTCTTTTGGAAAATTTGATCTAAAATCTCGAAAAGGAATTTTTTTTGGATACTCTAGTGTTAGAAAATCTTATAGAGTTTTTTAATAAGAGGACTTTGGTAGTTGAAGTGACTGCACATGTTGTGTTCGATGAATCTAACATTTTGGAACAAACAAAGTTGGAAGAGGGTCATATTGAAAATAACTCCCAAGGAATAAAAAAGATAACTTTCGAAGAGAATGTGGATAAAGAAAATCATTTTTCCTAGAGAATGGAAATTTTCTAAGAATCATCCTAAAGAATTAATTTTAGGTAAACCTAGTGAGGGTGTTAGGACTAGGAATGGACTTGGCAAAAAGGTTAATAATTCTACTTTTATTTCAATGGTTGAACCCATAAATATAAATAAAGCACTTTTGAATGAATTCTGAATTTTGGCCATACAAAAAGAATTGAATTAGTTTGTAAGAAATGATATTTGGGAGTTAACTGAAAGGCCTATGGATTAAAGTGTTGTTGGAACTAAGTGAGTGTTCAAAAATAAAATGAATGATTTAGGAGTTGTGATTAGAAATAAGATAATATTGGTAGCTAAGGGATATAATTAAATAGAAGGGATTGATTTTGAAAAGACTATTACCCTTGTAGCAAGACTTGAAGCAATTAGGATTTTGTTAGCCTTTACTTATTTTTAAGAATTTAAATTGTATAAAATGGATGTCATAAGTGCCTTTTTGAATAGGGTGATATAAGAAGATGTTTCTATTGAGCAACCTCCTAGTTTTGACAATTTTAAATTCTTTAATCATGTATTTAAATTGAAAATTACATTGTATGGACTAAAATAGACAACTAGGGATTAGTATTAGAGGTTAAGCAGTTTCCTATTAGAGATATCTTTTGTGAAAGAAAGTGTGGACACAACTATCTTTTTGAAGAAAATTGGATATGACTTACTCATTGTTTAAATATATATTAATGATTTTATATTTTTATCTATAAATAAAAAATTTTGTGATAATTTTTCAAAAATAATGAGTAGTGAATTTGAGAAGAGTTTAATGGGAGATTTGAGTTATTTTCTTGGTTTTAACATAAAGTAAAATGAGGAAGGAACTTTTCTTAGTCAGTCAAAGTATATTTAGGATATCTTCAAGACATATAAAATGTATAATATTAAACTAGTGACTACACCTATAGTTCCTCAATTCAATTAGATAAGAATCCTAAGAAAAAATCTGTTGATCAAAAGAAATTTAGAGGGATTATTGGAATATCGCTTTACTTGACTACTAGTAGATAAGATATAATGTTCAGTATTTATTTGTGTGCTAGATTTTAATTTGATCTAAAAGAATCAAATTTGATAGCAGTAAAAAGAATTCTAAGATATATTTTGGAAACTCAAAGCTTAGGGATTTGGCATCCTAAGCATAGCTTTTCTTTTGAAATAATTAGATATTCTGTTTAAAATTTTGCATGTTGTAGGATTGATAAAAAAATTACATCTGGAACTTATCAATTCACCAAAAACTCTTTAGTTTCTTGGACCAGTAGAAAATAAAATTTAGTAGCCTTATCTACTATTAAAGCATAGTATATTTTCTTAGGTAGTTGTGTAGCACAAGTTCTTTGGTTAAAATAACTATTGATTGATTTAGGATTTTTAATTGGCATTATTCCAATCTTTCCTGATAATACTAGTATCATATGCATTTCAAAGAATCATATTTAACATTCTAGAACCAAGCATATAGACATAAGGCATCAATTTATTAGAGATCATGTAACTAAGGGAGATATTGAATTAAATCATGTTACTACAAAAAACCAACATATATATATATATATATATATATATATATATATATATATATATATATATATATATATATATATATATATATATATATATATATATATATATATATATATATATATATATATATATATATATATATATATATATATATATATATATATATATATATATATATATATATATATTCACAAAACAAGTGGCCTTTGACACTTTTAGTATCTTAAAAACCAGGTTAGGTGTGATTGATTTAATGCTTAAATTGAAATTCTACAAACTTGATGTGTTGTATATATGTGTTTGTTTAGTTTAATTTTATTTGATTGTTTTATTTATTTTTGTGTATTTTGATGTGTATTTTTCATCTTTGTTTTTATTTTTATTGAAAAATTTAAAAAATATTGTTGATTTTTAGATGTACTTCTATCATGTGGTTGCTTTTAAGTTTTTGTATTTACTATTGTGATGTTTCCACTTTAGTTGAGTGTTTTTATATGTTGTGATGATGTTGTAGTGATGCTATGATATGAAATTTTATGATGAGATGATATGTTTTAAGAATATGCTTGTATGTGATTATTATTTCAATAAAATGTGTTATATTTTTGTAGACATGTTTTATTTTTTGAAATGCTTATATTTTTAATGATTAAAACCTTTTGAAATTGATCATTGAAATGGATTATAAATTACTTTGATCTATAAATTAATTTTCTTATAAAATTTAATTTTTCAAAAATTGATATTAAAATAATAACTTGATATAGATAAGGAGATCAATTTCATGTTCTTTTTGACAAACATATCTAAGCTGTAATTATTGCAAGATTGATGTCTTATTATTTTTTATTTTCTTTTTCCATATGTTTATTTTTGTTATTAGTGAAGTTTGCTTTTTAGATTACTAATATTGGACAGACACAAAAAATAAAATAAAAAAATGCACAAAGTGTGCACAAATAAAAAAAATTGTGCAATGGTTTGCAAAGTAAAAATAGGCACAAAATTAGCTCAAGTAGAAAAGATGCTCAAAGTGTGCCACAAATATTTTGAAAAGATGCACAATATTGCCAATTGAAATTTTTATTATGTTCTTTCCTTTAACATTCAGTCTCTAATTAACAATCATATACATTATTGAGTTTAAAGTTAATTATTCATCATTTCATCATTTTTGTAATAATCACTTTTATTTAATTTGTCTAGAAAGAATATTGAACCTTTTTGACTTTTCTAATCTTAGTTCTTCTTTGATTTAAAATTTTGATATTTTACTTTTTAGTATTATGAAATTAATATTGTAATTGCAATTGGTTTAAAATCCTTTTCTCCTTCATCTCTTTTGGTTCATCTATTAAAACCTCTCATTTCAAGGTGTATGGTATCAAACTTCTCATTTTTTTTTAGTCAAAAGGGGAAGTTAGAATATTGTTTGATGTTTGATATTTGATGTTTTGCATGTATGTATGTGTATGTGTAGCATGTGTATGTTTTGTTTTGCATGTATGTATGTGTATGTGTATGTTTTGCATGTTTTGTATGTATGTATGTATTTTAAATGTTGAATGTTCATTCATTTGTGTGTGTGTGTGTGTGTGTTTTTTTTTTTTTTTTTTTTTTTTTTTTTTGAGTTTGTGTTTTTATTTTAGGTTGGTTGTTTTTAATCTTCTCCCTTGTTATTTAATTGCCCATTCGTTTAGGGGGAGCTAAGAAGAAAAAATTATTTTTAATGTTAACTCAAACAATAATTATTTTGCTATCATAAAAAAGAGAGAGATTGTTGCAACTTAGTTTTCGTAACTATATTTTCATATCATGTGTTTTTTATGATTCAAAATTATTATTGCATTGACTACTATTTCTCCTAACATATATTAGAAATATTACTTTCATTATTTGTGTGTACTAATGTTTCAGGGAAATCAGATTCATGATAGTTGAAGACTTCAAGTTAGATTATATTAGGGTTTACTATTTCTGAAGTCTGTACTTTTTATACTTTTCTTGAGTCTAAGAGAGCATGATTGTAATTAGGTAACCATACACACACACACATTGGGCGAGTGTAAAAAATTATAACTTTTAAAACTAATCATATTGTATGATTTTACATTATACAGGATGATTTGGCTTGAGCATACCACCAAAGAGCAGTTAATCAAACCATGCAAGAAAAATTTTCTAAGTCATGTTCGTACTATATGAAATTAGCTTCATACATACTCCTTCCAGAGTACGAAATAGATGCATACAAGTTCATCCAAATGAACACCTTTTTTTTCAAACTATTTGTACTATACGATCATAGGTTTGTATAAACAACATCCAGAGTATGAAATGAATGTGTATCTTTTCATCCCGAAGAGTAGGTAAATTTTTTGAACTATTCGTAATGTACGATCATAGGATTGTGCGGATAACTTTCAAAGTATGGAATGGTTGAGGCCATTTCAATACCAAATAAAACATGGTTTGATTAAAATATATCGTGTTGTATGATATGTATTTCGTATAGTATGTTAGTTAGAGTATGAAATTATTTCGTAATGTATCGTACCGAATGAATCTATTTAATTTTGAACTTATCATATTGTATGATGTTAGTTCGTACCCAGGTCAATTAGAGTAGGAAATCAATTTTTTCTGGATCATACGAGCAAATTTTAAACTGTTCATATGTACGATAGTCAATTGTAATGTCTCATCGTGGATGGTCAGATTGAAAATTTTCAATTTTCTCAATGGTTTTTTTGTCTTTCATATATAAAGTCCTGTAAACTAACTGTGGATGAAATCCTTCTTCATTTTATCTTTGAGAGCACATGTGAGAGTGATTTGGGAGAGAATTTTAGAGAGAGATCTTGTAAGTGGAGTGTGAAAGGATGGCGGTACTCTACCAACATATAGAGGGTGCGAAAGGACGATAATATTATGTCAACACATAGAGGGTGTGAAAGGATGATAATACTCTACTGCACCAGGGATTGTGAAAGAGAGGGTAATTATAAAGTCTTCTCCGCCTAAATATGGCAGCAAAAGGAAAGTCACTTTGGTAATAGTGCAATACCTAATGAGGGAGTCTTCAGGGAGTGTACGTAGGTCAAGTTGGACTGAACCACTATAAATTTATGTGTTATTATTTTTCCGCATTTTTATTTTTATGCACATTTTGATTTTGTTGTGGTTGAAAAGTTATTATATTATTAAAACTTTTAAATTGTGCAAAGTATTTATAAAATGGTTTTCTATTCAAGAGATTTTTTAAATTACCAATTCACCCCCCCCCCCCCCCCCCCCCCCCCCCCCTTTCTTCGTTAGCATTAAGACTATTGCATTAGGTCAAACAACCTATATGAACTTTCAATGCTAAGATGTTCAACAGCAATAGAATTAAAAGTGTTAAGACAATAATAATTAAACAAAACCCTATCCAAACATTAACATAAATGACCATAATTCTAAGTGAATTTATTACCAAAAAAAGCCAATATCAATTAAATTACAGCCCATAATTATATTATTAAAATCCTCCATAGATTTATAGATAGGAGAAGAACACCCAATATGTTTAGAAGGATTAGAGATAGTGTTAAAATCCCCTCCAACAAGCCAGGGAAAGTTACAAATACTTTGAAAGTTGGTGAGTTGCTCCCATAATAATTTCCTGGTATAACAAGAAGAAGTGGCATAAACAAAAGAGGCACAACAATATAAATTTAAAGCTTCAATAGTACAATGCAAAACTTGAGTGAAGTCACTAATAACATCAATCCGAACAGGATCCTTCCAAAGCACCCAAAACTTATCAGCCACATTAAAAATAGCATATCGAAAACCCCAAAAATCTAGCAGTGCCAAGTAATTTAGAACAGAAAATAAGGGGTTCAAGTAAAACAAGAATATAAACATTATAAATGAGAAATAAGTTATTAACTCTTAACTTAGGGGAGGGGCACACATTGACCCTAACATTTCAAATAATAGCATTAAACATAAAAAAGGGGTTTAATGACTAGTATGTAAATTGGTGGATCTAGGAGATTATAAAAAGATGTTCTTGTTTTTCCTACCTCCCCTATTATAAAACTTGATGTAACTAGTGTCATTATAATCTTTAGCAAAACATTTAGCCATAATATTCATATCCACTATATTAGTAAAGACATCATTGTGATAATGTGAGTTTAAAGGAAGCTTACTATTATTGATTATACCTTCCAGCTTCACATCCAGAGGCAGTTCACCCTTCTCTAAGGAAAATCCATCTTCCTCATTAGTTTTACTACACGATCCACTACCAACATTACCCTCCGCCAAAATGATTTGGCCATCCTCCTAATTCTTTACAACAGATTGAGAAGGAAAATTATTAGAACAATTATTATTTAATAACACTAATTTCATATCAGGCAAGTTTTTGTTAAGAACACAAGTATTAATAGTAGAAGGTGAAACCATGTTAAGATTAGTAGTGATAGCCAACATTTGCTCATCCACAATTTAGAAGCTAGAATCTAAGCAAGAGATAAAGTTAAGATTTTCTCCCTAAAGAAAACTAGGATCATTGACATTGGTGGACGGTGGTTCATTATGAGCCATGGTAAGTTGTATAGATTCCTTGATATTCTCGTGCACCTTAGGAGCATTTCCTTCCATCACCTCAAGATTTGGAATCATAATATCATCAACCGAAGGGACATCATTTTAATGTGATTCTTTGGTGGATTTATTTTCCTTCCTAAGATGGGGATGTAACCTATCGCACTTATTAACCCCATGATCATGCATCTTACAATGAGAGGAAAAAATAAGATAATTTTTAATATCAACTTTTTGAAAATAACCATATAATTCTGAGTCAATCCAAATTTCATTACGATGTTTCTTAGAGATATCCAACTCAACTAAAATACGAGCTAAAAATGGACAAGAGATAGAAGCACTAGCTTGGTCCATTTGCAAAGGCCTACCAAAAATTGACACTAAGTCAAATCAGATTTGCGAATTAAAAAAATGAAACCTAAGGTTCAAGAAGGAGATCCACACAAGGACAATTGAGGATTCCTCATGAACATCAAAGTACAGTGTCCATTTGAGTAATCTCATATGGCACGCTTGAATGTAGTAGGTCGCCTTGAAAAAATATGACTATAATCTATATCATTATTAAGTTGGAACACAATATACCTTAGATCTATAAGCCAATATGAAAAGAGCCTGAAAGTTTCTAATTCACGAAAAACTTATGAATGACATCCATATTAGGGCACTTAAGAAGAAATTTACCAACCAAAGCAAGTACGAGCGGCTAGCTGTGATGTAATAGAATCATCGAACATCAAAGTTGGACTTCCTTTAAATGAAGTTTGAATGAAGTGAAGTTTAGAGGAAGTAGACAAATAACCAACCAAAACATCCTTAAAAGAGAGAGACTTTCCATCTGGAAATAAAGCAGTCATAGGGAGAGATAACGACAGAGTCATCATCTTCCAAATCCAATGAACTGAAAGAAAAAAAAAAACCTCCAAATAAAATAAAAGACCAATGAAACAAATAACAGGAAAATAAATCTAAGAGAAAAAACCATGAGAAGCATGCCAGGAGCCGGAAGAAACGAGCATGGGAGTAGGAACCCTAGAATGCCTCTAAATCCCCAGAGAGCATGAGAGCTGATAAGTTGTTAACCTATTCATTTGGATTGTAATGGCATTAGATTATTCCTAGGTTAGGAATGATCTAGATACTCACATAATTTTTTGTTAGTTTCCATGCTCATACAGGGCTGTAAATCAAGGGGGGTGGAAATTTAGTTTTAACATAACAAATTTTTGGAAGGTGCTAAGCATGCAAAGCCACCTTAATATTAAAAGCATGGCCAAACGTGGTCATGAATTAAATTTAAGAAATTAGATATATTTAACTATTTTGGATGTTAATATTGATTATAATTTCTTATGATAACCCTACAGATATTCTAGTTTTTTAATTTGTGAGTTTTAATATAATTTAATTCAAGTTATGTGTTACGAAAGTCATCTTTGAGATGGAATATCGCATCCAACTTGGAATCCAAAGAGGAGGGAACATCCCTTAAGGGAGACTTCCCTTCTATTTGGAGATCCAAGTTAGGTTTACTTTAATATCCAAAGAAAAAAAAAACACCACTTCGGGGAGGAGATCCTTTTCAATTAAATATCTGGACCCAATGAATCCAAAGAGCCTGTATAAGGACAAAGAAGTGAAGATAGAGAGGAAACCCACTCTTAAAGTCACTTGTGTCTATTTTAGGAGTAAAATATGGGTTATCGTCTATAGTACCATACCACTTTTAATTTTTGTATACCAGGGTTGTAATATTAAATGACATTTTCTATATTGACATTCAATATAATTAATTGATTCGATTGATTTCTTTACCTTGATTACACATAGAAATTACATGCTTTTCTAAGTTTCTTTTTGAATTTCATATTTTATTTTAGCCTGGAATCAATCAAAGGCTTGTGAGGGTAGGTTAAAACTTTTTATCCTTTAATTAATTAAAAATTTTCAGTCTCATATGAAAACTTAACATCTTTAAGATGGAATCAAATGAACGACCCAAGAGTTCACAGGCATCATTTTAAACTTTCTCTTCCTTGTTAGGCTCTTCCCTTCCTACGGGTTTTGGCATACCACTTAGGGTGTCGTTCTATCAAGGAGATATTATGCAATCTCTAGGATAAAACTTATTTTTAAGTATTTTTGTAAAACTATTTTATATTCAATTTATGCATTCAAAGAGTCAATTAGTATGCATTGTATTAGAAAAAAATTAAAAAAAAAATAGTCAAAATTTTAATTGCATTTTTTTCTTTCAAGCATTAATTTTCTAATATAAGTCAAGGGGCCAGTTAAGATCTGCTCTAGATGTTAGTCCAAATTCCTTGAAACTTAAACAAAGTCCATACCAATCTTTCATTAAAAGACCGGACACATAGTTTTAAAATGCTTAGGTGGGGTAAGTCCACGTTTGTATTGCATTAGCTAGGTTCATGCTACTATTGTTCAGTGCCTAAATTAGACTTAGGATCGGGGGTAGACTCAAAATCTTAATTCCCCACCTTCAGGAATATAATCCCAACTTTCTAATAAATTATCAACACAAATTAAACTTCTCAAAATCAAAACATAAATCCCTACACATAAAGTAAATTGAGACATTTCTGAATTATTTGAGAATCCAAAATGCTTCCTACTTCTCATCCTTTCACCTCCAAAAATAAATAACCAAATTTATCCAATATCAGTTGAAACTCAAACCTCACTTCCATTAATAACACTCTTGAAAATTCTAATTGAAAAATTCTAATTGAAATTTTTATCGTTATTTTAATCAAGAGTTTTTGTAGGAAACTTAGGTTTTCTATGATGTAATTAACTATGAGGGCTTATACTTGTAGGAGATTTAAAGACCCTGTTGATATCATTTTTATATGAAGTCACTAGGACTAATCTAGACCTAAGGATCTACCCATACCCTAGGATTTACCTAGATCGTAGATCTACATAAATTCTAGGATCAATCTAGATTCTAGAATTTTTTAAACTCCAGATCAATTCAGCAGCCTATCAAACTTCAGCTTTATCTAATCATATAAAATCATTCAAATGATTTTTATTTATTTATATAATCCAAAATCAAGCAATCAAATCTAAAATCTAGCTCAAATCCATATTTTTAAATAATGAAAGCCTTTTCCAATGACTTTTCAAACACTTCAAACCCTAATCAAATGACCCCCAATTAAAGATCTATCAATTGTATATTGATTAGGCATGTCCCTAGGATTTAACCTCCAAATTTGAGCTCATTTTGAGGTTTATAATCTCATAAACAAAATATATTTCCAAATGTTATAAAACCTTCAAATGTTTACAGCCAATGCCACTAGATCAGCCATCTAGTGAAATTTGACCTTAAAGCATTTTCCAAACCCTCTAATCACATCCAAGCCCATAATTATGACTTATTAAGCAATAAACTACATTTTTGTGGATTCATTTTGACCCTTAGTTGACCAGAGGTCAAAATGACCAAAATGCCCCTTAAGGGAAATTTTGGAGTTTTCTATAAACTTCAGCATGGCCTTTTCAAATCAATCCTCAAAACCTCTTGCAATGCATCCTAATTATCATTAAGAGTATATTGGACTCAAGGCTTGACCATAGTCAAACTTAGTTGACCCTGTCAACTAGTTTTGACCAAAATACTCCTTATGGGTTTAAACATCACTTTCAAACTAAATGACTTCTGAATTGCATGAGATCACTTTAATTGAACTCCAAATGTAAAACCAAACTTATTCAACTCAAACCCAGGTCTTGGGTCAACCTGGTTGACCAAGTCAACCTAAGTTGACCAAAATAGCCCTTTAAAATTTTAAATAGTCAATTTGATTGAAATGACCTCCCCAAACCTTGGAATCATGTCCAATAAACTTTAAATATCATTTCAAACTTATTGAGCCCAAATCCATATTATAGGTCAACTTGGTTGACAAAGTCAACCTAGGTTGACCTAATAAGGGTCCAAAGGGGTATTTCCAACCCATTTGGCCAAATTTACATTTTAAAATCCTCAAAACTGTTCCAAAGAATAGTTCAAACATACTTAAGCCTATCATGAGTCAAAGAATATTGGATTTCACCAAGTCATCTAGTTCTAAGTTGGTCAAACTCCAACATGTTTATCTTTACTCATTTAAACTTTGATTGAATTATTTTAAACTCCTTTTAAACCATTCTACCAACATTTAAGACCTTCCCCTTTTTCACCTCATCATCCACTGACTATTGACTGGTCAAACTTAGTCAACAAAAGAGGAGGAAGTGGTCAAATGGTCAAATAAGTCAAAATATAATCTTAGGTGTCTTCGCCACCTTGGCAAGCTAATTTCTCTTAATAATTCATACCTCCATACATTTAAGTGGCTGGGAGAATTACTTGACAGCAACCTAAAGCTTCCCTCTCTCTCAATTGAGATTATGCAATCATTAGGGTGAGGGGATAATTGAACACTTAACTCAAAGCCTTGGCATCACTCTACCTCATCTAAAATCATAAATTCTAGCAGCCTCTATCCCATTCCAGTCATCACCCAGCCTTTCCAGTTATAAGAAAAGCCCCTAGCCATTCCCCAAGTTGTTGCAAGCTTAAAAACAAAATTTGAGTGAAGAGAGAGAGAGAAAGAGAAAGAAAACACATTTACTGTCGCGGATTCCAATCCAGTCGTCAACACCATCTAGACTCTTCAGCATCATTATAGAGGATCTCATTAGAAAGCCCAAAAACTCCACAATCTAACTGTTGGATTGTAAGTTATCCCTATTTAAAGTTATATGATCAAACCTTGATTTCTCCCAAATCTCAATTCATGGACTTTTTTTTTTTTTTTTGTTAAAACCCACAGATTGGCCTACACGTTAATATCAAAAAAGGAGTACAAGGTCCTTAAAGGAACCTCCAGCTTGTTACTATTCCGAAGGGCTATAAGAAAAATCAAAAAGAAAACTAAGAACCGGATGTCCCTCCTAAGCACAATAACAAAGCAACCTAAAAACATTATATAAACAATAACATAAAGGAAAATATATATCGCATTCAGCACCGTCTTTCCAATCATTATCGGGTTTTGCACAAAATGAGAGCGAGTCTCCAAAAACCTTAAAAATAGGCCTGCAAGGATACTAAACAAAGAATTTAATAACAAGGAGTATATAATAAAGAAATTAACAAAGTTAAGCCCATTGATCAGACTCCAGACATTGAGAAGGTTTTGCATATTTATATAATAGAAAATGATAAAGATATTAAAATAGCCTTTATAATCCCAATTTATATCAGCAAATATCAACTTTAAATGATGGATAACGTGCAAAAAAAACCACATTAAAAGAGATCAGGGTATGATATATGTTGTTCTTCCCCAACTGACTACCAGACCAATGTCACAGAACATTGAGAATCAAGCCACATCGGATAGAATTCCAATCAAGGAAAATTCCAAAATGATTAGCATCAATAAAAAGATTTGAATTAGCCTTAGAAGTCTATGCACCATCCTGATATGACCCCAAATACTACTCATATATAATCCCAAGTCTAGCCAAACCATAGCAGCAAAGGACAACAGCATGCAAATAATCAGGGAGATTAGTGCAAACAGGCAAAATTAAATCCAAAACACCACCAGCACAGAAGGAATAGCCCAATAATTCCTATTATAAAACATACTCACATTTAGGACAAAAGGGCAGCAAACACCCATAGACTTGCCAGCACAACCATGAAACCCCATGGGAGAGAGATAAGATAGAACTAAATCCAACCTTCCCATGAGACCCCACCCAAGATAAGAGAGCAGCAATAAGGGGTAAAATTAGCAAAATAAAAATTACAATTATTGGTAACACTCAACCAACCACAGTAGTTGAACAACAACAGAGAAATAGATACATGATAATAGAATTGACATAATATATCAACCCAGTAATAGCAGTGAAATAAGACCAGGCCAACCCCAATTTGCAAATATTCAATCTCCCCAGCAAAAACAAAAAGGGAAACCACCAGAGACCTAGATGATAAAACAACTAAAGACACATAATAACCAAATAACCAAAAGAAAAACATAAAGATCACCATAAAAAAAACAAAAATAGTAGCTGATCAATAGAAAAAAAAACCACAAGTAATAATGCCTAAGGACCACTAATTAAACCGAATATATGGAACTCACACAATCTAATCTTGCCAAGCCTTTGATCTCTTTAGGAAGAGATTGCTCATAATATTCAGTGAAACCAAGAAAATTGCAACCCCTTTTAGCTAAAGCATCAGCAACCTTATTTCCCTCCCTAAGAATATGAGAAATAGAATAAGTAATGAAAGAAAGCTAATACTTAATATCCCTTGTCATATATAAATTAGCATGACTGGGAGAAGTGCTACCTTTGAGATAATGAATAAAGAGCAATGCATCAACTTCAATCCACATATTAGTCATGCGTAGAGAAATACATAATTGGCTGCCAAAAAGTAGACTTTTGATTTAAGCTTGAATAGCATTATTAGTAGTGGAGGGACTTGTAAAAGCCACAGTAACAAAACCATTATAATCCTGAAAGGTACTACCATAACCCGCATTTAAATTATTTCTAGAACCATCAGTATTAAGTTTGAAACAACCCTCCAAAGGTTTTCTCCAATAAATAAGCCTACCTTTACAACCAGTAGGACAGGGAGTAAAATTCAAACCAAACTCACAAGCAACATAAAGATAGTTTTTAAAGGAATCAACCTTTAATAACATAGCACCAAATGGCTAATAAATTTCATTTTAAACTTTAGAAATGACATTTAAAGAATCCATTTTAATATTCATGCTTAGAAGCATTCCTACTACTCCATAAAAACCAACAAATAATAATAGGAAGAATATTCCTAATATGACCTTTAGTAGGAATCAACCAATCTTTAAGAAGAAAAGCAATAGAATTATACTGAGTAGTAGATAGCACATTAAACATATTGTCAAAATGAATCCAAACTGTCATATCAATAGGGCCCTGAATAAACACATGGTTCATATTACCAACGTGGTAGCAGCATTGACATTTGGAGACAATATAGAAACCTTTCCTAAATAAAATAGAATCTAAAAGAAAATATTTACGTAAAATCCTCCAAAGAAGGAAAGAGTAAGGAGGTATGCTAGCATGCCATAGACACATAAAGAGAATTTTTTGTCGACTTTGTCTAATAGAATTCCAAACTTATTTATTATCAAAATTACCACCATTAGAATGATTAAATAAGAATACAATCCTCTATATGTTGTAGCTCTTGTGCAGCAATGAAGGTCTCAAAGTGAGTCTCCCACTGGTCGAATCGCTCCACCAGCTGATCAAGTTGAGAGTGCTAGTGGAGCAGAGTAGGTGTAGGAACAGATGCATGAGCTGCCTCCTCCTCAGCTCTCTCGGCTTCCTCGTGCCCCAACTAGAGATGAGTACTACGAAGAATGTGGAAGGAGTTGTTTGAATAGAAGGAAGGCTAAAAATTTGGTGGGGCAGGATATTGGAGGTTGTTTTTTGATTCTAAGACATAGGCAATGATATGTCCTAGGGCAAGATTGGGCTTCCTCCTTTATCCTGGATCTTGAATAGTGGTCAGATGCTTAATGTAGTGAAAAATAAAATCAATGGAAATGAATTCTCGATGAGCCAAAATGTAAAAAGTGATGATCGAAACAAGAGGAGTGATATGAATGCGATCACCAGCTTTAAAAAGAATTGAGGTGCGAAGGACATGCTGGATTGTCCTAGCATCTTTGAGTAAGGTGCTAGACTCTCCAATGTGAAAGTGAGCATTAGTATTTCTAAGAAAGTGATTGGTCAGAGCCCAGTTGTAATCAGGATCAGAACATAGGGTATGGAGTTTATCCCTTGTGGTGGAAAGTTGCATAAGTTCTTTACAGTCCTAATATGTGATTTCTACGGGACATCGATTCACATAGAACCCGAGAGCAGTAAAAGAAGAATTTAATGCGGAGGCTAACAAAAAATTCAAAAAGAAGCTCGGAGTTGAAGGGGACAGAAAGACTAAGAAGAAAGGTTAAGGAAGTGTGCGCAAACAAATCTAGGATATGACAGGAAAGAATGTGTGGATTAACAGTCCGAGATACAATAATCCTGGCAATTTTGTACCTTTGATAGGCGTCTTGATCATCTACCTCAATAAAGAGAGGGTCTAGATTCTCCCTCGAGGAACTCCTAGAAGGGTGGCGAGATTGCTTTCCACCGACCATACTCGGGAAAACATAGCATAAGAGTAAGAGAAAAGTGGATTTGAGAAGGATTGTATGAGAAAAATAGTGGAAAGCCTCAGTTTTTAAAGAATCATCTAAATTATCCAGGATGATCGCAGAATCATCCAGGAGATATGGTGCAATAATTGCATCTGAGATGATTGGTCAAAAAGGTGG
This sequence comes from Dendrobium huoshanense, assembly GCA_016618105.1. Classification (NCBI taxonomy): domain Eukaryota; kingdom Viridiplantae; phylum Streptophyta; class Magnoliopsida; order Asparagales; family Orchidaceae; genus Dendrobium; species Dendrobium huoshanense. The sequence continues at coordinate 21,378,547 of CM028357.1, forward strand.
TAAAATCATCCAAGATGATCATATATTGTGTGGGATAATAAGACACTGGCGATCATCCTGAGGAGTCATTTTGTACGACAATTGAAAAAGTAAATCATCGTGGATGATTAGGTGGATCATTCAGAATGATGCAAAATAATGGATCGTACTAGCCGATCGAGTTAAAGTTGAATGCTGAATTTTGCCATGTGGATCGTCCAGGATGAAAAGGTGTATCGTCCGGGATGATCACCAATAATTGAGCAGAGATTATGAAGATCATTTAGGGAGAGGAGGATCATCCAAGACGATCAAAAATAATTGAAATAGAAGATGATTAGAAGCGGAAGAGTCAAAATAGTCGTCAGATGGAATTCAAAGAGTGAATTGAACGGATCATCCGGGATGATATAAATTTCATCCAGAATGATGTGAAAAAAGATTAAAATTAGAGAATGGATGGGGATGATCAGAGAAGGCCCAAACACATGAAAAATTAACTTAAAAAAAGATAAAAAAGACAAGAATAAAAGCAAAACAAATTTTTTTTTAATCAAAACTTAAATATGATAAATTCTCCATGTGATTGAATTAAAATTTTATAAGAATCAATGAGTTAACATCGTCAAAATCCAAGAAAATGGTAGAACAACCGATCATGTTAGACTTAACTCAGACTTCTCCTAAGGGAAACCGTCTTTTGAAAATTAGAATCTAAATAAGAATAATAAATTGGATAAGAAAAAGAGACCCGTTCAAGACTTGGTTTCAGAAAAATATTTTATAAAATAATAGATCAAAGTAATTAGTTACAATCATGAATTTTTGAAATCAAACCTTTGAAAAAATCAAGTGACACATGAATTCTTATAAGATTTAAAAATTTTGAAAGAAAAGATGCTTGCTTTTGGTGGGCTCATTTTATGCCTCTTACTAATTTGATTGGCTCTTTGCGCATCTTTTGATTTTTTATACACTTCATGTATAGAATATTTCTTTTTTAAATTTATCGTCATTACGCATCTTTTGATTTTGGCATCATTCGCCACTTTTTTTTTTTTTGCAAGCTAGATCACTTTTTCAATATTCATAAAAATTCTCAGTTATGATTATATCTTCCAGATATTAAAAAAACTCACTCTCTAATGTAAGGAAGAATGAATTAGAAAATAGAATAAAAAATCATATGATAAATTCAACGACAAGATTACAAAAATCTGATGGTAAAATAAAGACTTTGAATATTATATATATATAAGATATATTACTGTATCAATATTGAAAATATCTAAATTTCAAAATCTAGTTGTTAATGTGAGATAGATTTTTATTTACAAAAAAAAATTCTATCACTAAAAGAAGTTAGAGAGAAGGAAATAATCAACGGTGTTTTCCCCCTTTAACTGATTTTTGAGATGTCAATCATTGACTACAAATTTTCAAAAAATAAAACACGGCATAAGATATCAATTCAGTAGTTATTAAAAGAAAAAATAAAACAACGAAGAAAATCAAATCAACAAAAATAAAATAGATTAAAGTAAAAAAAATAAGTAAGGAAAAAAACTACAAAAAGAAAATAACAATCAACAGATAAATGATCAGAAATCAAGTTCATGCATTTATGTCAATAACGCCCAATCTGGTTCTTAAAGTGATGAAAGTGTCAAAGGCCAGTAGTTTAATAAAGATGTCAACCAGTTGATTCTCAGTTGTCACATGGTGTAACTTAGTGTCTCCTTTGGTCATATGGTCTCTAATACAGTGATGTCTTATATCTATGTTATTGGTCCTTGAATGTTGGATAGGATTCTTAAAAATGCAAATGGCACTAAAGTTGTCACAAAGGATTAAAATTGAGCCTACAGGTAATCCTAAATCCAAAACTTGTTGTTTCAACCAAAGGAGACACTGAAATTCCAAAAATTAAAATTTTCTCAAAGAAATTTAATTTTGATTTTCTTTGTATCCTTTCCAAAGCAAATCCCCTTTTTAAAATTCAAACCAACAAATGCAAACAATGGCCATGCATATAATTAAATTTAGTATGATATACCTCGATGGAAGAATATTTAAATATTTAAGGGAATTTAAAAAAAATTCTTGCGTGCCTATAAAAGGGATGTATAGTGTTCTTGGTTTTATGGAGTTATAATAACTATAGGAAGTCCATTTGTATCCCTAAAAGTTTGATAGAGATCTAGGGATGTATATACTTTGATACCAAGTTCGTGACACCCCATAATATAATTTGGAAGAATTATTTTTTATCTTTTAATATGTAATAACAAGAACTATCTTATTTCTTTTATGAATATAAAGATTAGTAAAAATAAAACTATCTATCAACACATCAATATATACATCTATATTCATTTTCCCCAAAAAATATGTATATTACTTAGGATATATACAATCATATCACAATCACTCTATCTTGAGTAAAACAAAATAGCTAAAATAATAAGAACCTAAACTTGAAGGATCCATATCAATCACACACCCCTACTCCCTTTCGCACACTTAAAATCATTTAACCACATATAATATGCTTAAGAGCCCAACAACTATCCAAATCCTATGATTAAACTTAAACACGATAAAGGAGTAATATGCATGTCAGTAGACAAATCATTGTAATAACATTCACATGATAATGAAACAATATAGAAATAATAAAACTTGCGTGTAATATTAGTAAGGCATCAGTAGAGTCTGTAAGCAATAAAATAGTATGATTGAGAAACTAGTAAAATAAAACAGTGAAGAAATAATGAAATTTATAACTCAGTATCCCATTGAATTAGTATAAATCATTCTAGGTAATTGTTAGTTTAGTATATAAATCACATATTTAGTATATCCCAAATCTCACATACTTTGTATAGATATATAACATAATCTTATATTAGTGAATAAGAAATAACATCGGTAATAGTATTAGAAAAATAGTATGTGTATCAGTATCACCAATATTAGTAACAGAAGAGTAGTACAATAGTAGTAATAATAATAGTAGATCCGTATAGTGATAGTAAATTAAGATTGTATCAATAAAGCTATATATTTTAAAGAATCAGTAGTAATAAGCATTATGTTTTGGTCATTATGCACTTTATTTAATTTATAGCATAATTTTTTATAAATTATTTTATATCTCCAAATTTAGATCTCTAAAAATTATAAAAAATAGTCATAAAATAACCCATTATGTTTTGGAAACTTTGGTGAAATTGGTTTGCAAAATATACAGCTAATGGCCCCAAAACCCTCAATTATACTCTTGAAAAAATTTGTATAATTAAAATTACATCAATGCCTAAAATTTAGGAAAAAATATATTATAACAAGAGAATAATAATATCTATGTTATGGAGAAGACAATTTCTAATTTATAATTATAATGACTCTTGAAAAACTTTATTTGACTTGGTCAAAATATGGGTTATTATAGCTTAGGTTTCACCTCCCCCTCTCTTCTTCTCCCTCACTTTGGTTGTGCCACATCCCTCACCTCAACCACCATTGCCCATTCTCTCTCTCTCTCTCTCTCTCTCTCTCTCTCTCTCTCTCTCTCTCTCTCTCTCTCTCTCTCTCTCTCTCTCTCTCTCTCTCTCTCTCTCTCTCTCACCTTTATCATCATCCCATATCTAAATACTCTCTATGCTCACAAATTTATATAATTAAAAAAGGCATCTACTAAAAAAAAGAGAAGGAAGTTCCACCAAGTAGTCATATTTTCTGATGTGGACTTTAGACTATTAGGGTTCTATAATATATATATATATATATATATATTGTAGTGAGATGAGTATGATGGTAGTGTAATGTCTACACCACCATTATATATAGCTTCTAATGTGTCATCACTTCCCTAAGATATAAAAGAGCTAGCAAGGAGCTAAGTAGTTTTTTAACTATGGAACTCTAGGGTCAAGTGAAAATTATGCATGTTGAGCAACAACATATTATGGAGATATTCTTCGATGGTAGCAACCCTTACCCTCAATCATCATCACTGACATCGACATACCTATGCATGGAGATATCGAAACCACTAAGGATGAAGGAGAGCAAGAAAATGATAAGAGATATGAGACAAAGTAGAGGAAAAAGAGACAAATTTTTATGTGTAAAGAGAGAGAAGAGAAAGTAGAATTAGAATATTTGTTTCATAACTTATGGATTTGCGAATAATATTTTTTACAAACATGATATTATTTATTAACACTTTCTTGTTTTTTTTTTTTTTTTTAGTTACATCATTTGCTATTCATTTTCTTTATATTTATTTGCTTGTTCTATATATAAATTTAGATTAAATTTTCCAAATTTTTAAGTAATAGCACTATTGTTAGTTGTGCTATACATTGTTATTGTTGTTTTCAACCTTCTAAAAATAATTAAAATAGTTTTTGCCTCTATTTTTTTTTACTGCAGGTTACCGATGGAACAAAGATAGATTTTTCATAATAAATGCAAAATATCATATCCTTACTATGGTTATATAATCAATTCCTTGATAGTAATTAGTGATAGATTTTTCATCATTTATATTACAGAAAAAAATTTTGTCATTAATTAAAAACAAAAGTAGAGTCACTCTTTTTTACAATGAATCATCAACTAAATTATCGTGAGAAAAATTTTCAATATTAATATAATAATCCATCATAAACTATTATGGATTAATATCAATTCTTCTTTTACAACACAATTTTTTTAATGAAAAATAATCATCATTAAATTCATCAGAAATATAATTACTATTAGATATTTTCATTTTTGCAATGAAAAATTTCACTAGTAATATATGTATCTAATCAAATGAAGGTAAAAAAGAAAAAATATTTAAAAATATATGGTTTTATTAGTCTTTGGGCCATTTAATAGGAATTGGCATAAACATTGTTAAATCCTACTTAAATCTTACTACCAAATGCCTTAAGGATATTTTAGAGGTATACCAACTTCCCACTATTGCTACCTAATGTCCCTCGACAACTATTAAAATATCCTTTCGCGTCACTTTTCACTACTTTAAAATGTAGTCTTTCGCAGCACTTGTTATGGGCGTTTTGAAAATCATTGCTAAAACTAGGTATTAGCAGCATTTTCAACCGCTGCAAAAATCAGTGATTTAAATGATGCAAAAAACAATAAACTGATGTTATTACTGAAACCTAACTTCTTAACCTGCTGGACTCTCATGACTTACAATCTTGCATCTTCTTTTTCTCCTCCGTGCACCCGCCCACCTCTTTCTCCTCTGTGTGTCTGCCCCCTTCTCCTCTGTTCACTCTCTTTTGATCGATCTATTTTTTATCAGTAATCTGCATCAAAGACCAAAGTCTGATCGACTGCTCGTGTCCATCTCCTCCAGATCTCCCTGCTCGCGATCGATTTGTCCCCTAATCTAGGTTTTTTTTTTCAAATTTTTTCACATTAGGTTGAAGAAATATCATGCACTTTTATGGTGATGACCAAGGAAATGATTTGAATTTGGAAACAACTATGACAAGAATGTGTGGGCCTTACAAAGTGTAATGTGTTTTGCATTCAAGCATAGCCCAAATTGGTTTTGGTTAAGAAGTCTTTGTCATGCACCTTTAAGGATTCCATGTCAAGGTAGTTTTACTCATTAATGCTAATCAAGCTCTATGAGATGAATCAAAGGAATATTTACCTTCCATTAGTTATATGTCTCACATACATAGATCTTCAATACATGCAAACATATTACATCTAATTTTGATCAGCAGAAAAAGTTTATATTTGTTATGTATTTCACACCTCATATTAGATGTTATTTATATAGTTCATATAAATGTAAAAATTATGTGTGAAATCAAAATAATATATGTGAGTACTGAGTATAGATGAACTTATATTTCAACAATGTTTTAAAGGCTTTAATGTAAAATTTTATCTAACACTTATTTATTACATTGAATGGTAAAATTATTTTCAGACTTAGATTGAAAAATTTTTATATGTTGGATACTGATAGTATATGTGATCTATTATATAAAATTATTTAATAATTAAAAAGTCTCTTTTTGTTTATAGTTTGAAATATAACTAATTAGTATAAGCTAACAATATGATGAAGGTTTTGAAGTTAAATATTTATCTACCCTTATTTATTGACATTGGATGGAAACTTTATTTAAGTACATAGATCTAATAATATTTACCAGTATGATGTTGATAGTATGAGTTAGTAATGATTCTTGATGTACGAAAATTGTATTATATGAGTCATGGTTATGACATAGAAGATTGTCAAGCTAGAATGCAAACTCTAAGGAAGGTGACACATTTCAACCTATTTAGAGTACTACAAAGACTAGAGTATGCTAATGATTATTTGTGTGATGTTTCTTCATTATGAATGAAGAATAGATCATAATGCATCATTCATTACCCATAATTATTTTTATTTTGATGTTCAATATGATGAGCTAATTGAGTAATATTTTTTCTCAGAAACTGTTTGGAAATTATTTTCTCAATTTTGATGGATAAGAGTTGGATAGCAAAACTGAAATGGAGTAGTGATTATATTAAAGGTGTTGAGAATTTTTTGGAATTTGCAACTCAAAGTCATAGTTCAGTACCAAAAATTCTATGTCCTTGCAAATTATGCATTAACAAATATTTTCATTATGTAAAAAATGTCAAGTTGCATTTACTGTCCAAAGGATTTTTTTCCTAAATACATTGGTTGGAATCGACACCAAGAGTAAAATGCTTTTATAACCAAAGGTACAAAATCAAAAACATTTAGTTGTATTGGTAATGTTGACGAAGTGCGAAATCAGAGCGAGCAACCCAAAAACAATGATATATAAGGATTAATTGAGGGATACATTCTACTCAGACAATGCCAATATAGATATTGAACATAATGAAAGTAACATAGCTCTTACAAATCATGATGCAAAGAAATTTTGTGATTTATTGTAGAAATAAGGAGCAAAATTATACATTGGTTGTAAGTCATTCATGAAGTTATCCTTCATCTTACATTTATTTCGCCAAAAGTATTTACACTCTTGGTCTATAAGATCTTTTGAACAATTGATTCAGTTATTGATTGAAGCTTTCCCTAATGGTTCATTGCTACCTAAGAATACATATGAAGTGAAGAAGATTATGAAAGTGTTTGATCTTAGATATACAAAGATAAATGCATGTCTAAATGATTATTGTCTATTTTGGAAAGATAGATCTAATCAAGAGGTATGTCATATTTGTGGTTCTTCATAATGGGTAGGTGCTAAAAAAGTTCAGCTAGAGGAAGCAAATGAAATCTACTAAGGTTGTTTGATACTTCCCATTGATAAGATTGATTAAAACAAATGTATACTGAAGAGATGATTTGACAAACAGAGAAAAATAGATGGATTGTTATGGCATCTAATTGATGGAGAAGCCTAGAAATCCTTTGACTCTAGATACCCTAATTTTTCTTCATGTCCAAGTAATGTTCGTCTCGTATTAGCAACAGATGGTTTAAATCCATTTAAGACTATGATTAGTACATAGAGCATTTGGCCCATACTTTTGGTTCCATACAACATTCCTCCTTGGATTGCAATGAAACAAATATCTTTCATTTTATCTACTATTATACCAGGAGAGAAGAGTTCAGGAAATAATATTGATGTTTATCTTCAACTGCTAGCAGATGAGATAAATGAATTATGACATGGAGTGATATCCTATGATGCAACCTCTAGATAATCTTTTAACATATGAGCTACATTATTGTAAATGATCCATGATTTTTTGGCTTATGGTATGCTTTCTGGTTGGATCCCTAAAGGCGGATTTGCTTGTTCGTATTGTGCCGAAAACATAAAGTCTTTATAGGTATATAGAGGGAGGATATTCTCATATATGGGTCATCATCATTGCCTACCAGAGAATCACTCGTTTCATTAATAGAAATAGTACTTTGATAACAAAGAGGAGATCCCTAAAGCACCTAGAAGGAATATTAGAAGTGACATTTTACAAATATTAGAAGGTTTAGTTTTCCTTCGGTAAATCTAAAAGCTTAAAAAGAGGGCGTAATGTAGAGCCAACTGAACATCCAATTTGGAAGAAAAAAAAATTTCTTTGTGCTAACTTATTAGGAGTATAATCTACTACCCCATCATCTTAATGTCATGCATATCGAAAAAATATTTATGTGATAATTTTATTGGCACTTTATTTGATCTATAGAAATCTAAAGATAACTTGCAAGCATGACAAGATTTGGTTAATATTAGAATTAAGAGTGAGCTGCATCCACAAACGTGCTTCACAGTGTCAAAAAAGGAGAAACTGATGTTATGCCAAGTTTTAAAAAATATGAAAATGCCGAAAGGTTATGCATCTAATATTTCATGGTGTTAATATTACTAAATGTAAGATTGTGGGCCTAAAAGGCTATGATTGTCATGTGCTTATTAAAGAAATTCTATCAATTGCTTTAAGGTCATGCTCTCCATCTGATGAAATTATACATATTATTGTGCAGATATCAAAATTTTTGAAGTCAATCTGTGCCAAAGTTATTAATTTGGATGAGTTGGATATACTATAAAATAATATTGCAATAACATTGTGTAAAATTCAAAGATCAATACTCTTGTCATTATTCATGATCATGGTTGATCAACTAATTCATGTGGTCGAGGAAGTAAAATTAGGTGGTCCAGTTTAGTATAGATGGATGTATCCATTTGAGAGGTAATTTAGCAGTAATTATTAATTCATGTTAATATTTACATGTGCTTCATAATGGTTTTCATCACTTACAGATATTTCTTAGTATTAAAAGACTACGTAGCTAACAAAAGCACAATCTAATTGTTCTATTAATAAGGGTTGTATTGTTGAATAAGGGATATCTTTCTATTCTAAATATTGGAGTAGTCTCAGTTTTTGAATAAGGTTACAACAACAGCTAAGGAACAACTTAATTTTAAGCTTTGAAGTGGTGGTACTCCATTGGGAAAAGTTACTTCATTCAACTTAGATTATAATTCATGGTTCAGGCACATAAATATGTGCTATGACATTGTGATAATCTTGAATGCTATAAACAATGGTTTAAAGATAGAGAGAGGAAAAAGAGACACGGGCATACACATCTATTAATATTAGATTTAGAGAGACTTATCAATGAAAGATTTCATGACTGATTGTGTGACATAGTATGCTTTTATATTATATATTTCTTAAATTTTAAAAATGACTTTAAATTAAAGTATTTAACATAATGATTTTATTTTTTTATTCCTTACTAGGTTTTAAGTTCTACTTATATGGTAATCTCTTATGAAATAATTGCACTAGCTAAGGGTCCCAACAAAATTGCATATATATATATATATATATATATATATATATATATATATATATATATATATATATATATATATATATATATCTTCTGATTAATAGTTATATTTTTCACGCAAAAGAATGAGATGAAGGCAAAAAAAATAGAATTTTAGTGTTGTTAAAACAACAGATATTGAGAACTTTAGTTATTATGGAAAAATTAATGATATTATTGGAATTAATTACTCTAATATATTCATGGTGATAGTATTTAAATGTGATTGGGAAAATACAAATTCAATAGGGATAAAACAAGATGAATTTGGTTATACTCTAGTGAACTTCTCAAGGCTTATTCATACAGATCAAAAACTTCAAGATGATCATTTTATTTTCTCTTCACAAGTGGAGCCTATATTCTACATTCAAGATGCTAAGAATATGAATTGGAATTTTGTTATAAGAGTAAAACCACAAGAAGCATTTGATTGTAATATGTCATGTTGCTTGTAAATGTAAGTTTTAATATATTGCTCTTTATATTTTATTCTTTATATATTGCTCTCTATATATTATTTTTTATATGATGTTCTCTATTCATGCTAAACAAGTTTGAATTTTTTTTTTACAGGAAATGATAGGAGGCAGTCCTTTTAGGCGAGCAAAGAAGGTGATATGTAGAGGTGGATTAAGTATAGGAGTACCAAGTAGATGGGAAAGTAGTAGGGAGACTGAAACCCTTTCTACTCCAATCCACCCTAATTCCTAGAAAGAGATTGAGTGTAGTGGGACCCAACAAACTTTACGACATTCATTTTGTGGTGAAGCTCCTGCCATCGATAAAGGGGTATGGATCATAGGTATGATTTTATATTATTTTAAAATTAATATGTTATTTATGCTTATGTTATTTAATTTGATTTCTGAAGATGAGCAAGGAAAACCTATCAGGCGTAGGGGGCATACAACATGTGTTGATATATAGAATATGTCGCCATGGATAAGAATTCACATAGAGTTAAATGAAAATAACATCCCCTGTAACATTCCTGAGTCTATTTTGTTAGGAACATATCTTGGTGTTATTGCAAGAGATGATGTTTTAGCTCCAATACCTTTCCCTGATTGGAGAAATAAGGATATGAAGTCATTTAAGAAGAAGATGTTGGCAAAAATTGAGGTATGTTTAATTCATATTTATTTTAAATTTTATTTTCAGTTATTTTTTATTAACTCTATAACATTGTCATCTATAGTCCAAATTTAAGTTTCCTGATCATATATGTCATTGGATACTTTAATCCCTTAGCTTTAAATGATGTAATTATAAAATCACTTTAAAGGTTGAGCATTGGGATAGTAGACCAATTGAGAAAAATATAGAGACTATTTTAGCTGGAGTTAATCAAATGTAATGGTGGCAACTTGTTACACAATGGTTAAGGCCAAAGGACCAGGTCAATATTAAGATTAAGCTTGTTTGTCAAATATTTATTAAAATTATAAAATTTTAAATATAAAATGTTGCAATCCAGGATTCCTAATCTGGGATTTTGAAGATGACAAATAACATTTATTAAATTATTTCATTCTTCCTTAAATATTTTAGATATTATTTTTATCTTTGAGTACTAATATTTCAAGGAGAATACACACTTCTCAAGACTACTAAAGACTCAAGACTAGGTAGAATAGGATGTGAGAGAGTCTATCATTTTTTTTTTTTTTTTTTTTGTATTTCTTGAGTCTAGCCACAAAAGAGTATATGCAGATTAAGTGACCATGCACACACATAGGGGGAGAGTTTTTTTTAGGTCCAAATTATTTTTATATAGATCATTCTATATAATTTTAAATTGTAATATATGATAAGTTATCAAAAAATAGGCTTAACGGCTAATTGGAAATATTAGTTTCTATAAACTAATTATACTATACAATTTTGATCATATTATACGACTTATTTTTAACCTCAAACCCTACCCACCAGATTAATTTAAGTAAGATTTTAAATTTAAAAATTTGAACGCATTGTACTTACAATGTCAATCATACTGTATAAAATTTTTAAATCTTGCTAAAATTAACCCCCATGATTAATCAATTAAATCATGGTTTAATTAATAATTTATAATCATACTGTATGAATAGAATTATTTCGTATAATAAACAGAGATAAAATTTGGTCATACCAAAGATCATACCAAACAAAACCTAAATTTTTGAACTAATCATACTATATAATGAATACATCATACATGACAAATTGTATAAACTCAACTATCCATATTGTATAATTGAATAATACAGGATGATGAACAGAGATGACTTTCAGTCATCCCAGTATTCATCCTGTACGAACAAAAGAAATAAAGTAGATCATACTAGACGATATTATTATTATGATGTATGATGTATTAAAAAATTATGACATGTTCATCCTCCTTCGTACTAAGATGGGACTAGTTTTGAATTAATCATATTGTATAATTTTATATCATATTGTATGAATAGTAATGACTATTTTGAACTTTTAGGGTTTCTTGAAGCCTATTACGAATAGAATGGTTTATTCGTTAAGAAAGAAGTGAAGGAATGTGATAGCTGAAGGAACTCTTGAGAGGGAACTTTTGAAGAGATTTAGGGCTTATGAGAGGAAGGAGAATGTGAGTTTGAGTATGAGGGAGAAGTAGTGTGATGGGATCACATAGTTGCTCCGAGCTAGCTACACACTTGCTCCTCCTATTTCCTTGGTGAGACTTATGGGAGCTCTCTAGAAAGAGAGGCCTCTAGGTCAAAGCCCTCGAGGTTCTCTACCTTCTCCAGGAGGGAGAAAAATGAGAAAGTCCGCTGCCATCACCAGGAGGGTGATATAGCGCGGCACTCTGCCACAATGGGAAAGTGAAAGTGAGTTTAGTAAAGGCTTCTATGCCTTGCTATAGGAGAAGAAGGAGAGTTCCTTTTGAGTTGTGCAACTCTTGGAGTGGACTCTGAGGGGTGGACGTAGGTCAAGATTGACCGAACCAGTGTGCTTTCTCCATTTTTTGTATTTCACTTTCTCGCTTTTAATTTTAATTATAATTATGTGGTGAAAAATCATAAATTATTAATTTGTTGTAAAAACTAGAATTTCTTCATCACTATTTTTCAAGGCATATTTCATTTGATAGATTTCGCATTCAAAAATCAAAATTGCTTATTTCTAGGTATTTTGAAAAAACCCATAAAAATTGAGCACTCTTGTTTAGATTACTTTTTAAAAAATTATATTATATGGGTGTTATCATAAAAGACCTAGTGAGAATATATGGTACCTGGAAAGATTACATTAGAAGCTAAGATAGGAGGAAAGGTGACTTTAAGAGACAACACCACCAGAAAAGTGGTGGGCTCAGGTATCATTGGAAAGATTTGACATAAAGTTTTTTTTCTAATAAATGTATGATTAGCTTGAATGACAAACTTGTGTTAGAAAGAAAATGGATAAATAATGTCTATATGTTAGATCTTAACTGCATTGAAAATTCAAATTTCTTGTGCTTAAAAATAATAATGGATGACTCTTGGCTATGACATAAGAGACTATGCCATGCTAGCATGAAAACACTTAGGAATATCACTAAAAAAAAAAACTTATTAGAGGCATATTTAAGTTAGATTTTACTAAGTACCATCTATGTGATGTCTGCCAACTAGGAAAATAATTAAAACCATGATTTCATTCAACAAAGGATGTGAACACATCTAGGCCACTAGAAATCCCTCACATGAACCTATTTGGCCCTATTAGCACAACTAGCCTAGGAGGGAAAAACTATAGATTTGTGATTGTAGATGACTTCTCTAGATTCACTTGGATAAGATTCCTAGCACATAAGAGTGAGTTGTTTGAGGAATTTAGAACATTCTCCACTTCAATTCAAAGAAAATTAGGATGTGAAATCTCAACAATCAATATTGATCATGGTGAAGATTTTCAAAATAAAAAGTTTAAATATTTCTATCAAGAGATAGGAATAGAGCATAACTTCTCTGCCACCCTATGGAGCCCTCAATAAAATGGGATAGCTGAGAGAAAGGATAAAACCTTGGTAGAAGTTACTAGGGCAATGCTAATTGAATACACTCTCCCTAGATACTTTTAGGCAGAACAGTGAACACTGCTTATTATGTTTTAAATAGGCTGAACATTAGATCTAAGTTTAATAAAATACTCTATGAACTTCTTAAGGATCAAACACCAAATCTTTTCCACTTGCATGTCTTCAGCTGCAAATTTTTTATCTTAATCAATAGGAAATCTCCCTTAAGAAAATTTGATTCCAAGGCTGACGAAGGTATCTTCTTAGGTTATTCATTTGTAGGTAAGGCCTTTATAATCTTTAATAAGAGGGCCCTGGTATTAGAAGAATCTTTCTATGTAGTATTTGATGAATTAGATTGGACCTTTGAACCTAAATATGAAGAAGAAGAGGTAGAGGTCATTCAGGGGTAGAAACCATTATCATGGGAGATAAAGTAGAACCTTATGAACCCTTGTCTAGAGATGAGAAATATTCTTCTAGTTATCTTAAAGAATTAATCTTATGAGATCCATTTTAAGGTGAGATAACTAGGTATGGACTTAGGAAAGAGGTTAGTCATTCCGCATCTATCTCTATGGTAGAACCCATAAGTATAAATCAAGCTTTATGGGATGAATTTTGGATCCTAGCAATGCAAGAAAAGCTGAACCAATTTATTAAGAATGATGTATGGGAATTAGTCAAGAGACCTAAAAAGCATTGTGTGGTTGAAACAAAGTGGGTCTTTAAAAATAAGGTAAATGACTCAGGAATCGTAGTAAGAAATAAGATCAGACTAGTAGCTAAGGAGTATAACCAAATTGAGAGCATACACTTTGAGGAAACCTTTGCCCTAGTAGCTAGACTATAGTCCATAAGGGTACTCTTAGCCTTTACTTTCTTCAAGGGTTTTAAATTATATCAAATGGACATTAAGAGTGCTTTCCTAAATAGGATAATCAAAGAGAATGTTTATGTTGAGCAACCCCCTGGATTTGAAAACTCACAATTTCCAAATCATGTATTCATATTGAAAAAGGTACTATATGGGTTAAAGAAAACACCTAAAGCTTGATATAAAAGACTTAGTTCATTCTTAATAGATAGAGGATTTGTTAAGGGTAGTGTAGACACCACCCTCTTCTTATAAAGGGTAGAAAATGAAATTATCATTATTCATATTTATGTAGATGGCGTCTTATTTGGATCTTCAAACAAAATCTTATGTGATGAATTCTCAAAAATAAGGAGTAACGAGTTTGAAATGAGTATGATAGGAGAGGTAAGAAAGTATTTAGTGTAAAAGAAATAGAGGATGGAACATTCCTTAGCCAAATTAAATACTTCAAAGAAATTCTAAAAGAATATTAAATAGATAATGCTAAGGCCTTAAACACTCCCAAGAGTTCTACCATTCAACTAGATAAAGACCCAAATAGAAAGTCTGTAGACTAGAAAAAATATAGGGGAATAATTGGATCACTCCTCTACTTAACTGCTAGTAAACCAGATATAATATTTAGTGTATACCTCTGTACCTGATTCTAAGCTGACTCAAAAGAGTCCCACTTGATTGCTGATAAGAGGATTCTTAGATATTTACTAGTCACCCCAAACTTAGGAATTTTGTATCCTAAACATAGCACCTCTTTTGAAATCTTAGGGTATTCAGGTTCTAATTTTGCAGGGTATAGGGTGGATGGAAATAACACCTCTAAAACCTATCAATTCATAGGACAATCCATAGTTTCCTAGTCTAGTAGAAAGAAAAATTTAGCCCTTTTCATGGTTGAGGCAGAATTTATAGCGATAGGAAATTGTGATGTGCAAGTTTTATGGTTGAAACAATAACTCTTAGATCTTGGATTACCTATAGGACCATCCAAATTATGTGTGACAACACTAGTGTAATTGGCATATCAAAAAAATCCAATTCAACACTCACATATAAAATATATAGATATTAAACATCACTTCATAAGAGATCATGTAGCCAAAGGAGATATAGAATTGCACCATATAGCTAAAAGAGATCAATTGGCTGACATATTCATAAAACCATTAGCCTATGACACCTTTAGTACCTTGAGGACAAAATTAGGTATTATAGACATTCATGATCGATCCAAAAAAAAAATAAAAATTATTTGCTTATTCTATGTGTGTCTTTCTTATGTATGTCAGTTGTCGTTTATGTTAAACAAAAAAAAAGTTGGTTTAAGATATTTTCTGATCTTCGCACACTAATCACACTGAATTACCAAAATGTTTAACTTTTTATTTATATTGTACTATATGATATATATTCATATTGTTTGATCATCACAAATATACCGATCAAAACCCTCTCTTTAATCAACGGTGCAGACTAGGTCACTAATATACACATCATATAAGAATTACTAGCCATACTGTATGATCCACATGTCACTGATCATCAAGGCATTCAATCTGTTTGGTAAGATAGTATTACCATTTGTAACATATGATATCTACCTTTGTATAGTATGATACATGTGTCAAATGAATTGGGATGAATTTAACTCGATCAATATAATAATAATTGCCATTTGTATTGTACGAACACCTATTCATACAATATGATTACCATTTGTAACATATGATATCTACCTTTGTATGGTATGATACATGTGTCAAATGAATTGGGATGAATTTAACTCGGTCGATATAATAATAATTGCCATTTGTATTGTACGAACACCTATTCATACAATATGATACTTTTTATCAAAGGTCGTACTGCTAACCCCTCAGGATGAACAAATTTCCTTAAATGGCTGTTCACCATACACAGTGCAGTACATGAACAGGCACTTTAGCATTTGTGACAACAGATAAATTTAGCAAGGATCAGTATTCTTCAACAAAACACTCAAAATAGTCCATTTGTCCCCCATTGAATTAAGTTTCTACAAATAACCACTGATTTCTACAAAAGCTAACCCTTCTAAGAACTGTAAGCTAATTCCCCAAAAGACAAGCCTATAATTGAAGCATGAGTGTAAGTAATACATCTTTCATCTCCAAAAATCAAAATAGGCACTCCTTCGAATTCCTTCAATTTTCTTTCTGATAGAGCTGCTGTCAAATATTGGCCTTTTACCAAAACAAGAATAATAGGAATTTATAGTTAGAACTTAAATAACACTCAAATTTAAAAGATACTTGAGCAGCAAACAAAAATAAATAAACATCATGAATTAATTATCTTGATAAAATTTAAATCTCATTCAATTTGAGCATTGGTCATATAATTATAATTCTGAATATTCTATCTTATCTTCCAAATATAAAATTACATCAGAATATTCTGTAATAATTTTATTCAAAATATCATACCATTTATTTTTTGGTTTCTTGCCCAACATATGAGCTAAGGTCAAGATGCGTATCATTGTATCTCTGGCACATGTATGAAGCACATGTTATCGGGGGATACCTAAAGACAGTCAGAAGGATAGTAAAGAGGTGCTTCTTTAACATAAAAGGAAAATATAATAAGAAACAAAAGTAAAGAGAATCAAAGAACGGCAACTGAATTAGCCATGAAAGACTCATAAAACTAAAATCAACTATTCTGGAAAAAAACAAAGTTGTGTACTTGGGTGGGTTCATCTCAGAAGTGCAGGATGGCAAACACTCCACAAGGCATTCATGGTTTGGGTCCGCAAAAAATGCTATCTGTTGAAATGAGGAGAATAGAAATTAAACAATAATGGAGTAAAGTTTCCAAGAAATATAATCCACATGAATCAAAATTATCCTATATGTAGTAAGAATAAACATCTAACGACATTTTCTTTCCACAAGTTCAGCAATAATACAAACAGTAAAATTGTGTTTTCAACATAGCGAGGAGAAAACTAAAATCATACAAAGCTATGCACATCACATAAATAAAGAAAAAGATAAAAGACATGAAAATGTGCTAGTTACAGAAAGCTACAAAATCTAAACAACCTAATATAATTTCTTCATGGAAGAGATAATTGAATATTCGCTGCATAAATCAACAAAAACTGATCATTCATATGTTAGAGGACGTTGAAAAACCCCTGCCTAAGCCTACATGGTATATATATCAAAGAGAAGACATAATTTTACAGAAATCGGACTTTATATATTCCATACACTCGCTTGCAAATATTGAGAGATTACAAAGTACACATTCACATTAGTTGCAGAACAGTTTGAATCTGCAATATTACTAATAGGTTTCAGAGCAGCGCTATTGAGTTCTAGACCCACAGTCATAAAGAGTCCGAATTTAGTGGAGTATAAAATTTGCCATTCAAAATTTTTGGATTTACTTAGTAGCATGTTACCCACTTTTTTGGAACTGCTCTGCTTTGGACTAAATAGTATTTTCCCAGGTTCCATTTTAGTGGCGATACAAACTTCCTTAGCAATGCTTTCCAGATCTACGAAGCTAAGGTTGAAGGACAAAGCTTAATGCTACATAAATATATGACCAGCTCAATAGGACATCATTTGAAACAAGACAATTAAGAACATAAGTAAACCTAATTTCAAAATATTATAGTGTGACTAAGGCCCCGTTCGGGCAATGCATTTTAACTGAGGCCTAAAATTTTTCACGTTTACATTCTGCTTTCCGCAACTGAAAGATATCTCACACAATCCAATTGCTTTTAGTGGTTCTGTATGGTAAAAACCTTAAATACCCTTACTCTTATGCTGAAAATTTCTACCTCCAATTTTGATTTTTTCCCTTCTAGTGGAATGGTTGGATGAGAGAGAAAGAGACTGGGAGCTGTGATTTTGAGTGAGCAACTAATGTAGATTTTCTGGGCTTTGAGAGAGCAGCACATGGAAGTGCACTGGAGATCGAGTACCTGGAAGAGAGAAGTGTACGAGTTCGACTCAAGGAAGAGGAGAGCTCGGGAGAGATGGTGGATTTGAGCGGCTTTGCTGCAGTTTGCGAAGCAAAGGAGAGAACTGCTATTTGGCTTGGAGGTTGGGAGAAACGTGAGGTCTGTTAGGCATGAGAAAGAAGTGGCGTGTAGTAGCTGTCCATGGAGATAAGCAAGTGGAGTGGTGTATAGTTTTTTCTTTTATTATCCAACATGGAGGTCTGATTGCACAGGGATAACAGAAGGTATGAGGGGATTTGATACAAAATAGAATTTTATATATATATATAATTTTAAAATATGTTATTACAAATAAAAATAAGAAATGTGAACCGAATTGTCTAAATATCAGAGGTTCTAATTTTTTTCATATTATTTTAAGGTATGATAGTACATTGTCAACAAAAATTTATTATACTTTTATTTAAAACTTATAAAATATTTGTTAAAATTGAATACGGGTTTAAATTAAAATTGTTAATTTGTTATCATATTCAGTTTAAAAATTTTGACATTATAAATAATTTTCTTTCATCTCAAAATATATAAGAGTATCAAAGTAATTTGTTCTCATACAATTACAACACAACAGCTCGATAGTTATACTCCCCAAATAAAATATGCTAATTTTTATACAACAACTTCAGAAAGTAACTTTCTATACAACTACTTCACAACCTACTTTACCTATAGTTGAAGCCATCCCAAACGAATCCTAAGGCTTCATTTGTGACATCTTTCTTCCTATTTTTTAAACCAAATTTTTAGTACAAAATTATCTAGTACAAAAATTTCTTGAACTAGAACTTTTTGTACTAGAATGCCGCAAGAGAACTGTCCCAAACAAAGCCTAAAACAACTGCATTTTTTGTTAAACCAAATAATAGTGGAGTGATGGGTCTTACACAATAGCGTTCTTGTCCATCTAATACAACACGGTGCAGTGTCGATCTGCACACAAATATAAACATTATGAAAACTATATTTAAGTGACAAAGAATTAAGGCAATGTTATAACTTCTAAGTCAAAAAACACTACATTAAAAGTGTAATTTTGAGATTATTTTTGCTAAAATCAAACAAAGGAGCAAAATCGCTAAAAAATTATGTTAGTGAAGAATCATGGGAATCTATAGAATCTTTATAACAACATCAATTTTTTATCCTACTATGCGGGGTTGGCTATATGAATCAATTTTCCCTGATTGTGTCCTGTTAAGAGTCAAAATCTTTAGAACCATTGAAGTCCTAAAGTGTGATGAATTTATAGGCCAAAATCTTTAGAACCATTGAAGTCCTAAAGTGTGATGAATTTATAGGCCTATCCTGAAGAAATAATTTCGTATATATAACAGAAACATAACATTATGACATGAAATTGGACATTAATGCAGAATTTGAAAGCTTATCTTGTCCGTGACTAAATATTGAAGACTACCTTTGATATTCAATAGCAACCGTTTAATAAAATGAGAGAGATTTGAAAAAGAAAAACAACAACAGTAAGGTAGAGTGATACCTGAAAACATCATTACTCAACCGCTCGAGCATATCACCAAGATTGACAATGAAACCTCTGGAATGCAAAAAATCATGTGTTAAAGTAAACAAATGATATTGTAGCAACTCTAGTTTGATAATAGCAAGGAGAGGGGATAAAACCAATTAAATTCTACATTCACACTCTATATTCCTGAATTACACGGATTATTATCTTTTCTTCAGAAATGCACAAAAGAAAATCAAGATACTTGAGTTCTTTACATTGAAAGCTCAACACTACTACTAAATTGCTGAATTTACTGTAAAAGTAAGAATATGCAGTATGAATAAGCAACGTTCAGCTAGAATTTCACTCTCAGAATCTGGATTCTAGCAGAGGGCCAACACAGTCAATTCGTTCAGATTTAAGGTGGTGGCACTTCAAAACAAGCTCAAATGACAAGGGATGAAATATAGTTTCCCAGCTTGAACATGGAGAATGACTCTAATGAGGTTCATATTAGTATCCTAATGTCAACCAAGCAACACAGAAGAAGTACAAGCAATCGAAAGTTTCCTAATTGTAGAAGAGAGACTAACCCTTTCAAAGGAGCAACATATTCCCATATCCGAGGTTTGGCATCCTTATCCTTGCATATCTAGAGTGAGTAGGACACAAAGTATTAATATCACTAATGAATGAACAAGACAACACAAGGGACATTCTACAGTGACAAAAATTTCCTATGTTACCTGAAGACCGGCCACATCATCAGTGGCCAAGATAGTAATCAAGCCAAAATCAGAATGTGCTCCACATCCATATATTCCCCTTGCAGGATCAGAAACTTTACCTGAATTTCATGATAAATAAAGACTTAATCCGCACACATCGCATAAATGATAAGCAAAATGGACATCAGGAGAGCAACCAAAAAAAATCATGTGAAGTGACGCAATCACCTTCATAGTGAAGAAGCCTCAATGTTGCAATGGGCACACCAAGCATTTGTGGTTTATCAAAGAAATCAGCATCTAAATCAAGTGCAAGAGCAATAATCTTAGCAATTTCCCTGGACACTCTCCTGTAAAACAAGTGAAAATAATCTCTGAATCTTAAGATACGAAATGTAAACCAATGCATCCTTGTTTGTACAATAGCATGTTAGCATTCCTTTAGCATATCAAAGTATGTTCAAAGGAGGCTTAAATGAAAGACAAACCACACAACAATAGTTGATTACACGACCAAAAAGACTAGCACCAAAAAGAGGCCCACATCAAACCCATCCCATGCTCCAGCTAATTAAGCTGGAGAAGTTAATATGATTTAGTTAAAAGGTTTCAAAATAGTCCCCCAACTTTTTGTTTATGACCAGTTTAGTCCAAGAGGATAATGTTGCTCTAATTTAATCCCTTATCATACAAAATTGATCCAAAATGGTCTCTTTGGGACTAAATTGGGATCAATTTTATATAATAATTACAACATGAGGAACCATTTTAGATCAATTTACTAAATTGGGAGGAACGAGATACTTTGAGATTAGTTTATCACGGATAAATAATTTGCGGATTATTTTGAAAATTTTCTTTAGTAAAATTTCAACCGCAAATATAAGCATATAAATTTAAAATTGTCCAAAGTAGGATGAAAACATTGCTAATTCGGACCTCTTCTATGTCTCTAGCAATTTGAGAGATTCCAGTGATAGCCTTTCTCCATGGTGGCAATCCTCCTACAGCTTCTAGGACATCCGGCACGCCTTTCTAACAACTTCAATTTTAACTTCCTAAACCACCTTTTGCGATTGTGATTCTTAGTTTCATCTAATCCTTCGATTCCTTTTCCATCACAAACTTCACACGCGTCTCTTTACCTCTTACCACTTTCTCTACCTTCATCATCCCTGCTAACATTACAGGATTTGTAAGCATTGTGAGACTTGTGATTGTCTATTTACTCAATACTTACATGTTCTATCTTTGTGCTTTATACATAATTTCTATTTTTTTTTTTTTCAAACTTCATACACACTAATATTCATTTATAAATCATCAAGCTACATTGACGATTTCGAGCTTAAATTGACATTTTGGAACATATTATGAAATGCAAAAGTTCAAGGAGCAAAAATTAGATGTGATCATACACCTGGAAGGGCATTTGAACTAACAAGCATGATTTTGGCTGCTATGGTGCAATTATGGGTCCGCCATAATACCATGGTTTTCATAAAAAACAACTGTTCACAAAGCCACGACGTCATGAACATATTCTAGGCCATCATGGGCTCCACAAAGAGAGCAACTGAACAGTATATCATAAAACTATCTCAAAAAAACCTATTTTGGGGGTGATTTTGGAGTGAATTTATGAAATATGAAGTTGAAACTTTTGGGAAATATGTATGAACAAATTTCTAGAATTTTGGGAGGCTTTTGGGAGGACTTTTGGCTGCACTTTGGAGTAGAGACAAAGAAATGGAGCACGGAGAAATTAGTGAGTACAGTGATTTGTTAATGGCACTCCCTGGAAGCAACATGTTGTATGACCTTACAACAAGAAGTGTGCAAGAGCCGTTATACCAACACCTGCATGTAGTGTTAAATAAGCAAAGATTCTCACATCATTGATGAACGTGGGCAAAGAAGCAAGTCCATGAAACTAGAATTAGGATAGGAACCTGAATATAAGTTCTCTTACATGTAAATTAATGGAATTTATAGATATTATGATTCATAGGAAGATAAATATTCTATATATTCAGGAAACTAAATAGGTTTGAGAGAAGGCTAAGGAGATTGTTAATTTAAGGTTTAAATTATAGTATATGGGTAGGAATTGTATTAGAAATGGTGTAGTTGTGATTATAGATAAGAATTTGAAGGATGATGTTGTAGAAATTAATAGAATTGAAGATAAAAAAAAAACTTTAAAGATCGTTGTTCATGTTAAGATTATTAATATTATAAGTATTTATGCCCCTCAAGTAAGTTTGGATATATGTTCAAAATTAAAATTTTTAGATGACTTAAAAGAATTCATACAAAAAATACCTCTTAAAGAAAATATTTTTATTGGAGGAGATTTAAATGGACATGTTCGCAGAAAAATTGAAGAATTAAAAAATATTCTGAATGACTATGACTTTGGAGCGACTAATGAAGAGGGTAGGATCATATTAGATTTTGCTATAGCTTGTGATTTTAGAATTGCTAATATTTTATTTAAAAAAAGAAAAGAACATCTCATCACTTATAAGAATGGATATAATAAACTCTAATTATTTTAAAGCATTGCAGGTCTCACCACCATCTTATAGAATTTTTCCTTAAGTTTGAGGGGGACTTTTCTATCGTACAACAAGCCCGATACATTCCTCCACTTCAACCACCCAACTTGAATTCTGCTGATAATATCCCCATCTATTTCACCATCACTCTGAACAATAGATCCAAGATATCTAAAATGTGTACTCTTATTAATGACTTGATCATCCGAAATCACAATCCCCTCACTAAGTCTATTGCAATTAAAATTACACTTCATATATTCAGAGAAGCATAATACTAAGTTAAGTGTTGCAGAGATGAGGATGCTTAGGTGGATGAGTGGCTTTACCTTTAGAGATAGGATACGAAATCAGCATATACGTGAAAAGGTTGGAGTAGCTCCAGTGGAAGATAAGATTAGATAGTGTCGCCTTAGATGGTTTGGTCACATTAAACCGAGGCCTTCCAATGACCCATTTAGGAAAGTTGAGGTATTATATTTGACTTATGTTAAGAAAGGTAGAGAGACCTAAAAAGACTTGGTTAGAAAATATTAGAGATGATCTTTCTTTATTAGATTTAAATGAGAATTTGACTTTTAACAGGACACAATGGCAAAAAAGGATTCATGTAGTCGACCCCACATAGTGGGACAACGGCTTGATGTTGATGTTGTTGTTATTGATTATTTTTTTATAAGAAAAATAGATCGATTAGATTGTAAAGATTGTAAAATCATTCCTAGTGAAAGTTTATGTACTCAATATTGCATATTACTTTTGGACTTTAAGATGAAGGGATATTATAAAAAATAAATTAAAATATTTTCGTAAGATTAGATTGGGTCATTTAAAGATTACTAACAAAAATATTTTTTAGAGTAAGATTCAAGATTTTAACATTTTGACTGTGCATGATGAAGCTAATGTCATATGAAAGAAAGTAGCTAGTGATATTAAGAATGTTGCAAAACATTTGCTTGGAGTATAAAAAGGAAAAGCTCCTAATATTAAAAAGAATTGATGGTGGAATCAAAATGTGCAAGAAAATATTAAAAATAAGAAACTTTATAATAATAATTAGGTTAGAAGTAAAAGCTTGAAAATTTGGAAAATATATAAAAAAAATGATAAAGAGTTTAAAAAAGTAATAAGCGATGAAAAAAAAATTAGCTTTTAATATTTCATATAATAGATTTGATGCTGAGGGTGAAAATTATATATATAGCTTAGCCAAGCAAAGACAGAAGTAAGAATTTAGCTCAAATAAAGTGCATTAAGAATGTGATAGGAAACTGAAGGAAAACTCAAAGCATAACTTGTATTCCACTAAACGATGAATAAAATATCAAGATACCATTGATCCTCAATTCGAGAGGAGGATCGATCTCTCCCAAATCTCTAGACGCCGCTAGAGCCCGAAGAAAACCTAAATCTAACATATCTCAAATTTCAGCCAAATTCAAGATACTCAAACCTTAGGAAAACCAACTATTTAATGCATACAAATCAAAAGGAAATCCCTACACAGTCCCTACATTCAAATTTCCCTCTCAAAGCCCTCAAAAAAGCTTCATAAAATGCTCTAATGGGGCGATCGGGTCGCTCGATCTCCGTAGGAGGCGGAGATCCCGCGTTATTCGCGAACTGCCGGTTCCGTGCGGACCGGCTGGACCAGTCCAGTGGACCGGTCTAACAATACTCCCCTCCCAAAGATCCACCTTGTCCTCAAGGTGAAAATATGTCGTGTTCCCGCATAGTTGGCCATCCTTGAAGTGACTGAAAAACTTTACTGTATTGTTGAACCAAGGGCTGCACGGAAAGAGAAGCATCCTCTCCCTCCTCCAATCTAATCGCATCCAACCTGTGTAGTCCCACCACATAATCTTCCCCCACCTCTTGTATGTCCCTAACCATGGTCTTAAGTGATGTCATGGCTTTGGATAGCCCTACATCTCCCCTTATAACCACATTTCTTCCATCCACCATTAATTTCATCGTGAGTGCTCCCCAATTGTCCTTCGTTTCCCCCAAAGTTTGCAACCATTTCATTCCCAGGATGACATCAGTACTTCCTAACTCTAGTGGAAGAAAATCCTCCCTTACCTGAATCTCCTAGATGGTTAACACCACTCCACTACAAATCCCCTGGCCTTTCTCCACCTTTCTTGTACCCATCATCACTCCATAGCAACCGGTGTCCACCAACTTCGCTCCCAATTTGTCAACGACCTGAGTGGAAATGAAATTGTGGGTAGCCCCACTATCAATTAGCACCACCACCTCACGGTCAGCTATCTCTCCTTTCACTTTCATAGTGTGACTCGAAGTGAATCCCACTATAGAGTTCAGAGAGACTTCTGCCACATCGAGGTGCAACTTCTCCTCCTCCTCATATCTGCTCCCACCTCCCTCCTCGTCTTCCTCGTCTTCACAGATAAGGAGAACCTTAAGAGTTTGGTCCTTGCACCTATGTCCCGTCATGTACTTCTCATCACATCTGAAGCACAACCCCTTTATCCTCTTATCCTGCATCTCATTCTCTGTCAACCTCTTGAAATTTTTCCCACTCCCTCCTAATGGCTTCTCCCTAGTGGTCTCATTAATGTTGACTGATGCAGGCCGCTTGGGTGCTAGAAGAGTGGTCGTCGTCCCATAAGATCCCCCTGAATAGTTTTCTCGAGCCCCTCTTTCTGATTTCTTCTGATCTTGCACCAACTGCGCTAGCTCCATAGCCTTCCCTAGGTTCCTCGGCTCCAGCATCCTGACCGTTGTTCGTATCTCAGGTTTAAGCCCCTTCATGAAATTCCCTTCCAGGGCTGACTCTAAAATGTGATCTAATCTACTAACCAAGTACTCAAACCTATCCCGGTAATCTGCCACAGTCCCCTCCTGAGTCAAGATAAAGAACTGGTCATAGAAGTCTCCTCCCCCATCGGCTCAGAAACGCTCCAATAAGCAATCTTTGAACTCTCTCCAGCTCCGGATGGGCTACCTCCTGTCACGCCACTGATACCATGCCAAGGCTTTTCCTTCCAAACACAATCCCGCCGCTATCAGCTTCTCTTCCTCCGTCAACCCGTTGACCGCAAAGTAATGTTCTACCTTGTAGTTTCAGCCATGGTCATCTTCAATCTCAAAGATGAGCATCTTCAGCTTTCTCGCCCTGTGGGTCTCCTCCATTTCCCCGGTATCCTCCATAACCTCCCATTCCTCAAAGGGGAAGAGCTCCCCAAGTGTCCCGATCATCCCTCCGATGATTATACTTGAACCCCTCTTCATACTCTCCCCTACTTCCTTCAAAATCATCACCTCGACGTTGAATTCCTTCAAATTCAGCACCTCGACGATGAAGTTCCTCCCTTCTTCCTTCAAAATCAGCCCCTCGACGCTGAATTCTTTCGAATTCAGCACCTCGACGATGAAATTCCTCCCTTCCCCCTTCAAAATCAACACCTCGATGCTGGATTCTTTCAAATTCAGCACCTCGGCGATGAAATTCTTCCCTTCTTCCGACAAAATCAGCCTCCCGTTTGTCGTATCCCCTACTCAACTCCTCCCTCAAAAGCAATTCTAGAGGAGGAATCCCATCGTCTCCCTCAAAAACTTCCACTTCCGGATTTTCCCTACCCCTAAACGGGTTAGGGTTTCCTCCCCTTCCATGATCGCTGACGGTTTCAGATGATACCGGTTTTTGCTTTTCTTCAATTATTTTTTCATTAATTCTTCTAGCGCGGCAAATCTTCCATCCATTTTCTCATGGATTGATGAAAATTGATTTTGAAAATATGAGATCTTCTCTTCAAAATCTGTCTTCAATTGCCCTAGCTCCCCTTCCAAGACCTCAACTTTTCATCCGGCAATAGTTCCTTCTTAGAACTTGAGATATCTTCTTCCGATTGAGACAAATCTACAGCTGAAATTTCAGAAATCCAGCCGTCAACGGTCCCAAATCGATGCTCTGATATCAATTTGATAGGAAATACTTGAGTTCGTAAGTAACCCTACGGTAATACTTGAGTTCGCAAGCAAACCTAACCCAAATCGGTGAACAAAAAGCAGCGAAATGGCTGTCCACAGCAGGAAAACACAGCAAACTGCTGTGTACAGCAGTCAAATAGCAAAAATTTAGAGGAAAACTAAAGAAAAACTCAAAGGACAACTTGTATTCCACTAAACGATGAATAAAATAGCAAGATACAATTGATCCTCAATTCGAGAGGAGGATCAATCTCTTCCGAATCTCTAAACGCCGCTAGAGCCCGAAGAAAACCTAAATCTAAGATATCTCAAATTTCAGCCAAATTCATGATACTTAAACCCTAGGAAAACCAACTATTTAATGCAAACAAATCAAAAGGAAATCCCTAAATAGTCCCTACATTCAAATTTCTCTCTCAAAACCCTCAAAAAAGCTTCCTAAAATGCATTAATGGGGCGGTCGGGCCGCTCAATCTCTGCAGGAGGCAGAGAGCCCGCATTATTCGCAAACTGCCGATCCCGTGCGGACCGGCTGAACCGGTCTAACATAATGAAGATAAAAAATATTTTTATTAGAAGATGATATTTAACAAAGGTGGATGAAATATTTTAATAAACTTTTTAATAAAAAGTGTGATAATATGATTGACTTTGATGACCTTAGTATCTTAAATGAAAATAATTTTTTTTATCACTGTATTAGTAAAATCAAAGTTAAAAAGGTTTTAAAGAAAATGCTTAGAGATGTGGAAATGCTTAGAAGATGAAGGAATTTTTTATCTTACAAAACTTGTTAATATTATTTTGAGGACTGAAAAATGTCAATTGTCAAATGAGTGGAGTGTATTGATTCCTATTTTGAAGAATAAAGGTGATGCACAAGAGTTTATAGAGGAATTAAGTTAATGTTGCTTTAAAACTACGAGAGAGTTATTAAGCATTGATTATGATGTGATACTAATGTTTCTCAAATTCAATTTACATTCATGCTAGATAGGTTTATTATGGAAGCTACACATTTATCGAGAGATTTGATGAAGTATAGAGAGAATAAGAATAGTCTACATGTGACATTTATTGATTTATAAAAAACATATTATAAGGTGCCAAGATAATTGCTTTGAAGAGTTTTAGAAAAGACAAGGGTTAATAATGCTTATATTCAAGCCATTAAAGATATGTACGCGGGAGTTATTACTTGTGTTCAACCACAAGATGGTTTTACCAAGTATTTTCATATATCAGTTGGATTACATCTAGGAACAGCTTTAAGAGGATGTTGATGGACCAGCTAAGTCGGCCCAGCCAATCAACCTGGCCCCAACAAGAGGGGTCGATCTAGCTGGCGGGAAGAAGAGCCCTATGGGCCCCACTAGTGTGGGCCCGAGGAGAGAGGGTGGCTCAAAGGAGATTAATTCTACCTTTAATTACATACCATAGAAAATAAAAATTGGCAGACAATTAGGGAGGTTTATTTACGGAAAGAGGGCTAGTTTGAATTCAGATTGAGAAGGAATTAAAAAGGTTTATTTAGGGAAAGATGACTGATTTAAATTAAAATTGGGACAGAATTAAGAAAGTTTATTTATGGAAAGATGGCTGATTTGAATTAAGATTGGGAGAGAATTAAGAAGGTTTATTTAGCATTAATTAGATTGCTTTATTTTCATAATGAATTTTTTTTATTTTGGAGTAATTTTCTTTGGAGTTGTTTCTAGCAGTGCCTAGAACTTGTGAGAGTCAATCTATCTTTTGATTATATATTAACTTGTATTTTTGTTTGTTGTGCCAATATCAATAAAATTAGTCCATAATCTCATTTTTACTGGGTTTTCTCTTCATTATTGTTGTTTTTAGTTGTGCAGGAATCGAATTCCTATCAAATTGATATCAGAGCATCTTTTTCGGGACCTATAGTAGCTAAAAAGGTTGATGTATTGAAGGATAGACTTGATAGGGAAGTTGAAAATCTGAAATCTGGATTCGGAGAGCATATTTCAGTAATTAAGTGCAGATTTTTAAATCTGGAAGAGATGATGAAAAAGATGTTAGAGTTTCAAGCCAAAATGATATCATCGAAGACAAGGACACTATTGACTAGACAAGGAACTGGGGTAAAACTTAATATGGTGAAAACGAGGGAGGGTCAAGAAGTGGAAATTTTGGGGGAAGAAAATGAGATGCCACTTTGAAGCCACTTCCAAAGTAGAGAATGGATGAAGAGTATGGCCGATGAAGAAATTGGGATGGTGAAGATCGGAGAGCTAATTTTGGGGAGAGGGAAACATGGAGGGATCACAACACCCGGTACAATGAAGGAGAAAGAAGCAATTGGGGCAGTGACGATCCTAGGGTGAGAAAGTTGAAGATTTTAATTTTTGAGGGAGAAGATGCTCACGGGTGAATTTATAGTATGGAGCAATAATTTATTGTAAATGTGTTAACAAAAGATAAAAAAACTCACCACGAATGCTCTATATTTGGAAGGGAAGGCTTTATATTGGTACCAGTGGAGAGACTTGTGATTTGATCCGATCATGGAGGGAGTTCAAAGACTATCTACCAGAACATTTCTGAACTAGTCGGGAAGGAGACTTTTATGAACATTTCTTTGCTCTGGTGCACCAGAGAAAGGTGATATAGTATCAGGAGAACTTCGAGTACTTCTCAAGCTAATTGGAAAGGTTTCCG
This sequence comes from Dendrobium huoshanense, assembly GCA_016618105.1. Lineage (NCBI taxonomy): Eukaryota > Viridiplantae > Streptophyta > Magnoliopsida > Asparagales > Orchidaceae > Dendrobium > Dendrobium huoshanense. The sequence continues at coordinate 21,408,256 of CM028357.1, forward strand.
GAGTCTGTGCTAAAGTGGAACTTTATGAAGGGGCTCAATCCTAATATTTGAGCAATTATTTGAGTATTGAGATCACATGGCTTAGGGAAGGCTATAGAGTTAGCCCAACCGGTGATTCATAAGAACTCCTTGGAGAGGAGTAGCCATAGCAATAGTTCAGGAGTCTCCTACCACAAAACCACTATATTTCTAGCATCAAAGATACAGACGGTGCCTATTTAGAAGGAAATCTTGATGGATAAAGGTCAGGAAATACAATCAGGGGGAACTTCAAGAGGTTGACTAAGTCAGAAATTCAGGAGAAGAGGGCTAAAGGTTTATGTTTTAGGTGTAATGAGAAGTTCGCTCTAGGCCACCATTATAAGGACCCTTTGTTACAAGTCCTAATAGTCTGTGATGAGGAGGAAAATGTTGTATAGGAGGAAGTACAATAAGAAGATTACTTAAACTTAGATGTTGTAGAGGTATTCCCTAACTCAGTGGGCGAGTTCACACCGAACCACACCACGAAGGTTAAGGGGAAGATCGGGCATCTGAAGGTTGTAGTACTAGTGGATATTGGGACTACCCATAATTCAGTGGAGTTTCCCTCATTCCAATATGAGGATAAGGTGACTCCATGGTAGGGGAGTATTGATGAATCGGCTGAGCCAATCCAAGAAATCAACCCAGCCCTAACAAGGGAAGCCGATCTAGCTAGCAGGCGGAAAAGCCCTATGGGCCCCACTAGTGTGGGCGACAGGCAAGTAGAGAGCGGGCTCAAAGGGGGTTAATCCTACCTTAATTGCTTACCATAGAAAACCAAAATTAGGATGAAATTAGGGAGGTCTATTTAGGGAAAGAGGGCTGATGTGAATTCATATTGAGAGGAAATCTGAAAGGTAGGGAAAGATACCTGATTTAAATTCAAATTGGGAGGGAATATGGAAGGTCTATTTAGGAAAAGATGATTGATTTGAATTACGATTTGGGAGGGAATAAAGAAGGTTTATTTAGGGAAAGAAGACTGATTTGAATTCAAATTCAGAAAAAATTTTGAAGGTTTATTTAGGATTAATTAAGTTGTTTTAATTTCATTATGAGATTTTTGAAAAGTTTTAAATATTAAGAAAAATTCAAAAATAAAAAATTTTGCCAAACTATTTTTCTTGCATATAATTCATGCCTCTATATTTAAATTTATCTTTAAGCTTATATTTATTAGAGGCATAAGTTGATGGGAAGAATCACTTATTCAGAAAAGATTACTTAAACCTTTTTTTAACTAATATAAGATTCCACACAAAAATGTTTGTCATCATAAAAAATACGGAGATTATTGACCCTATGAACCTAGTAAGATTAATAGACTTTTGACGATTACAAATATTATTAGTTGTGATAATTAGGCTAATAAATTTGTGTTTGTAGGTTTCTTTTTGTTTAAACTAACATTTCAAGTAAATCAAAAGATGAATGTCAAATGACATTGAACAAACCAAATGGCAATTATAATAGAATGATCAATCTAAATTAAAAAAATAAAGCTGACAAAGAAAATAAGACTATAAGATCATACTAAACAACCCAAGTTAGATCTTACAATCAGTTAAATTAAACCTGACATTTATCTATTATTTTCTTAAATTGTAAATTCAAAATTAAACAAATTGTACTGAACAATTTTTATGATATTTACCAATTTAGTAACTGAAAATTTAGGACAACAATTAAAAATTGAGTTAGTATAATTTCATACTGTGCGATCCATGTCGTACCATTCAAACAAACAAAAAGTACATTGATTTAATCATATAGAACAATGTGATATTTGTTTGGTACGAGAGATTGAACTAATCATACAAAATGATCAAAGAATTAAAAAATAAAAATAAAAATAAAAAAATAATCATACAAAATAATGTATAGCATGCAATCCAATCAAACAGAAAATGATTTTAGGATTTTAGGCTAGCTGAAGTAATCGTACTCTATGATCTCTTAATTGGATTGTACAATCAAACTGATAACTCTAATAATTAGTCATTCTAAGATTTATATGGAACCATTCTATATATATTCTGAGAAACCCTATTAAATTTTGAGAGCTATTTAGAGTTTTTCAGAGCATTGTGATAATTTTTCACATATTTGCAAAAAGCTTTTGAGAGGATAGAGAGAGGAGAGAGGAGAGATATGAAAAAAGTTGGTGATTAATTTTCTTGAGTGAGTTCTTGAAATTTGGTTGAGATGTTTGTTGCAGTCCAATTAGAACTCCTGTTTAGGATTGTTATTTTATAACAAAAAATTCCAATTCAACCCTCCCCCCCTTGGCGCACCTCGAACTTTCAATGTTTATTTTGGTTGTTTCCCTAATCATATTCTTTTGTTCCTTAAGTTGTAGCCGAAGCTTTTAGTAGAAAGCTTTAAAGAGTCTTACGGTAAAAACTGTGAAGATCTCGAGAAGGTTTTGTGTATCTAGTCATAGAGGCTAAGATTTTCTCCATTACCCTGCGAAGGAGAGAAGCTTCTCCGCTTTGCCGAGAGCAAATGGAGAGAGTACAAGCGAAAATCCTGAGGAGATGACTTGTGTAGTGGTAGTAAGCCTATTGGCCGAATCATCATAGAATGATTTGGTCATTCTTACTCAAGCTTCTTATTTTCTGGAATTTATTTTTGTAGTTATATGCTTATTGGTGATATTATTGTTAAAATTCATATTTTAAAAAAAAATCAAACTAGAGCTATGATGGATTAACTTTCTCTTGATCTTGTTATGAAGCAAAACAAATTATTAAAAATACATATCTTTATTTTCTCATTTTAGTGCTTAATTGTGTGTGCGCGTGCTTGTGTGTGTGTGTGTTTGTGTGTATATATATATATATATATATATATATATATATATATATATATATATATATATATATATATATATATATATATATATATAGTGTGTGTTTCATAAAAAATAGTCTTGTTTTTCATTATTTCACAAAAAAAGGATATATTGGTGTTTTTTAGGCTTATGCACAATTACAATTTAAAAAAAAAAAACATCAATTCACCCCCTCCCCCCTATGTGCCTTACACTTTCAGCTTTCATGTGTGATTGAAATTAGTCTTTTAGATACAATCTAGATTTTTATGAATTCACTGTTTCTGACTAGTTTGTATGGTTTCTAAGAATTGTCATGATTATTGAAGTGATTTTCTATTGAAACTTATGTGAGGAAGTGGATGTAATTTTAGGAAAACCAAAGAACGACACAAGAAATTTAAGAAGAAGAATACAAGAACATTTTTTTATTAAAAAACACAAGATACAGTTGGATCTTCAATTAGAGAGGAAGATCTGCCTCTCCCAAATCCCCTAGCCATCGGCTAGAGCCCACCCAACCTAAGCAAAACTAATTCCAGAAAAATCAAGCATAAAAACTAAACCATAGGGTAAACAACTTATCTAAAGCATACAAAACATAGCAAATCCCAAAATAGCCCTCTCCTAATTCCATCCTAGATTAGCCCCAAATCAGCCCTCTGTTTGCCTCTGTATAAGAAACAAAAAGAGAAAAAAAGAGAGATTGGAAATACCTCGTATCCTGCCGAAAGTTACCTCAAATCCCGCTGAATCGGCGCCAAAATGATCGCTTCTCTGCAAAATCATCCGTAAATCTATAGATCGCCTCGATCGTTGTTCTTCCTTCGTCGTTAAAATGGGACAGGAGTGAAGCCTCTCGATTTCCATTGCTAACATGAAGTTTTCCCGACATCCACCCTTCACCAAAAGCCGAAGTCAACCACCTGCTCCCTCCGCCTCTAAGATGCAACCATTTGAACTTGTTGAAGCCTCTTGAAGCCAACACCCTCATCTCCTTCAATCGAAACCCTTTCCACATTCTGATCATTCCCCAAACCATCGGTCCACAGAGAGCAGAGAGAGAGAGAGAGAGAGAGAGAGAGAGAGAGAGAGAGAGAGAGAGAGAGAGAGAGAGAGAGGGGACATTCTCCCTACCTAGCCAAGCCCTAGCCCGCCTTTCCTCCTCCATCCGAACATCTAGAGCCTCCGACCTCACAAGACCCCAAGACATCTTACCTCATAGAGCCGCAAACTACAAGCATTGAACCCAAACCTTTCACCTATACTGACTGTCTTCACCTCCAAACTGAGACCTACGACCTTCCTCTTCCTCCATAGTGTCGAGCCAACCTCTGCCTTGTCCAATCCCAATGCTCCACCGCCTCCCGACCCCAGCCTTTCACCTCTATAGCCCGATCCCTGCTCACAGTAAATCACCTCTCTCATCTTTTTTTTTAATTATATATATATATATATATATATATATATATATATATATATATATATATATATATATATATATATATAATACATACATACGTATATAAATACTTAATATAAAAAAAAGAGAAAAAAGAGGGAAAAAATGCAAAAGAAAAATAAAAATAAAGAAGAGTTTTTGTATATTTTTATCTTCGCCACCATCATATCCCCCATCGCACAGGTATGAGTCCTAAACTCAAAATCTCATTCTGGGCATTCGTGTCTAGCCGGAAAACCTACCCATGCACGTTTTTCTCTAGCGTGGTGGGAAGGGAACCCGGTTCGACGCCTACGGCGAGGCAGGTAAAACCCTATTTTTGGCGTTAGCAGTGCACCGGAAAATCACCCATGCATGCTTTCTCTAGCATGATTTGAAGGGAATCTGGTGCGACGCCTACGACGAGGTGGGGACAAATATAAAACTGTGCATTTCAAACAGGAGCCCGAAGATTCGTGCATGTCTTTCTCTGGCATGGTGGGGGATGAAGACTTTTGGCCTCGGTGTCATCCGACACTACCCGTGCATGCTTTTCTCTAGCATGGCGGGAGGCTCAGACTCTTGAAATTTCTCCTAAACGAGGGAGACGCCGGGAAACTGCCAAAATTCCATCTAAAGATGCACAAAACTTGGACAAACAGGGAACCTTATTTGGACTCAAAGGAATGATGCAAAGAACCTTGAATTGGACTCAAGTGAACACTAAATAATGACATTAAGATTAAATGAAGCTGAACCTAACTCAATTTGAACATTAATTGAACTTGAATCAAATGACAACGATCTGAATTGGGACTTGGACTTGCAAATCAAACTTATGGACTTTTGAACAACAGAGGACTTGAATGAAAAAGACCATATGGAGCATAACTTGTGATTTCAAGGAAAATTGAACATTGATAGTTTGCAGTCATACAATTTACAACTGAGGATTTAAAGAACTCAAATGAATATCAATGGACAATTGTAAACATGAAACTCATAATGTACGAAATCCCTAACTCCTCGCTCATAAATAATGAAATTAAGGTGATTTGTAAATAATAACATCAAACCTTTCAGGGCTGTTAAAGCTAATGAATCTAATGAGACACGAATGAATGTACGTGAGAAAGTTGAGCATATCTCACCTACAAGTGATAAAAGTAAGGTGACAAATATCCAACTTGATTGCCAATGTTGATTCAAAGTATCTTCAATGAAGATTATTGTGATGTTGATTTCTAGTAATACTATAAGACCCTTAAACCATCCATGAGCTAGATTCAAACTATCCATGCTTGCAAGATGAATGGAGTCAATTGAAGCAGAAGATACGCTTATGAAAGACATATAATAATGAAGGATACAATTTTGAGGAACACAACCATGATGATTTGACGACAATCCAACTCCAATCAAATGTGTTGACTCTCCACAAAGCTAAAAGGGCAATTAGTATCATCTGGCTCTTGAATATGTGAGATATGGAGCAACGCATCGAACTTCTACAACATAAAGAAGATCGCAGATGATGAATGCAAAAACAAATTAGCTCTTTCGGTCAACGTCAACTATCTTGCAACTATATATAGCAATTCTTACGAATGCTAGAAGACACGCAATTAGCAGTGACAATCCACCAATCAAGCACATCAATTTTCTACAAGCAGAAGGGTTCAGTGACACTACAAGAGATCTATATCACAGCTAATATGTCAGTTGAAACCAGAAAGATCTGACATATAGTGAAAACAACGATGTGACACATCAGAACGCATTCAAGTGAGCATCAATACATTATATTGCACCTATCGGAGTTGATGATCAATATTTGACAAATGTGTTGTTAAAGATCAATGCAAATCTTGGTGATCTAAACTCACAACTACAAGCAGAAAGTACACCCGCTACTCCAACTACATCAAGGGCTGCAACAACCATCTTAGGAATGAATATCTCGACATCAGCAAGGGCACAATATCCAAGGTTGAAATGATTGATTCTTTATTTAGGCCAACAGCATAAAATGATGATGGTGGCATAATCAAAGAAGTTGCCCACTAGTTCCTATACGAGTTTTGGGAAGAGAAAGTCGGAGCAAATCTTTATTGTTAAAGGTGGAGTGAGTGAATCTCAGTTCAACTAAATTCTGAAGAATGAGTTGGATAAAATTATTGGGACTTGCAAGTTTCTTGATGAAAGATGGTCGTGCATCTAACACACCACCCACAGGTAAATACAAAAGGACTACGATGAACAAAGGTTCCTACAAGTTATTGTAGGAGACCCGTAGTATATCTGTCAAATATCTCAAAATGCCCCCACACATGCACCGTAATTTGTATACACATAGGTATACAAAAAGGGTAAGTACAATCATAAAACCCACATGGGCCCCGATGAGTGTGATGCTTTCACACACGTCACGTCTGGAGATGATACGCGGGTCAATAAATTAAAATCTGATCCTCCTAAGCAGATAAATAGGAGTCGACAAGGTTCAACAAATAATTATAAAAATGCCCCCAAACAACTGCATGGGCCCCGGCGAGCGTGTTATGGGTACACACATGACATCTAGGGATGCTACGCGAGTCAATAAATGAATGTAGTTCGAGCCCGATCCTTCTATATGGATAGGAGTCGACACGGCTCGAATTATCAAACGGATATACAGTCAGAGTGTCGACCAGAATATCTATTTTATACATTCATATAAGGCCTTCAACCAAGAAAATTCATTAAAAAAGTCACAATGCCGACGAACCCGATCCCCTATAGGCAAGTTAATTGGGTCGACAAGATTTAGTCAATGAAAGTGACCACAAAGTCACCCCAATGATGTTCATATTGAATGCAAACCTTAACCAGAGGGCTTAACTCCAACCACTTCAAATAATCTCAAACTTCTACAAAATATAAATATTTTCAAATGACATCATTCACCCTGATGAGGACCACTTTGAATGTAGATCTCAATCAGAGGGGTTAATTCTAAATATTTCAAATGACGCCCAAATATCCAAAAGTCCAAAATTCTAAAATCCCCCAAGTCTAAAATATTTAAAATTGAAAATATAATCCATCAAACCACTTAAAAAAACATCCATCCACCATCCGCAATAGTTTGCCGAGGTGAAAAATTTGAAAACAACTTCAGCTCACATAGAGCTAATGCCTATTCGAAAATATCACTAGGATTCATTCTCAAATAATCTTCTGCTAGTAAGGTCGTGGTACATATCTTCTAACCGGCAATTTTGATGCCCAATGGCACCGCAGGATAAACGGTGACTAAGGGCCCTCTGAACTGAGTGGTTTTACTGCCAAATGGCACCACGAAATACCGATTATGGCTAGATACAATATGTTCCTTAGTGGCATTAAATCCTTGATATATGAATCAATAGGATATAATCGATAGAGCACAAAGCCCTCTATTAGCTAAGCTGGATTCAAATTTGTCCCCTTAAACAAATACCCACTCTAGGTCTACAAGGTCCCTATAGACGAAGCAACACATGGTTGCCGACAAGGATCCTTCTATCAGGTTAGGTCAACTACCTTCTCAAATTTGTCCTCTTTAAGTGCAAGATAGTGAAATTTTCAAGTTTTAAATATCAAACTTCTCAAATATCTCAACCCAAATTTTCAAACATCCGAACTTTTCAAATACATATTCCCAATGCTACTACTATACGCCTGATACTACATATCTATGAATATAACATATTTGATTGACTACTAGCCTTAATAAAAAATTCTCTCTCATTATCAGGAGAGGTAATTAACTATAGGTGCCTGTGCCTATAGGAAACCAGAACTCAGATCATAAAGTCCTCACAAAATGAGGAAGAAATCTGGGTAGTGTCTTATCTACAAGTCCATCTGCCTTCCCAAAATTTACCCCGAAACTTATTCTGTTAAAACTCCACTGAAGAAAAAACAGCAAGCGGAGACCAGGGCCGAATTTTCGGAGCCCACACCCTCTTCAATTAAGAAATATTCTCGTCTAATTCAACCCCCAAATCAGCCCTCTTCAATTAGTAAACATCTCCTAATTAATCTACTCCAAATCAGCCCCCAAATAAGACCCTTTAATTAGGAAACATCTCATAATTAAGCTCCTCCAATTCATCCCCCAAATCAACCATTTTCAATTAGTAAACATCTCCTAATTAATCTCCTCCAAATCAACCCACAAATCTGCCCTCTTAAATTAGAAAACATCTCTTAATTAATCTCCTCCAAATCAGCCCCTTTTAATTAGGAAACATCTCCTAATTAATCTCCTCCAAATCATCCCCCTTCCTTATAAATTTCCCTCTCCTATTTGAATTCAAATAGATCTTTTTCTAATTAACTCCCTCCTTCATTCCCCTCCTATCATAATAAATTATTGTTTTATTGGGCCCACATGGGAGACCGAAATCTCTCTGAAATTTGTTACAGGTTCTCCCCCTCCACTGCCTGCTGGGTTGGCCTGTCCAACCCCCTTGGCCTGTAGCCGTAATAATATGTTTTCTATTTTCATCTCAAGTAACGAGTAATTATTAAGATTATATGTTTGTGGCTTGCGAGGTTATGTTTGTTTAATGATTTTGTACAACCCATATTGGATATGCATTAAAAATTCAAGGTTCTTAAGCAACCTTCATCAATTGTTCAATCAAGTAAAACCTCAAAGATAGATTTATTGAGAGCAATAATATAGGAAATTACAAGAGGTTATTTCCAGAGAAAGGTTAGAAAGATCTTGAAAACAGAGTTAGGGAGAACTGAAATAAAATCTGAATCCCAAAAGAATGGCAAGGCATATTGATCTTAATGCACTAAAGGAAACTGCTATAAGCTTAATGGGTAGCAGTCTATCATGCACCTAAAAAAATTGCTAAATATAGCTTTAAAGATTAATACTAATTTGGTTGGTAAGTCTACCAAAAACAAAATATAGCAGTAAAAGGTAAAAGATACATTACAAGGCCTCTTTTTGGTACTGCTCCATAATCTGCCTCCAACCAGGTAAAATATCTTCAGAATACACAAAAAAAAAGAAGGGAAATTTATAATTAGAAAATTTAATCTAGCTGAAAAAAAATTTGAACTCAATGTACTTGCAATCACAAAGTTCCATTTGTAAGAAAATGCATAGCGATCATGTAGATAAACCACAGGTCCACAAGCTCAAGTAAATTCAAAAAATTATAGTAAAGTTTAATTTAGAAAAAAGACAGCAATCAACAGATTATCGGAATTGCAGAGACATCTACATAGAAATTAAGGGATGCTGATGAGCAAACCAATTTATGGATGCAATGACTTAACAATATCAATATCTCATATAGTAATGCCGAAGTTTTCTGAATAAAAGGGATGTACAGAACTTTCAAATTCACTTTGACCGTCAATTAATATTTAGAAAACATGGGCACCAAAATAGATTCGATAGAGAGTAATACTATGATGAAATATTCTGTGTAAGTCTTTATAATTAATTTACTGATCTCTAGTGGATAAATTTTGGACATTTACTTTCAAAAGTAAGCAAAATAAAGTCAATAAACTATGAGGGAAAAATTAAGAAATTGTCTCCTACATAGAAAACCTAGGGAACATGCTCTATATTGTACCTTCTGAACTAGTACTTTACCTTCTGAAGGCCACTGATTTGGACCATAAAACGGTTTTTCTATATCAGGATCATCTTCAGGTACTTCAACACCAATGTAATATCCTTCTTTGAAGTCACCTAGAATATCCAAGAATAACACATTTTACCATTCAAAGTTCAAACAATAAATAAAACTATTGCAAAATAAGGAAATGATTCAAGCACCATCAAATTAGATAAGTTAATTATGGATCAAGGGGAGGATACTATGGGAAACATCTGAATTTTTGTTGACCCATAACGGTATACCAAACAAATATATATATATATATATATATATATATATATATATATATATATATATATATATATATATATATATATATATATATACATAAAAATGATGATGAAATCGCGTACCTAATGCTGGACCTATGCACGTCGCTTGCCACAACAGATCCCCGAAATCCCGTTATCCGCACGAGTTCGGACGCTCTCTGCACGACCAACACCGCCAATCCCACGTTCGCTTTGAATGTGTCGTCCTACCTCACTTGTCGTTAAATAGCAAAGTGAACGAAGTGTTCAAGGCTGCAGATTTCACTCCTTCGGCCCCTAAGAAAGCTGTTCGACTTCGCTTTTCCTCGACTTTCATGAACGGATCGGAAGTTGCGATATTTTGATCGGAAGCAACAAGGGAGCTCGCAGTGAAGGTCACCTTCTCCCTTCGTGCGCTTCTTCGGCCCGCTCCTGTTGTTCAATCCCGCTTGCTCGACGACTTTCCCTTCCCACTCGGATCGGAACAAGAACGGGAGCTCGCTGAAGCTTGTCCAACCTTGCTCCCCCGACGATTTTCCCTCCTATATGATCAGAAGTTTCAACATTTTGGCGGAAACGACAACGGAAGCTCACTGTGTGTGAAGGTAACTTTCTACCCTTCACGCACTTTTCGGCCGAATCCTGTGAATGTGCCGAACCAGAGAAGTTGAAGGATAGGAGGATTAATGACTTGATTAGGTTTAATTAGGGTTGATCTTAATTAATTATAATTAGTTTTGATTGTAATTATTTTAATTAATTATATTTATTATAACTAATTAATAATTAATTTTAATTAAATAATTATAATTAATTCTAATTAATTATAATTAATTTTAATTAAAGTTAATTTTAATTAATTAATACTTCTTTTAATTATAGTTAATTATTATTTATTAATTATAATTAATTAAAGTTAATTGATATTAATCAATTATAATTAATTAAAAAATTAATTATATCAATTAACTATAATGATTATAGTAAATAATTTAATTAATTATAATTAATTAAAAGTAAATATAATTAATTAATATTAATTATAATTAATTAATATTAACTATTAAATCAATTCATAATAAAAAATGATCCCTTCTCCCTTGCCTCGATCCTCGAGCCGACAGTCACCGAAGACTTCCCCAAGGTATAAATTTCTGACTTAAACCTCGCCCTCGACGCGCTTGACGAGCCGGTGGATTTCCTATACGCGCTCTTGTAGCACGGTGGGGGGAAATCCTGTACGGAAGGTGCGACGTGGGGGGTAAACCCATAGCTGTCAATGGCGCAAAATAGCGCGCGCCATGGCGCACGGCACGGCGCGGCGCACCTACGGCGCCATGTTCATGGCGAGGCGCATGTGTTTAAAATAGCGTGCGCTATTTGCGCCACATGTGAGCCATGGCGCATTGCGCACGAAGCAAAATAGCGCGCCAAATTATTTTTAAATTTTCGTATAATTATGAATGTTTTTTATATTTAAAAATATATCTATATTTTAAGATAAATGACTATTCATTGCCCTAATTTCACGAAAGATTTTCTGTTTGCTGTATCCGCCAAACACATCCCGCAGTCCCTAAGTCGAGGTCGCTGAATCTATCCCGAAGTCGAATGTTTTTTGTTTTTTATTTGCTGCATTCGCTACTTCTGTCGAATCCAGCCGAATCTGTCCAGAAGTTGAAGTCGTTGTTTCCGCCAAATCGTCCCGCGGAGCAGTGCTTCTGCCAAATCCGCCCCCTCCTTCGTTTGTTCCAATAAAAAATCTTACCAGCTGACTCTGATTTGCAACCTCCAACTGTTCCGCACAGCTCTGTTGTTTTGCACGGCTATTTCTTACAAGAATTTACAACGTAACAGGTATGCTCGGTACCGCTAAGTAAATGCTCGGTACAGCTATGTATATGCTAGATACCGCTCGGTACCGCTAGTTACTTGCTCGGTACAACTAGGTACCAGCTTGGTACAACTAGGTACAAGCTCGGTACACACTCGGTATTGATAAGTACATGTATGATACCGCTCGGTACCACTATGTAAATGCTCGGTACCGCTCGGTACATGCTCGGTACCACTAGTTACATGCTTTGTACCACTCGGTACAGCTCGGTACAACTAGGTACACGCTCGGTACACACTCGGTATTGCTAAGTACATGCATGATACCGCTCGGTACCACTATGTAAATGCTCGGTACCGCTCGGTACATGCTCGGTACCACTAGTTACATGCTTTGTACCACTCGGTACAGCTCGGTACAACTAGGTACACGCTCGGTATCGCTTCTTAATTTCCATACAAACGAACTTCAAAATTCCTCTTACAAATAAATTTTGTTCCGGGGGTGCTGCCCCCTGAAACCCCCGCAAGGGTGCTGCTCCTTGACCCCGCGACCTGACCGGGCAGGTCGAACCCCGCCAAGGAGCAGCGCCCCCTTGGACCCCCGGCAGCCCCCATATTATGTTTCTTGGACAATATTATATTTCTTTTATCTAAATTTGTTTGTTTTAACTGATCATAAAATGTCAGATTCAGTTCAATCTTTAAAAAAAGATCCAGCATGGAAATATGCTATACTAACAAATGAATCCGACAACAACAGTGTGACATGCATTTTTTGTGGTAAAATAACAAAAGGAGGAATTACACGCCACAAACAACACCTTGTTGGGGGTTTTAGGAATGCAAGGCCTTGCTCTAACTGTCCCGAGCATGTGAAGTCTGAAATTAAGGCATCCATATTGAAAAAAAAAAGATTTAAAGGAACAGTTTAATGACATATCAAATGTCAACCTTGCTGAAGAAGAAGGAGAAGACTTTGATGTGATGACAGATGATATTTTAGTTGTTAAACCATCTAAAATGTTGCGGACAAATAAATCTAACATATCTAGTCAAGGATCGACATCTACATATATCTTCAAAATATCACGACCTAAAGGTCCATTAGATACTTTCCTTACACCAAATCCGGAAGATGTAGTAAACATAGAAAAGGTCAGTTTAACAAAGAAATGGATGCAGCTAAAAAGGAAATGAGGGCAGGGCTGTTCAAGTGTTCAGTAGATGGATGTATGATGCTGGGATTCCATTTAATGCTGTGAACTATGATAGTTTCCCTGCTATGGTGGAGGCACTTGGGCAGTTTGGACCTGGAATGAAACCTCCTAGTTATCATGAGGTACGAGTTACTTGTTTGAAGAAAGAGGTTGGACATACACATGAGCTATTGCGACGCCATCAAGAAGATTGTGTACGATATGGTTGTTCTCTAATGGCAGATGGATGGATGTCAAGGAATGGGAAAAGCTTAATCAATTTTCTTGTTAATTGTTCAAGAGGTAGTGCGTTCATAGAATCAATTGATGTTAGTTCTTTCTCCAAGAATGCTGTGAAAATGTTTGAACTTTTTTGCAAGTATATCGAGGTTATTGGACCACATAATATGATCCAAGTAGTCATTGATAATGCATCCAAAAATGTTCTTGCAGGTTTGTCACAACTTTTATTCTAAAGTTATGTTATTTCATGAAGAATTTGTGTACATCTTAACTTAAATTATAATGACATAACAGGAAAATTATTGATGGACAAATATCCTCACATTTATTGGACTCCTTGTGCTTCTCACTGTTTGGATTTATTAATGGAGGACATTTTCAAAATTCAAAAGCTAAGACGATGCTTTGAGAAAGCAGTGGCAGTACACAGTTTTATATATTCTAGGCCTCGCTTACTTGAGTTAATGAGAAGGTGCACAAATCAAAGAGCACTTGTCAAACCTGCAAAGACTCGCTTTGCAACAGCTTTCTTAACTTTACTATGTTTTCATCAACAACAACTGAACTTGAAGAAAATGTTCACTTGTGAGGAATTTATCTTGGGTCCATATGCGAAAGAGGCTAAAGCAAAACAATCTCAACATACAATCTTACAGCAATCATTTTGGAACACTATAGTGTATGCCTTAAAAATAGCTGGTCTTTTATTAAATGTTCTTTAGATTGGTTGATGGAGAGAAGAAGCCCCCAATGGCTTACATATATGAAGCAATGAATAGAGCAAAAGAGGCAATTGCTGCAAGCTTCTATAACAGTGATAAGTATGATCAAATTTTTAAAATGATTGATAGAAGATAAAAAGTGCAATTACATCGGCCTCTACATGCAGCGGGACATTTTTTAAATCCTGAATATTTCTTCAATAACTCTGATATTGCCAAGGATAAGGAAATAGCTGATGGTCTTTATCAATGTATTGGAAGATAATCTCAAGATGTAGCTGAAGAAGATAAAATCAGTAATGAATTAAGTTTATACATTAGGGGTGAAGGACTTTTTGGTATTCCTCCAGCTGTAAGACAAAGAACTACCCGATCTTCAGGTATTATTATTTACAAAAAAAATTAAGACTGATTTGTTATATAATATTGAAAAAAAAATCATTTCTTCCAGCTGATTGGTGGTTGGCATATGGACAAGGAGCTCCCAATTTACAAAGCTTTGCTATCAAAGTCCTAAGTTTAACATGTAGTTCATCTGGATGCGAATGCAATTGGAGTATTTTGAACATGTAAGTATTTTACAATGTATGTGTTAATTTTTTATATATGTTTATAATATAATAATATAATAATATTTTAATTGCAGCTTCATAGTAAACGAAGAAGCAAATTGGATCATGGTCGCTTAAAGGATTTAGTTTATGTGAAATATAATAGAGCACTGATTCGGAGATTTAATCATCGTGATGTCATTGATCCTATTTATTTGACTGAGATAGATGATACAAATGAATGGCTAACAGGAAAATTAGATGATGAGTCTGATGAAGAAAATGACTTTATTGCTGGAGAGGAAGATTTAACTTGGACAAGTATTGCTAAAGCTACTGGTGTTTATGATAAAAGCTATAATATTAGGGAAATATCTAAAGGGAAAGAGAAAGAATATTCAATTAGGCATAATGTTGCTATTGAGAATGATGATGAGGGTGATGAAGAGGATTATGAAGTAGGAGACAATGTTGAAGAAGATAATGAAGCTTTTTTAACATTTGCTGATGATGATGATTCCCAAGAAGAGTAGATTAAATTCATATTTGATCTTTTTAAAAAATATTGTAATAATTGAATTATGAGATATTTGGATGTTACTTAGTCGAACTTATATATGTTATGGTTGTCTTTTATTATTATGATAGTTTGTCTTTCATTTTTAATAATATTTCATATTCATGCTTATTATTTTATATTTTTTATATATCTTGCGTCATGTTCAAAATAGCGCGCGCCGCGCCGTGCGCTATGTGCCATGGCTCCAAATGGACCTTAGCGCCATGGTGCGCCATTCGCCGTTAACAGGTATAGGTAAGCCCTATACACGCTCTTGTAGCGTGGTGGGTACTGTCCTCGACCTCGACATCGGCGCCAACGACTGCTACGCAACGTATAATCTCCCAAATCTCATTCTCGACGTTTGTGGCAGACCGGAGAGCCACTTATACGCGCTCTTGTAGCACGGTAGGAGGGAACCCGGTGCGACACATATGGAGAGGTGGGTAAGCCCTATACACGCTCTTGTAGCATGGTGGGGAGAGCCAAAGGTGTTCTCGTACAGGTACTGTTGAAGGCCCCATACACGCTCATGTAACGTGGTGGGATGAAAAAATGTACGGCCACAATGTCTGAGGACACCTACCATACAAGCTCGAGTAGCGTTGTGGGAAGGCTCAGCTCCCCTATTTTCACCCAAATGGGGGATATGCCAGGGTGCTGCCAAAATTTTCACTGAAGTACACAAGACTTGAACAATTTGAAGACATCATTTCAGCAGCAATACAAAGGACAACAGATGACTCGTACTTGAACTGAAAGTATAGAACTTGGACTCAAATAAACAGTGGGCTTGTGGACCTAAACCTAAACAAAATTTGAATGATTTTTAAAGGTCAAAACCAAATAAAATAAGATCAAACTGGAACTAAATTCATTTCAAGTGAAATTGAACTTGCAAGGACTTCAAAAGACCCTGAACTCGCATTTGAACTTGTATATTAAACTCAAGCTGGATTCAAACTTGACATGAACAACAAAAAGCTTGAACTTTCAAGAACAATCAGGGACTCGGTCTTGCATTTGATTTGGATATCAAACAAGATGAACAAGACTTTGGACATGAAGAACTCAAACTTGAAATGAACCTAGATGTCGAATTGGACTATGGTTTGAACATCAAATGAAAGGCATGAAGCATAACTCAAATGCCTAAGATAAAATTGTAATTTGGTAATGAGATAATGCTAATCTTGTTGGCAAAGATCAGTGACAAACACAATAATATCTCTACATCCGGTGTCATCGTACAAGCTTCAAGAGGGAGATAAAATCCCAATGCATGCGAGAGATGATCAAGGAAGCATGAGTGATTTGGAATATGCAACCAAAGCAACAAAACTTTTTACAAACATATACAATGCAACACATTTTGAAGCACATACAAGTCCTTACAAGGTCAAATGCACCACATTTGTAAGAATAATAATTAACAACAAAATATATGAGTATCTCCCACATGCATTAATGTGGGCCAAGATATGAATGCAATAATCATTTCAATGTATATGAGTAATGATATTCAATCAAGTCCAAATAATACCAATCCACTACAAAGAATATAAATGTCTTCTATATGCAACAACGAAGAACTCGAAGCACAGGCAATGTTGCTAGTAGATTGAGATGGCAATATTGTCAATTGATATTAAAAGATTCGTCCTTGCAAGCAAGTACATTAAAACCACATGAGAATGGTGAAAGGTGGACATGATGCAGGAATAATGGCTCTTTTACAAACACTTACTTCCAAGAAGTCGTAGTGGATACAATAAGTTCCTGCAAATGAATACGAGCCGCTTGTGGATAACAACATTGAGAGTATCGTAAGTACAACGAACCACTATGGACACAAGTATGGATATCACCTATGACAACGGTGATTAAGATCTTCAAGTACGTCGGGTATAAGGGCAACCCGATGTACAAAAAGGGACACCTCCTGACAGAATGGAAGTGAGGTTTTAACAAATTAAAACTAAACTATCTGGTGTTCCAAAGTCTCTTCTTAGTCTTACACTTAAAAAGAAAATAGTTCTGGTGTCCACAAACATTAAAAATAACAACTCTACTACACAAAAGATCTTGAAAGGGGATCTTTTCAAGACAGCAGTCATTGATTTCAAAGTCCAAAAGAACCCTCGCAGGTGAATGAGAAAAGGGGAGTCAACATCAAGATGAGGAGATGCCCTTGCACCTACACCGTAGTTTGTATACACATAGGTACACAAGGAATAAATACAAACACAAAACCCGCATGGGCCCCAGCGAGCGTATTCTTGGTACACACGTGACCTCTAGGGATATTGCACGGGTTATTAAATTTGAACCCGATCTTTCTAAGTAGATAAAAGGAGTTGACAGAGTCCAATTATAAAATGCCCTCAAACACCCGTATGAGCCCCGGCGAGCGTGTTACTGGTATACACGTGACGTCTAAGGATGCTGCGCAAGTCAACAAGTGAATTCAAATTCGAACACAATCCTCCTATGCAAATCAATAGGAGTCGACAGGGTTCGAACCATAAAACAAATACACGATTGTGGCAACCGATGTATTTATTTTAATACATTCATATTAAGCCTTCAAGGCCTATAAGCAAGAGAATTCACTAAAAACAAATGCATGAAGCTTACGAAAACCGATCCTCCTGAGCAGGTAAATAGGAGTAGACAGGGTTCAAATCATCGAATAAATATACGGTCACGAAGTTGACCGAAATATTTATTTTATACATTCATATCAAGCCTTCAAGGCCTTTAACAAAGAAAATTCACAAACAAGTGCACAAAGCCTATGAAACATGATCCCTTATCGACAAGTTGATAAGGTCAACAATGTTCAATCAAATAGAAATAACCTCCTTCACCCTGATGATGGCCGTGTTGAACGAAGATCTCAACTAGAGGGGTTCACAAATATTTTCAAATGCTATCACAAATACCCACAAAAATCCAAAAAACCTCAAAATCATCCAGAAATCCAAAAACTCCAAAAATATTTAAAATTGAAAATAAATCATCAATCCACTTAAAGCAAAAAATCCATCCACCCTCCGCAACAGTTTGCCCGGGTGGACAAAATGAAAACTACCTCAGCTCACAAAGAGCCAAATGCCTAGTCGAAAATATCGCTATGATCCATTCTCAAACAATCTCCTGTCATTAATGATGTGGTACGTGTCCTTTAACCGGCAGTTTTGCCGCCAAATGGCACCGCAGGATAAACAGTTATAACCCGGGGCCCTCTGAACCGAGTGATTTTGCCGCCAAATGGCACCACAAATATCGGTTATGGCTAGATCGAGCCAATACGTTCCTTATTGGCATCAAATCCTTGCGATATGAATCAATAGTATATGATTGATAGGGAATAAAGCCCTATGTTAGCTAAGGTTGATTCAAATTTATCCCCTTAGACAAACATCGTTCCCAGGTCTACAAGGTACCCTTGGACGAAGCAACTCATGGCTGCTGATAAGGATCCTTCTGTCAGGTTGGGTCGACTACCTCCTCTAACTAAGTAGACTAGGACCACGATGGCCCGGGACAACGGAACCATGGGATCTTGATCGAATCCATCATCCAATCCCCCACCATCCGCTTTAAGTGCAAGATGATGAAATTTTTATTTTAAATATCAAATATTCAAATTTCAAATTTTCCAACTATATCCAAAGCTCATTGTTGCTACTATATGCCAGATAACACGTATTATCTACGTATTTGATTGACGACTAGCCATAATCAAAAGTTCTCTCTCGTGATCGGGAGGGGTAATTAACTATAGGGGCTTGCGCCTATAGGAAACCAGAACTCAGATCATAAAGTCCTCACAAAATGAGGGCGAAATCTCTGGGTAGTGTCTTATCTACAAACTCATCTGCCTTCCAAAATTTACCCCGGAATTTAATTCCGTTAAAACTCCCCTCGCCGAAGAAAAAACAAAACAGTCGCAGGTGGAGGGCGGGGCCGAATTTTTGGACCCACAATTTTCAAGAATCGAAAAATGGAATTACCTAAATAGATGACAAGAAGAGTGCCTTAATAGCACCATGATAGTGCCTTAGAAAAATGGCATAGGAAAGTACCTCCCTTGACTCTAGCTAGTTTTCTGAAGAATGCTATTTTTTTTTTTTAACCTTCGTAACTTCTTCTTATACACCAAAAAGATTGAAATTATAAGGAATATTCCCTTTTTATAGGCACCATTTTCTCCTTTTATTTGGTTAAGAGATATAGGATCAGTTTGGTCTGAAAGAATTGAAAGAGAGGAAATCAAAATGGAAACGTTGAAGGAAATAAATTGAAATTTTTTTCACCCATTTGTTTGGTTTCGAAGAAACAGAGCGGAAAAAAAATCATCATTATTTGGTTGAAGAGAATTTGAGTTATCTCTAATGAGGTAGAGACATGTGAGTTATAAGAATGACCCTTTATTTTTCTTCTTATTTTTTTCTCAGCAGAGTTGAAAAGGGAGTTGTTAATGGAAAAAAAAAAACATTTTTTTCACATTGTTTAGAATTCTAGATAAATCCAATTACCTTTAAATTCTATTGCAACAAAAACAGCCAATATGAAATTTATATATATATATATATATATATATATATAGAAATATAACAAAGCAGACGAGAGAGTGTGACTAGTGGATTTGCTATAAGAAGGCTCTATTTTGAACACGTGTTCTCACCTATTTTTAAAATTTAAAATTTTAGAAAAAGAGGGAAGGTATTTTATCAAAGACTATAAAATTTTGAAATTCTTAGATGAGATATTTCCCTCTTTTGTTTAAATTATTTTTAAGAAAATGATATTGGAATTATTTTTCTTTCAAGTCATATGATATTGGAATTTGAAAAGGCAATTATTAGAATCTTGTCAAA
This sequence comes from Dendrobium huoshanense, assembly GCA_016618105.1. Classification (NCBI taxonomy): domain Eukaryota; kingdom Viridiplantae; phylum Streptophyta; class Magnoliopsida; order Asparagales; family Orchidaceae; genus Dendrobium; species Dendrobium huoshanense. The sequence goes on from CM028357.1 coordinate 21,428,482, forward strand.
TCATTTTGTTTTTGCCTTTTTGACATATTTGATTTTAAAATTCCTCATATTTGCATTTATGACTTCATGCATATCCATATACTCCATAATAAAGAAATTAAAAAAAGAGAGGAAATGTAAAGAAGAATGGACCATGAGAATGATATCTCATCCAATAACTTTTTCCCTCTTCTATTGCTAAATTATTTTTACGAAAATGATATTAATTTTTTTTTCTTCCAAGTAAAATGATATTGGAATTTGAAAAGGTACCATTGGAATCTTTTCAAATAAATTTTTTTCTTGACATATTTGACTTTAAAATTCCTCATATTTACATTTAAGACTACATGCATATTTACAGACTACATGATAAAGTAAATAAAGGAAAGAGAAAATGTAAAAGAAAATGTAAAGGAAAATGGGCCAAGAGAATAACAACTCATCCAAAAATTTTAAGATGTTAAATACTTGGATGAACAGAGCTCATCTTGGTCTGTTGGTTGAGAGCTTTGAAAATCAACCTTGATGTCTTAAGTTCGAGTCTTGTGTATGCGATGTGTGTGTGAGTTTGCCTTAATTGGCCAAAATGTCCCAAAAAAAAATACTTGGATGAGATATTTTTCCTCCCAATCAAAATTTTTAGATCTTAAAAATATATATTAGAGAACACAAATTCAAAATTAGGGCAAAACAGAGGTGGTGGTTAAATATGGTGGAATAAATGGAGACCATTTAAATCATGTTCATGAGAGAGATCATTAGTATAGCTTTTTAAATTATTTCTTTCTTTTATTGAGAATTAAATTTTGAAATCAAACGCATGAAATAAATTATTCGCAATTGTGATTTGTAACATTTATAGGTGACTACGCAAAGCAATAAGATTGGAAACAAACCGTGCACTTGATTTTCAGGATCCAAAGTCTCATCTAGTGTGGGTGTATAACCTCGATGCTTTTCATTACGAAGCAGCTCCATTTTTTTATGTAAAGGTAGATCAAAAAACTTTCTACTTTGGAAGAAAACTTCATTCATGAATTCCTCGCTAATACCATGATTAATTACATAGAAAAATCCAGAATCTAGGCAAGCCTGCAAAAGTAAAGAAAACATAGTGCTGTTAGCATCACCAGAATACAGCTCACTGATATATAAAAGAGACAAATATAGTAAGAATATCATATCTAACATTACTTTTTTTTTTTTCTTTCGACTATTTATTTCTCCAACTGTTTTTTGGTTTTTAGAAAGAATTATAAAACAAGTACTTGTTATAAGTTATTTGTAAGGAATAATAAAAAATTTTGGGCCATAATAACTTGACTAAAATTTAGCCATGATGGATCTAATTAGTTTTGGCTGAGTGTAATACATAAAGAAAATTCAGAATTTATAGTACACTCATCTCAAAATTAATCCAGTTATATTAAGACACATAAAATTTGATCAACTATAAAGATTCCATTTTTTCCCTAATAGGATGGCTATGAACATTGAAGTCCAGTCACATCGACAGTAAAACAATACAATTATAGATACTTTTAAAACATTTGCTAACTATACCCGCAACTATCAGACAGATATTACACTAATTAAACAACGCCATAACGTAATCAATTTCAGAAAAAAAAATAAATAAATATCAAAAGCCCTACATAATAATAAAAGAAACCCTAAAATACAAAATTTCAGAAACGGGACAACTACAAAGAAATTCGAGGGAAAACCGACCTGCTTGAGGAGGGAAACGGATTTCTGGATGTCCGGATCCGAGATACTGATACAATTTAGGGCCGTCATATTCGCTTCGGCGGACGTGGCTGCCCCACAAACCGTCCCCGTCGGTGCCATCTCAGCCCCACTTCTTCTACTGTCGAGAATTCAATTCCTCTTCACCACTCATCAGACTCTCTCATCTAGCTTTCTGCAAAAATCCAGTTCCGGAGTGACCTAATTCAAGCAGCAAAAGGAATGGAATCCTTGGTCAATGGTTCTAACTTCTCTTCGTTAGTAGTGATCAGGCTTCATGTTTTTTTTTTTTTTTTTTTTTTTTCTTATAGTTATACAAGATTTATAAGTATATTTATTTTTTATTGTAATTATATATGAATTGCTAATCAGAATAGCTATGTGGATAAGGAACGACAACTATTTACTAATTATTATAATGAATATATATTTGTTTCACTGTTTTTAAGAAAAAAAATTGTTTAGCTTTCAATTACAATCAATATCTAATTATATATAATTTAAAAAATTAAGATGTAATTATTATTTTCTCATACAAATTAAGACTAAAATTTAAAAAGGAAAATCATCAACTAAGAGATTTTAGATTCAAATATTGTGTATGTGATGTGCGTACGATTTCATTTTAAAATTTTGAAGGGGTCAATCCATCTATAGATGTAAAAATGAGATTTCTCATTTAGCCATATCCTAATAGATGGAAATTTCATCCTCAATTTTTATTGTACATATAAAAAAAAATTTATTGTACATATTCTCTTTTAATGTTGGCCATTAAAAGAGAAGCATAATACTAAGTTAAGTGTGGCTGAGATGAGGATGCTCAGGTGGATGAGTGACTTTACCCTTAGAGATAAGATACGAAATGAGCATATACGTGAAAAAATTGGAGTAGCTCCAGTAGAAGATAAGATTAGAGAGAATCGCCTTAGATGGTTTGGTCACATAAAACGGCACCCTTTCGATGACCCGGTTAGGAGAGTAGATGTATTAGATTTGACTTATGCTAAGAAAAGTATGGGTAGACCTAAAAAGACTTGGTTAGAAAATATTAGGAATGACTTTTCTTTATTAGATTTAAATGAGAATTTGACTTTTAATAGGACACAATGGAGAAAAATGATTCATGTAGCCGACCTCACGTAGCGGGATAAAGGCTTGATATTGTTGTTGTTGTTGTACATATTCAAGATGTCTGAAATAGTAATTTTTTTATTAGCTAGAAAAATATTTTTAAAATGATAGTACCTCAATAAAATAAAATTAACACAAAAATATTGATATAATCTAAACCAGCACCATAATATCAAATGCATAACTTTAATAAGATCATTGAAGATTCTAACACAAAGGCCTCCATTCTAAATCATATAGCAAGTTTTATTCTAGTCTAAGGGGTTTATCTAGGGGTGTCAATATTTGACACGACCCGAAAATCCGACTCGAACCCGACTCGAAAATTTCGGGTTAAGGTTGAAACGGGTCGGGATCGGGTTCAACATTTCGACCCGTTTCAAAAATCGGGTCGGGTTCGGATTAAACCTTTGACCCGAAAATGACCCGATTTTGACCCGAAAACCCTATTTTGACCCGACAACCCGATTTTGACACATTTTTTACCCGAATAAGAGGAGATAGACCTGTTTTTGACTCGAAAAAGAAGAGATAGACCCGTTTTTTACTCGAAAACTAGTAATTTTTTTGTTGGAAACGGGTCATTCGGGTCGTGTCGGTTTGACCCGAACCCAAAGCGGGTCGGGTTCGGGTCAGAAAAACTGACCCGTTTTCAAAAACGGGTCGGGTTCAGGTTGACCCGAATAATGTCGGGTCAGTTTCGGGTTCGACCCGAACCAGACTCGTGACGCGAAATTGACACCCCTAGGTTTATCTACTATCATCCATATTTAACCAAAGGAATATTTTTAGTAAAATACTATGTTTATGAATAATTTTCTTAGGAGGAAGTGAAGTTTAAATAAGGTAAAGAGGAATGGCGCTCAAAATATGTTTGATCAAGACAAATGAATATTTTAGTCACATCAGTACAATCATTTTGAATCTAGTGAAATATTTCATGAAAAATAAATTATTTTAGATGACCTTTATATATAGGGACATCCAGACAACTCATAGACAGCTTGGCAAGGATCCTTGATAAGTTTGGTTAACTTGGTTTTTATGCAATTAATTATTTGTCAAGGAGCTATTAAGTGGGTAATAAAAAGGATTTATCTTTACTAATCATTGGCGTGGCAATAGTTTCATATTTTGTTAAGGAATTTCGTTATATTTTAGATAAAGGGTAGGAAAATTGATAATTTAAAATAAATAACTATAATAATATTGATGTAATTTCAGAATTGATTTGTTTCTATTTTTGCATGAGTTGTCCAAATGAACTCAATGGCATCATTACAAGCCCCCTATGGGTCTACACTCTACAGTAATGTGGTTTAAAGGTTTAATTCAAAATCACAAAGGTTTAGGCACATCAGCTGCTATTTTTTACTATTGTATGTTGACGTCATAATGAAATGGGCCATCTTAAAGATGGTGAGGTGATTGTTGCTTAGCTGATAATGGTCTCAAAATCTTGAACATCTAACATTTTCCATTTGACATAAGTGATAAAGTGATGAGGTTACTTATTAGGCTTATGTCTCATGTTTTATAAAGCTTATTAGTTTTTCAATGATTTTTTTGCACTAGCTAGTTACAATATAAATTACAACTTGTAGAAAAAAAATGAGTTGATGTTGTTGACCTCATTATTTCAGGTCAATTTTCCCCCGAATATCATCTCTAATGCCTAGGTCTTCGTAGCCTAGTGTAGACATCAACTTTAGAATCCCCTTAGGTACCCATTGACGTAGAGCTAATTCAGCCATGTTATTCAACCCAAATCATAGCTAATTCAATCCAAATCTAGTGTAATTCAGAATGTAATAATCAATCGAACATTGTCGAGCCTAATTGAGTTCAAGTTGACTTCAATCTGGAATCGACGAGTTCGACCAATGCTATGTAGCCTGTCTCGAGATGGGATGGAACCATTTAAAATGGTAAATTTAAAAATATTTAATTATGTCATATTTAAAATAATTTTCTTTAAAAAAAAATTAAATAAAAATTTGACCCCATAATAAAACACGACAAAGAGAAGGATTTAATGCGAGCTCGCTTGTAAATTGTTATTATATAATTTAAATCAATTTTATATACTAAAAATGTTAAATTAAATCTAATTCTTTTTTAAATTTGAGATATGAGATAGGGTTCGATTGGACTACTTTAAACTGAACCCCCACGCTCTGTCTCCTCCCTCTCTCTATTCAGAGAAGGACAATTTTTTTTTTTTTTTTTTTTGGGAAAAGTAGGGCAGAGCCCAAATTTCATTAATGAATGAAACTAGTTACATGTGTAAAAGAAGCAAAAAAGAACAAAATTGTGAGAAAGAGCTGCTAAGGGCATCAAGAAGAGGAGCACCGAAAGTGCCAAAAATTATACATGTTTAAAGAGAGATAACAATAAGAAGCAGACTGGAATAAATAATAGGAATAGAGTAGATAAGGGTCTGAATATTATCAGAACAATTAGCCGGAATATTCCATTCCTCATACTCATAGATAGCATCCAAACGCACATTATCCGGGACGAGACTATTAAGGGAATGGTGATAGGGAATATCTTGTATGCAAAGACCATTACACCAGTGGTCCCATTTTAAGCTAATGGGTCAGTTATAAGTGATTTTGAATATAAGATTAGATTTAGATCTCATACCAATATTACAAATACTTTTCCACATAGCCGAAGAGAACATAGGGGGAGGTTTCCAAGGGGAGCAGTAATTGGATAAATACCAAGTTGAAAGTGGAGATGGCCAATTGTAAATTCTAAGAATCAGTGAATAGTCATAAGCATATCGAATAGCTTGAAAAGCAGAAATTCCAAGACCTCTCTTATTTTTTTGTTTGCACGCGTTAGCCCAAGAGATGAGATGAAGCTTTCTAGCCTCAATATCACCAAAAAAAGAAGAATTTTGCTGAGAACTTAGTAATCTGCTTGCAACAAATTTTAGGTATAATTGCCCTGTTAATCTAGTAGGCAATAGTATTCCTTATAATGAACCTAAAAAATTATAGCCTACCTGCAAAAGAGAGAGACTTTGCTTTCCAACCCGAAAGCATGTTAGTTATAGTATTGATACGTCATGCAAAAATTATCCTGATCGGACACGAATCTCGAGGCAAAAGGCTAGTTGGAAACTTCAAAATTTGATTTCGGGAGCATCCGAACTCTGATTTCAATGAGCTTATAGTCAAACTGAGCGTCTCGGAAATACAAACCCAACGACATGAAGATCAACCCAATCTGAGCCCAAATGAGTCTGAATCAAGTGTTCAAAGCGCTGTTGGAAGGTTCAAACTACAATTTGAGTTATCAAACGGTCTTTGATTTTGACGAGCTTATACTCAAATCGAACGGCTCGACGAGATGAATCCAACGAACCCAAGATCGCTAAATTCCGATATCATTAAGGCATCCAAATGGCCAATGAACGATGCATAATCGAAGGACTCACTATCGACCATCCATTCAATCCACTCCTTATTCGCCCTTGATCTCACACCTATTTACGGATCATGCCACTCCATAAAATCTATAAATAGAGCCCTCATTCTTCACAAGGGGGAATCCAAGCAAGAGAGAGAAGAAGAGAAGAGAAGAAAGAAGAGAAAGAAGGAGCTCCTCCTCGACAGCCGCCGGACCACCGCAGAACCTCGTCGGACCACCGCCGGACCACCGCAGGAACCTCGTCGGACCACCGCCGGACCACCGCAGAACCTCGTCGGACCACCGCCGGACCACCGCAGAACCTCGTCGGACCACCGCCAGACCACCGTAGGAACCTCGTCGGACCACCGCCGGACCACCGCAGGAACCTCGCCGGACCACCGCAGAACCTCGCCGGACCACCACCTTAAGGCCCGACGTTCAGCTCCTACGTCCTACTGAAGACCCGACGTCCTGTCGAAGACTCGACGTCTTGTTCAAGGCCCGACACTCAGTCCCTACGTTCTGCCGAAGACCCGACGTCTTACTTAAGTAATTGATTGTAACCTGATCACCCTTGGAGGTGATTCAGTCCTTTGTAACCAACTCAAAGTCTAGTGGAATCATTTTCAACTGGGCTAGGCCTCATGGTTTTTTCCCTTTTAAGGGTTTTCCACGTAAAAAATCTTGTGTTCTCTGTGTGTGTGCTAGTTATACGTACAACGCTAAGACGCAGAACTAAGTCTCTATCGCCGCGTATTTTCTAGCCCGCAACAGATTGGCGCCGTCTGTGGGAAACCAATCCCACTACACTAAGGAATCCTCCAATGGTCAACAGGCGTAGTCACCGCATCATGGGAACCTCCCGCTCTAATTCACACCAATCCAGGAATTAGTCCCTGAATCAAGGACGACAGGCATCTGCCTCCTTTCACCCTGGAAACCGACACCCTGCAGGAGAAGGAACTTCAGGGCCATCCCTAGAAGGGGAGCTCGAGGACCAGCGCCGGTACCCCAAGAAGATACTCTTCTCCCTTGAGATCATCCAGGATTTGAAGACATTCTTCATGTCGAAGTCCCCCTTCCTCCGCCAAGGATGCACCCTCCTACACGTCCAGAGAATGAGCTTGTTGATACAGCAAGCTCTACCCATCCTTCGCGCACAGGCCACCGACAGCATATGCCGCCGGACGTCCCCGAGGACTTGGACCAACAGCACGTCACTAAACTCCCCCGTAATACTCTACGTCATGAATTACGGAGACTAGTCCAAGAAGAGTTCCCCACAGGGGGTATAAGGCAGTCCCTTCACCAACGGGACATTCAGGAGTCATCACCTTTCACCGAAGCTGTCCTCCGATACCCCATTCCGGCAAGATTCAAACTCCCAAATATTGATTCTTATGATGGGACTTCAAACCCCTACGAGCATATCGACTACTACTGCACTATTATGCATATCCAGCAGGCCCCCGACGCTTTACTCTGTCAAGTTTTTCCTGCCACCCTTAAAGGGTAGGCCCGGACATGGTTCTACTCACTACCCCCCCCCCCCCGGTCCATTCCACTATTCGTTAAATTGGCCAAATTGTTTGTCGAATAATTTGTCGCCAACCGAAGAATGATTAAAGACTCCTCCCACCTTTCAGGGATATGACAGAATGAGGGTGAATCCCTTAAAAGTATTTTCAAAGGTTTTCTACGGAAGCCCGCCAAATTCTAGGGGTAGATCCTGAATTGCTACGAGGAGTATTTCTTGGAGGGCTTCGCCCAGGCCCTTTCTACTCGGCACTCATGCGAGAAACGGTCCATTCATATGCGGATTTAATCCATCGAGTAGATGCCCAAATCACTGCCGACGAAGCCATCAATGCTCATAGGAAGCAATTTGAGCAAGCAACCGGGAAGCGTAAAAATCCCCCCTCGCAAAGGAAGAAGTAAGGAAACTACAATCTTCCTCCTCGACCCTCACAACCACGACGAGAGCCCCGACAAGGAAAAGAGAACACGCCACTTAATACATCCCGAGCAAATGTGTTAATGGTCATCCGAGACCAAGAGAGTGTGAAGTGGCCGTACCCTTTAAAACCTAATACCGGAAACCAGGAACAGTATTGTCATTTCCACCGCAGTCGTGGACACACTACTGAAGCATGCAGACAAGGATATCTCTGATAGTTCGTCAAGAATCTGACAGCTCGAGAAGAAACTATTCCAACTGGGGGGCAAAATCAACAAAAACAGTCGACGAACAATCGCCAGATGGTAGGCGAAATTGAAACTATTGTTAGGGGCTCTTCAATGCCTTGTCAAGTTCTAATTGCAGAGAACAAGGAACCACTCACAAAGAAACTTCATGTAGATCACTCCATCACCTTTAAGGAGTCTGATCTAGAAGGCATAAAAATCCCTCATCAAGATCCGCTGGTGATTAGCGCAGGGAATGGCGACCCATGCTACAACGTCAAAAGGATCTTAGTTGACAACGGGAGCTCAGTAGATGTTTTGTTCTATTCAACTTTTCTTAATATGGGCCTGTCCAGGGAGAAGCTTCTGCCTGCTGCCGGTCCACTGTATGGATTTGACAACCGACCTGTAAGAGTGGAGGGGACTATCAGTCTCCCAGTCATACTTGGAGAATTTCCTCGTCAGGTTGAGCACTCTATTTAGTTTATTGTAGTAAAGTATGAATCAGCCTACAACGCGATCTTTCGAAGGCCACTCCAAACAATCTTTGGAGCGATTGCTTTAATTCCCCACTTAAAATTGAAGTTCCCTATCCTGTCAGGGATTGGAACCATATGCGGAGATCAACAGGCAGCACAATCATGCTATCTTAGGCAAGCCCAACCGCGTTCATCAATTACTTTGAGCATCGAAGACTTTGATCTTCGGAATGAAGATACCCCTCAAAAGGCATCCCTTGTAGAAGATCTTATATGTGTCTCTCTATCAGAAGAACATCCCTCGAGAACAGTACAGATTGGATCACTCCTCTCAGATACAGAGAAAAAAGAATACGTGGACTTTCTATGTATAAACCAAGATGTATTTGCATGGAGTTCGGCTGATATGCCCGACATTAACCCTGAAGTAATTATGCACTCCCTCAAGATCAACCCAGCATGTAAACCAGTGATTCAAAAGAAACAAAACTTTGCCCTAGAACGTCAGCTGGCAATCGAACAGGAGGTTGATAAGCTTTTAAAAGCAAGATTTATAAGGGAAGTACACTACCCAACTTGGCTAGCCAACGTCGTGATGGTTCGGAAAACAAGTGGAGCTTGGAGAATGTGCGTGGACTATATAGATCTCAATAAAGCTTGCCCCAAGGACAGCTTCTCGCTCCCCCGAATAGATCAGCTAGTCGACGCCACATCCAGACATCAGATGTTAAGCTTTATGGATGCCTACTCCGGATACAACCAAATACAAATGGATCCTGCCGATGAGGAGGCAACATCTTTTCAAACAGATAAAGGGTTATATTATTACCTTGTAATGCCGTTCGGGCTCAAAAATGCAGGGGCAACTTACCAACGACTGATGAATAAGATTTTTAAGAACCTTATCGGGAGTATCATGGAAGTCTATGTGGACGACATGTTGGTGAAGAGCCTCCAGAAATCTCAGCATATCTCAGATTTGGAAGAATGTTTAGCCTCCTCCGATCTTACAACATGCGCCTCAACCCCTCCAAATATGCATTTGGAGTCACCTCAGGAAAGTTTCTGGGGTTCATGGTTACCCACCGAGGGATTGAGGCCAACCCGGAAAAGATCAAGGCCCTAAGGACATGCTACCCCCGAGAAATATCAAAGAAGTTCAGAGACTGAATGGAAGAATTGCAACACTCTCCCGATTTTTGGCTCGTTCAGGAGATAAGTATTTACCTTTCTTCAAGATCCTCAGAGGGGCTCGCAGCTCAGGATTCCAGTTGACTGATAAATGTCAAGAGGCTTTTGAACAACTCCGGACTTATCTAGCCTCACCACCGCTACTCTCAAAGTCAATTCCAGGGGAAATTTTGTATATGTACATGACCGTCTCTTCTCAAGCTATAAGTTCAGTCTTGGTTCGGATGGATGATACGATTCAACGTCCAGTCTATTACATCAGCAATGTACTTTCAGATGTTGAGATGCGTTATCCATTGGCAGACAAAATGGCCTTAGCATTAGTCTTCTCAGCTAGGAAGTTACGACCTTATTTCCAGGCACACGCAATCATGGTATATACAAACCTACCGTTAAAAAATATTCTCCAAAAACCCGAGGCATCTGGAAGATTAATCAAATGGTCAGTAGAACTTGGAGAGTTTGATATACAGTTTCTACCTAGACCCGACATCAAGTTACAGGTGCTTGTCGATTTTGTGGTCGAATGTACTAGCTACACCTCCGATGAATCGCCTGATGTGTCTCCCTCCTCCTCCTACTGGACATTGTATGTCGACGGAGCTTCTGGGAGTTCTGGTGCTGGCACTGGAATCTTATTAATCTCCCCGCAGAAAGCCACACTCGAATACGGGCTTAGACTGAAGTTTCCAGCAACAAATAATGTTGCTGAATATGAAGCTTTAATCGCTGGATTGAGACTGGCAATTGATTGTGAAGTCCAAGACTTAGTGGTTCACACTGATTCCCAATTGGTTGCTTCTCAAGTAGAAGGAGAATTCGATGCTCACAATCCACTTTTGGCTCAATACTGCCAGATAGTTAAAACCTTGTTGGCCCAAATAACAAAGCATCAAGTGATCCATATCCTTCGAGAGCAGAACGCGAGGGCAGACTCTCTCTCCAAGCTAGCAACTTCTACAATGAGAGATGTTTTCAAAAGAAAATTTATTGAGGAGATCCACTTCCCGAGCATTCAAGGCTCATGGGTACTTCAATCAATAGATGAATCAAAAGAAACTTCTTAGATCAACCCCATTCTCGCTCTCCTACAAGAAGGCTCTCTCCCTTAAGACCCAGCTATGGTAGTACGACTTCGGAGGCAAGCAGCCAACTTCACCATTATTAACGGAGAGTTATACAAACGATCTTTCACAGGGCCATATCTCAAATGTCTTCCTCCTTTAGAGATGAACTATGCACTTCGTGAAGTACACTCGGGCATTTGTGGGGAACATTTGGGCGGAAGGGCGCTAGCCCAAAAGGTCCTGAGACAAGGGTTCTACTGGCCGACGATAAAACAGGATGCATTAGAACTCATATGGAAGTGTAACAGCTGTCAGTTGCATGCCAACCTTACTCATCTACCCTCCATAGAGATATCGACATTACAGAGTCCCTAGCCTTTTGCGCAATGGGGGATTGACATAATGGGACCATTTCCTATAGCCACGAGATATCGAAAGTTCATCATATTGGCTGTCGACTATTTCATGAAGTGGGTAGAAGCAGAACCACTAGCAAAAATCACTGAAGCAAATGCCAAATAGTTCATATGGAAGAGCATAATATGTCGCTTTGACATTCCTGCAAAAGTTATTACTGATAACGGAACACAGTTCACCGAAAGGGTCTTTACCACATTTTGTAAAGATCTCCACATCCATCTAGTACACACGGCTGTGGCTCATCCTCAGACTAATGGGCAAACAGAGGTCACTAATCGGACCATTCTGAGAGGATTGAAGACACGGCTGGAGAAGGCTGGGGGGCAATGGGCTGACGAGCTCCCAAACGTTTTTTGGGCCTATCATACCACAGCAAGGACTCCAACAGAAGAGACGCCGTATAACCTCTGCTTTGGTACAGAGGCTGTCATTCCAGTTGACATTGGAGTCCCTAGTCATAGAGTACAAATTTTTGACTCCAATGCCAACGACGAAAAACTCAGGCACAACATAGACCTCCTTCCAGAAATTAGAGACGGGATAATACTTAAGGTTGCTGCCTACCACCAGAGAGTTGCCCGTCACTGTAACAGAAGGATGAAGCCGCGACATATATCGGTAGGAGATTTGGTCCTACGCAGCATTGAGGCGGCAGGAAAAGGCCCTCAACGAAATAAACTCTCCCCCCTCTGGGAAGGTTTGTACCTAGTAGCAGCTATGGTGAAGCCAGGAATTTTCAAATTAAAGGATGCTGAAGGGAATATGCTTCCTTGAACTTGGAATATCGATAACCTCCGCAAACACTATCAGTAGAGCGTGATCGTGTCGTTTGTTTTAAAATATTGTATGTCTTTAGTATTATGTGCTTACTGTATGTGTCTTTAATTTCGAACGTTGTTTGTGATGTTTCTAGTTTCCTTCTTCCTTAAACTGTCTTTGGGAGCTATGTTCTTCATTTAATATTAGTAAATACTTTGAGTTATGAACTTTAATATGTTTGATTCGAGCAATAGATAACTATTATTCAATCGTTAGTTAATCAATCCCAGGGGGATTCGGTCCGACCTCTTTCACACAAGTTAACGTCATCGAGCAGGGCTCTGACACACAACCTCGGATAAGTATTACATCCTTGGTGGATTCTCCCGACCTCTTCCACACAGGTTAACGTCATCGAGCAGGGCTCAGACACACAACCTCGGATAGGTCTTACATCCTTGGTGGATTCTCCCGACCTCTTCCACACAGGTTAACGTCATCGAGCAAGGTTCTGACACACAACCTCGGATAGGTCTTACATCCTTGGTGGATTCTCCTGACCTCTTCCACACAGGATAACGTCATTGAGCAAGGCTCTGACACACAACCTTGGATAGGTCTTACATCCTTGGTGGATTCTCCCGACCTCTTCCACACAGGTTAACATCATCGAGCAGGGCTTTGACTCACGACCTCGGATAGGTCTTACATCTCTTATAGATTCTTTTAACCTCTTTCATACAGGTTGGCATCATAAAACAAGGCTCTGGCGTACAACTTTGAATAGACCATACATCCTTAGAGGATCCTTTTAAACTTTTAAGCACAAGTCGGAAGACAAATATCTTAGGCAAACAAGAATAAAATTTACTCAGGACACTGGAATATTTAAGTCATATAACAGCAGAACAATAATCCACTACTAAGTCAAAGTAGATATCACACAATAATACAAACATCAGGTACATCACAATTGCTAAAAAAAGACAAACTAATACAGACAACAGGAACTAGAAAACCTACTCAATATCTACTATCTCATCATCTACATCAAGATCAAGGACCTTCCGCAGATCACTCTCTTCCTCATCACCTTCAGAGCCTGAAGGAAAGTCATCTGAAGCATGGCTAGGGGTCACCTCTTCGGCTGAAACTCCGGTCTTTCGCTGCATCAGGCGAACCCCCTTAAAGAAGCCTTTAATAAATCCATCCTCAATATACTGCTGCTCCAAAACCTTCACTTCTATGTCATAGATGTGATCTCGGACCTCCTCAATGTGATCCTGAACAATAGTCTTGAAAGCTATGGACTTTTTAAAGTCTTCAATAACTCTTGAAGGTTCTAGGCCAGACAAGGCAGCCTCCTTCTCAGCTATAATGGCCTGGGACTTCTTATCCTTCGCCTCAAGCGACACTATCTTCTCTTCAGAAACTTTTTGCTCTTTCAAAAGCCTGGTGATCGTCGCTTGAGCCTCCTCAAGATCTATCTGATGCCGATCTGCCTGTCGATTCTGGAGAGATACAGAGTGCATTGTGTTGGCCAACTCAGTCCTGCACTCGCTCAACTCATCTTCAAGCACTTTCACCTCCTTAACCTTATGCTCATACTTCCGCTTGAACTCTCCCTGGACATACTTGACCTTAACAAACTCACTGTTCCAGTCATTAATCTCGATCCCAAGACGTAACAGCTAAAATAAAAAAGAAAAGTTTATTAAAAGTCACTCCAGAAGCAAACAAGATAAAAAATATTGGGAGATATTACTCACCAAATTACTCGTCTTGTTATGTCCGATGCATTGATGATTCAAGACATCCTCAGGGATATGCAGCTTGGCTAGGGAAGAGCCAGGTAGAATCTTGTCAGTATTTGTTGCAGTCTCTTCCAACCTATTCTTCTTCGAAACCTGGGGGTCTTCGCCTCTTGCCAGTCGTTTGGGAGCTGATTTTGAAGTAGGGGCAGGGGGCTCAGGAATCCTGGATGTCGGCTTCAACATCCTTGCATCAGACCTCCCAGCATGAAATGAAATCCCAATCTTGAATAAGAACTCTTCTTCAGTGTATTTGCTCATGTGACGAACCTCAAATAGAAGATGATCGAGATCAGAAACCTTCAAGATTCTCATTATGTCTTTCTCGCTGACATGCAGAGGGGATGGCAGATCCTTCATCTTCCCCCACTTCTCTATCAAGCCCCAATCATTCTTCACAAAAAAGAAAGCACTGAGCCAGTTCTTTGAAGGATCGCGGGTACGCATATCCAACCATTTGGATCTAAAAGTTACACGCCCAGATGTATCACTAGTGAACCGACCCATCCGTGAAAGGTGCTTCGGTGTCATAGTAGCTCCCCGATCCTGAAAGAGAGCAATCAATCCCACAGCCACCGATATCGCTCTAAACGAAAGTTGGGATAGGTTCACATCGCACCTTTGTAAGACTTCAATCAACTCGGTAGGAGGCGAAAAGCGTAAACCAACCCGCAAGTGGGCCTCAGAAACGGTCACGTACCCGGGAGGAGGAAGATTTGCTCGATCAGACCTCCTAGGAACCATCGTCTTCACATCATTCGGGAAGTGATAATTCTTGTGAAAAAGGAATAGGAAGTCATTTGTAACAGTCGACATTATCTCATCCACCCTCGCTTCCCTATTTGACCTCCCCTCGCCATCATACGGTGCGACGGGGTCTCCCCGGATCGCAGGATCTCTCGGTGGGGGGCGATCACTTGACATTTCTTTTAAAGGGTGTAAGAGGAAAGAAGAGAATCTCCGGACTTCCTTGCCAAGAGAGGGGCCTCAGAAAACTGAGGGAAGGCCTCAATAGAAAGGACAGAGGGAGATGAGGAAAGAAGAGAATATCCGAACTTCTTTGCCAAGAGAGGGGCCTCAGAAAACTGAGGGAATGCCTCAATAGAAAGGACAGAGGGAGATGAGAAGAAAGAGGAGAAGAAGAGAAGAAAATAGAAGAAGAAGAGTAGTGGAGTGATTTTCTAAAGGCTTGAAGGGCCTATTTATAGTTTTTTCGGAGAGAGATAGGAAGTTTCTAGAATTTCTGAATTTTTCTAAAAATTTTCAGAATTTTTTAGAATTTTTTTTGGAAATTTTTTATAATTTTTTCGGGCAAAAAAATATGAAAAAAATGATTTTTTATTAGGGTGGGGCCCACTTGAGGTGGGCCGAACAACCTTACTCCACAGCCATTGCGAAACGGCGCAAACAGCAACTACGCAAGCGATTCGCGCGCACAACCCGCTGAGACGCCGCGCGAGTCAGGCTACCCGCTGGGGTGCCGCGCGGGTCAGACGATTTGCTAGGGGCCGCGCGGGTCAGGCGACCCGCTGGGGGTGCCGCGCGGGTCATGCGACCCGCTGGGGGCCGCGCGAGTCAGGCGACCCGCTGGGTGCCACGCGGGTCGGGCGACCCGCTGGGGGTACCGCGCGGGTCGGGCGACCCGCTGGGGGTACCGCGCGGGTCGGGCGACCCGATGAGGGTGCCGCGCGAGTCACGCGGGCCGGAGCGCCTGCCAGCCGGCCCAGGCGAGCCTAGCGCCGCCGGCAGCGGCAGCCGACCAGCCGGTCCGTCCGCCTAGCCCATTTTGGGCCCGATTTTCGTCCCAAAAGCTCTGATTTTAACGTTTTTGGGTCCCCGGACATGTTTTTCGATGTTCTGGACTCAATTTTGATACTTTCGGAGCTCACCATGGCCTCTACAGTCAAATTTGTGCAAATGTTCAACTTTTGGAATGCAATTTTTGCGATTTGGCCAATTTAAAAGTTCGGAACAAATATTTTCGGACTCCTAGAGTTTTGACGTCATGCAAAATTATCCGGATCGGACACAAATCTCGAGGCAAAAGGCTAGTTAGAAACTTCAAAATTTGATTTCGGGAGCATCCGAACTCCGATTTCAACGAGCTTATAGTCAAACTGAGCATCTCAAAAATACAAACCCAACGACACAAAGATCAACCCAATCTGAGCCCAAATGAGTCTGAATCAAGGGTTCAAAGCACTGTTGGATGGTTCAAACCACAATTTTAGTTATCAAACGGTCTCCGATTTTGACGAGCTTATACTCGAATCAAATGGATCGACGAGACAAATCCAATGAGCCTAAGATCGCTAAATTCCGATATCATTAAGGCCACCAAATGGCCAACGAACGGTGCACGATCGAAGGACTCACTATCGACCGACCATTCGAGCCACTCCTTATTCGCCATTGATCTCACACCTATTTACGGATCATGCCACTCCAGAAAATCTATAAATAGAGCCCTCATTCTTCACAAGGGGGGATCCAAGCAAGAGAGAGAAGAAGAGAAGAGAAGAAAGAAGAGAAAGAAGGAGCTCCTCCTCGACAGCCGCCGGACCACCGCCGGACCACCGCAGAACCTCGCCGGACCACTGCCGGACCACCGCAGGAACCTCGTCGGACCACTGCAGGAACCTCGCTGGACCACCGCAGAACCTCATCGGACCACCACCTTAAGGCCCGACATTCAGCTCCTACGTCCTACTGAAGACCCGACGTCCTGCCGAAGACTCGACGTCTTGTTCAAGGCCCGACACTCAGTCCCTACGTTCTGCTGAAGACCCGACGTCTTACTTAAGTAATTGATTGTAACCTGATCACCCTTGGAGGTGATTCAGTCCTTTGTAACCAACTCAAAGTCTAGTGGAATCATTTTCAACAGGGCTAGGCCTCGTGGTTGTTTCCCTTTTAAGGGTTTTCCACGTAAAAAATCTTGTGTTCTCTGTGTGTGTGCTAGTTATATGTACAACGCTAAGACACAGAACTAAGTCTCTATCACCGCATATTTTCTAGCCTGCAACAAGTATCAAGAAGGGGAGAGAATTGGGAGATAAGAGTTCTTTTAATGGAAATGGGAATGCCCAAGTAAGAAAAGGTAGTGCATAAATTATGGATATGGAGGGTATCACAATTTTCTATGATATAAGGAGAGCTCACTTGCATGATGATAAAACTTTTGTCCGGATTAACTTTCAGGCTAGAAGAGCAAGCAAATTAAAAAAAATGTCATTCAACACTTGACAATTTGATGGGGAAGCCTTGCCAAAAACGAGGACGTCATCCGCATAAAGGAGATGCGAGATTTTAAAACCATTAATGTCAACTGGCTGAAAAAGATAGCCCTCATTAAAATTATCAAATAAGCAGGATAATGCATCCATAACAATGCAGAACAAATAAGAACTGAGGGGACAGCCCTGGCGCAGCCCAAACAAGGAGGGAATAAGCCCTCCAGATGGACTGTAAGCATGTCATGTTCGAAAACCGTTTGGTAATCCAAATTATGGTTTGAACCTTCTAAATATGCTTCGAGTCTTGGATTTGGACTCATTTGGGCTCGGATTGAGTCGAATTTGGTGTCGTTGGGTTCGTATTTTTGGGACGTTCTGTTCGATTGTAAGTTTGTTGAAATCGAAGTTCAGATTGTCTCCAATTTAATTTTTGAAAATTTCAACTTGATTTTCCATCAAGATTCGTGCCAGATCAAGATATTTTTTATGATATATCACTAATATTAATTGACCAAATTATAAGAATGAGCTCGTTTCATAAGCAAATACGCAGAAGGATCGTTTTGACGAGATAATTTAAAAAAGGAGAGAAACTAGCCTGCCGATTATTAAAAAGCCTATATAATGGTTATTATATTAAATCCATTTGAAAAATGATATCTTATTTTATCATTTTGAATATAAGTTAATATTACAAGTAAAAATTATGAAAAAAATTAATATTGAAATGAATAGATCCATCAATATATAATTAGGCCTGTAACACTTAATATTTTTTATATTATTATATTTTTATAATAATTAATTCTATTTATGTTATAATATTTATTACAATATATTAATATGACTTCTTTTTTATTAATATTACTTATTTCAAAATTTTATATATTAGATTATCTATTAATATAATTATATCAACTAATATAATATTAATAGAATTTATATAAATATTTGAAAAATAAGTATAATTTCATTTAAATTTGAAAATCTTTATAAACAAATTTACCATTAACTATTATACAAATATAATAATAATAATTATTATTTATAATGGGCATACTATAATAATATTAATTTATTTATAGTCTAATAATTATTATATTTTATTAAATTAATATTATTTTTTATCAATTTAAACCAGAATTTTGGATTATCATCGTTCGGTTTCTTAAACCGGATCGGTGAGGGCAATTTTTTTAAAAGAATCCCATTTGCCTTTCCTTCTAAAACCCAACTCTGCTTCACATTTTCTTGAAACTGCTCTCTCACTTAGCATTTTTTATCTTTTAAAATTTATTTAATAATATGATCCTTCTCCTAAATGCTTCATCAATCATGATCCTTACAAAAATTCGTCCAATATTCTAACTTTTATATTTATTTTAGACTATGTAACTTTAATTACTTAAACATAAATATAAATTAAAATTATTTTATTAATCATAATTATAATAGTTATATTTAATATACTTTAATTGATATCTCTTTAATGTACTTTATTAATTTATATAGCAGAGTGACTTTTTAATTAAAAATATAATTTTTTTTGGGCGCAGGGTGAAAATTAGGGTTTTGCGAACCCTAGCCGTCTTCTCCTTCTGCGTTCTTGATTTCTCCTTCCTTTTTCCGTCCGCCGCCGGCTTTCTGCCGGTGGCCTTCATGGATCTGATGGGTCAGCTTGACCCTAGCTATTTTCCCCCTTTAGTTTCCTCCCAGCTCGTTTCTGAGAAAACTATTCCTTCCCCTCGTCGTGCTTTAGACCGTCTTTGGTCTAATATTATTGCTGAGCCTGCGCCTTCTTCTCCTCATATCCCCGTTTCACTTCTTGAAGTACCGGAGGAGATCATCCTGTTTAATACTGATTATACCGAGGCAGCTGCTGCGGAGTGGAGTCTCTGCCTTGTCGGCTACTCTATTGGTAAGCGTCCTTACTATGAAGCTCTCAAAGAAACTGCTACACGTATATGGAAACTCAAAGGTACATTTCAACTCGTTGCTCTTACCGATGGGTTCTTTCTCTTCAAATTTTCTTTGCTTGAGGATTTTGATATGGTATGGTCCAAAGGAGCTTGGTTCTTTCATGGAAAACCTTTTCTTTTCCAAAAATGGACAAAAAACTTTCATCCTACAAGAGAAAATTTTACATCGGTACCTATCTGGGTTAGAGTACACAATCTTCCTTTAGTTTGCTGGAATTCTGAAGGGATATCTAAAATTGCTTCAAAAATAGGCATACCAATCGCAGTTGACGCTCTAACAGCAGCTAAGACAAGACTTACTTATGCTAGGATTTGCATACAAGTTTCCACTACTTCTCCTTTTCCTGAATCTGTCTCGGTATCTATTGAGGGGGAGATTTTAAAACTTCAGATACAATATGAGTGGAAGCCTTCTCCTTGCACCACATGCTCTTCTCTAGCACATTCTATTTGAATAGTTTCTATTTGAATGATTTATATTTGTGCAACTTATGTAGTTTTGATGATTCCAAACATTATTGTTCAGATGTATAATTATCTCCTAACAATTTAGAAGATTTGCACTTGCTCTTGTGTGTACTAACATTTCAGGAAAATCAGACTCCAGACTACGAAAACTTCAAATCAAATTCAACATGAGAAATTTTGTTTATTTGAAGTGTCTTTTCTTTGAATTAATTTTGAAAGGGAGTGATTGTAATTGAGTGGATAAAATCTCTCACACACAAACTAAGGAGATCTTGAAATTCTATACTGATCGTACAGGACGATATATATCGTACTGGACGATCTGTCAGTTATCTCCTATAGAGCATTTGGAACGAATAGGAACTTGCTTTGAAAAATTTTTCTAAGTCCTATTCGTCCAGGACGAATTTTTATATCGTCCCCGGCGATGGGCGCTCTGGAAAATTTTCGTACAGACGAAAATAAATATCGTACCGGACGAACAGCTCTCTGGAAAATTTTCGTCCAGACGAAACCAAATTATCGTCCCCGGCGATGGGCGCTCTGGAAAATTTTCGTCCAGACGAAATAAATCATCGTCCAGGACGATCGGCTCTCTTGAAAATTTTCGTCCAGACGAACATATTTTCGTCCAAACGATAAACCGACTTAGGACAGTTTTTAGCAGTTTCTAGAACCGACCTTGTAATAACCGTTCGTACTGGACGAACCTAGTTCGTACAGGACGATCAGCTGTACGAAGTCATTTCGTACACATATACAAATTGGGTCGTTTCAGATCGTTTAAGTAAAATCGTCCAGGATGATCCACGATCGTACCGGACGATCCACTGCGTACAGAATTGAAAACTTGCAGTTTTTGGGCGGTTTTTCATGTTTTTTGTATAAATACTTCAAATTAGACTGCCACCCAATCTTTTTGTCAATTGATCTTCGTGCCTATTGAGAGAATAGTCAAGGGGAGAGTGGAAGAGAGCATTCAAAGGAGGATTTCTACCATTGGAGCAAGAAGGCTTCACTTGGATTGCTAAGGTAAGAATCTCTACTTGTGAAATTGGATTTCTTCACTCTTTTCTTTCTTCCTTCTAGGTTCTTGTGAGAAGATCATTCAAGAAGGTCCGGTTCTCTGCCGACACTTGGAGAGTGTGAACAGACGTGGGTTCTCTGCCTACACTAGGAGAGTGTAAAAGGAAGAAGGTTCTCTGCCTACACTTGGAGAGTGTAAACAGCCGTAGGGTTCTCTGCCCACACTAGGAGAGTGTGAAAGGACGACGGTTCTCTGCCAGCACTGTGGATTGTGTAAAAGGACGACGGTTCTCTGCCAGCACTGTGGATTGTGTAAAAGGACGACGGTTCTCTACCGCACCAGGGAGTGGTGAAAAGAGGGTTTTGTACAGGCTTCTCCGCCTTGCTGTGGGTGCTAAAGGAGAGTCACTTTGTGGTATTAGTGCAATACTCAGAGGGTGCCTCTGAGGAGTGGATGTAGGTCTGGTTATAGACCGAACCACTATAAATCTGGTGTCATTTACTTTACTGCTTTTACGTTTCCGCATTTTAAATTTTAGTTTTAACAACTCTGTGGTTGAAAAACATTTTTCTACAAACTTTAAAAGAAAATTTCATTTCGGTTCAACTTTAATTTTAAGAGGGTTTAAAATTTTTAAAACTACCAATTCACCCCCCTCTTGGTAGCCGTGGGACATTTACTTAGGCTTAACAACCTAATTACTAGATTCAACAAGTGGTATCAGAGCACCGTTTCAAAATCATAAGTTTGAACTACTTTTTGATTAACGTAGATGGCTACATTTGGAAACCGAAACACACCTGAGGGTTACTCTATCACTAGACCTCCACTGTTTGACAATATTCCTTTTGATTTTTGGAAAACACGCATGTCTACTTTCTTACAGTCACTTGATTATCGCATGTGGATGTTAGTCCAGGAAGGTTACACAAAACCAACTAGATTAGTTGATGGAATTAGGGTAGATACACCCTATGCAGATTGGACTATAGAAGAACGTGACTTAGCACAATTAAATGCAAAATGTTTAAATAGTTTCTTTTGTGCTTTAAAATCTGAAGACTACATGCGAGTTTCTACTTGTAAAAGCGGAAAAGACATATGGGATAGACTTTGTATTACTTATGAAGGGACAAATGAGGTTAAGCAATCAAGGCTCAATATCTTGTTACATGACTACGAACTATTTCGCATGAAACCTAATGAATCTATATCTGACATGTACACAAGATTCACTCAAATTGTCACCTCTTTGCATGCACTTGGTAGGGAATTAACTAATGCTGAAATGGTTAATAAGATTCTTCGTTGTTTACCTACTGCATACGATGCTAAAATTACTGCAATTACAGAGTCAAAAGATCTGAACATTTATTCTATTGACAATCTTCTTGGTTCACTCATTGCTTACGAGCAAGGAGTAAGTCAAAGAAAGATTGATGCAGGTGAACCAAGAAAGGACAAGAATATTGCACTAAATGTGGAAGAGTCAGAAAGTGAACACTCACAACCTGAGGATGAAGATGATATAGCACTGATGACTAGACAATTCAAAAGCTTTTTAAAGAGGAAGCAGAAGAGACGCCAGCAATGGAATAGAGGTAAGTATAATAGAAATGGTAAGGTTTCTAATGAAGTGATTTGTTATGAATGCAGGAAACTAGGTCATATAAAGACTGATTGTCCAAAACTCAAAGCCACTCCTAGCAAGGAGAAGGTAGAGGAGAAACCAATGGTAAAGAAGGGCAAGAAGAAGTTTCAAAAGGCTTTTTGGGCGGACTCAGCTTCAGACTCATCTGAGACTGAAAAAGAAGAAGAAGTCACCAACCTTTGCTTGATGGCAGATAAAGCTGAACAATCAGATCAAGAAGAGGTATGTGATTTAACTTATAATGAATTGTTTGAAGTTTCTGAACACATGCATGATGCATATAGGAAAACTAAAAAGATGCATGCTAGTTTAGTTTTAGAATTGGAAGAGCTTAATAAGGAACACGAAATCCTTAGGAAAGATCATGCTTTAATTGATAACAACCACATGAAACTACTTGATGAATATGATGACTTGAATAAAAATTTTGAGAATTTAAAATCATCCTATGCTGAACTTGAAAAAGAATTTGAGAAATTTAAGGATGAATCTGAGCACAAGACATATAGAGTCAATTATACAAATCGAATCTTGGAAGAAATGAATTCATTTTATAAACTTACTATAAGTGCTCTCGAGGATAATAGGAACCCCCCTAAACATGAAGATTTTACAAATCCTAAGTATTATCCTAAATTCATGAAATCCCTTAGA
Source organism: Dendrobium huoshanense (assembly GCA_016618105.1). Lineage (NCBI taxonomy): Eukaryota > Viridiplantae > Streptophyta > Magnoliopsida > Asparagales > Orchidaceae > Dendrobium > Dendrobium huoshanense. Next base: position 21,451,699 of record CM028357.1, read on the forward strand.
AGACAATCATATGAGAGAAAACATAGGAATTTTCCTAATGTTAAATGTAACAATTGTGGATTTTTGGGACATATATCTCACACCTGCACTTTAAAGATGAAACCTAATTTGGTGTGGAGAACTAAGATGCATAAACCTAGACATATCACACATGCATCTGATTATAAATTTCATAAAGGTGAACCCAAACTAGTTTGGGTTCCCAGGTCTAACATTTGAGAATTTTGCAGGTATACTCTCACACAAGATCTCGTGAGAGTATATGGTACCTGGACAGCGGATGTTCTAAGCACATGACTGGAGATACTGCTCAATTCATAACGCTGGAAGCCAGGAGTGGAGGCAAGGTTACACTTGGAGATAATACCACAAAGAAAGTGGTTGGATCAGGTATGATTGGAAACTTGAAAAACTTTTTCATAGATAATGTTTTATTAGTTGAAGGCTTGAAACATAATTTGCTTAGCATAAGTCAGCTATGTGATAAGGGCTATAATGTAAAATTTTTACCTACTAGCTGCATAATTAGCCTAAATGGAAAAATTGTTTTAAATGGAAAAAGGGTGAACAATGTTTACATGCTAGATTTAAATTGTATTCAATCTCCTACTGCTTTTTGTTTGAAAACTGTTTCTGATGAATCGTGGCTTTGGCATAGGAGACTTTGTCATTCTAGTATGAAAAATCTTAGAAAAATTACCCAAAAGAATTTGGTGAGAGGAATACCTAAACTAGACTTTACTAAGGACCATCTGTGTGATGCATGTCAATTAGGAAAACAAGTGAGGTCCTCATTTAAGTCCATTAAAGATCTTAGGACAAGTAAACCTTTAGAAATTCTACACATGGATCTTTTTGGACCAGTAAGCACTGTTAGTCTAGGAGGAAAGGTATATGGATTTGTTATAGTAGATGATTTTTCAAGATTCACCTGGGTTAAATTTCTTTTTCATAAGAGTGAATCATTTGAGGAATTCAGAAATTTTTCAACTTGGATACAAAGAAAACTAGGATGTGAAATAATTTCTATACAAAGTGATCATGGAGGAGAATTTGAAAATGAAAGATTTGAAGATTTCTGTAAAGAAAAGGGGATTGATCACAATTTTTCTGCACCTAGAACTCCTCAACAAAATGGAGTAGTTGAAAGAAAGAACAGAACATTAATAGAAGCCGCCCGAGCAATGTTAGCAGAATACTCTCTTCCTAGGTATTTTTGGGCTGAGGCGGTTAGCACTGCATGCTATGTTCTGAATAGGGTGAATGTGAGATCTAATTTGAATAAAACACCCTATGAGTTGCTAAAAGGAAATGTTGTTTTTGATGAAAATGGAAACTTGGAAGAGCCAAAAGTTGTTGAAGAAGAAATTGAAGAAAACTCCCAAAATATTGATAGATTAAATTAGGAAGAAAATGTGGAAGAAAATTTAGAAAGAGAAGACCCTTTGCCTAGAGATTTGAGATTTTCTAAAAACCACCCAAAGGAATTAATCATAGGTGAACCAAGTGAGGGTGTTAGAACTAGGCGTGGATTAAACAAGGAAGTCAATCATTCAGCCTTTATTTCAACTGTTGAACCCACTAACATTGATCAAGCACTTTCAGATGAATTTTGAATATTGGCCATGCAAGAAGAGTTGAATCAATTTGTAAGAAATAAAGTTTGGGAACTAACTATAAGGCCAAAAGATCAAAGTGTTGTTGGAACCAAGTGGGTGTTCAAGAATAAAATGAATGACTCAGGAGTAGTCATTAGAAATAAGGCTAGATTAGTAGCTAAGGGGTATAACCAAATTGAAGGAATTGATTTTGAGGAAACGTTTTGCCCCTGTAGCTAGACTTGAAGCAATTAGGGTTTTACTAGCCTTTGCCTGTTTTAAAGGTTTTAAATTGTTTCAAATGGATGTCAAAAGTGCCTTTTTAAATGGAGTAATTGAAGAAGATGTTTTTGTAGAACAACCTCCAGGTTTTGAAAACTCTAAATTTCCAAATCATGTTTTCAAATTAAAAAAGGCATTATATGGATTGAAACAGGCACCTAGGGCTTGGTATGAGAGGTTAAGCACCTTCCTACTTGAAAGATCTTTTGAAAAAGGAAGTGTGGATACAACTCTCTTTTTAAGGAAAATTGGAAAGGATATACTTATTGTTCAAATTTATGTGGATGACATCATCTTTGGATCTTCAAATAAACATCTTTGTGATGATTTTTCTAAAACAATGAGTAGTGAATTTGAAATGAGTCTAATGGGAGATTTAAATTACTTTCTAGGATTTAGCATTAAGCAACTTGAGGAAGGTACTTTTCTTAGTCAAACCAAATATATTAAGGACATCCTCAAAAAATATGAAATGGACAATGCTAAACCTGTTAGTACACCAATGAGTTCTTCAGTTCAGTTAGATAAAGACCTTAAGGGAAAATCTGTTGATCAAAAGAAATTTAGAGGGATAATTGGATCTTTACTTTACTTGACTGCTAGCCGACCAGATATTATGTTTAGTGTTTGCTTATGTGCTAGATTTCAATCAGATCCAAAAGAATCACATTTGACAGCAGTGAAAAGGATTTTAAGATATCTACTAGGAACTCAAAACTTAGGAATTTGGTATCCTAAGTTTAGCTCTTCATTTGAAATTATTGGTTACTCAGATTCTGACTTTGCAGGCTGTAGAGTGGATAAGAAAAGCACTTCTGGAACATGTCAATTCATTGGAAATTCATTAGTTTCATGGTCTAGTAGAAAACAAAATTCAGTGGCACTATCTACTGCAGAAGCAGAATACATTGCATTAGGAAGTTGTGTGGCACAAGTACTTTGGTTAAAACAACAGTTGATTGACTTAGGATTAACTATAGGCACTATTCCAATTTATTGTGACAATACTAGTGCTATTTGCATTTCCAAAAATCCTATTCAACATTCTAGAACCAAACACATTGATATAAGGCATCATTTCATAAGGGATCATGTATCCAAAGGAGAAATTGAACTCATACATGTTTCAACTGAAAATCAACTTGCAGACATTTTTACAAAACCTTTAGCCTTTGATACATTCAGTACTTTAAGAACAAGGCTTGGTGTTATTGATTTGAATGCTTAACCAAAATGTCTTTGCAACATTGATACTTGTTGTGTTTTGTTTTTGTGATTTTGTGAATTTTGTATTTTTGTATGAATTGTTTTTGAATTTATGTTTTTTGTCTTATGTTTTCTGTGTTGTTGATTATTTTTGTTGTTTTTGTTAAATTAAAAAATTTAAAAATAAAAAATTTTTTTTTGAGGAAATCGTCTAGGACGAAATTTTTCGTACGGGACGATGTGTTAAGAAACAGTTTGCGCGAATTTAAACCATTTTGAGAGCAGTTTTTTATTGGATCGTCTGTACGATCTGTGATCGTCCAGTACGAATTTTTTTTTCTCAAACGTCGGGACGATTGAATGCAGCGGTTGAGTGGATAAGACAGTTTTTAATACGAAATTCGTCTGTACGAAATTTTTTTTTCGTATGTACGAACATGTGTCGATTCATTGTAGGGGACGGTTTTCAAGAGTCATTAAAACGAAACGCTTCTTGATCGTCTGTACGAAATATTTTCGTATGTACGATCGATCAAGTCAAAAAGCCTGTACGAAGGGACGCATCGTAAGTTGTGTTGAATACGAAAAGCCGTTACATTTTGGACGAATTAGATCGTCTGTACGAAATTACTTCGTCCAGACGAACGATAATTTTTCGTCCAGGACGAATATTTTCGTCCAGGACGAACATATCGTTTTTCTTTAAATATGAGGGCTTTCAAACTTGACAATCACACTTTCAAACATCTTTTTCAATCCCTTTCTACATCAAATCAACTATGGTCTCCTCTAGCAAAAGACAAAAAGTTTTGGTGAAGAAACCCAACAGGAATGCTCCAGACAACTTCCTTTCCAAAGCAAATGAGGAATCTTTTCCTCGTTTTGCTTCTGCAAAAATCACTCCGTCTCGCATTCTTATCCAAACGGAGTTGAAATTTCGGGTATTACACCTCTTCGCCTCAACCCAATTTCATTTCATTCTCTCTCTTGTCCACCTCTACAATAAGCAAACCTACCATTACTTCTTAGCCAACATGAGTTTCAATCCTGACCACTCTATCATTAGTTCTTTTGTTTTTAAGAAAAAAGTTGAGATCACCAAGCACGACCTTGGTGCATTTTTAAACTTAAGGACTGAAGGATATAGAGCCCACACCCTAATGTCAGAAAACGTCTTCCATTGGTATGAAATCAATAGGGTAATTAGAGAAAATGGAATTGACAATCATGTTGCTAGAGTGGCCGGTATGACCCAAGATGCCCGAATCATCCAGCATATCCTTAGATCTTCAATTATTCCTAAAGCTGGTGATAGGATAAACATAACCCCTCTCCTCTCTTGTCTAACGTTTTTAATCATGAAAAGACAACCTATTGATGAAGCCCAACTCATCCTAGATCATATCTATGGGCTTTCAGAAATAGGACATCCTGATCAGAAGAGGAAGAAGAATATTTCTTTAGGGCACTTGATTACTTATGTTTTGGAGAAGAAGTACAATATAGTCCATCCTGATGAGGAATATGAAGAGTCAGTTTATTACAACGATGCATCTTTCAGACTGCTCTTCAGGGAGGAAAAAGAAAAAGAAAAAGCACATGGCAGTGCTTCAGAAGAAGAAGAAGAAGGAGTGCAAGCTTCTGCTTCTCAATCAGATTATCAGAATCTGATTGAGAGATTTGATAGACTAGAGACTCACATTGATCAAAGGTTTGATCAATTTGATGCTCATCTTACGCAGCAGCAACATGACATTGGTAATATTAGAGATGAGGTTCATGAAATAAATACCAATGTAATGTTAATGGCCTCCTACTTCAATCTCTTTGGCGGCATTCCTCCTCCTCCTCCTCCAGAACAGTAGAAGTTTTTTTTTTTTTTGTGTGTCTGTTGTATTTTTTGTTTTGTTGTTATGTTTTTTGTTTAAGTTCAATATTTTTATGTAATTTTCTTTTTAATCAATGAAAGTTTGTTTGTCTTAGATTTGTTTTGAAATGTGCCTAATCTTTATGAATTTCATTAATATTGTTTTTAATCTACATTGTGCTCAAATTCGATTGTAATGTGAGATTATCTATATTAGAAAATCTAGACTTTCTAAATTTATAATTTGTCTATAACTTGTTGTATTTAGAATTTTTAAATTCATGTCTATTCATTTAGACTACATAAAATTTAATATTGTTATTGCAATTTTGATGTTATCTTATTTTGTATTTCTATGCTCAAATGATATTTATGCAGCTAGAAATATTTGAAATGTTAGATTATAGATTTTGGAAAGAATTGGTCAAATTACTCTTGAAAATTGTACAAATGTACAAAAATCAAAAGGGATTCGCAAAAATTTGCAAAGTGAAAAAGAGGCACAAAATAAGCCCAACCAAAGACAAATGCACAAAAATGTGCTCCAAAACTTTGAAAAGATGTGCAAAGCACCACATGAGGTAATTCTCTTCTTTCCAAATTCGTTTAATCTCTTAATTCAAGTTGATCTAATGTTCATTTATATTCTATTGAACTTTGAAATATAGAATTTTTTTTACATCTCACTTGTAATGATTTTCAATAATCAAAATGTCTAAATTGAATCATGTCTTTGATAAATTCTTCTTACTTACAATGTTATATCATTTCATAAATTTTATGAATTTCTATGATTGACCTAATATCTTTAGTTTAAAATTGCATACTCTATATCAAATCACAATTTAGATTAAATTTTAACAATGAATTTCATATTATTATTTACATTTCTTGTCTTTTTCTTCTTCACTTTTTGTTGCTGTCAAAAAGGGGGAGAAATTATTATGTTTATGTTTGTGTTTGTGTTTTTGTTTTGTGATTTTTGTTTTCTGTTAAAAACACAAATATTGTTTTTGTTTTTGTGATTTGTGTTTTCTGTGTTAAAATTTTTGAAAAACAAAAATATTGTTCTTTAATGCCTCCTTATTTTAATGTACTCATAAATTCAGGGGGAGTTTAGGAGATAAGAGATTTTGTTTTAACTTGAAACCATACTAATAATAATTGTTTTGCCATCATCAAAAAGGGGGAGATTGTTTGAATAGTTGCTATTTGAATGATTTATATTTGTGCAACTTATGTAGTTTTGATGATTCCAAACATTATTGTTCAGATGTATAATTATCTCCTAACAATTTAGAAGATTTGCACTTGCTCTTGTGTGTACTAACATTTCAGGAAAATCAGACTCCAGACTACGAAAACTTCAAATCAAATTCAACATGAGAAATTTTGTTTATTTGAAGTGTCTTTTCTTTGAATTAATTTTGAAAGGGAGTGATTGTAATTGAGTGAATAAAATCTCTCACACACAAACTAAGGAGATCTTGAAATTCTATACTGATCGTACAGGACGATATATATCGTACTGGACGATCTGTCAGTTATCTCCTATAGAGCATTTGGAACGAATAGGAACTTGCTTCGAAAAATTTTTCTAAGTCCTATTCGTCCAGGACGAATTTTTATATCGTCCCCGGCGATGGGCGCTCTGGAAAATTTTCGTACAGACGAAAATAAATATCGTACCGGACGAACAGCTCTCTGGAAAATTTTCGTCCAGACGAAACCAAATTATCGTCCCCGGCGATGGGCGCTCTGGAAAATTTTCGTCCAGACGAAATAAATCATCGTCCAGGACGATCGGCTCTCTTGAAAATTTTTGTCCAGACGAACATATTTTTGTCCAAACGATAAATCGACTTAGGACAGTTTTTAGCAGTTTCTAGAACCGACCTTGTAATAACCGTTCGTACTGGACGAACCTAGTTCGTACAGGACGATCAGCTGTACGAAGTCATTTCGTACACATATACAAATTGGGTCGTTTCAGATCGTTTAAGTAAAATCGTCCAGGACGATCCACGATCGTACCGGACGATCCACTGCGTACAGAATTGAAAACTTGCAGTTTTTGGGCGGTTTTTCATGTCTTTTGTATAAATACTTCAAATTAGACTGCCACCCAATCTTTTTGTCAATTGATCTTCATGCCTATTGAGAGAATAGTCAAGGGGAGAGTGGAAGAGAGCATTCAAAGGAGGATTTCTACCATTGGAGCAAGAAGGCTTCACTTGGATTGCTAAGGTAAGAATCTCTACTTGTGAAATTGGATTTCTTCACTCTTTTCTTTCTTCTAGGTTCTTGTGAGAAGATCATTCAAGAAGGTCCGGTTCTCTGCCGACACTTGGAGAGTGTGAACAGACATGGGTTCTCTGCCTACACTAGGAGAGTGTAAAAGGAAGAAGGTTCTCTGCCTACACTTGGAGAGTGTAAACAGCCGTAGGGTTCTCTGCCCACACTAGGAGAGTGTGAAAGGACGACGGTTCTCTGCCAGCACTGTGGATTGTGTAAAAGGACGATGGTTCTCTGCCAGCACTGTGGATTGTGTAAAAGGACGACGGTTCTCTGCCGCACCAGGGAGTGGTGAAAAGAGGGTTTTGTACAGGCTTCTCCGCCTTGCTGTGGGTGCTAAAGGAGAGTCACTTTGTGGTATTAGTGCAATACTCAGAGGGTGCCTCTGAGGAGTGGATGTAGGTCTGGTTATAGACCGAACCACTATAAATCTGGTGTCATTTACTTTACTGCTTTTACGTTTCCGCATTTTAAATTTTAGTTTTAACAACTCTGTGGTTGAAAAACATTTTTCTACAAACTTTAAAAGAAAATTTCATTTCGGTTCAACTTTAATTTTAAGAGGGTTTAAAATTTTTAAAACTACCAATTCACCCCCCTCTTGGTAGCCGTGGGACATTTACTTAGGCTTAACAACCTAATTACTAGATTCAACACATTCTTCTGCTCAATGCCCTTCTATTCAGTCTTCTGAGCAAAAAACCCAAAACCAAAATAGGGGTCGAAGTACTTCTCGTAATCCTCGGAACAAATCTCAAATCCGATCTACTTCTCGTTCCCAGAGATACGCTCCGGTTTTTAAACCTGTTAATAAAAATCCCATCATTAGCACTAGCTATAAAATAGCTCCCACTTCAGTGCTTACCATGGTACCATCACAAGTTGATATTCCCACAACAATTCCTCCTAAAGCTCAGCCAGTTTCTTCTTCAATTGCTAAAGTGAATATTGAGCAATCTGCTCATACTTCCATTGTTAGGGAAGAGATTCCCCCTTCCAATATCCCTCAAGAAAATAGTGCGGTTCAGGAGGAAGATGTAATTCTACAAATTCCTAATCTAAACTCTCTAAATGATGAAGGCCTAGGAGATACAGATATTTTGGTGAATCCTACTCAGCTTCCCCCTGTGATTCATACTACTAATAAGTTTTCAACCCTCCTGAGTTCGGAAGAGCATACTTTTTCTGGTAAAGAAAATGACAGCACATCTTTTTCGGAATCTAAATCTTATGCCAAAGATTTAAATGATTTCAAAAAGAATTCTCCCAATACTAAGGGTACTAGAGGAAAGGGTTCCAAAAAGCCTGCTACTTCTTCCTCTAAACGTAAATGATCTGTCCAAACATTGCTGCTTGGAATATTAGGGGTTTTTCGGCCTCTAATAAGGTGAACTACTGCAAACTGTTAGTTAAAGATCATAATTTAGATATGGTTTGTATCCTGGAAAACAGAATTCAGATTTCTAATCTCTCGGATAGGGGTTTTTTCAACAGTCATCTGGTTTATGATGTTGAAGCTAGTTGCAACAACTTTCACTGTGCTGCTTCTGGTAGAATTTGGATTAAATGGAGCACAGACAGGCTTTCTTTTAATCCATTTTTCTATTCTTCTCAAATGATTGCTGGCATGGTAAATTATGGTTCTAGTTCCCCTTTTCCTCTCTCTATTATCTATGCTTCTAATTTACAGGAAGAAAGGAGGGTTCTTTGGGATGATCTAAAAAACATCACTCCGACTGTTATTACTCCTTGGATAGTTATGGGAGATTTTAATTGCTGTAGGTTTCCTTCCGAAAAATTAGGAAGAAATGTTCTCATTCAAAATCAGCTTAATGATTTTAATAGCTTCATTTTTGATTCTAATATGACTGATTTAGCATCTATTGGGCCATCCTTCACTTGGTACAATCAAAGGACTGATAATCCTATACATATCAAGTTAGATAGGATGCTGATTAATGAGCATTGGCTCAGTTTGTTTCCAGATTCTTTCTATTTGGTTTCTAATCCTGATAGTTCTGATCACTGTCCGATTATTCTGAAATCTGGGGTTTTTTCTTCACCCAAACATCGGTTTCTCTTTAAAAATTATTGGCTCAAATATGATCAATTCTGGTTTCTTTTGTTGGAGATTTTTGCTGTTAAGGTTAAAGGAAATCCATTGGTAGATCTCTGTGCTAAGCTCAAACTTCTTAAATTAGCTGTAAAGAAGAAAGCTTGGGCCTCTTCCAATATCATGGCTGACAGTATTAAAGAATTGCATAACAAGCAATCTTCTTGTCTTGAACGCTTAAATAATGGAGATGATTTATTGCATACTTCTTTAGAGCTTAAGAGCATCAATCAAGAGCTTGCTGCCACTTCCTCTCTTTGGTTTTCTTGGGTTAAGCAAAGAGCCAAATCTAGTTGGCTTTCTCAGGGAGAGGATGACTTAAAATTTCTTTATAACAGGATACGTCTGAGAAGAAGCTACAAAAAAACGGCTATTACTCTTGCTATGTCCAATTCTAATTCTTCCATGAAGGATGCTATCAAAGATTACATCTCCTATTTTCAGAATCTTTTCAACACTGCTCGGAATCTGGATTTTGATATCAACCTATTTCCCACTGGTAACTCTATACCTCTTGAATATATTGATGATATGATTTCTCCTTTCACTGATAAGGAGATAAAATCTACTGTTTTCTCGGGTGATTCTAACTCCACGCCAGGTCCTGATGGTTTTAACTGAATTCTTTAAGTCCACTTGGGTGGTATGTGGTCCTGCTGTTTGTTTGGCTGTTAAATACTTCTACAATAACCCTTATATTCCTCGTACAACCAAAGCAACTGCAATTACATTAATCCCTAAATCTACTCATGCTGAGAATATTACTGATTTTCGTCCTATCGCTCTTTGCAATACTATTTACAAGATTATTGCCAAAGTACTTGCCTCCAGGATGAAGCCTATTATGCATTTTATTATTAAGGAAAATCAAGCTGGTTTCATTCAAAATAGAATTTCAACTGATAATATTATTCTTGTTAATGAAATCCTTCAATATTATAGGAAATTCTCCAAATTCAAGCTTATGTGTGTGAAGCTAGATATTAAAAAAGCTTTTGATAATGTATCTAGAGAATTCCTCCTGGCTAGAATGTTACAAAAGGGTTTTCCTGCCATTTTTGTTGGTTGGATTGATGCATGTATTATGGATGTATGGTTCTCATTAAGTATTGATGGGAGTCTTGAAGGTTTTTTTCCCTCTACCTCTGGACTGAGACAAGGTTGTCCTCTAAGTCCATACCTCTTTACTATTGTCATGGATGCATTATCTTGTCTTCTCGACTGCAATATAGCCTCTTACAGATTTGAAGCTCCACTGATTGGAGATTATAGGTTATCCCACCTCTTGTATGCTGATGATGTGATCATTTTTAGGAAGGCTGACACTTCAAACTCTGAAGTTCTTAATCATATTCTGCAAACTTTTTCGTATGGTTCAGGTCTCATGGTGAATTTTGAAAAAAGCTCTGTTATCTTGCCCACTGTATGTACTAATGCTGAGGATATTTGCTCTACTCTTAATATCAGTAACCCTTCCTCTTCTATGATCTACCTGGGTGTGCCCATTTCGGCCTATAGTCCTAAGTTGGCCTGTTTTTCGAAATTACTGGAAGGTATTATATCGAAAGTATCCGGTTGGAAGGCAAAAACTTTATCGTTTGCAGGGAGGTTGCAATTCCTTATATATACTATCTGGAATACGATAGCCTATTGGATAAGGGGAGGCATTATACCCAAATCTATACTCAAACAAATCGATAGGGTATGTGCTAAATTTATGTATTTTGGTGATACTAGTGGCAAGAAAATGCACTTAATATCCTGGAAAAATACCTATAAGCCTAAGAATATGGGAGGAATTGGCTTACCTTCCCTTCACTCTATTCAATTTGGATTTAATTGTGCTATGATTACCCGGATCTATAATTTTTATAGTCCCCTTTCCAACTGGTTTTTTAAAACCTATGTTTCCCCCTGGAAACAACCTGGTACCAAGGCCTCTAAATTCTGGAAAATTTTATGTAAAGATGCCTATTATGCCAAAGAAAAATTCCATTTCAATATCTCGGTGCACTCTAAATGTGCCATTTATTGGGATCATTGGTATAAGGATAAGTGCTTAAATGAAATTGAAGAATTCAGGCCCATTATTTCTTTTTTTTCCGGTGAATGAAAGTATTCAGGTGATACTTAATGAGTTTGGCTGGGTTTTGCCTGATAATTCACCTGAGGCGGTACACCAAGCTTTTGCTGATTTTCCTGTGCTGTTTGAGGAACATAAAACTATTTTTTGGAATACTGGGAACGTTGCTAAGCATAGTGAATACAGAGAATTTTTTTATAAAAATCTCACTATGGTAAACTGGTGGCATTTTGTGTGGCATAAGCATCACATTTTAAGATTTTCCAGTTTTTGCTGGATGGCCCTCTCTGGTGGTTTAAAAACTGCGGATACTTTATTCTCTAGAGGCATGGCAGTAAACTTAAATTGCTCTCTTTGTCATACAGGGATGGAAACGGTTAGCCACTTATTTTTTGAGTGTGACTATTCTTTTACAGTTCTAAAGGATATTCTGAATAACATGGGTGATATTTTCTTTAGACCATCCATCCTGCAGATTTTTGAGTATATTGATCAAAAACATAAAAAGGATAAGGCGTTTTACTGCTTGATTATATGCTGTGCGGTATATCATATTTGGAGAGAAAGAAATGAAAGGATTTTTGGTACTAATGTGGCATCATCTACTACTTTAGTCCATAAAATCAAAGGGGCTGTTCTGGCCAAGATCCTCAAATGGAAAAGAAGAGAATATTATATGGAGCTGCTCTAATTTTTGGGGTTGTTCTGCGCCCGTTAGTGCTGGAATGATATCTCTGCTGTTCTGCTATGCAGTTGTTTTTCTGGGAAATTCTCTGTTGTTTTTTGCTGCCGTTTATGCTGGGCGAGGATGACAGAATTGCCATTTTCTCCTTCGGATGGCAGATTTCCTGGGTAGTTGATTTTGCAACCAAGTAGAAGAGAGCGACAATTCCTGAGCCCTTGGGTTCCTCTTGGAACTCAATTGATTCAGTTTTTGTTTGTCGTCTTTTTTTCTATCTGTGTTCAATTCTTCTTTGCTGTATTGATTTAGGGAGTTTTGTTTTTTTCCCTATTTTGTCCAGTATTTGGATATAGGTTTTTTTCCTATATGTTTTTTTTCTTACTTGTAATTTTCTCATATTATAATGGAAAGGGCTCTGCCCATAATTTTCCCAAAAAACTTTTTAATTAAAGCAGGAAGCTGAGTGGGGATTGGTCTACCTTGGAAAAAATATCCATTTTAAGCACAAAACTCAAAGCACAATGCAAAACAATCCACTTTTTACACTGATTAGAATTGCATTTTTAATCGTGTTTTGTATTCAAAACGTGATCATCCTTTGCGTTTTGCCTAAAAAATGCAGCTCGTTTTTTATCCTATTTAATGTTTATTTTGCTCACGTTTCTTCTCCTAATTCCTAAGGCAAATATAATCTCTTTAAATAATAACCCTTCAGAAAACCACCCCCTATTGTCTCTGTTCACAAGAATCCTCATCCCCAACCTCTCTCAATCGTTCGTGAGCCTAAGACCTAGCCATCTGCTCATCTCTTGCCTCAGCCCTAGCCAACGGCGGCAATCTTCTCCACCTTGGGTAATTCCATATACATCCTTTTTATCGTCTTTTTCTTTTCATTCTTCTTCTTGTTTCTTTATATTAATCTCTAAAATCATTAAACAATTAAGCTCAAGCTCTCTAAAAATTGAAATCCAAGGTTTATTTTGATCTTTTGTTAGAAACGACACAATGGCTACTCTTAATTTCTACATTCATGTTGAATAACTGTTTCAGTTTCTTTTCTATAATTATATATTTCTGTATTACTCCATAAAATTGCTTATAAATTGAATGAGAAACTGAATGAGAAACGATTCTTAATATTTTATATTTGGGAAGCAAATAATAGTTCCATTATTCTTCATCTATATGATGAATTTAGCTTGATTAAGTTTTAAAAAAAGAAGAAGATAATTGTTGAAAAAGAAATTATCTACTCCGCCTAGTTGAAATTCATTCTAGTTGCTATACAGATTATTGGAGAAAGAAAATTATTGCTATAAATTTTATCTTATTCATTACATCTAGCTGCCATTCAAAATGTTCCAATAAGTTACGAAATATCATTCTAGTTCAAGGAAGATTCTGTATAGTCACAGTAATTTTGGTTGGGAAAAAAAAATTTATGATTGTCTTGATGTCGTCCAAAGCCAAGGTTGTATGCATATGTCAAAGAGATGCATGGATCTCTGGAAAGAATGAAATGACATTTTTTTTAATGCTTCAATCTCACATAAGTATTCAAGTTGTGTTATGGTTTTTGTAGAGGTGAGCAAAACGATGTGCATATTCTCATATGGTGGTTTGAAAGAGAAGTTGTTGGTGCTTAAATCAAAATCAAAGGGGGCAAATTAAAGATTTAAACTAACTTTTTTTTTCTACAGGTGCACAATGATAAGTCCCCTTAAAATTAAAAGAGCAAGATCAAGTGTGACTGATGAATTTAATTTAAATGTAAATATATAACTAGTTGTGATGACTTTATTATAATACTTATGATAATCTTGTAGGTGGTCTAGATTTTCTTTTATGTTGAGATGTAATGTAAATATATTTGAAAGAGTTATAATGTGAAAGTGATTTGAAATTGGGATATCACATCCAACTTGGAATTCAAAGAGGAGAGAATATCCATTAGGGGGAATGTTTTCTTCTAATTGGAAAGCTAAGTTAGGATGACTATAATATCCAAAGGGAAAAGAAAATACCTTTTTGGGAATGAGTTTCTTTTCATTTGAATATCCTGAGCTAATAGATTCAAGGAGCTCACAAAAGTAAAGAAGGCTAAGGAGACAAAATGAAGAAGAGAAGATGAAGAGATATCCCATTTTAAAGTCACTTGTGTTAGTCTGTCTTAGGATTAGAATCCTATTTGTTGTTAATGGTACACATCCACTTTTAATTTTTGTAGACTCTGGGTTGTAAATAAAGTGGCACTTACCATATGGACATTTAATTTATTTAATTGGTTAATTTGAAAGGTTGTTTACATTATTTGTGCAGTAGAAATTACATATTTTTCTAGGTTTCTTTCTTTCATATTGTGTTTTATCATAGCCTGGATACAATCAGAAATTTGTGAGGGTACAAATAAAGTATATTCTATTTGAAACTTAAATTATTTTTTTAGGCTCACATATAAATTTTAATGATTTAAAAGTAAGCTCGAGACTATCGAGAGACACTATATATGCATATTATTGCTTTCTCTTTCTTGTTAGGCACCTTTCCGCCTGTAATTTCTAACAGACTACTTGGCCTATTAGGGTGCAGTTCTGTCAAAAGAATATTATGTCATCTCTAAGAAAAAAATATATTTTTTAAGCCTGACTTATAAATTACTTCATAATTATTTTATGCATTCGAGTCAATTAGCATGTATTGTATTAGATACAAATTAAAAGATTTTAAAGTTTTAATTACATTTTACTTTCAAGCTTCATTTATCCTATATAAGTTGAGAGGCCAATTAGGATTTGTCTTATATGTCAGCCTCAAATTTCTCAAAACTTAAATAACGTCCATACTCATTTTTCATAAAGAGAGACACATGGGTTTATATCATCTAAGTGGTTAGCTGGCTCCCAAATCCAAACCAGGATAAGTCTAGATTTTCACTTTATTATATAGGTCCGGGTCATTACTTTGTAGTTCCCAAATTAGACTTAGGATCCGGGGTAGATCTAAAATTATAAATCTCCACCATTCGGGAATATAATCCCATAGTTCTAATAAAATGTCAACATAAACATAAAAATTCTATCTTAAAATATAAAATCCAATACAAGATAGACTGGGGTTGTCGTTGAGCTTCTCAGAATTAACATCTTGTACTTTCTCCTTTGGCTCATTAAGAATTGTTCAACGTCGAGCTTTCTCCTTGAAAAAAAAATTCCTATTTCTTTTCTTGTCTTATACTTTATAATCAAAATGTATGAAATCACTATTTTAATCTAAAGTTTTCTTAGGAGCACCCCTCCTTAGATGTAATTAACTATAGAGGCTTGCCTTATAGGGATTTGAGAATTTCAGATTAAAAGAAATCTTATTTTATTTCTATAAAATAAGAAAATAATCATTGGGAATGCAGATGCATTTTAAAAACTCATTTTTAATTTTAAATATACATGTAGAATGTTATTATTATCTTTTTAGATAATATAATATTCTACTTGTTATATTCAATCTTAAAAATAATGAATTTTATAAAACCCGCTTTTATTTTTAGATGTCTTGAAGAATGTTATGTTCGTCTTTGAAGATAATATAATGTTATCGTCATTATATCTAATTAAAAGAATGAATAGATTTTCAAAACCCTATTTGTGATTTTAAACACATTTTATAGAATTGCATAATCATTTTCGAGATGATATATTATTCTTTGAATTGTGCTTAATTTTAAAAATATTATTTTTTAAAACTCTATTTTGATATTAAATTTATTATTGAATATTATGTTAGTCTCTTGAGATTGTACTTTATTCTCAATGCAATATTTAATTATAAAATAGGAGAACACCGAATCTACGTGGCGGCATTAATTTTTCCCCAACAGATGCTTTCTAAAATAAGGCTAGATAACCATCATAGTAGAGCCTCCAATAAGGTAGTAATATAAGCTAGCATTTTATAGCTAGCAGTATAAACTAGTCAAGTTTAAAGTTTCAATCATAAATAACTCAAACTCAACTTAACAAATCAATGGTAATCTCAAGCTATATTAACCTCATATATTGACCTAAAACTTTCCCCGTTAGATTAATAATGGGCTTGAGCTCAATTAATGAGTTGAAAATCCTCCTAAATTCTTAATATAGTGATTAGTGATCGCAAGAGAGGCATAAAAGATGAAAATTGCTCAATGATGAAGGCATCATGATGGGAACTTAATGGAGAAGGCATTGATAGTGTTATTGAGCTCACTTTAGAAATCATCAATGATGGCACATAGTGGGACTTTGTTAGAGAAAACTAGAATGGGACTAGTTCCCACTATAGGAAAAGGCCAATTAAGTGATCCAGTAGAATTTCTGACAAATTTTTTAGACAAAAATTTATTTAATTTTTGATGGAAAATATCTATCAATAATTCTACCAAAAAAGGATTTATTTCCTCCCAAACCCACCTCCCTCTCCTATTTCACATAATTTCCTCTCTTGAACATCTCTCTCAACCTCTTTGTCACTCGACCTCTTTGTCACTAATCATTCAAAATCATTCTAGACCGTTTCAGTCCATTTCTTTGAGATTTTAATGTTAATTTCATCTCTTTAATCAAATTCAATTTTTTTAGATTTCATATGTTATATTTTTATTAAAATTGAGTTATAGTTATATTTAGAGTTTTCACACTTATATGTTGAATGATCTTAGAGCTTGATTTATTCTTTTAATAATGTTAAATTCACTCATTGTAATAAAACAAATAGTTGAGCATTTTAATTACATATTATTTGATGTTACCTAAGTTTAGCACTATAGGTGAAGGCCTTAACATGTTTAGAAATCTTCTTAATAATTTTAGAAATGGTATTTAGACTTTGTAGGTGTTTTAGAATTAGCACATTTAGTATTCCAATAAGTAGGACTTGACCAAGATTAAAATTAATAAGGCTAGGTCTTGTAGAAACCCTTTATGACCGATATCCTTATTTAGGATTTCCAGCTTCAATGTACTAAACTTAGGCTATATTAAAGAACTACTTTCATAGCCCATCATCTTTTTTTTTTTTTGGGTTCTTTTTATATTTTTTAGATCAAATTATATATGAATATATAAAGTTAGAGATCATGGATGTACAATAGATTGTTATTAGGAAAATAGTCATTGACAAATAAATTTGTTAAGGAGTTGAATAATTTATCAACATGGCATATCAACTACCTTTATTTTATTCAGATGGGAGGCTTAGATGTCCTTGCTCAAAGCATAAAAAATTAAGCATATCTTACACCAGATGAGGATAAACTTGATTTATATCATAGAAGAGTTATGCCAATGTAATGGTTTTAGACCTTACATGGAGAGTATGACCCATATTCATATTCTTAATGTGGTTCCTCCATAATTTTTAGAAAAATTGAAGATGATCATAAAATAAGGAAATAAGAAAAATAGTTTTTGATGCAATATATTCTAAATTAAGAGAACATATAGAGGAGTCACCTAACATTGTTGCTTGAAATTTTTATATTGTCGGAAAACAACCATTTTCGGTGGACATTTCTGCTGGAAACTAGTGATTTTTGCCATATTTTACATTTTTGGTGGCATTCTGATGAAAAATATTTCCCAATAAAATTTATATAGGAAAATTATATTTGTTAGATTAAATCATCCAAAAATATTTACAATAGTCTTCTGATGGATATCCAACATATTTGCCCTATTTAAATTGTCCTAATTCAATAGCGGTAACTGCGTTAGAAAGACTGCCAAAAATTTATAAAATTTTGGGTGGAGTAGCGATGGCTTTTTCAGTGGTATTAACCATCATGAATCCTTCATATGTATGGTGGCATTAGTGGTGGAACATTCTGTTGATATAGCCGTCGATAATGCTTCCCTATGTTTGGTGCCATTGCGGGTAGAAACTTCCGTTGGTGAAATCGCTCGTAATTTTCATCGATAATTATAATTTTGTTGTTGCTAGATATACAACAGAAATGTTTAAATTGAAGATTATCAATGGACTTTTTGTTAGAAAAGCTGTAAGAAATTGTAGCATTTAAAAAAAATTAGTCCATTTAAAGTTGATAATTTACACCTATTTATGATTCACAACACAACATTGTATCATTCACAGCAGTTTATGAAGTAGAATATAAACATGACACTACAAAATTTAAATTTAAAACATAAATCTAAGTAGAATATAAATTGAAAACATAAATCTAACGAGCATTCAGATAATAAAATTCAATTTTAAAATATTTATCACTTCAAAACATAAAGTTCTAAACATAAAATTTAAACTGTCTATCACCACTAAAAATCAAACATAAAGTTTAAATTACAACATTCAGATATCTAATCATCTTTAGACTCAAACTCAGACTCAGGATTTAGCTGATGATCATTCTCATTCTAATTTTCTTGAATATATGAGTGCAATTCTGCCTATATCTCACATTGTTGCATCATTATCTAAGATTGGTGTGTGAGTATATTAGCATGTATCTACCTCATCTCTTCTATATCTTTGGTGATACTAGCCACCCTTTGGCTTATGATCTCATATATGCTACTATAGCTATACATTGTTGAACCTAACTGGTTTGCCTCAACTGTATATGCTTAAGAGCCTAAGTCGTACACCTTCCTTTTTTTTCCTCCCACCCATAACTTTTGATCATATGTGGACTTATAGTACTGTGTTGAACCTGAAGATAACCTGTCAATAGGAGAAGATTGATTCTCCCAAATTTATATGAAATCATCCTATAATAGATTAAGTATATTAATAGAAATTTAAGTAAACATCTTATTCATGATTGAAGACTATAGAATATTAACTACTTGTATGAGTTTTTTTATCCTTCTCATCAGCCCATTGCTTATCAACTCAGTGTTGATGTGTATGTGTATGCAACTCTTACGATGTAGACTCTCTACCAAGTATATCTTTATGGAAGAACGCATTTATATAGAATAAGCATGTAATAAGATTCATTTATCAGTCATCTTCTTTGCTTTATGTGAGGCACTGAACCACCAGTGTGCAAGGAGCTCCCTAAACCCCAGAGTTGGATGCTATATTTATCTTATTATGCTCTCTTTTCTTTAAAAATTATGGGTGGCCGAAGCACTCATAAGTTCATCAAATACACCCTCTCCAATCCATAAGGGGCAATCCCCTAACATTTTATAATTGATAAATATATCTCTTAGGCAAGTAGAACCTCTCTTCTCAAAATTAGTTATGACCCTTCATTATATTCAAATAACCACTTGAACTCTTTCTGTTCAAGATTAACAAAATAAAATATATTAGTATACAAATCTATTGAGTACTTGGTTACATTAGTATTTTTTTTTTCTAAAACTTAATGAACCACATATCTCTTATGTTCTATAGAATTTTCTTTTAGGATATATAAGGAGCATCATATCTACTCTTTATTATATCCCTAATCTTATGTATGGGCTACCTAGTCGGATTAAAGTTGTACAAATGCAACAGTTTCTTATTTTTTCTCATTTATTAAATAAACTAAATAGAAATAGTAACAAATAATAAAAGCATATGTATCTCCCTCGAGCTGTATGTACCACTGGTTTATCCTCTGAAGGTATTGAATCTTCAGCCTTAGTGTCTACTATTATAGAAGGTCTAACAGCTGTAGAAAGCCCACTTGCTTGTCGAGGTTAAACTAATAGTGGATAGTAGTATGACTGATGGTATGGTGGATAAGGATATGTAGAGGAAATAGTGTGATGGTGTTGGAGGGTAATATGGTAGAATGGTGTTGATTAGGAAACATCTGGTGATGAAAATGATGGGCTACTATGAATGAGAGAGGGATGTTGAGTCACCAATGTTGGAACTCCTATGATTAGTGGAATTGTTTATCCTTGACCTTGCTCAGGTGACCATACCCATATAGTTCTAGTAGCCAACTTCCTCATACGATTAAACATCATAGTGATAGATCTATGCAAAGGCTTGTTCCCTGAAGCCAGCTAGAATAAAATCATAAGAGAGTCAAATCTGTCAGCATTTCCTAATTAAGAATGCAATTAATAATAAAGAATACAATTTATGAAGGTTAAATAAAATTTCATAGATAAGCATAAATTAGATTAAAAATAATTTGCAGTTTATAACAAATAATATTTCATATAAAAAAAATGTAGTTCACTTAGATTTAAAAGCACAAGTTAAGCTATAAACTTACATTAAACTATTATACTCTTGATTAATTTTCACTACTTTCTAATATATCTTTAGTTGGTTCATCATTTTCACTAGAATCATTACTCAAAGTACCAACTTATTCCAAGTGTGTTTCTATAGTAGGAATTTATTCTTCAGGCATATTACTTTTAGGATCACTAAAATTTGACATTTCTTCTTACTGATGTGCATTAACAATCACATATTGCTGCTCTACTATGCCACAAGCCTTGGTTTTGATCACAACCAACCAATCATATTTATCTCTTTGACCAGAGGGATACTTTGTAAAATAAACTTGAATTAATTGGTTTTCTAAATTAAAAAGATCAAATATAGCATATCTTTTATTATGCTTCACCTCCATTGAATCATAAATTGGATGTACCTTTATGCCTCTATTTAGAATAGTATCGTACCACTGATAGTTGAATAAATATATATGATTCTCATTTTCTTATGGGTATTGCAGCTTAATAACCTCCTCCAAAATACCATAACAATCACATTCATTTTCATCATGAGTGTTTCCTCTAACACACACACACACACCATAACTTTTTTGGTTTTTCATCCCATACTCCATGACTTTACATTAAATCTAAAGCCATTTACTAAGTAAATTAGACATATTTTTACCTTTCTATTTGAACCCCAAGTAAGTGCATGCAATCTTATATTTAGGATCTCATTGAAAGAATTTTAAACCTAACAATAGTTAAGTAATAAGTTCGGTTAAGATAATACATTAGCACTCACATCAATGAAGTAGTTGTTGTGAATTACGTATGTTTTTAATCATGTTTGAAATTCTTCTTCTACAACTCTATCAATAACTTTATAAGATTACTACTAAATTTATTGTGAATAACCTGAGTACTATTAGCCCAATTAATTTGAAATCAACAATGATTAAGAATATGTAAATTTGTAGTAAATGAATATAACTTACTCTAGTAGTGATTGAACTTCCTCGTAGTTAAGTAGCATCTACAATGTTATTGCCCTAATTTCCAAATCATTAAGGAATCTGGTTTTCCATCTACCACTGGGTTTCCTATTGTTATTAAAAACTAATAATGATGGTTAAGAATAATCATCCACTATAAAATCCATGTTACACCTAATTTTGGTTCTTGAACTTCTAGCATGTGACTTTAAGTAGAAAAAAAGAAATGGGTTGTCTATTATGCCAAATAGGCTTCAAATATTAAACCTTTAGGGTGGGCTTTGTTCTTAACATATATTTTTTTAATTTATTTAAGTATTTATTGAATGAATAAGAAAACTCTTATTGAAGAAGAAGAAGAATAAATATTGTAAAAGTTTAATCAAGTAATGAAGAATTAAACTTGAACTAACCTTTCGGATGGTTAAATCCAATGATATTGAACATAACCTCCAACTTTTGCCTCATATGGTTGTTAACCTTGATTTTTGCCAAATCGCTGGGTCCAGAGAGTTGACTTGGTCAAATTGACCAAGCCAAGACCCAAGATCCCACCTATCCAATTCAGTGGGTCAAACTGAGTCTAGGAAGCCCAAACTCAGGCCTTGGGTCAATCTAGTTGATCAGGTCAACCCAGGTTGATCCAAATTGGCCTAAAGAGCCCAAATCAAGTTCTAATCTATTCAGACCCCTTCTTGGCTCAAACCCTTCACTCCTTAGGTCTAGTTGACTGGTTTGACTAAGTTAAATATTTACTTGGTCAAACCTAGCTCTTGATGGGTCAAATTAACCTATTTAAGTCAATTTAAGACCCAATTAAGACATTTAAAGCCTCTTAATTCCTTGTGATTCAAAACCACGGCTAGGGCATGAGTTTTTCCCTCTTAATTGTGCCTTGATCGAATCCTAACTGTTGGTATTAGGTCTAGGGCTATAAATAATCTCTTTAGGCTTCATTAGAGGGGATCTTGTGTTCTACTCCTCCTAAGCCCGTGAGATTTTATGAGAGAGTTCCCTCCACCTCCCACCATCTTTTCCAATCCAAGTACCACCGGTCAGAGACACCGTCGGTGACTTTCTGGAAACCCAATCTTAAAGACGTCCCAAGGCTTTTCCCCATTGATCCAAGGCGTTCCAAGGCTTGATTTCAACTAGGAAATTATATGATGACATGCTTGATTTCAATTAGGAAATTGTATGAGGATGTGTTTTATTTATGCTTTATGCTTATAGGGTTGCATGTTTTTATTAGTTTATTGGCGACATGCATGACATTTTTATTTTAGCCTGGATTTCATTAGGTTTTTTAAGGACTAAAATATTTTCTACTCATAACTAATATCTTAAATTTTAAGTTTAAATAACATAGAAACTTAACGAATCTAGAGAATTGCTGAAATCGTCCGGGGTCGCATGCATATTATTGCATTTTTTCTTCTCCCTTGCTATGAGACACTTCCCCGCCTATGGGTAGAGTCCAAATAATCTGGCCTATAAGGATGAGGTGTCGGACCTAGGGAAGTGTAGTCTCCTTTTAAAAATTATTTTATAATAAGCCTATTTTTAAAATCCATTGTATACTTGATTTGGAAACTTTAACTAGCATGCATTGCATTAGAAACTAATTTAACCAAAATTTTAATTGTATTAGTTAGGGGCATTTACCCAACATAAGTACAAGGCCAATTAGCAAACCCTCTAGATGTCGGCCTTAACTTTCAAAAAACTATACCACCCACCCATCTTTCATAAAAATGATCCGACATCATATTTTTAAATCGATTAGGTGGTTAGTTGGCTCCCCAATCCAGGCTGGGGTAAGTCCAGGTTTTGTACTACATTAGTTAGGACACGGGTATCAATGTTGTTCATAGAACACTAAACCCAATCTAAATTTAAGAATCAAGGCTACTACATTCGGTCTCGTAGTACGCCTAAATAGTGGGTAGATCCTTTCCTTTCAAGGATTATAAATCCTACTTATCTGCATCACATGGATGACGCCACCTCCATCTTTTCTCTCATGCATGTGTCGATTGCCTGACTTTTATTTTCTCCAATTTCTTCTCACTACTTTAGTCCTTCTGAATGCTAGTATGAACCCTGCATGTTGACTAAGACAAATTGAATCCTTTCTTTCTTTTTGAGTAGGTCTTCCTAGTCGACACCCTTGTGCTGATCACATTTTGGAAAGGATAATATATGATCCTTAATCAAGAGTTTTGTCAGGCTCCGGCCTGAGGGGTAAATAACTACAGGGGCTTGTACCCGTGGGAAACTAAATTCCACATCTACTAAACCTCATCTGAGCTGATGTATCGGGTGGGGGAAACCCGTGATTATGATCAGGCCATGCATATTATTACTCATCAAGGTGCGTAGGCGATAGCCGCTATCCTCCATGGTTAATCGTATGTAGGGTCTAATCTACCCTTCCTTCGGTCCATTTTCGAGGAGCACGGAGGCCCGCGATCATCTCTATCCCTCAGGATAGGTGTAGTCATATACCCCTCTGCGATCCTACAGCCATTGCAGTGTCCTTTCGGAGGTCCACAATGGTAAGTGGACTATAAGATGTTCCATAGAATCCAAAAAGGTAGGAGGAAATATTTTTTTTAACTAACAAAGAATGAAAGGTATATTATGTTCACTTTTCTGTAAAGCAGCATAATTTAGTTTTTTTGAACATAGATCTTAAAAAATGATAGTTTCAACTAATCGATTTGAGATGTAATCCGATAAGTAGGTAACGTTGGGGAGATGACCAAGTTTAAGATTGCTAAAGAACTCAAATCTTTAGGGCCTATCAAAAATGCTCCTCATGGTAGAAATTTGGAAATTGGTAGTAAGAGAAGGGACAGGGGTTCATCCCCTAGGGTGATCTAATGAATCCTATCATTTTTTGGAATTGTAGAGGGGCGAAGAAGAATGAAGCCTCTCTCTATCTTAGGGAATTTATTAAAGATTATAGTATTTTATTTGTGGGGTTGGTGGAGACGAAAATTAGTGTTTTTGATAAAGTAACCTTTGAGAAGGTAATGTGACTGGACTGGGATTTTTTTCTTCTTCCGTTAGATGGTTTATCTGGTGGTATTATGGTCTTATGGAGATCAGATTTGGCATCATTTTCTATGTTGAAGACATCAGATTGATGTGTTATTGGGGATCTTAACATCTATAATAAGGGCATGTGGATGATTTCAACTGTTTATGGGAGTAAGGAGGTTCACAAAAGAAGGTTGTCATGTGATTGCATTCAAGAGGTTGACCATAGGAAAGTTCCTTCTATTGTAGGTGGGGATTTTAACTGTATTTTGTCTCATAAGAAGGCTGGAATGAAGTTTGTGTTTTCTCAAGGTCCCAAGGAAATTCTTAATTTTATGAATCTAAATGACTTTCATGAAGTAGGGATTGTTGGACTAAGGTTCACTTGGTGTAATAATAAGATTGGTGGAGACAAATTTTTAAAAGGTTGGATAGGTGTTTACTTAATTCATTGGCTATCAATTATATTCAGGTTGCAGTGGTTAGACACATTGCTAGGGTGGCTTCGGATCACTGTCCTATTGTGTTAAAAATTTTTGATTCGCTCATAAAAATAAAGGGGGTTCTAAAGTTTGAAGATGTGTGGATATCATTCAAAGCGTCTGCTCATATAATTGCTAAAGTATAGAAGAAGGATTTTAGCGGGGATGATATGCAAATCCTTAACAAGAAATGTAATAGTGCTTTGAAAGATTTGTTTTGCTGGAGTAAGGCAAATTAAAAGAATTCTCTAAAAAAAATATAGGTTGAAAATGGAAAATTTTCAGCTACAAGAGGAGGAAGCTAGAGATGGGTGGTTGAATGAAGAGAAGTTATGGTTGCTTAGATTGAAAATTAAAGAGCCGAATGTTAATCTTTGCCGCTTGAATACTTGGTGGAAGCAAAGAGCCAAAGTGAAATGGATTGAAGAAGGGGATTCTAATACTAAATTTTTCCATGCTTTTGTAAATGTTAGGAAAAATGGTAATTATATTTCTCAAGTTAGGAAATTGAATGGTGTTCTTACCGAGGAGCCTAAGGAGGCGGAGGAGGTTTTCTTAAGTTTTTTTTAGAACAAATGGAAGGATATGGTGTGTTGTTTGGAGAATTGGTCTACTCCTTGGAAGGTTTTAGAAGGTTAAGATAGAAGATGGCTGGATGCGGACCTCTCCGATACAGAAATTGTGAAAGTGGTTAGGATGTTGGGTAACAACAAGGCTGTTGGATGTGATGATATGACTTACTCTTTTTTCAAGTCTTACTAGAATATTATTGGGGATGACGTCTGTAGAGCAGTGAAGAGATATTTTCTTTAGGGGAAAAAGTGCAAGGAGTGGAAGGATACATTTGTTGTGCTTATTCCCAAATCCAATAATTCGGTGACTCCTAGTTTACGTCCAATTAGCCTTTGTAATTCCATTTACAAATTTGTTGCTAAAGTTTTATTGAATAGATTTCTTTTGGTAATTCCTAAGATTATATCTGAAGAATAGGTAGCTTTTGATAGAGGGAGATCTATCTTGGATCATTTATTACTAGCTCAGGAGGTGTTCAACAAAATCAGGTTTTCCAAATCAAGTATTGGATTGATGGCTATCAAATTAGACATGGAACAAGCCTACAACAGCATGTGTTGGACTTCTCTTAAAAAGATGATGCTTGTCTTGGGTTTTTCAAAAAAAGTATGTAAGCTTGGTGATGGAGTGTGTTTTCGAACCAAGGTTTTCTATTTTGATTAATGGCGATATTTCTAGATGGATTGTGGAGAAGAGTGGGTTCCATCAAGGTTGTCCTCTCTCCCCTTCTTTATTTATTCTATGCTCACAATTGCTTTCTAATGCTTTTTCCAACAAAGGCATGTATTTGGGTATCAAAATTTCTCCAAAGGCACAAAAAATTTCTCATTTGCTTTATGCAGATGATGTGTTGTTATTTTCTGATGCTAAATTAAAGAGTATTAAGAAGATGAAGAGCATTGTAAATGACTATTGTAACTGGACTGGTCAAAGAATTAATCTAAAAAAATATTCTGTGATTTATGGCAAATCGGTTGTGAGAAGAAGGAAGAAACAAATTGGAAAGTTATTGGGGTTTAAGATTGTTTAAGAGATGGAGTACTTGGGAACTAAAATTTCTCTAAGGAGGTTGAGAAAATCTGATTTCTAGATTTTATTGGACAGGTCTTTGAAGAAGTTAAATGCTTGGGGGTAATAGGTGCATTTCTCTTGCTGAAAGACTAGTTTTAGTGAAGACTGCTTTTATCAACCTTCCTTTATTCCTTTTGTCTCATTCTCTTTTTCCTTTAAGTATTTTGAAGGAATTTGAGAAATTATGTAGGAACTTTATTTGGAATAAATATGGTGGAAGTCATGGGTGGAACTATGTGGCTTGGGAAGTGCTGTGTAAACCAAAATCTTTGGGAGGTTGGGGGGTCCAGTCGGCTGTGTCTAGGATGGGGCCATTGAGGGCGAAGTTTGCATGGAATTTATTAGAAAATCCTTCTACTTTGTTGAACAGAAATTTATTGGCTAAATACATTGAAAGATGGTGGAGTAATAAGGTTATGAAGGTGGCTCTTCATCTTGGAAGATCATTGCTAGTGGATGGAAGACTCTTAGTAGTTTTGTAAGATGGAATGTCCTTATGGGTTCGAATATAAATGTCTTAAAAGATGTATGGATCATGGACAAGAGTTTGCTTAAATGACCTACTTTTGTTGCAATCTTTGATGATGATAATACAACTCTTGACTTCTTCATTCATGAGGGAAGGTGGGATTATGACAAGCTGTTTTTATACTTTGGAGAAGATATTATCTATATGATAACCAGTATTCAAATTTTTCAAAATCAGGATGGAGACTTTATAAAATTAAAAAAGAAATGGAGTGGAAGGTTTATCTCAGCAATGCTGATTGAAGATGGCTTGAAGGAAGAGGAGAATGTGGATCCTATTACTTGTTCAAAACTGTTAAAGGTGATTGACTTATTGAGAAGGCGGGGATTCAGGTTACCGAAATTTAACTCATTCAAAGAGTGTTTGTATGAGCTGGAATTTTTGGCTAGGACTAATTTGCTGGTTGTTAGAATCTATTTTTCTCTATAATGGTTCTGTTATAACAGCAGGAATAAGGTAAAGCATGGCAAAGTAGAAGATATTGAAGTATTAATTGCTGCTAAAGTTCTCGGTTTTGTGAGCATAGCGAACTAGAATATCCTCTCGGATCACTGGGATGTCAATTAGTCTGCTAGGTTATTTTCAGATATTTGGCATCCTCCTCCTCTTGAGTGGTATAAAATAAACTTTGATGCCTCACTTAAAGATAATTATGGGGCAGGTATCGAAGGAATTGTTTGAGATAACAAAGGGAGATTTGTGTTAGCATTTGGTTGTTGAGGTGTTTATTGGGACATATCATAATTGGAGCTTTTGGCATTCAGATCCTTGAAGGAAGTGTTGCAAGGAAGTTTACATGATGCTAAAAGTATTATCATTGAGGGAGACAATAAAAATGTGATCCAATTTCTTCATAGGTTGTACAACAAACTGAAGGAACTTGGTGGGAGCATTGAAGATAAAGAGTTATTGTTTTTAAGTTCTTGGCATAATGTTATTTTTCATTATGTTGGCTGAAATTGTAATAAGTTGGCTGATTATTGTGCCAACTTAGCTTGTTCTTATGATTTCGTTTGGGATATGTTTTGTGAGAGCCTCCTTATTTTCTTAATTAGAGAAGGGAGAAAGTGATAGGTTGGTTTACTCTTAATAGTCTGTATCTAGGTTCTGTGGTTCTTTTCTTTCACTAATGTAATTTGCATTCTTCAAAAAAAAAAAAAAAAAAAAAAAAAAAAAACTACTAAGGTTGAGTTATAGTGCTTTAATATTTTTCTTAACTATTAGATCTTATGATGAGTAATTAGACTATAAGTTTGTTGAAATTGGATTTTTTTAATATTTAGTTATGAATTTTTAAAGTTTTGACCTATTTTTAACTACATTTGACAAAAAATGTTGTTTTTTTTTAATTTGAATTATTTCTGGTGGTTTAATATTTGTAATAAATATTAGACTCAAAATGGAAAACTTGAATGGGCTTGATTTGATTAAATGGGTTAGGTTAACCCATTTGAACTCTTATAGGGTTATTGGGTCAACCTAGGTTGACCCAAGACCTAGGTTTGGGCTCAACAAATTTGAAATGATATTTAAAGTTTACTGGATGTGGTCTCAAGAGTTAGAATGGTAATTTCAGTCAAATTAATAGTTTGGACCCTTAAAAGAATGTTTGGCTAATCAAGTTGACCCAGTGCATAGGGTTTGTTCCAACAGGTTTTAAATGATATTTGGAGACTAGTGGATGTGGTCCTATGGTCTGTATTGGTCGTTTCAATGAAAATGACCTATTAGGAGGGGTATTTGGGTCAACTCTAGTTGACATGGTCAACCAGGTTAATCCATGGTCTAGTTTTGAGTCCTATACACTCCTAATGATGTTGAGGATGCATTGGATGAGGTTTCATGGTTTGATTTAACTGTACTATGTTGAAGTTTGAGGAAAACTTCAAAATTGCCCTTGATTAGCATTTTGGTCATTTTTACTCCTGGTCAATTGGGGGTTAAAATGGATCTACCAACATGTAGATTAATGCTTAAAATATTATGATCAAGGTTGTAGATGTTGTTAGAGGCTTTGGAGAAGGCCCTAAATATTTGAAGATTTTACAGCCTTTGGAAATAAATTTAGTTTCTTGAGCTAAAGGTCTCTGATTAAGCTCAAATTTGGAGGGTAGACCCTAGGAACATTCCTAATCAATATTCAATTGATAGATCATGATTTGGGGGTCATTTGATTGGGGTTTGAGATGTTTAAAAAATCACTCAAAAAGGGCTCTATGACACAGGCCTTTAACTTTGGAGTTTTAGGTTCGAACTAGATTCTAGATTTGATTACTTGAATTTGAATTATCCATATCATTCAAAATCAATTAGATAATTTTAAATGATTGTAAAATGATTAGATATAACACTGCCGTTGCCAGGTCCCAAGTCCTGGATGAGAAAAGTGGAGGGTTGCGTTAGGTAGTCGACAGCCATCGTAAAACTTGTCGAACAATAATGACATGAATCCTTTAAGAAATTGTTGTTGTCATTGTTTTAAAATGATTGGATAAGATTAAAACTAGATTGGGGCAGGTTTGAAGGCTAGGTTGATTGACGGTCAAGATTGTGTTAAGTTTGAACTAGTTTAAAAACCAGATGAATTTGAGATCTGGATTGCTTGAAGTCAGGGTTGATTTGAGGTTTGGATTGATTTGTGGTCTGGATTGATTTGAAACTTGAATAGGTTAAGTCTTAAGTTTAAATCTATATGGTTGATAGTTAAATATTAACCATTAGATTAATCAAGTAGGGATCTGGATGGGTTACTATGACCTTAAACAAAAATGATGTCAATAATAGATTGATAGCTCATACTATCATTAATATTGATACAACATAGCATAACATATTAACATGATTCAGTGAGTGATAGTATTTATTAATTTTTTTTTTTATAGTTTGATAGTTGATAGATTTCATTTGATTTTATTGATCATATTGATTTTATAATTGACTTTTGAAATTTGTATTGACCATATTAAATGATGATTGATATTAACTAGAACTGAATATATATTTTGATTATTTTGTCTTGCATTAAAAGTTGTGATAGAATTTTGGTTAATTGATGAGCTTCTTATACTCATTATGTGGTATTAAATTATTTTAGGTAAGGAGTTTATAGCTTGAAGCTGTCTACTGATGCTAGTATAGTTTTTATGTCAGATTTTGATTTATATATTTTTGTAGCCAATGTGGCTATTACATATATTATTTTGGACTCAAGTTATAGATTGTAATTATTAACAATAGTAATATAAATTATGTTTTTTTTTTTTCATATTTTACTGATTTTCTTTAATACAATTAATTGGTTCTAGATGTCTATATTGATATGGTTGATAAATGAATGAATATTGTGTGAAAATAAGAGAATAGAAAATATGTTGTTCCACTTAAATCTTAAGATGTGATAAGAGCACTATAAGAAAGTTAGCTTATTCATATTGCATGGAGCTCACCAAATCATTCACATTAAAATATGGAGGTAAAAACACATGGATTGACTGTCATCATGAGATTAATTTATTTCCAACAAAGTTTTTAAATTATTATTATAATAATTTTTTTGTAATTTAATTATATTTCATGCAATAGAAATTTAATCTTTTATATTTTTATTTCAGATGGCTTCTAATGATGAGCATCCGCACAGATCAATCACTTCTATCTTTATTCATGTAAGAAGTTAACTTCTGGCTCAATTAGGGCTTGAGCGACCGATCATGGCCAAGTAAATCCTTAGGTATCCCATACAATAGGGTATATTACTCACTTACCCTCACCTATTGATAGTATCCCATAATTCCCATTTACAGATCCTACCCATTCCACTCTCTTATATCCATATTATCATCCACCACCTTCATAAAATATTCCATCTAAATATTTATAGCCTCTTTACTAGCAACCTTATCATTACCCACCTCTAGTGCAACCAAATTAAGCTGGACCATCTACACCTACAGATCAGAGGACTGAGGAGGCATCACCATTAGAGGAATGACACGTAAAATCTCTTAATTAAAAGAAGCTAAACTCTTAAATATCAAGGTGTCTTTTGGTATAATGGTTAAATTTTTTAATTAGGAGTGCTCATCTTAGAGAAATTTTGAGATGGCTGACCTCATAGAAAGTTACAACAACAGGACAAAACCGTGAAGCTTTAGGCCAAAGAGGACTATATCTCGATAGTTAAGAGTTTAGACTGTTACATGATAGAAGTACATAGAGGTTGAGGGTGACATGTAAGTTTGTAATATTAGTTTATTTTTATTTGCTTAATTTGATGAACTTGGACTTATATATGAATTTTAATATTTTATATAGTAATATTTCCATGCAACCAATCCAAATTATTAAGGACATCATTAGGCGTAGGTATGATATTCCCTACCTATTTTGAAAGAAAATCCCATAGGATGTTCTAGATATGTGGTTAAGGGAGTTTGAGATGTATTAGTATTAATTATCATAAATATACATATTTTTATATAATGGCTAATAACATCTTCTATTATATCTTTCTTGAATAGAAAAGAGTTTGGTAGTTGTCTTAGCATAATACAAGGATAAGAAATAATTTAAAAAAGATAGGTTCAAATTGGTTACAATATATGTTTACTAACATAAGAAAGTCAAGTGAGAACCCTTTATAGATTGGAAAGACTATTTAGGGAAAATTGACTAGATCCTGAGATTCCCCAGATTAAACTAGGAAGAGGAAGAAAAATAAGTAGAATAAATCTTTCAAATGTTGAGGCTTAGGGAGCTTTCTCTATACTGGTGGCTCAGTGCCTCACACCAAGCATAGCCATTATCTGGTAAAATCTTAACTCTTTTGACACAAATATGCTAACCAACTTTTAACACTTTTTTATTATTTTAACAAGCTGCCTTATTTATAGAAAGAGGCACTTAGTAGAGATCATACCATCTTAGTGCAATATATACACATAAATCAATGCCAAGAGGATTACTAGTTGGTTGATCAAAGATCAAAGAAAGCTTATATGAGTTTTAAAATTTATATAAGGTTTATGTATGCAAGTTAAATCTATATGAGTTTATAATTATTTCATTTATTAGAGGAGGATTATATATGGATTTATGATAGTCAAGCTCCCATTGGTGAGGGATCCTCTTCAGTATATATATTATTCTCTAACTATAACATGTCATAGGTGGTTAGAGACATACAAAAGGGGAGAGTATATGGATTAGGCTCTTAAGAATACACATATGAGTCATTGTTATCTAGCTCAACAGCCTTAGGGTGATAGTTTATAATAACCCGATTCTTAAAAACAAAATTAAAATGAAGAATAAAAGTTTTTGTTTTAACTGGAGAATTATAGTGCCATGATTATTCACATTATGACATTGGGCCACTGAGCACATTGATGCTAGAAGTTGCTACCATGACACTGAAGCCTCTTTTTTATAATAATTTTAGATTCAACATGAAATAATACAATGCTGGGTGGTGGTACTATGGTGTTATGCACAAAATTATTTTTATAATATTTTTTTATCTATTCTCTCCACTCCTTTACCACTCACGCTGCCAGTGTTTGCTTGTCTTGGAAGGAGAAGGGGAGGGAAAGAGTAGAGAGTAAATAAAAGTTCACGTTTTGATCATCGATCCACTTTACCACTTTTGCAAAAATTGCTCAGATTTTAGTAGATGGCTTTGATCTTATTTTGATTTCCATAAATTTATATTTTGGTTGTCCAACTTCATTTAAATTTATTATATTGCATTTCTCCCAAATTTAGTGAATTTTGAACACATAATATTATGTATGTCATAGTACTAATTATTTTGGACATTTTGACTATATTATTTCTTGATTTTACTTAGTAAAGTGACATTTATTATTTTTTGAATAGTTTGCATAGAATAAATCCTTTAGCATTTTAATACATGCATTATGAATGGATATGAACATGTGATTGAGTAATAGCTGGTTGTTATTACTAATATAATGCTATTATAATACTATGATAATAATATGTATGTTAGGACAAATAAATGTTAATTTTACTAAAGCTGTCTAGAGACTGAGTTGCTTGTACAGGATGGAAGCCTAATGTGTTTTTCCTTTCAATATTTTAATTTAGTGTTATTCACTACTAATTCACGTGATTTACTGATTGAGAGTTATAAGAAGTTATTACTGTACCGATGGGAAATGAGTGACAACTCTATTTTTACAAACTAATGATTATTGATTAAAAATAAGTAACTACTAAAAAAATACCATGTAAGTTAGAACTCCTTCCTTGATTAGTGTGATTATTGGAATACATGTTATTGTATTATTGTTAATATACTATTTTACTATTACTTCCATTGATTTTATGAATACTTATATTATTACTGATAATATAGTTACTATTACTAATGATATTGGTATTGTTATTGATACTACTATTGATTCACTCTCACTATTAATAGATTGATTCACTGTAAATTGATTTAATATTATTGATATGTGATTCTTATTACTAAGCATGCAATTTTAGATACTTATTGAATATCGATATACCTGAATATCATGTGTATACTCTTATATGATTTTACTGCATTGATATGGTTCTAACAGCCTTTACAAATATTTTACTTTTATTTATTAAAATGATTTTCTTATGGTTTTGATAATACTGCTACGATGCTTATTTTATTAGTTTAATATCCATACTAGTTTATATATTTCATTATTTATGTACTAGAATATTTTATTGGCATTCATACCTTATTATTTTATAATTTTATAGATTTTGTCGCTACTAAATGTGGTATACTATTTCTACACAGATTCATGATTGAATTTACTATTATTATTATGAGTTGACTGATGATATGCATAATGATTCTTTTTTGTGCTTTGAATTTAGCAGTAGAATTTATTAACATACTAAGCCTTTTAGTTCATTACATGTGATTTAAATGATTTCAGATTAGAAAGATGATCAGTAGTGCCAGATAGATCAGTTTTAGGGTTCCTCAGGCTTTATTTCTTCTTTTTTTTTAAATTTATTATGTAGTAGTTCTTTTTTAATAAATTATAGATTGCATTAAAAATAAAACTATTACAAGATGATAAATGGAAAATATTATGTGACTTTCCTTCTTTAAAAAATAAAATATAGGAGATAAATTATTCTCTAACATATCTTCCCAATAAAAACTACCAAACACAACATAATTGTCACATTAATCAGCCGCTTTATTTCCCTCTCTACAAGTATAATGAAAAATGATTTTATTAAAGTTATTGAGAAATGAAAGTACTGCGTTAGGTTGTCCTCCATTTTCCATTTGATCTCCTTCATTGAATTTTGAAGCCTCTTTATGATATTTACATTATATCCTTTTATCATTACCCCCTACTTTTGAAACATCCAATTGTGAGGCACATCTTTAATTATAAGTACTGACATTAACTCTAAATAAGCTATATCCCAATGATAAGTCTATCTACCAAATTTAAGTAAAAATCTACCTTTATGGTTTAAAGTTCGTTAGAGATGTTAGGCCCTTATGAACTAGCCCAAGGCTAATTAAGAAAGAGGTGAATTAGTATTTTAAAACTTCTTTCAATCAAAACACAAACCAAATCAAAATTCACCATAAAGAAAACACAATGCGTAAATTAAATGCAAAAGTAATAAAGAAAAGAACACACCAAATTTATAGTGGTTCAGTCAAACCTTGACCTACGTCCACTCCTCAAAGGCACCCTCTGAGTATTGCACTAAACTCAGTGTCTCTCATTTTGCCCCCACAACTAGGTGGAGTAGCCCTTACAAAATCACTTTCACCTTCCCTAGTGCGATGGAGTAGCCGGGTCCATTGACACCAAAGAGATCTTCTTCTTCCCAGAACTTGGTTGTGGTTAAAAATAATTGGTGTTGAGATAGTTGCAAACTTGGTTTTTTTATTGTTAGTATTCTTGTAACATGTACATTTTTGATGATTCCATATATTATTATTTTAATTATAATTTCTCCTAACATATTTTGGACATATTTTTTTTGTTGTTTATGTGTACTAAAGTTTTAGGGAAATCACGCTCCAGATAGTTGAAAACTTCAAATCAGATTAGATTAGGTTTTATTATAATTGGAAGTCTATATTTCTTTTTTTATTGAGTCTAAGAGAGTGTGTTTGTAATTGAGTAACTGTACACACACATTGCGGGAGTGTTTAAAATTTATAATTTTTAAACTGATTGTACTGTACGAAGTTATTTCATACGAAATTATTTATTCAGTTATTTTCCCCTGTGTGCAGTAAAACAAACTGAAGCTAGAAAATTTTTCTAAGTACTGATCGTACTATATGATATCCTGTTTGTATAGACGACGTCTAGAGTATGAATTGGACGGGTCCCTTTTTGTCCCGATGATTCCCAAATATTTCTGAACAGATCGTACTATACGATATCATGTTCATACAAATGACATCAAAAGTACGAATTGAAAGTGTCCCTTTTCGTCCTGATGATTTTTAAAGTTTTCTAAATTGGTCATACTATACAATATCCTATTCATACAGACGACATCAAGAGTACGAATTTGACAGGTCCCTTTTCATCCTAATCAATGCAAAATTTTTCTTAACAGATCATAATATACAATTTTCTATTTGTATAGACGATGTCGAGAGTGCGTAAATGTGGGGAGCCTTTTTGTCCCGACAAATTTGAAAAATTTTCTAACTGTTCATATAGTATGAGCTTGATTCATACTGGATGATCATCATGTACGAAAATATTTTGTATAGATTCACACAAGGTTCGTACGTAATAGTTTTTGAACTATTCGTATGTACGAAACTATGATCGTACACGCTCAAAATTGCATAATTCAATTTTTTGGGCAATTTTTCATGTCTTTCATATAAAAGGTTCTTAAAAACATGTGAAAAATATTGTTCTTCATGATTTTTCAAGAGCAAGCGAAAGAGTGTATTTAGAAGAGTGTTTGAGAGAGATTTCTTGCAAGTGAAGTGTGAAGGGTTCACAAGGTTACTCAAATGTAAGTATCTCTTTGTGTTTGTTAGTTACTACTCTTATTTTCTTCTTTTTAGTTGCTCGAGAAAAGATCTTTGAAGAAGATCCAGTACTCTCCTGACATTTGGAGGGTGTGAAAGATCAATAATTCTCTGTTGACACTTGGAGAGTGTGAACAGACAATGGTTCTCTGCTGAAACTTGGAGAGTGTGACAAATGATGGTTCTCTGTCGACACTTAGAGTGTTTTAATAGACGATTATTCTTTACAAATACTTGAAGGGTGTGAAAGGATGACGGTTCTCTACTGACACTTGGAGAGTGTGAACAAATGCTGGTTCTCTGCCAACACTTGGAGAGTGTGAACAGATGACGGTTCTCTGTCGACACTTGGAAAGTGTGAACAGATGATGATTCTCTGTTGACACTTGAAAGGTGTGAAAGGATGGCAGTCCTCTATCGCACTGGGGATTGGTGGAAGAGAGGAATTGTAAAGTGAAAGTTCGATGGGGATGTTAAGCCCTATGAACTTAGTCCCAAACTAACCAAGAGGGGGGGTGAATTGGTATTTTAAAAACTTCGTTTTTAAACAAAGAAATAAAGTAACATAAAACCAAATCACACCACGAAAATAATGCGGAATTAAACGTGCGGAAGCAAGAAAAGAAACACAGAGATTTATAGTGGTTCGGTCGACTCGACCTACGTCCACTCCTTGGAGGCACCCTCCAAGTATTGCACTACACAAAAAGTGACTCTCCTTTAGCCCCCCACGGCTAGGTGGAGAAACCCTCACAAGAACCTCCTTTTTGCCACCCCGGCAAGGCAGAGAACCTATCTCCTTTTGCTTCCTCCTGAAGCCGGCAGAGAACCAGAACCAACGGCACAACTCCTTACCTCTACCGACCCTTCCACGGACGAGAAACTCTAGACGAAGACGACGCAGAGAGATCCTTGAAGCAACCCTTGTGAAACCCCTCACAAGCTCCCCCTCACAAGATCCTCTCTCTCTCTTCTCTCTCTCTTTCTCTCCTCAAGGTCTTCTCAGGTCAAGGCAGCAGCCAAAGGTCTTTAAAAACGTTGAACAAGAGCTCTTTAAATAGAAGAGCTTCAAAAGAGCTCATTAATTGCAAGTTGCCGACTTTATCGTCCAGGCCGATCTGGACATCGGCCTGGCCGATCAGTACAAATCAATGAAGATCGGCCAGAGCATAGCCCTGGATGCCAGATTGGACGATTGAAAATTAGCTTGATCGTCCGGGACGATCTCACGATCGTCCTGGCCGATCAGTTCAAATCAGACGAAAATCGTCCTGACAATAGCCCTGAATATGGGCTGGCCGATATTGATCGTCCTGAAGTAACTTAAGGTTTTGACTAGATCGGCCTGGCCGATCTTGCGATCGTCCAGGACGATATGATCGTATCAATCATCCTTAATTACTTCCTTGATTTCCTGAACAATTATGACATAATCTGTTAATATCGTCCAGGCCGATCCGAGGATCGTCCTGGCCGATAATTTAAAGATATGCTATACCATACTTGTCTATGGCGGCTACTTCTTTCTGTTTTGAGCTTATCGTCCTGGCCGATACACGTATCGTCCAGGCCGATCGGTTAACGTTGGCTGCCTTAATCAAGAATCCTTAATTAGACTTTCTGTTTTAAGCTGATCGTCCAGGCCGATCAAAGATATCGGCCTGGCCGATATGAGTAAAAACAGAATTTCTAATTCTCTCAAGTGTGTGTGTGAAGGGTTACAAAGTATCAGTCTTTTTGGCTATTACAAGTGGACTCAAAAGGTAAAAATAAAAGTACAGACTGACTCAACCCTAAACCTACGCATTCCTGAACTTGGCTCCTTTTTGATTGTCCGATCGTCGATTCCTGAAAAGTTAGAAGCAACAAGCTATCCAAGAAAAGCAGTGTTTGTCAATCATCAAAACATAAGACATGAAAAATAGATTTGCAACAATCTCCCCCTTTTTGATGATGGCAAAACACATTAAAGGGATTTAATCACAACCATGAAAAAAAATAACCTCATAAACTTCTCCCCCTTTTGACATATCAAAAAGGAGGGTTCATTAAAGCATAGTAAAAGAAATTCCCCTTTTTTTTTTTTTTTTTTTTTTTTTTTTGTAGATATAGTATTCCATGTGATTGTTTTTTAAAAATTTGTGAGTTAATGTGTTACCAATCTCATTTAATCCATAGAATAGGAGAATATCCGTTCATGGTTTACCCTTAGCCAAAACATTGTCTTAGGGTAGAATCGTCTTTTGAAATCAATAACCTAACTCAAATAATTTATTGAATATGAGAAAAAGAATCTACCCACCACTTGGCATAAGGAAAATATCTCCATAAAACAATGAGGTAGATTTGTCACAATCGAACGATAATCGAGATCAAGCCTTTGAGAATCAAAACTTCTAAGTTCTAAAAGATATAAAAAGAGAGAATAGCTTGCTTTTGAGTGGGCTCATTTTATGCCTCTTGTCAATGTTGTGGCGCTTTGCGCATCCTTTTATAGATTTTTCAATTTTTTGGCGTCTTTGCGCTTCTTTTGTTGGCATCATTGGCCAAATTTTTTTTTTTATTTTTGCAAGCTAGATTCCCTTTTAGACTCTTTTAAAAAAACTTAGTTGTGAATATATCTTCTCAGATATTAGAGAATAGGAGCTCTCTCTCTAACATAGGGAAGAATTACCACAAGCAGGATTAATAATTGAAGACAAGAATAACGAGGGATCATGAGGTGACAAAAAAACTTTTAATCATTGTAAATATAAGATAGATTTGCCTAAGCAAGCTTTAGAAGGAATCTTAGTTTCATAAGCAATCTTTTATTTTGAGATAGACTTTTGATTAGAAAAGAAAATTATGCCACTAATACTAAGTTAGGTAAAGAGACACAATCACAAGATATTCATACTATCTAGGGATTAAATGGATGAAAATATATTAACTACAAATTGTTAAAGACAAGACAAGAGATATCATATCAGTGAAGATCTAAAACTAAGGTACATGAAAAGAAAAACAAAAGACAATAAAAGAAAAAAAATTTTCATGCATTTATGTCAATCACACCCAATCTGGTCCTTAAAGAGCTGAAAGTGTCGAAGGCCAGTGGTTTAGTAAAAATGTCTGCCAGTTGGTTTTCAGTTGTCACATGGTGTAACTCAATGTCTCCCTTAGTCACATGATCTCTAATAAAGTGATGCCTAATGTCAATGTGTTTAGTTCTTGAATGTTGGATAGGATTTTTAGAGATGCATATGGCACTAGTGTTGTCACAAAAAATTGAGATGGTGCTTACATGTATTCCTAGATCCAATACCTGTTGTTTCAACCAAAGAACTTGGGCCACACAACTTCCAAGAGCAATGTATTCAGCTTCAGCAGTGGACAGTGCAACAGAATTTTGCTTTCTACTAGACCAAGAGACCAAGGATTGTCCAATGAATTGACAAGTTCCAGAGGTGCTCTTTCTATCCACCTTGCATCCTGCAAAATCAGAGTCAGAAAAACCAATAATCTCAAAAGAAGTGCTATTTCTAGGGTACCAAATCCCTAATCCTTGTGTCCCCAAAAGGTATCTAAAAATCCTTTTAATAGCAGTCATGTGGGATTCCTTAGGGTCGGCTTGAAACCTAGCACAAAGACAAACACTAAACATAATGTCAGGTCGGCTTGCAGTTAAGTAAAGTAAAGATCCAATCATGCCTCTATACTTCTTTTGATCAACAGATTTACCACTTGGGTCCTTATCCAACGGAGCACTAGAAGTCATGGGAGTGTTAATTGGCTTGGCTTTGTCCATCTCATATTTCTTCAAAATGTCTTTTATGTATTTTGTTTGATTTAGAAAAGTGCCATCTTCCAATTGTTTTATGCTAAACCCCAAAAAGTAAGACAATTCTCCCATTAAACTCATTTCAAACTCTCTACTCATTGTTTTAGAAAAGTCATCACACAAATTTTTATTTGAAGATCCAAAGAGTATATCATCAACATAAATCTGAACAATGAGTAAATCATCTCCAACTTTTTTAAGAAAAAGGGTGGTGTCTACGCTCCCCTTGACAAACTCCCTCTCTAGTAAGAATGTGCTAAGCCTCTCATACCAAGCTCTAGGTGCTTGTTTTAAACCATACAAAGCCTTTTTTAATTTAAACACATGATTTGGAAATTGAGAACTCTCAAAGCCTGGAGGTTGTTCTACAAACACATCTTCTTTTATCTCCCCATTTAAAAAGGCACTCTTGACATCCATTTGAAAAAGCTTAAATCCTTTATAACAAGCAAAGGCTAATAGCACTCTAATGGCTTCCAATCTAGCTACAGGGGCAAAAGTCTCCTCAAAGTCTATCCCTTCTATTTGATTGTACCCCTTAGCCACTAATCTTGCTTTATTCCTTACCACCACTCCTGAATCATTCACTTTGTTCTTAAATACCCACTTTGTTCCAACTACACTTTGTTCCTTAGGTCTTTCCACAAGTTCCCAAACATCATTCCTTACAAATTGATTCAACTCTTCTTGCATTGCTAACATCCAAAACTCATCAGATAGGGCTTGGTTAATGGTGGTGGGTTCAGTCATAGAGATAAAGGCAGAGTGGTTCACCTCCTTCCTAAGTCCATGTCTAGTCTTAACTCCACTAGAAAGGTCTCCTAAGATCAAATCCTTGGGGTGACTAGTAGAGTATCTCCAATCCTTAGGCAAAGTGTGTGAAATTTCTCCCCTTTCATCAAAAGTTTCTATTCCTTGGGTGACTCCTTCTACTCCTCCATTGCTTAGGTGCTCATTCCCCTTCCCCAAATTTTCTACTCCACTTGTAATCTCTCCAACATCATCATCATCTACTCCATGCTTCTTATGATCAGACTCATCAAAAACTACATGGGTTGTCTCTTCCACCATCAAGGTTCTTTTGTTAAACACTCTAAAAGATTTCCCAACACTAGAATATCCTAAGAATACTCCTTCATCAGATTTAGGATCAAATTTTCCCAAGTGAGACTTTCCATTATTGTGAATGAAAACTTTACAACCAAAGACATGAAGGTGGGAAAGATTAGGTGTTCTACCCTTAAGGATCTCATAGGGTGTCTTTTCTAATTTGACTCTAACATTCACCCTATTCAACACATAACAAGCTGTGTTAACCGCTTCAGCCCAAAAGTATTTTGGAAGTGAATACTCAGCAAGCATGGCTCTAGCGGCTTCCACCAAAGTCCGGTTCTTCCTTTCAGCTACTCCATTCTGCTGAGGAGTCCTAGGAGCTGAAAAATTGTGGCTAATCCCCTTCTCCTCACAAAAATCTCCAAATCTTTCATTTTCAAACTCTCCCCCATGATCACTATGGATGGTCAAAATCTCACATCCTAGCTTCTTCTGAATCCAAGTAGAAAAAGTTTTAAACTCATCAAAAGACTCATTTTTATGAGAAAGAAATCTAGTCCAAGTGAACCTCGAGTAGTCATCAACAATCACAAAACCATAGACTTTCCCTCCCAAACTTGCTATGCTAATGGGTCCAAACAAATCCATGTGAAGGACTTCTAAAGGTCTAGAGGTGCTAATGTCCTTTATGGGGTGAAAAGAGGAGTGAATTTGCTTTCCTAGTTGACAGGCATCACAAAGGTGGTCTTTTGTAAACTTAAGTTTGGGGACACCTCTAACTAGGTCCTTTTGGGTCACTTTCCTAAGGGTTTTCATACTTGCATGACAAAGCCTCCTGTGCCACAACCAAGAATCATCAATGACAGTTTTTAAGCAAAAAGAAGCAGCACATTCAATGCTATTTAAATCAAGCATATAGACGTTGTTTACCCTCTTTCCCTGCAAAATGGTGTTATTGCTTAAACTTACAATGCATGAATTTGTGAAGAATTGTACGATGAAGCCTTTGTCACAGAATTGACTGATGCTGAGCAAGTTGTGCTTCAATCCATCTACAAGCAAAACATTTTCAATCATAAGGTTCTTGGAATTACCGATTATACCTGCTCCTACCACCTTCCGGGTGGTGTTGTCTCCAAGAGTAACCTTGCCTCCAGTCCTGGATTCTAGTACAACAAACTGGCTAGCATCACCAGTCATATGTCGAGAGCATCCACTGTCCAGGTACCACATACTCTCACGAGGTCTTTTGTGAGAGGCTTCCTGCAAAATTATCAAATGTTAGTTTTAGGAACCCAAGCAGGTTTGGGTTCCTTCTTATGAAGAGAGGAATGCAATGCATGTGTGGTATGCTGTGGAACATGCATCTTAGGTCTCCACACCCAATGTGAACTATTATGAATTGTGCAAGTGTGTGAGATATGTCCTAGCATGCCACAAGAAAAACATCTAACTCCAGGAAAGGGATTTCTTAAGTGATTTGAGTTATAATGCCTCTCTCTAGGTTTTGGCAATTGATTAAAAGTAGATGTCATCCTAGATTCTTTACATGCTTCTAAATCATTTTGAATCTTCAAGTTTGTGTTTTTTAAAGCTTTATTTTCAATCCTCAAATCTTTTTCTATTTCTTTTGACTTCTTAAAATCAGATTCAAGAGATGTGTGTGATATTTTCAATGCATCATGCTCTTCAACTAACTTGCCATAATTTTTATTTAACTCATCAAATTCATCAAGTAAAGTCATGTGATTTGAATCAATTGTTTGATGGTCCTTAATCAAAATTTCATGCTCTTTTTGTAGATTTAAGAATTCTATTTTCAAGCTAGCATGAGTTTTATTTAATTTCCTATATGATGCATGGATTTTTTCTGAAACTTCAAGAAGTTGATCGTATGAAAGTTCACATACCTCTTCTTGATCACTTTGATCTTTTCCCATGAAACACAAGTTTGTAGTTTCTTCCTCTGGTTCAGTCTCAGAGGAATCAGTACCAGATTCTGCCCAAAAGCTCCTTTGATTTTTCTTTTTGTCCTTCCTAGACTTTGCTTTCTCATCACCTTTTCCTTTGCTCGATTGATCTTGAAGTGTAGGACAATCAGATCTTACATGTCCAGGTTTCCTGCATTCAAAACAAACAACATCAGAAGATCCTTTAGTATGTTTATGATCCTTACCTTTTCTCCAACTTTGATGATGCTTTTGTTTCTTCCTTAGAAAGCTTTTGAATTGCCTTGTGATGAAGGCAACTCCATCGCTTTCAGACCCGGAAGATTCAGAATCTGATTTGTGTGCCTTCAATGCAATGGTTTTCTCCTTTTTCTTTTCACCTACATCAAGATTTCTTTGATTCACCCCTTGCTCGTAAGCAATGAGTGAGCCAAGCAAGTTATCAATAGAATAGGTGTTTAAATCTTTAGATTCAGTAATTGCAGTAATTTTTGCATCATAGGACGAAGGCAAGCATCTCAAAATCTTGTTAACTTTTTCATAGTTTGAAAGTTCTTTTCCTAGTGCATGCAATGAGGTAGCAATCTGAGTAAACCTAGTGTACATGTCAGAAATTGATTCATGAGGTTTCATACGAAAAAGTTCGTAGTCATGCAAGAGAATGTTTAAACGGGATTGTTTAACTTCATTAGTGCCTTCATAAGTAATGCATAGTTTATCCCAAATTTCTTTACCAGTTTTGCAAGTTGAAACACG
Source organism: Dendrobium huoshanense (assembly GCA_016618105.1). Classification (NCBI taxonomy): domain Eukaryota; kingdom Viridiplantae; phylum Streptophyta; class Magnoliopsida; order Asparagales; family Orchidaceae; genus Dendrobium; species Dendrobium huoshanense. Next base: position 21,495,318 of record CM028357.1, read on the forward strand.
CATGTAATCCTCAGATTTTAATGCACAGAAAAAACAATTCAAACATTTAGCATTTAGTTGAGCTAAATCTCGTTCATCAAAAGTCCATTCGGTAAAAGCAACTTCCGTTTTAAAACCGTTAATTTCACGAGAAGGTGGAGAATAACCTTCTTGAATAAGCATCCACATGCGATAATCAGTAGATTGTAAAAAAGTTGACATGCGAGTTTTCCAGAAATCAAAAGGTAGGTTATCGAACAGAGGAGGTCGGGTAATAGAATACCCTTCCGTAGTGTTGCGATTCCCAAAGTTAGACATGGATCAAATTCAAAAAGTTTTTAAACTTTAATTTTCGAAACAGGCTCTGATACCACTTGAAAGTTCGATGGGGATGTTAAGCCCTATGAACTTAGTCCCAAACTAACCAAGAGGGGGGGTGAATTGGTATTTTAAAAACTTCGTTTTTAAACAAAGAAATAAAGTAACATAAAACCAAATCACACCACGAAAATAATGCGGAATTAAACGTGCGGAAGCAAGAAAAGAAACACAGAGATTTATAGTGGTTCGGTCGACTCGACCTACGTCCACTCCTTGGAGGCACCCTCCAAGTATTGCACTACACAAAAAGTGACTCTCCTTTAGCCCCCCACGGCTAGGTGGAGAAACCCTCACAAGAACCTCCTTTTTGCCACCCCGGCAAGGCAGAGAACCTATCTCCTTTTGCTTCCTCCTGAAGCCGGCAGAGAACCAGAACCAACGGCACAACTCCTTACCTCTACCGACCCTTCCACGGACGAGAAACTCTAGACGAAGACGACGCAGAGAGATCCTTGAAGCAACCCTTGTGAAACCCCTCACAAGCTCCCCCTCACAAGATCCTCTCTCTCTCTTCTCTCTCTCTTTCTCTCCTCAAGGTCTTCTCAGGTCAAGGCAGCAGCCAAAGGTCTTTAAAAATGTTGAACAAGAGCTCTTTAAATAGAAGAGCTTCAAAAGAGCTCATTAATTGCAAGTTGCCGACTTTATCGTCCAGGCCGATCTGGACATCGGCCTGGCCGATCAGTACAAATCAATGAAGATCGGCCAGAGCATAGCCCTGGATGCCAGATTGGACGATTGAAAATTAGCTTGATCGTCCAGGACGATCTCACGATCGTCCTGGCCGATCAGTTCAAATCAGACGAAAATCGTCCTGACAATAGCCCTGAATATGGGCTGGCCGATATTGATCGTCCTGAAGTAACTTAAGGTTTTGACTAGATCGGCCTGGCCGATCTTGCGATCGTCCAGGACGATATGATCGTATCAATCATCCTTAATTACTTCCTTGATTTCCTGAACAATTATGGCATAATCTGTTAATATCGTCCAGGCCGATCCGAGGATCGTCCTGGCCGATAATTTAAAGATATGCTATACCATACTTGTCTATGGCGGCTACTTCTTTCTGTTTTGAGCTTATCGTCCTGGCCGATACACGTATCGTCCAGGCCGATCGGTTAACGTTGGCTGCCTTAATCAAGAATCCTTAATTAGACTTTCTGTTTTAAGCTGATCGTCCAGGCCGATCAAAGATATCGGCCTGGCCGATATGAGTAAAAACAGAATTTCTAATTCTCTCAAGTGTGTGTGTGAAGGGTTACAAAGTATCAGTCTTTTTGGCTATTACAAGTGGACTCAAAAGGTAAAAATAAAAGTACAGACTGACTCAACCCTAAACCTACGCATTCCTGAACTTGGCTCCTTTTTGATTGTCCGATCGTCGATTCCTGAAAAGTTAGAAGCAACAAGCTATCCAAGAAAAGCAGTGTTTGTCAATCATCAAAACATAAGACATGAAAAATAGATTTGCAACATAAAGGCTTCTCCGCCTTATTATAGGAGCAAAATGAGAGTCACTTTGGTAGTAGTGCAATACATGAAGAGGGAGTCTTCATGGAGTGAATGTCGGTCGTGTTTGATCGAACACTATAAATTTTGTGCCATTTTATTTTTAGCACTTTAGTATTTATGGTTGAGAATTTTTTTTTTTTGCAAAAGTACAAAAAATTAGTTTTCTATTAAAAAATCCAATAAATTTTTTAAATTACTAATTCACCCCCCTTGGTTAGTCTTGGGACAATTTCTTAGATTTAACAACCTATATGGAATCAACAAGTGGTATCAGAGATTTGTTTCAAAACTATAAGTTTAGACTACTTTTTAAAAAATAATAATGGCTACTTTTGGAAACCAAAACACACCTAAAGGGTATTCGATTATTAGACCTCCATTATTTGATAATATCCCTTTTGATTTTTAGAAAACACACATGTCAACTTTTTTTCAATCACATGATTATCGCATGTGGATTTTAGTTTAAGAAGTGTATACTAGGCCAACTAGACTTATAGATGACATTATAGTTGAAACTCCTTTTGCTGATTGAACTATAGAAGACTGTGACATAGCACAATTAAATGCAAAATATTTAAATACATTCTTTTGTGCACTTAAGTTTGAAGATTACATACTAGTTTCTACTTGCAAAGGTGTAAATGACATTTGGGATAGACTTTGTATTATATAAAAAGGGACTAATGAAGTAAAGCAATCTAGATTAAATATCTTGTTACATGATTATGAACTGTTTTATATGAAACCCAATTAATCCATTTCTAACATGTATACAAGATTCACTCAAATAGTAACTTCTTTGCATGTGTTAGGTAGGGAACTAACGAATACTGAAATGATTAATAAAATTCTTCGTTGTTTTCCTACTATATATGATGCTAAAATTATTGCGATTACAGAATCGAAGGATTTAAATATTTATTCTATTGATAATCTCATTGGATCACTAATTGCTTACGAGCAATGAGTGACTCAAAGGAAGATTGATGCAAGAGAATAGCGAAAGGAGAATAATATAGCACTGAAAGTGGATGACTGGTTAAAGTAGAATCTTCCATCAGTATTTTTTTTTAGAACTTTTAGCTAAAAAATTTGTCTAAACTTTCTAGAGAAAGTTTTAGCCAGAAATTTCAACGCTTTAGTAACTTACGGTGGATATGTATTCACTGGTTAAAGTTCCAAATTTCTATCAGTAATCCATAAAAAATCCATAAAAAATATTTCAATTAGAAATAATTCTACCAAAAAATATTATCCTATGAGCTTCTTACTGATGGAATTAATTCCGTAAAAAAATGTAATTTCTGACAAAAAATTCTAAGATTTCCAATTAATTATTCCGGTGGAAATATGTTATTTTCCTATTGTGGCCATTTGAAGAATAAGAGTTCATAGGGCTTGCATGTTTATAGGTTTATGAGCAATTAAGATCTAATTAATGAGGGAGGAATAATATTTATGATTCAAACTTGAAATAAATGAATTCAAGCCAACTCATGAGCTAGAAGGTTAAACTTTATTAAAATCAAAATCCAAATTTTCTTTTCCTCTCTGCTATTTTTTTCCTCTCCCTTTTATTTTCTTCCATTTCCTTCTATGACTACTTGGTGTGAGGGAGTGGAGCAAAATATACATAAAAATATGTTTTCGTGTATAGCGTCGTAGCACCACTACCCAATGTTGTAGTTTTAAATGTTGAATTCAAAATTATTGAAGAATAGAGCCTTCAATATCACAAAAGCAACTTTTAACACTGCTGTGCTCACCGATCTAATGCCACAACACTCCAGTTCAAATACAAATTCAACTTTTTTCATTTTTTATTTAATGTTTTTTAACGTTATTACAGGGCCCAGTAAAAATCACCTACAACTATCAATTTTCTTTCATGTATACTAGTATGATAGTCCCATGCTTCATATAACATGGCTTAGACTTAAATGAAAAACTTAAGAAAAGTAAATTACATTAAAAATTCCATATAGCACATAGAATACTAAATACATGACAATGTAAAATATTAGACTAAATGTATAACTATTTCTTCGATCATTTGATCTTACTCTTATTCAAACTCTTTATATATTAAACTTCATACTCGCTTGCCCTTATTCTAGTGGTAGAATTGCTTTCCAGTGCTACATCATTTCCATTGGACCATAAAGAAATCTTCTCATAGGAATTAATGCTTCAATATTGGCAGAGTAACTATAGTGGTAAGAATAATAGCATGTGGTACTTTTTGGGAAGATCCTTTCCATCTTGCAAATGTGTTAGCTTGAAAGAATTTGCTAATAAATATTAACATTGGAATAATCATATAACCATGTATATCGAATGATGTTATTTTAAGAAATTCAAGGTAGTGATACTTATAAAAGTTGAAGTGTTTAAGGTAATGATACTTATATCAACTTTAATAAGGGATTCAGCTTAAATTGAGGATTCAAATTTAATTATTATGGTTTTATTCAGTTCACAACATTGTTACATAATATTTGATCCCTCAAACCTTTTAGTAAATTCCTAATTTTCATTATATTTTCTTGAAATTTATTTTGTGCATTAACTACCTCTTTCATAATATTATTTTAATAGAGATATAATGATAGTAAATTTAAACATTATGATTTTAAAATTTTAAAAAGATTTATAGAGAATTGTAATGGTCTAATGCAAATATGAAAATTCAATAATAATAGTTTTACAAATGGTTTCCTACTATTCCTTCAAATCTTCTAATGTTTCTCCAATATTTGCGCTGATACCAAAATGATTACAGGGTGGGGTGGTGGGACCTTAAATCATAGATGTGATCATTTGGTGGTGGATGGAGGACTCTTCTAATATAATTAGAAAAGTTAAGATTAAAATTTAGTTAAAGAGTTTCTTAGAAGGTGTATGAATTTTGGAGACGAGTCACAAGCCGTACAATCTATACAAAGATGTAAATCCAACTTCTATCAATTGATTTGATCTATATGTATAGATATCCAAATCCAATAAACTTTGGCTTCATTTGAAGTTAGCATAGTTTTAAAAATTTTGGTAAGTATTGGAGATGTTTCGATTGTCTAAATGTGTTCTAGAAGAGGTTTAGGTCAGTTCTACCCTAAAAAGATCAATGTAAGGGATTTAATTGTGGATTTATGTATGATGAGTGCAATTTAGTAATTCTAACTGAAAATAACCAAGAAAACATCCTAGATGTAATTTGGAAGTTTTGAGATTTTTTTGAGGTTTTTTAATATTTATTTTCAGGATTTTATTTGTAAATGAAAACAAGTGCATGACTTGAATTGCGAACAAAATCGAGAACTAGCTCAAAATGTTTGACAGAACAACTCCAAATTAATTTAGGTTTATCGTAGTATGAGATGTGTTCTAAGGTTGTGTAGATTTTGACAGAATATCAATGAGTTTTTGTTGATCAAATAACAAGAAAAACAAAACTAGTCTAGAAAAGACATATTTCTTGGCCGACTCTAGTAAGTAAGATTTGACTTGGATTAGAGGGAGAGAATTTAATAATTATTTTTACGATGGATTAAAAACACTAGAAAAAACAAATTTGTAGTAAAAATAAATTTCATAAAATTAAAATCAGCTCAACAAAGTAAGAATTCAAGAACACTCAATCTCTTTGGAAATGGCCAGTCACCAAGCCTCCTAGTCTTTTGGATTTCTCACAAAAAACATTTAAGGAAGACCAAAATATCTTTATTTGAGTTTTATAATATTTTATAAAACTAAAAACTAACTGAAAAGACACATCCTTTCATTTTAAAATCAAAATAAATAAGGGAAAGAAGGATGAAGGGGTGGGCCTACTAGTAAACCTAGAACCACCACCTTTCTCTCATGCATACTAGCACGACCATCCCATGCTTCACATAAGTACATGACTTAGACTTAAATGTAAAACTCATAAAAGTTGTTAATTTACGTCAACATGAACTCCACATAACATTTACATTACTAAATACTTAAAAATGCACGAAAATACATAAATAACCTTAGAATAAATGCATAACTATTTTTTTATTATTTATTCCTCCTCTTGTTCTTACACTTCATAGCTCAAGATTCATAAGTGCTTCCCCTTTTTCAAGTAATATAACCACTTCCATGTGGTACATCACCAATATTATGGAGGAGAATAATAATCTCCGCATAGAAAATACTTCAAAATTTTAGAAGATTAGTTTCATACGTAACAAAACAGCATTATATAGAGTCACTGACCATCCCTACTACTGATCGCAATAAGAAACTCTTATCCAATGAGATCAATGACATCCACGACCATCACCCAACCGTCATTTTCTTACTTAATGGAGAACTCAATAACATCACCCGTTGATATTATTTAGAACCCTTCAAAGTATATAGAGGTCTAAGGGTTGAAGAGGTCCTTACCACTTTGTCTCAGAGCAGATAAACTCAAATCCTCTTTAGCTACTTTATCATCCATTTCATATATACCTGATGAGATGAAAAATCATTTCATCTATACCTTAATTTTGTAGAGTTAGTGTAACCCAAAATACAATACAACACTTAGCCAATTAATCTATAAATAATTTAGGAATAAAAATTCCAAAAAACTATAAGAATATGAAATGACAATAATGAAAATAATTTCTTAAAATATTTCGATTACCAATGAATGATAATAAATATGGATTTCTTTGCAAATGATTTAACACTTTTTCTCTTCAAATGTTTGCTCACAATTTTTATGATGGAATAGTTCAAGAATGAGGGCTTGGAAGTCATACAATTTTAGAGTTATGCGAAAGATTTTTCTAACATTTGAGAGGTCTCAAAATGGTTTACTTATAATAAGTTTATTAGCAGTTTCGAATGTATCTAAAATAATAGTAATATGAAAAATTCAAGTGTTTAGAACAAAAAGATTACTAGATCTAAATTAAGAGTTAGAAGATTAAACTAGATCCACAAAATTTGTGATGACTTATGTATAGTTGTTAATTAGACAACTTGAGAGTGATAGTATAAGAAATTGTTTTTTAGAATCTTAATGGCCATATATATATATATATATATATATATATATATATATATATATATATATATATATATATATATATATATATATATATATATATATATATATATATATATATATATATATATATATATATATATATATATATATTTTGGTTAAAACCCATTGTGGGGCCTACACGTTAATTTTAAAAAGTAGGTTACAAAGTCCTTAGAAGGATCCTCCAGCTCACTAATTCTCGAAAGAGCTACAAGATAAAAGGAAAATAAAAAACCAATGATTACAAAAAGATCCAACAAAATCACTCGGGCTATGAGTAGACAGCACCCAAAAAAGGAGGAGAAGATTGATACCATTCAGCACTGCTCTCCTGCAAAAAAGATGACAATAATAGAGAAAGAAATGCAGTAAAGAAAACCAGAATACCTTGCAGTCTTTGAAGCTCAAACTACAATACTTGTTGAGATATCTGCAAAGAATTCTCCAAAATATAGTGAGAGAGGTACAATAGTAGATAAAAATTAAAAACCCAGAACTCTCCTTGTTAAGAACAAACTTAAAACCATCAAACAAGCAGCTATTAATACCCTTCAAAATTCTCCAGATAATCATACCAGCGACATAGATACAACCCATACTCATAAAAATGATAACACCAAAGTAATTCTTCCACTGCTAGCCATACCACTTGCAGCAGAGGACATAACAGAAATCCTTACTCCAAGACATTACATTTCAACCAGCAATAATATTAATAGGAAGAGACCAATTATAAAAAGCCAGATTAAAACAAATTAACCACCAGTGGATATTCTCAAAGTAAAAATGCAAATCAGGACCCATAATCATCCCAGAAAAACCATAAGTAGCCGTGTACAAGAGCCCCTTTCAGGAAACAGAGAAATACTTCTCAGATGGGCAATGTTCTAATAATCCACACATAGCAGGCACATCAATATTAGTAATAGAAATAAAATGCCAACTAACAAATTGCTGCCACCAAAAAAGGTAAGAAACCAATAAAAGACCAAAACCTGCAAACCAACAGAAAGATGGGTACCAAAAAATAAAAACAGAGAGTCAACCATACCTAATATAAGGCATACCAGCTTTGTCCAATAAAATCATACCCTTCAACATCTGATCTAAATTGTTAATATCAAAAACTTCAAAGCAATTAAGAGAGCAACCCTTATTAGCTAACCAATCCGCACAAACGTTCCCTTCCCGAAAAATATGTGAAATGTAGAAATTCAAGAGGTTTAAAGTAGTCTTAATTTTTCTGATAAGGTAGAAATTAATAGAGTTACCGGGCACAACATCAGTGATAATTTGGACAATAAGCATAGCATCAACTTCAATCCAAACAAAAATAAAACCCAATTTAAGACATAAATCCAGGCCCAAGAATAAAGCATTCAACTCAGCCGTAACAATATCCGAGTGATTCAAAGGAGCAGCATAAGAAGCAAGGAAATCACCCGTTGAATCACAGATAATACCACCTGCTCCAGCCCTTAGCGTACCAACAGAAGCATCAGAGTTTAATTTGGCATAGGGGGTCTTGGTTTAATCCAATAAACCACCGAATCAACCGTATTAGGACCAATCAGATCCAAATTGATACCATAGATAACCGCTAGATTTCTACAATTATTAAACGTCTTACCAGATATAACATTAAAATTATAGAGCCGCTGAACCTTTCTTTTCACGTTTGCAATAATAAGGGCCGCATCCATCTTAACCTCTTCATGTTTTGCCTCATTTCTAGCTTTCCAAATATACCAGAGAATAAGAATAGGCAACAAGTTATGAATATGGCCTTTAGTAGTATTTAACCAGCTCTCTAACATAGATATCAAGCTACTATGGTAAATCATAGAATTCTTATCAGTAATGCTATTGAAATATAACCAAACCTTATTGGCAACAAAACCATTAATGAAAAGATGATCAATACTCTCCAAATTAGAACAACATAAGCATTTGGAAGCTAAAGTAATACCTTTATTTTGAAGAAGATTATCAACAGAGAGAAAACCTTTAAGGCATCTCCATAAAAAAGTAGAATAAGAAATCGGAAAGGAACTAGCCAAATAGCAGCAAAAACATTTGATTTTTCAACAGAAATTCTAAAATTCTCCCAAATGTTCCGCAATTGAAATTTACCATTAGAAGATAAAGAAAATAAAATTTTATCACTGCAATTCAGATGTAATGGAATATTCACAATCTCATCCACTAAACAAGTAGGCAATAACTCCCTTAACATAGAAATGTTCCATCTATTCTCCAAAATGAAAGCAAAAACTTTAGTAGAATCAACCGTATGTGTATTTAAGTAAGAATCAATCGACATACTACCCAACCAGATATCCTTCCAAAAATAAACATCACCTTTACCTAAGCCTCACTGAATGTACTGCTCAGCTTCCCATTTAATGTTACATAATCTTTTCCAAGTTATGGAGTCAGTATTTTTGTAAAAGCAATTACTCGGATGCAGATTATGACAATATTTAGCATTCATATAACGGGCCCATAAACGGATATTAGTTCTAAAAGAAAATCACATTTTATGAGAAAAAGCCTTAGCAATATCATTTAAATTCTTGCAACCTAAGCCCCCTTCATTCAAAAAACCATAATTCTTATGTCAAGCCGCCCAATGAATGCCATTGGTATTAAATTTGGAACCCCAAAAGAATTTGTTGATCATTCTCTCCAGTCTAGTACAAATAGAAGCAGTAGGCATTAAAGTGTGAAAAATATATATAGGAATAGAATTAAGAACAGACTTAATAAGAACCAATCTACCTCCAAAAGAAAAAAAGTTAGAAGTCCAGCTAGCCAGCTTTTTATGAACAATAGTAAAGATACCTTCAAAAAGGAAATTCTTCTTTTTTACCTTTATAAATAGGCGTACCCAAATACTTTATAGGTAACTTCTTAGATTGAAAACCACATATCCTTTGAATAGCTTGAATCCTGTTCTGATTTATCGAATTACCAACAATAAAGTTGCTTTTGTCTTTGCTAAAGGAAAGACCACTAGAGCCATGAAAATTATTAAGGAATATCATTAAAATTTTTATGTTCTTAATGGCACCATTGGAAAATAAAATAAAATCATCAGCAAAACTCAGATGACATATAAGAAAGCCTCTAATAGTACAAAAATTAAGGCTAACATTCTTAGAATACAAATCTTCTAATCCTCTAGATAAGTATTCCATAGAAATTATAAAAAGAGCAGGAAAAATTGTATCACCTTGACGAAGACCTTTAGAAGATTTAAAAAAACCATGATTTCGACCATTAATAATAATAGAGAAACAGCAATTCTCAACACTATTTTTAAAAAGTAAAATGAAGTTGTTGCTAAAGCCAAACAAAGCCATCACTTATAAAGAAAATTCCAATCCAGATTATCATAAGCTTTAGTAATATCCAGTTTAAAAATAATGTTACCCCCCGTGACCTTAGTATTAATATCATGGGTAAGTTCTTGAGCAAGTAAAACATTATCAGAAATACTTCTCCCCTTGACAAAACTAGTTTGATTAAAAGATATAATTCTAGGTAAAATGTTCGTCAATCTATTTGCAATGATCTTAGAATTAAGTTTATTAAAAAAACTACACAAGCTAATAGGTCTGAAATCAGACCAAGTGTTAGCCCCCTCTTTCTTAGGAATCAGAGCAATATTAGAAGAGGAAAAAAATTTAGGGTAAGGAGTACCTCTAAAAAAATCTTTCACCGCTTCAATAACATCCCCCTTAACAATCTCCCACGAATTTTGGAAGAATTTGGTGGTAAAACCATCCGGCCCCGCTGTAGCATCACTATTCATATCCTTAATAACATTAAAATTTTCATTTTCAGAAGGCTTTTGACAAAGAGAAATATTATCATCATCATTAATAAGCTTAGGAATAACATTAGGATTATAAATAGAAGTAATATCAGTATGACTATTAAACATATTCACAAAGAAATCAACACTCGACTTACAAATTAACTCATCAGACTAAAGTAAAATGCCCTCATTGTTCACAATTTTGTGAATTTTACTCTTGGTCTTATTCTTATTGGCAATAGCATGAAAGAATTTGGTATTTCTATCACCCTCCATAACAAATTTAGCATGAGACTTTTGCTTCCAATAAGATTCTTCTTGCAAATGTAATTGACATAAAACATTCTTAGCAATATTAAGGTTCAAAAGATTTACCTCATTCGAATTTTCCAAATAAACACCATCCAAAGCCGAAACTTTCCTCTCAGCTTCCACAATATTTGAGAATATATTTTTAAAAACATTCTTATTCCAATATCTAAGACATTGTTTCAGTCTACTCAATTTAGCCTAGAGTCTCCACATACCAGAGATGTTGTTATCCGGGAAGACAGGAGCATTCCAATTGGTATGAAGCATATCTTTAAAACTATCATGCAGTAACCACATATTAAGAAATCTAAAAGCTTAAGAATCAATTTGATTAGCAATATTAATATTTAAAAGAATAGGAGTATGATCATAAAGAGTTCTACTTAAATGTTCCACATTAGTAGCAGACAATTGAGCCATCCACTCATTATTGAAAAGAAATCTATCAAGGTGTTGCCAAAGATTAGATCTATTCCAGGTAAAGGGGCTACCAAAGAAACAAATATAATTAAGATTACAGTCATTAATCATAGCATTAAAGTATTTCATAGCTTTAATGTTCGGCTCACTACCCCCACTACGTTCACTAGCATTAGAAATAATGTTAAAATCTCCACCAACACACCAAGGACCATTAATATTACCAGAGAAATTTATAAGTTGATCCCACAGCATAATACGATTAAGTCTAGTACAAGCCGCATAAACAAAAGAAGCAAAATAATTCACATTAAAAGCATTAATATGACAATGCACCACTTGATGGTAATCCGCAATAATATCTAAAGAGATAGCCTTATGCCACAAAATCTAGATTTTATTAGCACAATTAGCAAAATGCATAAGAAAACCTAAGAAATTGGAAGTATAAGCAATTTTATTAGGAGAAATAAATGGTTCAATTAAAATAAGAACTTGAATATTATGAATCCTACAAAGATTTTTAACTCTAATTTTAGAATCCCTACTACCAATACCCCTAACATTCCATATGAGAGCTTTAATCATTACAATCTTTAGAGGAAGTTTGAGTTCTAGTGGATCTAGGTGTAGGAGGACAAGCATTCTTACTTTGTTTACCTTTTTTCTTTCCACCTTTGGAAACCATATCCTCCTCAGCATTATTAGGACCATCTTTAACATAATTAGAAGGGGAAATAGCATAATTACCTTGAATCTTAGAAGAAGAACCCGCAATATTGGAAGGGGGAATAAATTCTCCTTCTTCAAAAGAATCATTAGAAGCATCAATTTCATTTCCCAACATCTCATTGTTCCCCAGTTTAGAGCACAGAGGTTTCTAAGAAGCCACATTATTAGTAATATTAGGCATATCATTAAGCATATCATCAATAGAAATAAAAAGCTTAGGATCATTGGCAATATCAACCGCGCTATCATGAAAAATAAAATCTTTTTTGGCATTTAAATCTAAAACAATAGTATCATGGTTATCATCTGAATCAAGACCATTAACATCTAAATTTTTTCCCAAATCATTTTCACTTCCCAATTGCAGATTTTGGCTCGCCGGAGGCGATTCCACCTGAATAACATTATCAACCTTATTATTATCCACAACCGGCACATAAGTTTTGTTATTCTCGACAGATCCAAGCCTCCCGCTAGCCATAACAGGAGCCTTCTTCAAATCAGGGTGAAGTTTAAAGCAGTCAATATGAGCATGACCATGAATTTTACAGTGCGTGCAAAAATCTGGCACTTTTTCAAATTCAGCTTTTTGCAAATTGCCATACGCTTTAGAACCAACCCAAATTTACTTCGGTTGCTTTTTTGATATATCCATCTCAACAAGAACTCTAGCAACTGAAGGACGAGTCCGAGAAGCAGTAGCCTGATCAGTTTGAAGCGGTCTCCCAAAAATGGAACCCAAAGCATGCAATACTTTCGAATTAAAGAAATGCAAACATAAGTTAGGGAAATAAATCCAGATCGGCACTATGGGCGATTCTTCCTTAATATCAAAAAAAGGCATCCATTTTAACACTCTCATTTAACAGTTATAGATAAAATAAGAACGTCTAGCAAAAAACCCTACTATAATCCAAATCATTAGATAATTGAATAGCCACATGTCTCGAATCTAAGAGACCAACCGAGTAAAAACAAGAGAGTTTAAGAGAAGCAAAAAAATTTTGAATAGCATCCAGATTTGGACGGTGTAAACCAAATTTACCCACAAGCGTAAACTGAAACGGGGAGGCAAGTTTATGAACTTCCTCATCAGACAGAAGAATAGTCGGAACCCCATTAAAAAATAATTGCTGTAAAGTATGTAAAATATCACCTGAAGGAGCACCAGCTAAAACTTCTTTGAAAGATCTAGATCGTGAGGGAGATTTTGAACCATCTACATCAAGGTTAAAAAAACCTTTGTTCTTTAGTAACAAAGGATCAGACGCCTTCCCCCAAGGATTAGCTGGAGGAACATCCTCCATGAGAGCCACGCCCAAAAGGGAAAAAACGCCAAAGAACCAACAAAACACTCGGATCTCACAGCTCACAACAAAAAATGGAAGGAAAAAGGCAGCCCCGAAGCAAAAGACGGAGAGCACCGAAAGGAAATGCTAAATCGCCAGAGCGGCGCGATAAGGCAGGACGATGAGAAAGTTCATGGCCATATGTGAATGGAGCAGCTATAGAAAACAAATAATATTAGAGAGAATCACCTTTGATTGTTTGTTTACGTAAAACATTAGCCTTTGATCCGATGACCCTATTAGAAGAGTATAAGTATTAGATCAAACCTATGTTAAGAAAGGTAGAAATATACTTAAAAAGACTGGGTTAGAAAGACTTAAAAATGACAAATTTTTTATTAGATTTAAATTAAAATTTGACTCTTAATAGGACACAATAAAGAAAAAATGATTCATGTAGCCGACCCCACACAGTAAGATAAAAGCTTTTTGTTGTTGTAATAATAGAATGTTTTTTAATAATTTAAATATATACATTTTTCAATTTTTTTTTACCTATATAATTAAGATGGGGGTAAAAATAAAATATGAAATAATTTTTAAATAAAATTTTCATAAATATAAATAAAATATCTTTTTTTTTAATTTATCTTTAGTAATGTTGTAATAAGTCATGATGTTATATGTAACACTACCTTCAATAGCTAGTTCTCTTCATCTTCTTGTTAGTTTGATAATGTATTTATATTTATGCATTTCATCCATCTAGATGTTTGAGTCATATTGATTTTTTATTCACTTTTTAAATCATTATTATTCATATACTTATTATCATCAAAATAAACTCATTCTATTTATAGGGTTTACACTAAAGTATGTTAATTTAATCAAGAGGTTGAAGTAGGTTAAGCAGGCTAGACCTAAGGAAAATGATATGTCAATTTACCATAAATATTTTAATTTTTTTAGGACATGTAGTCTCTTAGTGTAAAGGTAAGCTCTCCAAAGAAAGAATTTATGATTTGTTTACTAGAACTATTGAAAAATATGATAGGCATTATATGAGAAAGATAGAGGAAGATAGTGATAGAAATTTTATGTCGAAGATGGAGGAGAAAATAGTCAAATATGAATTGAAATATTTTTTTCTTGAATTAGCTTGCACAAAATGGCAAGACATAAGATTTGTTCATACTAGTACATCGTCAACTTTTTGTGTGGAAACTTTTATGTGAAAAAAAACACACTCATGTCATTAACTTTTTTTTTTCACAATAGTACCATTCATATAAAATATATATATATATATATATATATATATATATATGTTCTTAGCCACCTTTGCAGGCATCTTTATCAAGTTTTCCATAAACTATCTTATAATTTCAAAACCATATAAAATATCTGGCATTATACATGTTAAATATCCTTAAAATTCAATTTAATCTTAGATGTTTACTGGATCCACCACTCTTACTTCATCATTCTTTGGTATACTAGTGCCATATTTTAGTAGGGAGTTTATTGATTTCTAATTTTCCATTTTGAAAATTTTTAAGGACCTCTTTTGCATAAGTTATATGTGTTAAGATGACTTCATTAATGTGCTTCATTATTTCCTAATAAAACATACGTGACATATGTTTTGTATGTATCATCTCAAATTCTCACACTATGATTTGATTGAACTCCTTAAATATGTGGCTTGTAAATATAAGATAATCTACCTACATATAAGTAATGTATCTTTATTTTTATGCAAAATCAGATAGAGGACACTTCAATGAATATAATCATTTAATTTGAAGAATCAATTATTGCATTCCATGCTTAGTAAAGGTTTTTTTTATAAACATTTAATTCATGGTCCTTTTTAATATAAACCAAGTGTTGCTCAACATTTATTTCCTTAATAAATCAATTTAAAATGCAAATTTCATATCCATTCTATAAATGAACCAACACTTTTATGCAATAAGAGAAATTATCAAATTAATAATTTTAATATAAATAATTATAGATTATACCTCATCATAGTTGATGTTTACCTTTTTCGTGTGTCATTTTTCTACCTGACAAGTGTATATAATATGTTATTTTAAGTGTTATATTTAAAATAAAAATATTTTATTTTAGTTATTTTGTGTAGGAAAAAAATAGAGAAGGCTTGAAATTCTAAATTTCATATAGTGTTGCAGCATTGGAACAAATAACGTCGCAGTGTCATCAAAGACATCACCGGAGCGCCATAATATCAACATTTCAACACTGATTTCTCTATAGAGCAGCACCGTTGTGGTAAAATATCAACTTTGCGGGGTCGAGCTCTTTGTTGTCTAGCGCCACTGCGTCACAATCCATAAAACCTCAGGACTCAAATTGCCCTCTTGGCATCTTAGCGTCCAAAAATCAGTAGTGCCATAGCGTAAAAGTTGTAACCTCCCAAGGACACAATTTATCAGCAATGTGATGTGATTGTTCACCAAGTAACTGATCCACGTTAGCAAGTGCCGCGGTAGCACCAAAAAAATAGCACAATAGTGTTAGTTTTTTTATTGGGCACATCAGTACTGATCTTTCTAGCATCGTAGTGCCAGATGCTTGTTTTATTTTTTCTTATAAATAGTCATTATGTTATGATTGTAAAGGAGTTTAGTCAGTTAAATAATTTTTGTACAATTTAGAGTGCTTCTTTGAATTTCTCTTAGGGTGACAAATAAGGGGATTTATAAAAGTGCTTGATACAATCATTAATGTGTTTGGCAATGTGTTTGTGAAAGAAAATATGTAAGTAAACAAAATGAGTGTAGAGGAGATCCATTTACCTTCTTGTGATATCTATCTCTTATATTTTCTTTCTATCATGCTATTAATGAAAATGAGTTTGCAATTCTACTACATGTCTTGCTAAATTCTCTTATTTTGGATTGATGATGTAAGTATCATATGTAATATTACTAAATTATCTTATTCTTTAAATGATTAAACAAATATTTTCAATATTATCATTTCTTTATTTAATGCATATAGTGGCTATATATAGTAAAAATTAAGTGTAATGTGAGGCTTCGATGGAGGGAAGCAAGCTTAACCAAGAATATTGAATTAGTATGCATTATTCCTAGGCATAGGGTATGAAATGTACTAAATTCGTAAGGAGGTGATATAATTGTAGGAAGTCGATAGATATTATTTGTTCCTACAAGCTTGATAATAATTTAGGGATACATATACTCTGAATAGCATCATAATTAAAAGAGATTCATTAGAAAAAATATGTTATTTATATTCATTAATCCAAAACATTATATCCATAAAGTGCGTTCATAATATTTATCTATATTTATTTAAGTTATTGAATCTCTAAAACCTTTAATTTTTATTGAGTGGGTTAATTATTATAATTTTAATAGACAATACTAGTATTTTACAAAGTTAGCATATCTTCATCGTGAGATCGATACTCCACTCTATCACTATATTACTTGATTCAGCTCTTATACTTGCATATATTAAGTGGGGATTTTAATATATATATATATATATATATATATATATATATATATATATATATATATATATATATATATATATATATATATATATATATATATATATATATATATATATATATATATATATATATATATATATATATATATATATATATATATATATATCAAAGAAAACATATGTATTGCTAGGGATTGATAGAGCCCTAATTCATTTTACAATTCTATAGGTTACTCCACCACCCCAATATCACTACCAACTTTGTATTTATCTTTCAACATCTCCCTTTTCATTCTTCTTTGTATTGTACACCCATTTGATATCAATACATATATTATTTTCCTTGATGTTGAGTTTGAGTTTCCATATGGCATTCTTTACTTGATGCTTGATTTCCTCGTTCATCATGCCTTTCAACCTTTCATCTGATATTGCCTATTCAAATTCTATTGGCTAAATATTCACATGTAAACAAATTAATCAAGGCTTGTTTAATTGTCATTGAATAGCGCTCATTTAGGTTTGTTGTCTTTCTCTGACTTTTATTCCCTTTAAAAAATGGTGGCATGGAGGTGGAACATAGAGAAGATGGTACCTTGTAGCTTCTTGAGTATTTTCTCTTTATCTTGATTTACTTCAATTTTTTATTATCAATTCTAAGCTCATTCTTCATTAAAATTCAAACTTATGTTAAAAACAACTTTAAAAGTATTAAAATTAAATAATTAATAAGCTTTGAATTTATACTAGATAAATATGAGTTTAAAGCTTAGATCATTAAGCTTGGCACTTCCCTGTTTAAAAACATGCACATATACAAATATTTGTGAGCGAGAGATATAATTGCTTTCTCTTTGTTAATGATTTTGAGGTATCATATCCTTTAGGCTTCAAGTTGTGCTTACATTAAGGATATAAACAAAAAATGCCACAACCTTAGGACTAAGTTCCTTTGACATATTCTTACTTTATATTACTCTTTGCACCATATTGATGATAATGCATTTCTTTTTTTTCTGTTTTTGTTAAACCATTTTGTTGGGATCTTGTTGTTATTTGATGTAGAGTCTAATGCTCTTCAAATGAAGTAAATCAATGTACTATCTTCTTATTCTTCACTATATACTTTAAGTGGAGGGCTTGCTTCGTAGTGTCTTGCTTTTTCTTATTATGTCGTTGCTCGTAAGCTCATTGACAAATATTGATTCCAAGTCATCACATCTTCAATAACAATTTTGATGTACTCAAATTTATCATTTACAAAGTATGGGGTCTTTTATATTATTTGAAAATCTGTTAAACTTTCTTTGTCATCTGTTGATTGATTATTATTAAGAATAATGAAATAATCCTCAATGTTCTCTTCTTTCTTCTTTGATTGCTTATCAAATTTAACCTAAATTGTTTAAAGCCAAACTTATTTTATATTTTATACACCTTCATAAGCCATGTATCTTTTTTAGGGGAAACCCCAAAAGAGGCTTACGTGTTAATTAAGAAAAATATTACAAGGTCCTTAAAGAGAACCTTCAGCTCGCTACTGCTCAAAAGAGCTACAAAAAATTCAAAAATAAACCTATGAGTTGATGGTCCTATGTACTACAAAATACAAAATAACCTAGTAACGTTCTAGGACTGTAAGAATGAGGACCGAAAAAATGAAGAAAAGTGAAATTCTTTTGGCTCCATCTTCCTTCAAAAAACCTGCTACACTCCAATTCCTCAATCCCTTTGACCTGCAAAATAATCATACTACAAAACAAACAAGAGTATTGCAAGAAATCTGCAGTTTTATATCAAATCAAGTTTAAACAGAAAAGGATACAATTGTTGATATAACCTAGCAAAATGGTACCCTCAATTTGATAAAAGCAAACAACAAAGTTCTTGCAATAACTCAAATTCTTTATAATCCAAGAGCAAAAATAGATAATCAGATAAGCACTGTTCATGGTATTAGACAAGGGGAATGGAAAAGCCATAAGATTGAAACCATTGGTATGAGGATAGCTTGTATGTGTGGTAACATCACTAGAAACATAACACCTGAAATGCAATTCAATATTAATCTTGGGAACCACCACCAGCCAACAGCAGGACCAAAAACCATCATTCGAATAGACAAGGATAATAGTTAATGCTTGTTTCTTAACACCCGAATTGCTATAAAAAATGATAGTATATTCCCTGCAAACCCGATTCCAAACCAAATTAATAAGCCTTGTAAAGCAAGAGAAGCAGCAACCCAAGTTGGAACTGGAGCATCACATGAAAAATTCCCCTTGAAACAGGAGCAAATTAACAGCATCCAAGTGAGAACAACACATTTCCCCAGAATATTAGCAAAATAGTGTTCAATGCATATGAAAAGAAGGACATGCAATCAAGTAGATTTAAATCATAAATAGGAGCATGGGTTAGATGCATAGTACCAATATCATCAAAAATATAACCCCCTAATCTCATGAGTTGCCAGCCAACAATAGCACAAGATACCAGCCTTCAAATAGATAGGAAATATAGATAATGCAGGAAACATAAAACAAAAACTAGTAGTGAAATCCCAACAGTCCCAACATAAAAAAAAAAAAAAAAAAAAAAAAAAAAAAAAAAAAAAAAAAAACTCATCAAAATAGAGCAAAATCAAGAGAGCTAATGGGAACAAATGTAAGGAAGACCCATCCTGTCTAATCTAGCTAGCCCTTTGGTCTCGTTAGGAAGAATATGCTCATAGTACTCAATAAATTTATGTAAATTACAATCCAATTTAGCCATAGAATCAGCAACAGCATTCCCCTTCCTTAAGATGTAAGAAATTTTAAAAGTAATGAGCGAGAGCCAATACTTAATATCTCTGATCCTATAGAAATTAACTAGATTGGAAGAGATGTTACCATTTACATAATGGATAATGAGCAAAGCATCAACTTGAATCCATAAATTAGTGATGCCAAGAGAATTGCTTAATTGGATCCCAAACAAGAGGCTTTCAAGTTCATCTTGAATCATAGTTGTAGCATTAGAGGGACCCGCAAAAGCCACAATCACAGCACCATTAGAATCCCGGATAGTACCACCACAATCCGTATTAGAACTATTTTTGGCACCATCAGTATTAAGTTTAAAACACCCGACATTAGGTTTCATCCAATAAATAATCCTGTCACTACAACCAACAGTAGGGGAGAAAAAATTAAACCAAAACTCACAAGCCATATGATGATAACCTTTAAAAGGTTCAACCTTTAAAAGCTTCACAACAAAAAGTTGATAAATTTTATTCTTCACTTTAGAGATAACAATAGTAGCATCCATTTTAATATTCTCATATTTAGAAGCATTCCTACTACTCCAAATAAACCAACAAATCAATTGGACTGGCTTGTCCATCAATGTAAATAAGTCTTCCATAATGTTCAGCAAAAATGTTAGAAGAAAAAGGAGGAAATCAATCAGCCGAATAATGGGATTCAATCCAGCAAATCAGATTACTTACCTTGGAGTAAAGCTTGCAATGAGAAGGCTTGTCAAAGATGACTTCAATTTCATTATTGATAAAGCATTGAGAATGACAAACACTTGGGGAGGAAGACTTATTTCCTTGGCTGGGAGAATTTTATTAACAAAATCTGTCTTGCTTTCTTATACAACTTTCCATTGTACAAATTCTCTTGTTCCAAAAAGTATTCTTGATGAAGTAGACAAAATATGCAGAAGTTTTTTGTGGAACAAATCAAATGGGAGAAAAGGCATTCATTATGATAATTGGCAAACTATGTGCTTGCCTATCAAATGGGGAGGTAGATCTCTTCATTCTTGCTCTACTAAAGTTTCTCCTTTAAGATCAAGAATTGCATGAAAATACTTGAATGATAAAGAATCCTTTATCCATAAAGTATTTTTTCCTAAATACGGAAAGTTATTGGAGAATCTGGACAGCAAAAGATCGAGATCACCAGCATGGAAAATCATCAGATCGGGTGGCAAAGCCATTTGGCCTTTCATAAGATGGAAGATGGGTAATGGAATAGACGTTGATGTGGTAAATGATGTATGGATCTTTGATAAGAGCATTGCTAATTGGCCAACCTTCATTACTCTTATTAACTGTAGCAGTTTCTCTGTTTCAAATTTCTTAGTTAACAAAAATTGGGATATTGAGTACATGAAACAATTTCTGGGAAATGAATTGATTAATCTAATCCGACAAAACATTATCCCAAACAGTTCAAGTAAAGATTGTATGGAATTGTTGTTTAATTATAATGGAAAATCTATATCCTCTATGGTCTTTGAATCATCGGTTAAACATGAAGGACCGAATGAATTCTGGACATGGTTGAAAAAAGCTAGATTAAACCCAAAAGTGGGATCCCTATGGTGGAGAATATTCAACAATGCCATTCCCACTTGTGACTTTCTTGAACACAGGAAATTAATCAGGGAAAACCATTGCCCAAGAAGCTGCAATGCAAAAGAAAATTTAGATCACATTGTAGCGAATTGTATCAAAATGCAGGAAGTTCTGAAATATATTAAGGAATGGGGATTTGTTTTTGATGAATTCCATTCTTTACAAGGCTGCTGTAATCATTTGTCTTCTCAATCTCCTTTCATGATTAATCTCTATTGCTCAGTGGTATATTTCACATGGAAATTAAGGAATAGCTACATTCATAATGGGAAGGAGGATATCAATCTTAGTATTGCTTCAAAAGCAATTGGTTTTGCTTCATTTGTTAACCTTGAGAATCATAATTTCTCGGGTATATGGGATGTCAACCAACCTTGTAGGTTGTCTAATTATCATTGGCATCCCCCTCCACCCGATTGGCTCAAAGTCAATGTTGATGCTTCTTTGCTACCTTCATACAAAGCCGGTATTGGAGGAGTGTTTCAAGACAATAAAGGTAGATTCCTTCTAGCATTTGGAAAACCATATACTCATTGGGACATTTCGGCTTTGGAGTTATTGGCAACTCAATCTATAAAGGAAATGCTAAAGGATTGGATGTTTAAATACAAAGGAATCATCATAGAGGGAGATAATATCAATATCATCAAGCTCTTTAAGGAAGTCAAGAAGAATGGCAAAACAAGGTATGCAAACATTCATATTTTTGAGGAATTCAATAATGTCATTTTCAATTGTGTGGATAGAAATTGTAATAAGTTAGCGGATTTATGTGCTAACTATGGTATCTTATCTCATTTTATTTGGGATGATGTTAGTCTCAATAAGATTCCTCCTTTATTTATGTCTATATTAAAGGAGGAATCAATAGTTTGAGCTTAGTTTCTTTGTAATATTGCTCCTTTTTTTCTTCAATGCTAATTGAGGCATTTTTATTCAAAAAAAAAAAAAAAAACCAACAAATAATGATAGGAAGAATATTATGAATATGGCCTTTAGTAGTAATAAACCACTCATTGAGTACATCAGCTATAGATTTAAACCGAATAGTAGAAAACACTTTAAACATATTATCAAAATGAATTCAGACTTTCATAGCAATAGGTCCTTGAAAAAACACATTTCATATTTTCAGTGTGATAGCAGCATTGACATTTGGAAATATTATATAAACCTTTCCTAAGAAGAATAGAATCCACAGGAATATAATTATGTAAAATCCTCAAAATAAGAAAGAATAAGGAGGGATACTCGCATGCCTGAATGTAACATTAAGATAATTCTTAGACAGAGGTTGTCTAATAGTATTCCAAACTTATTTAGTATTAAAATTCCCATCATTATAGAGATTGAACAAAATGCAGTCTTCACTCTCCAAATGAATCAAAATCTTGAGAATCAATTTGATAATAAATTCATGCACAAAATTAGAAAGTAATTCAATGTTTCAACCCTCGTTACAAATAAAATCCTTAGCTTTACAAATAGAGATAGAATGGGTGTATAAAAGATTATCAATAGAAAAATTACCCAACTATTTATCTTGCCAAAAATAAATTTCACCAGCTTCCAAACCCCATTGAATAAACTACTCAGGTTCCCATTTAATGTTACATAATCTATTTCAATTAAAAGAGTCACCTTTCTTAAAAACACAATTCAAAGGGTGCTTTAACACAATACTTAGACACCATAAACTTAGCCCATAAACTTTTTTTAGCTCTAAGGGAATACTATAATTTATGATTATAGGTCCTGATCATATCCATAGACGTTTTGAATCCTTATTTGTCCTTATCCATAGCCCTAGAACAATTCTTCTAGGAGCCCCAAACAATAGAACGATTACCTTCCTTAGAGCCCCAAAGAAATTTATTAAATAAAACCTCCATCCTACTACAAACATTTAAAGTCTGGCACAAAGTGTGAAGCAAATATATAGGGATAGAACAAAGAACATGCTTAATCAGAATAAGTCTACCACCATAAGATAGAAAATTGAAGGACCAAGAGGAAAATTTCTTATGATAGTTGAGAAAATATCATTAAATAAATGTGAACGTTTCTTACCCTTGTAGAGAGGCGTACCCAAATATTTTAATGATAGGAGCCTCTTATTTAAACCAAATTTTCTTTCAATACTTTGAACACGAGTTGAAGAAATAGTTTGCTTAAAAACGTTATGAAAATTGAAGAGAATATGCACCATTGTTATAGAGCCATTAGAGAAAATAATGAAATCATCCGCAAAGCTCAAATGGATTAAGGGAAAACCACCACCTAATTTTTATAATATTAATATAGTCTCCAAGATACTCCATGACATTCTTTAGCTAACTAATTTTTCAAATAACATAAGCAAATTTTTGTGCAAGCACATAAAAAATCAATTTCTCATACTTCAAAACTACGCTGGAAATCTTTGTCCCTCTTAGGCTTGATTATCAATTCTGTTAAGGGCATTATTTCAAGTTTTGTGACTAAGATTTTTCTACGCAGCTCGTATAATCATTTCTTCTTCTAAGAATCTATTAACTTAGTTCCTCAAAATATCATAAAAAACCCATATGTTGCGCGTGCATGGCTGAACATTGCTGCACGTGAAATGATTTTCATGTAACGTATGTAGTTGCATATTTACTAAATTTCAAGGCTCCATTTCCTCCGACCTCTAACAAGTTGCAATTTACAGTTGAAAATGGCCAACTTAATCAACGGACCATACAAGATGCAGAACTGTGCCACACATGCAAAGCATTCATTTGATAACTGGTTTCAGCATGCATGGCCGAGCAGTTCTGCACGTGAGTTATGCCAACTTTTCATAGACACAATGGTAACCTCAACCAGTACTTTTTATAAGTATTATTGATTTGCATATTCCCAATTCTTTTTATGCCACAGCAAGTTGTATGTGTACAGCTACATAAGGGCAACCCCGCCGATCACAAAATATATTGCTTTATTTCTTTTTGGCTGTACTTTTTTTTATAGAAAATTTGAGTGAATTAAGACAAATTTATACACAATACATACAAAAATTTTGAACTCAAGATCTCTTAGTTGATAGTCGAAGCTCACATTCATGAACTTTTATTACATCCTCTGACCGGATGTAGCTCTACATTCGGTCAGAGGATTGTTACTCGATTTTTGCTCGGTATTTGGTCGGTATTGCTAGGTATTGTTTGGTAATAACGAGGAATACCGCTCTGTGAAAACCAATACCGAGTAATACCGAGCATTACCGAGTAATTCCAAAAAATACCGAGTTTTTCTAGAAAAAACTCGGTATTTTTTGGGATTACTCGGTATTGCTCGGTATTACTCGGTATTTTGTCTTCACATAATGGTATTTCTTGTTATTTTTGGTATTGCTCGATATTTGCTCGGTATTTCTTGTTTTGTGCCTGCGATCTTAGTACCGGCCGAACGTAGCTCTAGGTACGTTCACCAGACCAAATAAAACATTGGTGGTGGAAATCATATGAAACCCCAAAGAAAATCAACGAAAACGGGGGGTGGAAAAGATTTACATAAAAATTACCTTAATCAAATCCCTATGTAGCGAGAATTTATTATGCGTGGTTACCGAATCATTCAGAGGCGAATCCGGATGTGTTATATATGTCACGTGGCACAAAAAAAATGATGATGTGGCAAGAATTGATTCGCCTCCATACGACATTCTAACGTCAGAGTTCTACCCGAATGCCATCTAACGCCAGAGTTCTTCTCGGCCGCCGACTAATGTCAGACTTGTACCCGACGTCGGACCTCCACTCGTCGCCGGACCTCTACCCTACGCCAGACTTCTAATAAATGTTGGACTTCTGCTCGACGTCAGACTTCTTCCCGCCTTTGGATTTTTGTCCGACTTCTATCTGACGCCATACTTCTATCCATCGACAAACTTCTACCCAATACCAGATTTGCACCCATTGTTGGATTCCTATCAGAAACTGGACTTCCGCCCATCATCAAATTTCTACCCATCAGCAGACATTCATTGGACTTCTATCCAACGCTGGAGTTCTACCTGACATCATTCTGCTGACCTCCGTCATCTGACTGACGTCATTCTTCCGACCTTCATCATCAAACAAAGGTCTTTATGGCCTTCGTTGCTCGCCGACTACGGTCCTTCCGACTTACGTCACCCACTGACTACAGTTCTTCTGACCTCTGTTTCCCACCGACTATGGCCCTTCTGATCAAGCAAACACATAAATAACGATTCTTCCTATTTCCACCATGTAACACACTCTATATGATATATATTTGTTACATAAAGCCACGACCTTCCTTCCCATGAAAGGCCTCATTTGTAATTAGCAACAAATAATAGTGGATTCATTCAAACTGGGCCAAACCCATGGTTGTTCCCTTTTTTAGGGTTTTACACGTAAAAATCTTGGTGTCTCCTATAAATGTTGCACCCTCTCTCTCTTATCTGATTGCGTGCTGGATCTTCGTACAAAGCTAAGACATAAATTTTATATTTCTCCACCGCCGCGAATACTCCATGACGCAACAATCTCAAATTCTCACACCAATATAAGTGGATTATTGATTGTAAATATAAGACCATCTACCTACAGATACGTAAGATATACTCCCTTGTTTAAGAACATGCAAATATACAAAATTTTGTGAGTGAGAGATATGTTTGTTTCTCTTTGTCAATGATTTTGAGGAATCATATCCTTTAGGCTTCAAGTTGTGCATACATTAAGGATGTAAACAACAAATTAATGCCACAACCTTAGGAAAAATTCCTTTGGCGTTTTCTTTCTCTATATTATTCTATGCACCATATTGAGGACAATGCATTTCTTTTTATTCTTTTTTTTTTTGTCAAAACATTTTGTTGAGATGTTGTTGTTATTTGATGTCGAGTGTAGTGCTCTTCATAATATTCTTCAAATATTTCAGTAGTATGCTATTCACCTTTATTAGGTTGAATGAATTTTATTGGATAGTTACTTTATTTCCTTATGATTACCTTAAATTTCTTGAATATAATACGCATTTTCTATTTTTTATTCAACTAAAAAAACTCAAGTATTTCTTGCATAATATTAAATGAAAGGAAGAAAATAATAATGCCTACATAACGATGTATGGGAAATCAATCCACATAAATCTATATGAACTATTTGAAGTGGCTTCTTTGTTAAAGTTGCTTTCTAAATACATAATACTTACCATTTGATTTGGATGATAGAAGCACAGAAAGTCATGTACCTCTTTTTCTTTAACATCTTATTAAAATTTTGTTTGGGACTGCTTTCTTACTACTTCTTAAAGAAAATTTTTAGTTTAAAAATTAAAATTTTTGTGCTTAAAATATGTTTTAAAACACAGTAAAAAAGCAGTCCCAAGTGAAACCTATGTCTCCAAAATTTAGATACCTAAGCCTTATGTGACAATGTCATGATGGATTTTTTATGTAATATTTTAAACACTTCATTAAATAAATCATTACATTTAGAAGAAGTTTCTATTATTTATCATCCCAACTTAAATAGTTTATTTTTGTTAAAACCCACGGAGGGGCCTACGCGTTAATACAAAAATAGGGTTCAAGGTCCTTAAAAGGAACCTCCATCTTACTAATGCTCAAAAGAGATACAAAATAAAACAAAATAAAACCTAATAGCCAGTGGTTCCTTATACTAAAAGTTACAAAATTACCTAATAACATACTAGGTCTGTAAGAAGACAGCACCTAAAAGGAAGATCAAGGGATCAACATTCAGCACGAACTTCTTGCAAAAAATGATGATCGATCCATAGGTAGCAAACTTGGCTTGAGCATCCGAAGAATCAACAGAAATAAGCATCCACCCAAAAAACCTACAAACAAAAAACTTACAGACTAAAGAGTGAGAATACAGTTAAAAATACACAAGAGAATGCCTTGACCCAATCAAAATCAGTAATTGAGCAGCCATCATAAATCTTAAAATCTATAAAGTTTTGGACATGCAGCAACCATAACAATTTTCTCACCAGATTATAACACAAAAGACTCCCCAACAGGTCATGGAAGAAAGGAGGAAAAGTCCTCAGCAGGTCATAGACCTGCAACAACTCAGAAACATAGCCCCAAATACCAACTATAGTAACCATCCAGTTTTTGACTCCAAAAACACCACCAGTTAGGATCAGAAATGTAAAAACTCCAGCATAAAGTAAGAAAACCCTCCATCTCAGTAGAGAGCTGAGAAATTAAGCCCCAAACAACCAAAAAATTAAAATACCATTTATGGCCTCACACACAAGTCCACATAAAATCAAAATGAACAAAAATAGACGCATCAAAAGGATCTAGATTATCAATACCATGAATGTTGAAGGCCTAAAATAAAATAACATAGTCATTATCGAACGAATGCCAGCACAGACAGCAAAAATACAAAAACCACCACTGGATCCATCTCCATAAAGAAAAAAAGAAACAACAAAGTAAGCAGAAAACCTGCCACTTCCAAAGATACCAACTTCTATAATTTAAAAAAGAACCAGAAAAATGCCAACCAGCCAAAAAAAAACCTATTAAACATTACGAATATAAGGTAAGCCAGCTTTATCCAAACCCAATTTAATTAGTTAACTCATTTAAGTTGTTTTTAATAGTGAGCTTCTTATCTTTAATATAAATATGGCATATTACCAAGTGGGATATTATGGATGCTGCCTCTAATTTTTTTTCGGGTAAACCCTACATTAAATTCTTCTCTTCTACTAATATTGTTTTAATTCCTAAGAAGGATGCTACCAATAACTGGAATGACTTTAGACCGATTAGTTTATGCTCTTTTTTAATAAGCTTATTTCTAAAATCATTGCCACTAGACTTATTAATATCTTACCTAGAATTATCTCTCAGAACCAAACTGGCTTTGTGAAAGGCAGGAGTATTTTTGATAATATTTTGCTTGCTCAAGAAATTATGCATGATATCAATGCTAAAGTTAAAGGTGGGAACATTATTTTTAAATTGGGCATTACTAAGGCTTATGATAACTTGTGTTGGGATTGTTTATATTGAGAGATGTCTCTATTTGGTTTTAGCCATGGTTTCATTTCTTTGATTAAAAATAGTATTGAGCATTGTTACTTTTTGGTTTTCATTATTGGTAGGAGTAATTGTTTTTTTAAATACAGTCAAGGTGATCCTCTTTCCTCTGCTTTGTTCATTATTGTGGTTGACTATTTGTCCAGGGGTTTGGAGGTTCTTTACAAAAGGTATCCTAATTTCCTTTATCATACTATGGGTGGTATCCCTATTACTCACCTTAGTTTTGTTGATGATTTTATTATTTTTGCTAATAGTTCTTTGACTAATATTAAATTTCTTGTCAAGCATTTAAATGATTTTCAGAATATTAGTGGGCTTTCGATTAATAAGAACAAAAGCAATTTTATTGTTTCTAACTCAGCTAATCAAGGTAAAATAAATGATATCAAAAGGATTTGTGAGTTTAATTGCTCCTCTTTGCCTATTAAATATTTGGGTACCCCTATTTTCAAGGGGAGAAAAAAAAAATATGATTTTTGAGGATATGGTAACGATTTTTCAAAGCAAAATTGCCAATTGGTCTTCTAATTTTCTTTCTTTTGGTCGTAGTCTTATGCTCATTAAACATGTTTTAAATTCTATCCCAATTTTTATTTTTCACACTCATAACTCTGCTCCCTCTATTTGCCTTAGATTTGAAAGAATGATCAATAAATTTATTTGGGGAGCTAAGAATAATAGGTCCTATATCCTTTGGTCTTCCTGGTATAAAATGTGTGGCCCTTTTAATGAGGGTGGTTTAGGTTGTAAGAATATTTTGGACATGGTTAGGGCTTTTTCTTATAAACTTTGATTTTCCTTTAGATCTAAAGTTTGTTTATGGTCTAAATTCATGCATGCTAAGTACTATAAAGAGGTGCATCCTACTTTGTGTATTTTCAAAAAAATTGATTCTTGCATTTGGAAACATTTATGTAAGATTAGCCGGGAAGCGGATCCTTTTATCCAATGGGGTTTGGGTAAAGGGGATATCTTTTTTTGGCAAGACAATTGGTTAGGGAAGGGCTCGATTGACAATATGCTCTCTTCTCATACTCTTATTTCTACTAAGGTCAGTTACTATATTGAGAATGGTAATTGGAATGTCAATAAGCTTAGTTATATTTTACCTGATGAGAATTTGAAACAAGTTTTGAGCATCCCTTCGCATATTATTGATGTTGACCGTATTCTTTTTAACAGTTCTACTAATGGTCTTTTTAAAATTAAAAATGGGTGGGATGTGTTTAGAATAAAAAATGAAAGTTCTAGTATTTATGGTTCCATTTGGCATAACAATATTCCTTTGTCTTATTCTATTCTTGCTTGGAGATGTATCGAAGGTTTTTTTTCGGTGGATGCTCGTATTCGGAATAAAGGTTTTTATCTTCCCTCTAAATGCCATTGTTGTTCTAATATTGAAAGTATTAATCATGTTTTCCTCAATGGTAATATTGATCAAAAAGTGTGGAGGTATTATGCCATGATTGTTAACAAACCTATTCTTGTAACTGATCCTGTGCATGTTAGTAGTGTTTAGTCCTTTTTGACTGATTGGATGTCCACGATTAAAGGTCATGTTCTTAACTTGTTACCTGTTCTTATTTTGTGGTTCCTTTGGAAAGCACGTAATGAAGCTAAAAATAATGTTGTAAAGATGGATGCCAAAATTATTATCTCTAATATTAATCACAAATTGCTTCAACTGTTTGATGTCAAGCTTATTTCGAGTAAAAATTTCAGACACTGTGAAGCTTTGTGTGTTAATTTGGGTATTCCTATTCATGCTGAGGAGCTGATTAGAAGTGAAACGGTTGTTAGATGGTTTAAATTGATGCCTCCTTTTTTGAAGCTTAATAATGATGGTTCTGTTGATATTTCTTTTGCAGGTTTTGGAGGTATTATTCGTGAGAACTTTGGCCGTGTGATTGTGGCTTATGCGGGCCTTTTATCTCTGTGTTAGGTCATTTTTGCTGAGCTGATGGGTTTACTTAAAGGTATTTACATTTGTAATAATAGAGGTTTTATTGACATTGAGATTGAGGTGGATGCTTTACTCTTAATTCAAATTATTAAAAATGTGGATGTTTTTTGTCCTCGGTGCTTTTACATTATTAGGAAAATTCGTATGTCCCTCTCTACTCTTAATAGTTACTCGATTTTTAAATTCTGTAAGAATTGGTTTATTATGAGTACTAATTATATTATTTCAGTGGATATGAGGAAGAAGATTGATCAGGTGTTCAATTGGTTTGGCTGGAATATGCTGGGGTTGTCTTTTGGTTATAGTGTCAGTTGTTATTACAACTATAAGAGTTATTATATTTTTCAATTTTATTTACTATCTATCTAATACATCTTTTGGGAGAGTTCCTTGTAGGGATAATACGTCTTTTTATTTATGGAGCTTCAATGATTGCAATGTACTCCTTTTTTGATTTTTTTATTTGCTTTTCAATTTTCATCAACAATTTTGCAGGAAGCTAGTGCTGAACTGGATTAATCTACTCTTCCTTTTTTGGGTGTTGTCTACTTACAGCCCGAGTCTTTATTTATATCTTTCTTGTAATCTTAGGAAAAGGAACCACCAGCTCTTAGGTTTTCTTTCTAATTTTCTTGTAGCTCTTTTGAGCATTAGCGAGCTAGAGGATCCTTCTAAGAACTGTGTAACCGAATTTTAGAAATTAACACGTAGGCCCCTCTGTGAGTTTTAATTATATATATATATATATATATATATATATATATATATGTATATATATACACGAAAGTACATTTGCCTCTCCATTTTCTCTATTTTCACAAACATGCTTCTATGATTGAATGCATGATTACTCACTTTGGCATGTAAGTACCAGTAATGTTGTTATTCTTCTTATTCTCGTTTGAAAGCAAGCAAAAATTTTTTTTTTCCTCTTTCTTCTCAGCCAAGTTAGCATTTTTTTTATTCTTATTATGATAGTATTTAAATGCATAATGACATGCTTTCTTATGAACAAAATAAAGTACATGATATTTATAATACCTTTAATATTTTAACAATCCTTCATATCTTTCATTTCCAAATCAATGTCCTATCTTCTAATTATGCTTTACTATAAGCTTTGAGTGGAGGGCTTGCTTAGTAATGTCTTGCTTTTTCTTATTCTATCGTTGCTCATAAGCTCATTAACAAATATCGATTCCAAGTTATTACTTCTTCAATAACTACTATGATTTACTCAAATTTATGTTATTTTATTTTTTTTATTAAAACCCACAAAGGAGCCTACACGTTAATTCCAAAAAAAGGAGTTACAAGGTTCTTAGAAGAGACCTCCAGCTCGCTAATGCTCATATGAGCTACAAGAAAATTCAAAAAAACAAAAAAAACTAAGAGTCGGTGGTTTCTTTTCCTATAAAATACAAAAACCTAGGTACATACTAGGGCTACAAGAAGGCAGCGCCCAAAAAAGGATGATCAAATCAAAATCGTTCAGCACCATCTTCCTACGAGAAGAAGAATCAAACTTGGAATGATTCAAAATAGTCAAATTAGCTAACACCCTGCAATAGAAATGAAACCAAAGATCCCTCTGCCAGTGCTGCACACAAAGATAACTCCTACCAAAATTGTTAATTTGATAAACATAGATGTTAAACCCAAAGTTCAATAAGATGAACATAGTATAAATAGAAGACAATAAGGACCAGCAAAATAAATTCAAGATATCAAAAAAGTGGATCCCACGATTATTCTTACTAGTATCACCTAAATTCTGATAAGGAGCCATCTGGGTTAACGTATTAGGAGAAACAACAATAGAGTCTTTCTCAATAGGCTTAATCATCAAGCAGTTACCATCCCTTTCTATTATCATATTAGAATCAATCACCAAATAATGTTTCAGAATATTCAACTTGATGTAATTGTTGTAACCGACATCATAAACAATTTTAATAAATAAACCAATAAAAGCAACCTAAAATTGTAGATTCCAGTGAGAGGTCCAGTTTTCTCTAGCAAAGCACAGATTCACAACAGCCCCAATGTCAGAATAAAGGATAAAATTAATACTGGCGAACCAATAGCAAATTGAAAAAATAGAATTCATCCAAGATATAATTAAACCATTTGTGTTGATAATAAAAAAGGAACCAGGATTCAAAATCTTCTCAGTTAACCAGTAAATCATATGGATGATAATTATAGGGATACTAATCAGAGTAATTTTAAGGACCATCTGAGCAAAAACCAACACGCAGCCATAAATAAACCCTGCTGGAGGGAGCAAAACAAAAAGATGCCAAGTAATTAAAACTTGAACATAGCACCAAAACGCAGCAGGGCAAAATAAACCAATCATGATCAGAAAATTAGTCCAGATCCCATAACCATTACTAAAATTAAAACTCCACAAAACAACCATCAGTATATTAATGATTCCT
Organism: Dendrobium huoshanense; assembly: GCA_016618105.1. Taxonomy (NCBI): domain Eukaryota; kingdom Viridiplantae; phylum Streptophyta; class Magnoliopsida; order Asparagales; family Orchidaceae; genus Dendrobium; species Dendrobium huoshanense. The sequence continues at coordinate 21,528,261 of CM028357.1, forward strand.
AAGGTAAGGAAGACCCATACGATCAAGTATAGCAAGACCTTTGGTCTCTTTAGGAAGGATACGTTCATTATAATCAATAAAATTACTTAAAGTACAACCCAACTTAGCTAAAGAATTCATAGCCGCATTCCCCTCTCTTAAAATATGAGTAATTTTAAACTGAATATAGGAGAGGGCCTTTTTAATATTTTTGATTCGATAAAAATTGTCCAGATTGGAGGAGATGTTACCATTAACATAATAAATAATAAGCATAGCATCAACTTCAATCCATAACTTTGAAATACTAAGAGAAATGGCTAATTTGATACCAAATAAAAGACTCTCAAGCTCAGCTTGAATGGCAGTAAAAAATTAGAAGGACCCACATAATCCATTATAACCGTCCCAATGGAATGGTGAATGATACCACCACAACCCGCAGCATTATACTTCTAGCACCATCAGTATTAAGTTTAAAGCACCCCATTTCAGGCTTCTTCTAGTAAATAATTCTGAAACTACAACTTATAGGAGTATAAGTCACACCAAACTCACTAGCCAAGTGTTGATAGCCTTTAAAGGAGTCAAATTTTAACAGATTAGCAGCGAATCGTTGAGTAACTTTAAATTTCACTTTAGATATAACAATATTAGCCTCCATTTTAATATTCTCATGCTAAGAAGCATTCCTGCTACTCCAAATAAGACAACATATCAAAACAGGAATAATGTTGCGAATATGTCCTTTAGTAGTGAACCATTTCTTAAAAACATTAGCCATAGAGTTGATATGAATAATGGTAAAGACTTTAAACAAATTATCAAAATATAACCAAACTTTCATAGTAATAGGCCCTTGAAAGAAAACATGAATCATATTTTCATTATGAAAGCAACATTGGCATTTAGAAATAATGTAAAGGCCTTTTCTTATTAGAATGGAATCCACAGGAACATAATCATTTAAAATTCTCCAAATAAGAAAGGAATAAGTAGGAGGGATGTTCAAATTATAATAAATAGCATTAAAATAGTTCCTGGGAAAAGGATTTTTAATGGAGTGTCAAACCTATTTAGTGTTGAACTTCCCATCATTAGAACAATTGAACATGATACAATATTCACTATCCATGCAAATAGTAATCTTACAAATTAGAGTGATAATAACATTAGGAACAAATTACGATAATAATTCAATGTTCAAGCCCTCGTTGCCAATAAAGTCCTTCACCTTATAAATCGAGATAGAGCGGGTATTTAATAGGTTATCAATGAAAAATTTCCCAACCATTTATCTTGCCAAAAGAAAATGCCACCATCCCCAAACCCCATTGAATAAACTCTTCAGCTTCCCACTTAATGTTACGTAATCTTTTCCAATTGAAAGAGTCACCTTGTTTAAAAACACAGTTTAAAAGATGTTTACCCACACAATACTTAGAATCCATAAATTTGGCTCATAAACTCTTTTTGGCTATAAAAGAGTACCACAATTTATGACTATAAGTCACAATCATGTCCATAAACATTTTAAAGCCTAATTTACCTTTTTCCAAAGTCCCAGCACAATTATGCCAAGAGCCCCAAACCATAGACCGATTACCTACCTTAAAACCCCACAAAAATTTAATGAATAAAACTTTCATTCTTCTGCAGACATTAACAGTCAGGCATATAGTATGAAGCAAATAAATAGGGATAGAGCAGAGCACATGCTTAATCAGAACAAGTCTACCACCATAAGACAGGTAATTGTAAGCCCAAGAATTAAGTTTTTTATTAATGGTAGAAAAGATATCATCAAATAAATTTGACCTCTTCTTGCCCTTGTAAAGAGGAGTACCTAAGTATTTTAAAGTGAGGGATCTCTTGCTTAAACCAAATTTTCTTTCAATCCTTTGAGCACAATTTGAGGTAATAGATTTAGCAGGAATAAAACAACTTTTAAATATGTTAAAGGTTAAACCACAAGCTTGTTGGAACACTTTAAAAAATTTAAAGAGAATGTTCACCATTTTAATAGAACCATTAGTAAATATGATGAAATCATCAGCAAAACTCAAATGAGTTAAGGAAAAACCACATCCAGTTCTAAAATATAATTTAGGATTCATTCTGAAAAGATGATTCATACCACGAGAAAAAAATTCCACCGCTATAATAAAAAGAGCAGGAGATAAAGGATCTCCTTGTCTAAGGCCATGAGAAGATCGAAAAAAGCCATGAGACTTGTCATTAATAATCACAGAGAAATAACAATTTTCAATACAGTTCTTAACCAAATTGATAAATTGCAAGTTAAAGCCAAAAAGTTTAAGAATACGATTGAGAAATTCCCAATTGAGATTGTCATAAGCTTTTGTGATATCCATCTTTAAAATAATATTACCACCAACCACCTTTTTGTTTAAATCATTAACTATTTCTTGAGCAAGCAAAACATTATCAAAAATAGATCTACCTTTCACAAAACCAGATTGTTCAAGAGATAAAATGTTGGGTAAAATTAAAGCTAGCCTACCCATTAAAATTTTAGCAATAAGTTTATTAAACATCGAACATAAACTAATAGGCCAAAAATCATTCCAAAAGTTTATGTTTTGAGACTTAGGGATTAAAGCAATAGAAGTAGCAGTAAAGTATTTAGGGATGGGGGATCCTTTAAAAAACTCCACAACCGCATTAACCAAGTCTTCCTTGATGATCCCCCAACAATTTTGAAAAAAATTATTAAAAAAATCATCAGGGCTTGTAATAGAATCAGTATTCATAGTTTTTAAATTACTCCATATTTCCTCTTCAAAGGGAATTTTAGAAAGCATCTCATTGTCCTCCACAGAAATAAGGGACGGAATAAAGCCATAATCCATATTAAGGTTAGGAGCAAAGTTAGAATTGAAAATTTTAGAGAAATAATCAATGCCCGAAGAAATAACCAACTAACAATCCTCAATTATACTCCCATCAGAAGAAGTAATCTTATGAATTTGCCTCCTAACCTTATTATGGTTGGCAATACTATGAAAATAAGCAGTGTTACGATCACCTTCAACAAGAAATTTCAAGAAAACTTTTTGTCTCCAATAAGCTTCTTCATGTTCCTGCAACTTAGTCAAATTAATCTTAGCTTCATTAAGGAAAGACAAATTATCAATAGAAGTATTAAGTATAATACATTTCAGCTTTTTCCACAAGGCCTTCGGTTTTCAAAATATTAATAAACAAAATTTTAAATATGCATTTATTCCACCAGGTAAGTTTTTGCTTAAGTCTCTTAAGTTTAAACCAAAGCCTATTCATGCCATGAACATCATCATTAGGAAATAGAGAAGCATCCCAATTTTCTTTCACAATTTACAAAAATGTATCGTCCAAAAGCCACATGTTTTGAAATCTAAAAGGTTTAAAACTAGTACCATTAATATTACTAATACTTAAAAGTAATGGAGAATGATGAGCTAAAGTATGACTAAGGTGAGTAGTGTGTGTATTGGGAAAGACATTAATCCAGAAATTGTTGAAAAGAATGCGATCTAATCTTTGCCACATGGTACCGTTGTTCCAAGTAAAGTTATTACCAGAAAAACCAATGTCGTGCAAGTTACAATTCCTTATCATATCATTAAAATCCTCCATAGCATTAAAGTTGGGATGTTTACCTCCCACACATTCAGTAACATAAAAAATTCAATTAAAATCACCACCCACTAACTAAGGAGCATTAACATTAGTAGAAAAAAATAAGGAGTTGCTCCCAAAGGGGGTTCCTCCCAATTCTAGAACAAGCAGCATAGTCCAAAAGATGCGTAAGAAGAAACAAAATTTAACGTGATATTAGTGTGAATAACTTGAGGATGATCCAAAATAACATTTAAAGATATGGTACTCTTCCAAAGCCAAATTTTATTAGAACAATTGCCAAAGCAAAAGTCAAAACCTAATTTAAGCCTAACAGTTTCCAACTTGGCCATACCAACTAGAGGTTCAATTAAGACAAATAAATGAATACTAGGAATCCCACAAAGATTTTTCACTCTATCTTTCGATAGAGAACTACCCACACCCCTAATATTCCAAAGAATGGCTTTAACCATTAAGAGATTGATTGGTAGCTTTAGTGACCCTAGGGGCATTGTTAATGTTGCTTTTCTTATTTTTTCCTTTCTTTTTGGTATGAGAAGAATCCCCTTCCTCAAAATTATTTTTTACCTTTCCAAAGTGAGATGTCATAGAATTAGTGGAGTCTTTAATCTCTTCCAAAGGAATCCAAATTTCAATAGATCCCACTTCCCCTTCTTCCAACTCAACATTGTTTTCTTTCTCATCCTTCTTAAGATTACCAGCAATGCTCTCAGTATCACTTCCCCCTTTTCCAACATTGACTTGGTTAGAGCCACAATTGTTATCCATCACCTTAGGTATATAGTTATCATAGTTTTTAGTTGTCCCCAAATAATTTTGAACCTTCTCCACTTTTCCTTCTAAAGTGTGCTCATTGACCTCTCCGACCACAAAAAGTTCTCCTAAATTCCTTCTCTATTGTATCCATCTTAACACCCTCTTCACTCCTCATAGAAGATGATAAAGACCCAGTATCTATGTCATCTCCACATTGATTAGGTTTCTCTTCACATTGTTTAGGTTCCTCTAATTGAATCACTGGATTTTTGTCCTGAGCATTAGAATGTTCAACAGGTAAAGCATGCTCAGATGGGTCAATTCCAATCATAGGTTTAGAAGCCTTAGTATTTTTTTTTTAAAGTTGAGGATGAAAAACAAAACAATCCGAAATAGCATGCCCATGGATTTTGCATTGTTAAAAAATTGGGAATATTTTCAAATTCAACATTTTGTAAATAACTAGATTTTTCAGAACCGATCCAAACCTTCTTTTGGTGTTTCTTAGTAATGTCTAGTTCAACCGAAAGCCTTGCCACAGACGGTCTCGATCGAGATGCTGTAGCTTGATCAGTTTGGAGGGGTCGCCCAAAAATCAAACCTAGAGCATGAATATCATGAGCATTAAAGAAATGTAACTGCAAATTAAGAAATAAAATCCATATTGAAACAATCGGAGATTCTTCTCTGACATCAAAAAAAGGTGTTCATTTTAATAACCTCATAAGACAGTTAAAAATATAATAAGATCTCCTAGAAAAAACCCTATTGTAATCAAGATCATTAGATAACTGAATAGAGACATACATAGGATCAAGCATTCCAATAGAAAAATTACCAGACAATTTCAGCTTTCCAAAAAAATTGCAAATAGCGTCTAAGTTAGGTCTTCGGACTGTAAATTTTCCAACAAGAGTGAACTGGAATGGAGAAGCCAATTTAAGAATATCATCATCGAACATCAAGATCGCAGGAAAACCTTTAACCATAGATTTAGTAAAAGAAAAAGTAGGGTTTTTTGATTGGCTCGAACCTGCTAAAACATCTCGAAAAGATTGCGAAGGAGCGGAGTTACCATTATCAAACATTCCTTTAGCCGATTCATGCACCCCGGGGGGAACACCCCAAGCATTAGTAAAGGCGGATGGCGGGCTCGTCGTCTCCATCGGAGAATAGAGCAACCTTAGCCTGTAGGCAAAAAACCTAGATAATCGTGAATTAAAACAGCTAGAGAAAGAAGATAATTAATACCAAGTAGTGGAGATCGCAGGAGAACACTGGAGTTGAGATCGCAAGAAAAATTGCCAGAGCAGAGGTGGCTAGGGCGACAGAGTTCCAGTATTAATTGCTCCTTTGATGGTGTACGTTTTACTCAAATTTATCATTTACAATGTGTAGAGTCTTTTATATTATTTGAAAATCTTTTAAACTTTCTTTATCATCTGTTTATTGATCATTATTAAGATTAATGAAATAATCCTCAATTTTCCTTCTTTTATCGCTCTTCAAATTTAGCATGAATTGTTTAAAGCCAAACTTCCTTTATCTTTTCTACACCTTTGTAAGCCTTTCTCGAACACCTCCCAAGCATCTTCAGACCTAGTTCTCATAGTCCTCCATGAGATGGGGCACATGGAGGTTCATGCCTCACCATCTTCTCTTAAACCTTTCACTAATACCTCTTGTTTAGAAATTATATGTGAAGGTAAAGAAAGAGAGTGATGGAAATTTTATATCAAAGATAGAGAAAATAAATAATCAAGTTTTTTATTGAACAATTTGCTCTTGAATTTGGCATGTACAAAATGGGAAGGCATAAAGCTTATTTATATTTAAAAATTGAGATAATTCTAGATCTAACTACTATGTGGCTTATCCTAGACATTTTTTACCACAATATTTATATATAATTTCCTAGATATTACTAACATAAGGACAATTATAGATCCCATAAAAAACAATTTCCAATTAATTCATAAAATATAACTTATTCGATAGATTTTCATAATATTAATATAGTCTCCAAGATACTCCATGACATTCTTTAGATAACTAAATTTTCAAATAACATAAGCAAATTTTTGTGCAAGCACATAAAAAATCATGCAATATCTCATACTTCAAAACTACGTTGGAAATCTTTGTCCCTCCTAGGCTTTTTTTTGGGTTAAAACCCACAGTGGGCCTACGCGTTAATTATCAAAATAAAGGTCACAAATTCCTTAAAAGGGACCTCCAGCTCACTATTGCTCGAAAGAGTTACAAAAAAAATCAAAATAAAACCTAAAAGTCGATGGTCCCTTTTCTACGATACAAAATAAATGAAAGCAAAAACAAGGGCTGCAAGAGGACAGCATCCAAAAAAGAAGAGCAGATTGATCCCGTTCAGCACAATCTTCTTGCCAAAAAAATAGGCAAACTTCAAAAGACTCTAATGACTATTAATCTTGAGAATATTGCATTCTTTGATCTTCCAAAAGTCAGAGTACAAATGCCTGCAAAAACAACTCCAAAGAACAATATTAATAAAATAGTAATTAAAACAGTTTTGAATCCCCAAATTATAAATACCGTTAAACATCTAGGTACTAGAAATCCACATTAAACTCCTCAGCTTCTGCACCAAAATATTATCATAACTAGGGTCCATTATCATACCAGGCGTAGGAAGATGAAAAGACCTCCTACACAAAACCGCAATACTCCAATCCAAAATGGACATTAACATTCGTTTTGGCAAACCAGCAACATGAAATTTATAAGCATCACAATAAAAATAAGGAGTGAAACCAATAGAAGATCCCATATGTGTAATATAAGGCCAGATCTCCAGATTTACAGTAAAAAGAACAACCAGAAAAAGGCAACGGAAACCCGTCGAGTAGCAACGGAAACCCGTCGAGTAGCAGCAAAACCCCCAGCAATAGCCCAGGCGAAGATCTCCAGCTCAAACAGAGGTAACATCATACAAAAAAAGGAAATAAACAGACATACAACATAGGCTTGATTATCTATTCTGTTAAGGGCATTATTTCAAGTTTTGTGACTAATTATTTCTTCTTCTAATTATCTATTAACTTAGTTCCTCAAAATTTCTTAAAAAAACCCATATGTTGCGCGTGCATGGCTGAACAGTGCTGCACGTGAAATAATTTTCAAGTAACGTAAGTAGTTGCATATTTACGAAATTTCAAGGTTCCAATTCCTCCGAGTTATAACAAGTTGCAATTTACAGTTGAAAATTCGCCAACTTAATCAACGGACCATACAGATGCAGAACTGTGCCGCACATGCAAAAAAGCATTCCTTTGATAACTGGTTTCTGCATGCATGGCCGAGCAGCTTTGCATGTGAGTTATGCTAACTTTTCATAGACACAATGGTAACCTCAACCAGTACTTTTTTTAAGTATTATTGATTTGCATGTTCGCAATTCTTTTTTTGCCAGAGCAAGTTGTATGGGTAGAGCTGCATAAGGGCAACCCGGCCGATCACAGAATATATTGCGTTTATTTCTTTTTTGCTGTACCATTTTTTTTTTAAAATTGAGTCAATTAAGAAAATTCATATGCATATTTCATGCAAAAATTTCAAACTCAAGACCTCTTAGTTGATAATCAAAACTCTCAATCATTTCAGTGATATATGTAGATCACATTGATGGTCGAAAGCATACGAAACTCCAAAAAAATCAACGAATACATGGTGTTGAAAAGATTTAGATAAATATAACCTTTATCAAATTTATGTATATGATGAGAAATTATTATATGGGGTTATCGGATCGTACCGAGGCAAATAAGGATGTGTCATGTCATCCAATACGCAACAAAATGATGATATCCTGATTCGCCTCAGTGCGACGTTATGTAACCCCATGTAATACTTTCTCCTGTAAAGCTGGCTAAATCTAGAAAAGCACGAATACTAAAAGAACAATATCTAGCAAAGAAATAAGAGTTCATGTAACATAAAATTTTTAGTAAATGATCATAAGCAATTACGGTTTCATTCATGTCATTTACGTCATCTTCAAAGTATCTTCAAGCTCAAAATTAATTAAATACACACACGTCATATGAAAATTCACGTGCACGCTAACCATCTCACACAAGTTGGCCAGCACAATATGTGGTTGTTGATTGTGGCTACGACCTCCACAACCCACAGCCATACGTTAACATAAACTACAAACATCAGATCCTTCGCTCATTGTCATTTCAATGGTCACCAATTTCATACATCAAAGTAATACCACTTTCATCATTAATAACATCACGAAACTACCTGCACTTCTTCCAAAACTCAATTTCCACCACAGAGACAACGAAGCCTGCGGTCCACAAACCATGCACCGATTTAATTCTAAGCATAAAGCTTTGCATGCCTATAAATAAATCCCAGTTTTCTCACCTCCAGTCATCATTCACAACTCAGCTTAACTCAATGGCACCAAAAGGAGAAGTTGCTGTCAGCAGTGGAGGCTTCGCCGCCTTTTCAAGAAGATTTGTCGGCTGGAAGAAGGCGCAGGGACAGAGCATGGAAGGACTTCAGAGAGCCATGTCGGATCTTTCATTGCAGCTCAAAAAAGAAACCATCGATGACGCCCGAAAGCTTCCGCCAGTATCAGAAGTGGAGAACGCTAACTGCGAGTGCTGTGGCATGTCGGAGGAGTGCACGCCGGCGTACATTAAACGAGTCCGGGAAAAGTTTTCCGGGCGATGGATATGCGGGCTTTGTTCAGAGGCGGTGAAGGAGGAGATGGAGAAGTTGGGAGGGAAGAAAGAGGAAGCCATTAATGCGCATATGAGTGTGTGCTCTAAGTTTAGTAGGGTTGGAAGGAAGCAACCTGTGTTATATCAGGCAGAGGCCATGAGAGAGATTTTGAGGAGGTGTTCTTCTAGGATGGGAGATCCGAAGCTTGCAGCGGATGCTGCGGGAAAGAAGAATAAGGGAGGGATTATGAGGACTTCGAGCTGTATTCCGGCTATCACAAAGGAGACCAAACGGTCGGCTTTCAGTTAATTAATTGACTTAAAAACATAGAATAATAATTATTTATCACGTCAACGCATCATTATGTATTTGCCTAGAGTTGTGTTAATTATGGAATTATGCATTAATCTGTTTCTTCAATTTTAGAAAAGTAATTGAAAAAAATGAAACGATTATCTTAAATATTCCATCCCTCTCATACTATATTTAATGTATTTTCAATACATTATTATAGTGATTTCTGTATCTTATATTGATGAAATTATTCTGTGAGGTCACCGAATGTTATTCGGAGACGAATTAGAATGTCATACATCATCGGTGCTATGTACCACTATGTACCAGATGATTTGACTCATTTTGATTCGCTTTTTGACTGTCTGGTGACTGCACAGAATAATTTTTCTTTATATCGATTCAGGATGGACAAACCTCACGTCATTTGATGATGATGATACAATTTTTCATCATCATTTGCCCGTTATCTAGCTTCCTACAAGGGTTATCATTCAGGAAAAATAGACCTTAACAGGTTTTTTGTGCCTATGCCTAGAGATCATTCATCATGGTGGACCGGTGGTCATGAAATGTTCTTCATTTATTAAATTGTGATGTCTAAATGTAACCAAATAGGCATTTCTACCTATCTTTCCAAGTCTGTACCGAGGTTGTATCAGCTTTTATGCAATTTATAAAGTTGATTATTTGCTACTTTCTCTTTGTATTTTGATGCATTAATAGAATTGATAAGAGACGTGGTGGGCACTTTAGGGAGAGAAGTACATTTATTAGCTCAGTCTTCTCTTTTATTAATTTGTTAAAATTTATAATGATTTTAAAAATACTGTTAGCAAGTGTTGCTTAATTTTTAGTTTTTTATAGTCTTTCTACAGGTTTCAGATCGAAGCCATTTTCAAGAACAATTGTTAAAGATAATATGTTTGCTGTGGGGAAGATCATTTAGAAAATATCCTTGTTAATATCTTTTCGATCTACAACAAATTTTGACCTTTTTTGTTTTGGAAACTATTGCTAAACTTTCAATATAAGCTTTTAAAAAAGTTACCTTACACAACTCTCCTTGGCCTATTGGTTGAGAGCTTAGGCTTCCAACTAAGAGGTCCAGGGTTCGAGTCTATGTGTATGCGTTGTGTGTGTGAATTTGCCTTAAATGGCCTAAATGTCCCAAAAAAATAAAAAAAAAAGTTACCTTCTCTCATTATAGTCTTACAACCATCTTTAAAAACTGTAGCCGTCCAAATAATTCCCAAGTTATTATAAAAATAAAATTTAGATGTTTATATGTTTTTTTAAATATTTTTTATTTTTCTTTCATCTGAAGCGCCTGTCCCCCCATTTCCTAGCTCCTTTGTGTAAATAAAATCATTAATAAAGGGTGCTTTTGTTTGTAAGTAAAATTACTTTACTGATAATAAATAATAATATGAGCAAGAATATTGGTTGATAAAAGTTTTTATTAAAATAAAATTTCTAATTTTGCATTTCACGTATCATAATCAGTATAAGCGTTTCTAAAAAAGCCAACTATTTTATTAACATCAAGTTTCTGTTCATCATAGTTAAATTTTCAATTGGTTTCGTCAACTAAAAGTCTCTTTCTCAAAATCTTAATAGCAAAATTCTTAACCTTTGAGGCTGAAAATGAAAAAAAAAAAAAAAAATCTGCTAATATACCGAGCTATTAGTATAAGTTTGCCAGGGGACACTGCCCCCTTAGTCCCCCGACATATATGTCTTATAAGTTTGCCCCCCCCCCTAAAAATTATGGCTGATTCCGCCCCTATTGAAAGGTGCTATATATAAAACTTTAAACTGATGAAAAACCTATGAGTGAATAATAGGACCGGGCTAAACCTTTTGAATAAAATGGCAAATTAAAAATTAGTACAATTAATTAGTTGCAAGATAAACCCATTTTAGTCCATTAAGAGAATAAAATTTTAAAAAAGGCTCGCTTGTCTTCTCTATCATGAATAAGTATATTTTATCCTTAGAATAAGGAGGAAACAGCTTAAACAAGCCGCTGAAAATCACTTAAAAATTAACTTTTATAGTAGATTTTGAAGGCTTTAGTGATGATTTTAACCACTTGAAAAGATTCTAACGATTCTAAAATGACTGCAAAATAGTTGTGGTTACAAATCGCCAAGAATAAATTGACATGGGTTTTATAACTCGCAAGAATTATAGTTTTTGTTGGTGGGTTTTGCAATGGTTATAGTCATTGCTATGGCCTAGCAACAATTATAACCGCCGTAATTTATTTATTTATTTTTTTGAAAAAAGATTAACATTCCGAGTTGAAACTGCAGCTCTACCTCTAAATCATTATAAAACATACAATGCTTAAATTGTAATAACATTTAGGCCATTTAACAATAAAGCTTTCCTTCAAAGTGGTCGTAGTTCTTAGGACTAACGGTTGATCTTTAGGAAACCTGAACTTTATTTCAAGTTGTTATGGAAATCCAAACATATCGAAGGATCACCACCGGTAGATCCACGCTCATCTCAGGATGGACAAATAGGTGGGCAGTTGCCCATCCTTAAAAAAATATAATAATGAATAGAAGAGGCAATTTTGGAATTCTGCACCCCCTCCCCCCCCCCCCCCCCCCCCCCTCCCCCTCCCCGAAAAAATTTTACCCTAATATAACCTATCTCGCACGTGCCTGCCCTTCCCCATCTGAAACATTTCGCACTTCACAACCTTCATTGTTTTCACAAATCGAAAATCGTAGGGCCTTTTGTGTTTTTCATTCGGTGTTCAGAGTGCATGATCGCAGGGTGTTTGCGTCTTGGCAGCCTTCAGCGTTTTTGCTGGCGGTTCTCGCTAAGTCGTTACCGCTTGCCACAGGTGTGAAGACCTCGCGGTTCTAGAATTGAAGGTAATTTTTATTGCGGCCCTAGTTACTCAGGTTGTTGGAGCTTTAGATTTTTTTGTTCTTGGTCTTTCCTTCCTGTTGTGTTCTGTTGACCCCTATAGCTCAAGCCACGCGAGAAAAGACCCAAACTGGTGAATAAAGGGATACGCGCCTTAGCGCCGCACGTCACTTGATGGGTAAAAATACCTCTGATTGCCAAACGGACAGTGGCATTACGATCAGAATATCAAATTCTGTTAGGTTGAGGCCCCTCGTAATCGAATCAGATGAGATCGGTCATAAGGAATGGCCGACACCCAAAATTAAAGCACGAGGCTGATCAAAAGAAGTAGAATCAACGAACAGACTCTGTCGTTGCGTCCGAAATATTGTCAACCTATGAAAACTATATTTTGTTTATTCAATTTGAAGTATATGGATTGGTGGCATAAATTCCGAGACAACGCATAAATTTCAAGGAGAAAGTTCGCCCGACGCTATCCAAATGACGTTCGATCTCTAAACGAACTGCGTTGTTGTGTCCACAACATTGCCAATACTATAAATGCACTATCAATTTATTCGAATGAGATTATGCGCACAATTCGAGATGTTTTCAAAGGGATAACACGCATTTCAAGGAAATCAGGCTACGATGTCGCTCAAACGACGTCCGATCGTGAAAAGGACTACGTCGTTGCGACCAAAACATCATCAATACACTATATGCACTATTAATTTGTTTAATTATGGTTATTTGATGAAACCGACATGAACTCCAAAGAAGTAACACAAATTTCAAAACAATACACAAAAATTAGAGTTATATTCTTTGATTATCGTGTTGCTATCAACCTAATTAATGACATTGCTTATAATAACATGTTATTATTAGCTCGGCAAGTGCATTTAACCTAAATTTGCCAAATTAAATGTAAAATCGAATCATAATTAAATGCGAAAACCTCAAACCTCTCGAAATCTTTGATGGATCAATCCCGTCAATATCCCGTAAAATGTGCTGAAATGCGTCTGGCAGAGTTGGAAACAGTGGCAAAACCATGTTAATGGTAGGGAAGGCAATTCCCCCCCTCAAAAAAATTTTTTGTTTTTTATTGGAGAGAAAAAAAAATTTTTATAGAGAAAATTTTTTTTTGCTACTCCTAAAAAATTACTTTTGCCCCCCCCCTAAAAAATTCTTTTGTCCTAACTTATCCTAAAATTTCTATATATTTCTTCAAATTTAGTTCTAATATTTTCTTTCGTGTTTTTCATGACAATTTAACTACACTTTTTTTCTTTATTTTTCTTGCTTAATTTTTTTAATATATATATATATATATATATATATATATATATTATTTTTAATATTTAATTATTTTTATATTTTACTTGCCCCAAAATTGAAGCTCCCTGGTTGGAAAGATAGTCACCTCTCAGGATTTGTCCCGATCACCACTAGCTGGTCGTTAAAGTGTAAACGAGGGCAAATTATTGCATCAGGTGACCGAACAGAGAGGATCCGTTCGGATCCTCTATGTCTACAGTAAAGTGCAGGTCACTGTAGCAGCAGTGACCTGCACTTTACTGTAGACAGAGAGGATCCGAACGGATATTTCCGTTCGGTCACCTGATGCAATAATTTGCCGTAAACGAGAGAGGCCTGACGGGGGATATATGACAAGTTTCACTCACTTCAACCGGCTCTCACGTTGAATCCCACTGATGTACCTCTTCTTCTTGTTGCCTTCACACACATGAAGCGAGCCCTACTCTCTCTGTTCATCAACTTCCAGCCGCATGCCAAGCTTCATTATGGCAGCAAGTTTGCCAATCTCCGTTTTAGCAGAGGTGAACCGAGTGCTTGATAGAAGTAATCCTGGTTCAAAGATCAATCAAATGCATGTCCGTGTCATAGATGATGATCCTGTCCCTAGAGAAAGTAGTTCATTCAGATTCAAGTCCAGGAAATCCTGTCGCTGCTTCTGATTTATTCCCATTCCTCTGCCTCAACTTCCGTATTCCCAAGCAAATCTGCTTGAACGTGATATTGGTAGATTAAACAACTGCAAAGATCAAATGAACTTTTATTCACTTGGTTCTTGTGCTTTGGTTGGTACTGGGCTTCAAATAGATAGGTTCATGACTTCCAAATGCTTTGGACTTTACAGCTCCAATGAGGAATACAACATTGATGCAGTTTCAAACAAATATTCCTTACTGCGAGTTCCATCATTGCTATGCATCTTTAAAGGCTTGGCAAAAAATGGGTTTTATTGAGGTCAGAAGATTTAGGATTCTTGACTGCTGGTGACCTAGTCTCAATAAGAAGCAACACCATTATTGCGGACTAGAATATACGCGGCGATAAAGTTCAAAAACTTCTTTCTCAGCATTGTACGGATATCTAGTACACAAACAAAGGAGAAATAGTAACACCAGGATTTTTATGTGGAAAACCTGAAAGAGGAAAAACCACAGGGTCACACCTAGTTGAAAGAATTTCGCTAGTGTTTGCTTGAAATATAAGAGGCTGACTCATCCCTAAAATTTAGGATGATAAAATTACAAAGCTTCACTTCTGAATTGAAATCCAATTATAAATAAGTTGTGTATTCATGCCGAATTCAAAATCGCTTAGAATTCTAATGTCACTTGGAAATCGAGCAGAGTTTCGGTGTCACTTGTGCGTCGGGCATAATTCTAGCGTTAGTTTTGTGTCGGGCGGAATTTGGTGTCACTTGGACAAAATTTCGGCGTTACTCAGGCGTCCGGTAGAATTTCAGAGTCACTCGGGTGACGGGCAGAACTCCAGCGGTGGTCGAGGAGGAGTTATTCCCTCCTATTCTTCTCTTCTCATCTTCTCTTATTCTTCTCTTCTTCTTTCTTGGGTCCCCTCTCATGAGAAATGAGGTGTCTATTTATGAATATTATGGAGTAGCATAGCTTATAAATAGGTGTAAGATCAGGGGTAAATAGGGAGTTGTCGAATGGACGACCGATATTGAATCCCTTGATCGTGCACCGTTCGTCAAACATTTGAAGGTCTTAGTGATGTCAGAATTTGGCGATCTTGGGTTTGTTAGATTTGAATCGTCGAGCTGCTCGATTTGACTATAAGAACATCATATTTTGAAACTATTTGGTTACTCAAATTATGGTTTGAACTTTCCAATAGCGCTTTGGGTGCTTGATTTGGGCTCATTTGAGCTCGAATTGAGTCGAATTTGGTGTCGTTGGGTTCATATTTCTGAGATGCTCAGTTTGACAATAAGTTACCTGAAATTTGAGTTTAGGTGATCCTGAATTCAATTTTTGAACTTTCCGGCATAATATTCCCCTAAGATTCGTGCCCGATCAAGATGATTTTTTGAGGACATATTAGTTTCCCCCTTATTTCGGACGTCGAAGCTTCAGGAGTTCAAAAATAAGTGTCACCAACTTTGGAGAATTTTCCATGTGATTCAAAATCCAATCTTTTATGTAGGAGCCTCAAATGACTTTGAAAGTGTCGAAATTGAGTCCGGAACGTCGAAAAATGGTATGGGGACCCCAAAACCATATGATTTGTTTTTTCTAGGTAAAAAACTGGACTGGAATTAGCATAGGTAGTCGAACCGGCCAAACTGGCCTGTCGGGCGGCCGCCGCTGCCACCACTGGAGGCCCCAAACCGCGTACCAGGCCCTCTGGCCCGTGTTGCAGTCTACTCGCTGCCCGCTTTGCTCAGCGCTATGCTGGCTTGCCCGCGGCCCGTTCCGGCCTAATCCGCCGACCCGCCGTGGCCCGCCTGGCCCGTGTGACTACCTAACAGAGGCCTGGCTGGCCTTCACATGACCCGCGCGGTTTCGCATGATGCTTGGCTGCGGGGCGTCGCTTGGCCACTTGCAACTGGTGGTTAAGGAAATCGCTAGCCATTAATATATATATATATATTCAACTCATAAAAAATCTAAAAAATTCCCGAAAAATTCAGGAAAATTCCTAAAATTCCAGAAAA
Organism: Dendrobium huoshanense; assembly: GCA_016618105.1. Taxonomy (NCBI): domain Eukaryota; kingdom Viridiplantae; phylum Streptophyta; class Magnoliopsida; order Asparagales; family Orchidaceae; genus Dendrobium; species Dendrobium huoshanense. Next base: position 21,544,519 of record CM028357.1, read on the forward strand.
ATTTGGAAACCTTTTTTCTTCTCCCAAAAATGTTATAAGTAGCTCTCTAAGGCCATGGAAAAACTTGCAACTTCTCTTCTTCTCCCTCTAACTTTCTGACAGTTGAGGCTTTTCACTATTTTTTAGTATGTGACTTACTTACTTGACTCAGCGCCCCTCCTCTTGTATAGAAGTTAGAGATTTCTATTCTTTTTCCTTCTTTCTCCCTTATTTTTCTTCTCGCTCTAGAGGCCTTCCGCTGTTTTTCGAAGGTGACTTTCTCTACTTACTTCGATGCCCCTCTTCAAGGTAGAAATTTTTTTCTCCTTCCACTATCTTCTTCTCTGTCAATCTTCTTATAGTCGAGGCCTTCCATTGTTTTTCATAGGTGACTTTCCCTACTAAAATCGGCGCCCCTCTTCTTTTGTAGAAGTTGGACTTTTTGCAGCCATTTCTTTTATTTCTCCTCCTGTGTTCTAACTTTCTTATAGTTGAGGCATTCCCTAGTTATTGTAAGCGGCATCCCATACTAAAATTCAGGGCCCCTCTCCATGTGTAAAAGTTAAAATTTTTGCAACTATTCAATTTCTTCTCTTATGGTCTTCTTTTTACATTGGACGAATTCTACTTTCGTAGATAGGAGACATTTTTCTATCAAGCTTCAGTGGTCCTCTCTTGTGTAGAAGGAGATTATTTCCTCCTTATTCTTCTCCTACGTTCTTCTTCTTACTTTGGAGGCATTCCACTGTCGTAGATAGGCGACATTCTCCTATCGAGCTTCAGTGCCCCTCTCTTGTGTAGAAGGAGATTGTTTCTTCTTTATTCTTCTCCTTCATTCTTCTTCTTACTTTGGAGGCATTCCATTGTCGTAGATAGACGTCATTCTCCTATCGAGCTTTAGTGCCCTTCTCTTGTGTAGAATGAGTGTGATGAGAAGCTATCTTCTTAAATGACAATCCTTGATAGAAGAATATCAATTGCTTCTTGTATGCGAGGGTGATTTGAGAAGATCTAGCGGTAATAATACTTGGAAGGAGAATTAGAAGGATGAGTAAATGGGGCAAATTTTAACGCCATTTGAGTGAAAGTATGTCGGCGATGGACAATCGAGTTGAAGCCCATTAGCAGTCAATGACCAAGTGTATAGCTGAAGGAGAGTTCGAGGATGCACTGTAAGTAGCAATTGAGTGAGAAGTCAATGATGGTTGATATGAAGTGAAGGACTGCTGGCAAATATCAGATGAAGGTTTGATGATGGAGGGAGTTCATTGGCATTTTGCTATTTCAATATGCATCCATACTGAAGTGTACTGACATCAGATATCCCTGAATTAAGGGGTCGTAGTAGTGTTATGTGTTAGCGGTAAGGTGACACACATATATTGTCAACTAAATTGAGACCTGATGAAGACCAAATTGTAATATTTTTTTTGAAAAAGTTGTAATAGTTGCTTGTGTGTAGTAAAGAAGAAGTCACTTGAATCCACCAAAGATATTTAAATGCTTAAAAGTTTTTGTTGCTTGATGATAATAACTTGTATAATAGATGTCAATATAATTTTTAATTTCAACTTTCAGTGTAAATAAATGTACATCACCATCTGAATTTATGTAACTTCATTGGTATTATATACGAAGTTGAGAACTTGTTCATTTGAAGAAGCTAAATTATTTATACATCTTTGAGATATGATTTTGTTTGAGTAGTTGCTATTTGAATTATTTATATTTGTGCAACTTATGTAGTTTTGATGATTCCAAACATTATTGTTCAAATGAATAGTTATCTCCTAACAATTTCAGAAGATTTGCACTTGCTCTTGTGTGTACTAACATTTCAGGAAAATCAGACTCCAGACTACGAAAACTTCAAATCAAATTCAACATGAGAAATTTTGTTTATTTGAAGTGTCTTTTCTTTGAATTAATTTTGAAAGGGAGTGATTGTAATTGAGTGAATAAAATCTCACACACACAAACTAAGGAGATCTTGAAATTCTATACTGATCGTACAGGACGATATATATCGTACTGGACGATCTGTCAGTTATCTCCTATAGAGCAGTTGGAACGAATAGGAACTTGCTTCAAAAAATTTTTCTAAGTCCTATTCGTCCAGGACGAATTTTTATATCGTCCCCGGCGATGGGCGCTCTGGAAAATTTTCGTCCAGACGAAAATAAATATCGTACCGGACGAACAGCTCTCTGGAAAATTTTCGTCCAGACGAAACCAAATTATCGTCCCCGGCGATGGGCGCTCTGGAAAATTTTCGTCCAGACGAAATAAATTATCGTCCAGGACGATCGGCTCTCTGGAAAATTTTCGTCCAGACGAACATATTTTCGTCCAAACGATAAACCGACTTAGGACAGTTTTCAGCAGTTTCTAGAACCGACCTTGTAATAACCGTTCGTACTGGACGAACCTAGTTCGTACAGGACGATCAGCTGTACGAAGTCATTTCGTACACATATACAAATTGGGTCGTTTCAGATCGTTTAAGTAAAATCGTCCAGGACGATCCATGATCGTACGTGACGATCCACTGCGTACAGAATTGAAAACTTGCAGTTTTTGGGCGGTTTTTCTTGTCTTTTGTATATATACTTCAAATTAGACTGCCACCCAATCTTTTTGTCATTTGATCTTCATGCCTATTGAGAGAATAGTCAAGGGGAGAGTGGAAGAGAGCATTCAAAGGAGGATTCCTACCATTGGAGCAAGAAGGCTTCACTTGGATTACTAAGGTAAGAATCTCTACTTGTGAAATTGGATTTCTTCACTCTTTTCTTTCTTCCTTTTAGGTTCTTGTGAGAAGATCATTCAAGAAGGTCCGGTTCTCTGCCGACACTTGGAGAGTGTGAACAGACGTGGGTTCTCTGCCTACACTAGGAGAGTGTAAAAGGAAGAAGGTTCTCTGCCTACACTTAGAGAGTGTGAACAGCCGTAGGGTTCTCTGCCCACACTAGGAGAGTGTAAAAGGACGACGGTTCTCTGCCCACACTAGGAGAGTGTGAAAGGACGACGGTTCTCTGCCAGCACTGTGGATTGTGTAAAAGGACGACGGTTCTCTGCCGCACCGGGGAGTGGTGAAAAGAGGGTTTTGTACAGGCTTCTCCGCCTTGCTGTGGGTGCTAAAGGAGAGTCACTTTGTGGTATTAGTGTAATACTCAGAGGGTGCCTCTGAGGAGTGGATGTAGGTCTGGTTATAGACCGAACCACTATAAATCTGGTGTCATTTACTTTATTGCTTTTACGTTTCCGCATTTTAAATTTCTGTTTTAACAACTCTGTGGTTGAAAAACATTTTTCTACAAACTTTAAAAGAAAATTTCATTTCGGTTCAACTTTAGTTTTAAGAGGGTTTAAAATTTTTTAAAACTACCAATTCACCCCCATCTTGGTAGCCTTGGGACATTTACTTAGGCTTAACAACCTAATTACTAGACTCAACAAGTGGTATCAGAGCATTGTTTCAAAATCATAAGTTTGAACTACTTTTTGATTAACGTAGATGGCTACATTTGGAAACCGAAACACACCTGAGGGTTACTCTATCACTAGACCTCCACTGTTTGACAATATTCCTTTTGATTTTTGGAAAACACGCATGTCTACTTTCTTACAGTCACTTGACTATCGCATGTGGATGTTAGTCCAGGAAGGTTACACAAAACCAACTAGATTAGTTGATGGAATTAGGGTAGATACACCCTATGCAGATTGGACTATAGAAGAACGTGACTTAGCACAATTAAATGCAAAATGTTTAAATAGTTTCTTTTGTGCTTTAAAATCTGAAGACTACATGCGAGTTTCTACTTGTAAAAGCGGAAAAGACATATGGGATAGACTTTGTATTACTTATGAAGGGACAAATGAGGTTAAGCAATCTAGGCTAAATATCTTGTTACATGACTACGAACTATTTCGCATGAAACCTAATGAATCTATATCTGACATGTACACAAGATTCACTCAAATTGTCACCTCTTTGCATGCACTTGGTAGGGAATTAACTAATGCTGAAATGGTTAATAAGATTCTTCGTTGTTTACCTACTGCATACGATGCTAAAATTACTGCAATTACAGAGTCAAAAGATCTGAACATTTATTCTATTGACAATCTTCTTGGTTCACTCATTGCTTACGAGCAAGGAGTAAGTCAAAGAAAGATTGATGCAGGTGAACCAAGAAAGGACAAGAATATTGCACTAAATGTGGAAGAGTCAGAAAGTGAACACTCACAACCTGAGGATGAAGATGATATAGCACTGATGACTAGACAATTCAAAAGCTTTTTAAAGAGGAAGCAGAAGAGACGCCAGCAATGGAATAGAGGTAAGTATAATAGAAATGGCAAGGTTTCTAATGAAGTGATTTGTTATGAATGCAGGAAACCAGGTCATATAAAGACTGATTGTCCAAAACTCAAAGCCTCTCCTAGCAAGGAGAAGGTAGAGGAGAAACCAATGGTAAAGAAGGGCAAGAAGAAGTTTCAAAAGGCTTTTTGGGCGGACTCAGCTTCAGACTCATCTGAGACTGATAAAGAAGAAGAAGTCACCAACCTTTGCTTGATGGCAGATAAAGCTGAACAATCAGATCAAGAAGAGGTATGTGATTTAACTTATAATGAATTGTTTGAAGTTTCTGAACACATGCATGATGCATATAGGAAAACTAAAAAGATGCATGCTAGTTTAGTTTTAGAATTGGAAGAGCTTAATAAGGAACACGAAATCCTTAGGAAAGATCATGCTTTAATTGATAGCAACCACATGAAACTACTTGATGAATATGATGACTTGAATAAAAATTTTGAGAATTTAAAATCATCCTATGCTGAACTTGAAAAAGAATTTGAGAAATTTAAGGATGAATCTGAGCACAAGACATATAGAGTCAATTATACAAATCGAATCTTGGAAGAAATGAATTCATTTTATAAACTTACTATAAGTGCTCTCGAGGATAATAGGAACCCCCCTAAACATGAAGATTTTACAAATCCTAAGTATTATCCTAAATTTATGAAATCCCTTAGAAGACAATCATATGAGAGAAAACATAGGAATATTTTTTCTAATGTTAAATGTAACAATTGTGGATTTTTAGGACATATATCTCACACCTGCACTTTAAAGATGAAACCTAATCTGGTGTGGAGAACTAAGATGCATAAATCTAGACATATCACACATGCATCTGATTATAAATTTCATAAAGGTGAACCCAAACTAGTTTGGGTTCCCAGGTCTAACATTTGAGAATTTTGCAGGTATACTCTCACACAAGACCTCGTGAGAGTATATGGTACCTGGACAGCGGATGTTCTAAGCACATGACTGGAGATACTGCTCAATTCATAACGCTGGAAGCCAGGAGTGGAGGCAAGGTTACACTTGGAGATAATACCACAAAGAAAGTGGTTGGATCAGGTATGATTGGAAACTTGAAAAACTTTTTCATAGATAATGTTTTATTAGTTGAAGGCTTGAAACATAATTTGCTTAGCATAAGTCAGCTTTGTGATAAGGGCTATAATGTAAAATTTTTACCTACTAGCTGCATAATTAGCCTAAATGGAAAAATTGTTTTAAATGGAAAAAGGGTGAACAATGTTTACATGCTAGATTTAAATTGTATTCAATCTCCTACTGCTTTTTGTTTGAAAACTGTTTCTGATGAATCGTGGCTTTGGCATAGGAGACTTTGTCATTCTAGTATGAAAAATCTTAGAAAAATTACCCAAAAGAATTTGGTGAGAGGAATACCTAAACTAGACTTTACTAAGGACCATCTGTGTGATGCATGTCAATTAGGAAAACAAGTAAGGTCCTCATTTAAGTCCATTAAAGATCTTAGGACAAGTAAACCTTTAGAAATTCTACACATGGATCTTTTTGGACCAGTAAGCACTGTTAGTCTAGGAGGAAAGGTATATGGATTTGTTATAGTAGATGATTTTTCAAGATTCACCTGGGTTAAATTTCTTTTTCATAAGAGTGAATCATTTGAGGAATTCAGAAATTTTTCAACTTGGATACAAAGAAAACTAGGATGTGAAATAATTTCTATACAAAGTGATCATGGAGGAGAATTTGAAAATGAAAGATTTGAAGATTTCTGTAAAGAAAAGGGGATTGATCACAATTTTTCTGCACCTAGAACTCCTCAACAAAATGGAGTAGTTGAAAGAAAGAACAGAACATTAATAGAAGCCGCCCGAGCAATGTTAGCAGAATACTCTCTTCCTAGGTATTTTTGGGCTGAGGCGGTTAGCACTGCATGCTATGTTCTGAATAGGGTGAATGTGAGATCTAATTTGAATAAAACACCCTATGAGTTGCTAAAAGGAAGAACACCAAATTTGTCTCATTTGCATGTATTTGGTTGCAAGGTGTTCATACATAATAATGGAAAATCTGCCTTAGGAAAATTTGATCCAAAATCAGATGAAGGAATTTTTGTTGGATATTCAAGTGTTGGAAAATCTTATAGAGTATTCAACAAAAGAACTTTAGTCATTGAAGAAACCACACATGTTGTTTTTGATGAAAATGGAAACATGGAAGAGCCAAAAGTTGTTGAAGAAGAAATTGAAGAAAACTCCCAAAAGATAGATAGATTAAATTTGGAAGAAAATGTGGAAGAAAATTTAGAAAGAGAAGACCCTTTGCCTAGAGATTTGAGATTTTCTAAAAACCATCCAAAGGAATTAATCATAGGTGAACCAAGTGAGGGTGTTAGAACTAGGCGTGGATTAAACAAGGAAGTCAATCATTCAGCCTTTATTTCAACTGTTGAACCCACTAACATTGATCAAGCACTTTCAGATGAATTTTGGATATTGGCCATGCAAGAAGAGTTGAATCAATTTGTAAGAAATAAAGTTTGGGAACTAACTACAAGGCCAAAAGATCAAAGTGTTGTTGGAACCAAGTGGGTGTTCAAGAATAAAATGAATGACTCAGGAGTAGTCATTAGAAATAAGGCTAGATTAGTAGCTAAGGGGTATAACCAAATTGAAGGAATTGATTTTGAGGAAACTTTTGCCCCTGTAGCTAGACTTGAAGCAATTAGGGTTTTACTAGCCTTTGCCTGTTTTAAAGGTTTTAAATTGTTTCAAATGGATGTCAAAAGTGCCTTTTTAAATGGAGTAATTGAAGAAGATGTTTTTGTAGAACAACCTCCAGGTTTTGAAAACTCTAAATTTCCAAATCATGTTTTCAAATTAAAAAAGGCATTATATGGATTGAAACAGGCACCTAGGGCTTGGTATGAGAGGTTAAGCACCTTCCTACTTGAAAGATCTTTTGAAAAAGGAAGTGTGGATACAACTCTCTTTTTAAGGAAAATTGGAAAGGATATACTTATTGTTCAAATTTATGTGGATGACATCATCTTTGGATCTTCAAATAAACATCTTTGTGATGATTTTTCTAAAACAATGAGTAGTGAATTTGAAATGAGTCTAATGGGAGATTTAAATTACTTTCTAGGATTTTAGCATTAAGCAACTTGAGGAAGGTACTTTTCTTAGTCAAACCAAATATATTAAGGACATCCTCAAAAAATATGAAATGGACAATGCTAAACCTGTTAGTACACCAATGAGTTCTTCAGTTCAGTTAGATAAAGACCTTAAGGGAAAATCTGTTGATCAAAAGAAATTTAGAGGGATAATTGGATCTTTACTTTACTTGACTGCTAGCCGACCAGATATTATGTTTAGTGTTTGCTTATGTGCTAGATTTCAATCAGATCCAAAAGAATCACATTTGACAGCAGTGAAAAGGATTTTAAGATATCTACTAGGAACTCAAAACTTAGGAATTTGGTATCCTAAGTTTAGCTCTTCATTTGAAATTATTGGTTACTCAGATTCTGACTTTGCAGGCTGTAGAGTGGATAGAAAAAGCACTTCTGGAACATGTCAATTCATTGGAAATTCATTAGTTTCATGGTCTAGTAGAAAACAAAATTCAGTGGCACTATCTACTGCAGAAGCAGAATACATTGCATTAGGAAGTTGTGTGGCACAAGTACTTTGGTTAAAACAACAGTTGATTGACTTAGGATTAACTATAGGCACTATTCCAATTTATTGTGACAATACTAGTGCTATTTGCATTTCCAAAAATCCTATTCAACATTCTAGAACCAAACACATTGATATAAGGCATCATTTCATAAGGGATCATGTATCCAAAGGAGAAATTGAACTCATACATGTTTCAACTGAAAATCAACTTGCAGACATTTTTACAAAACCTTTAGCCTTTGATACCTTCAGTACTTTAAGAACAAGGCTTGGTGTTATTGATTTGAATGCTTAACCAAAATGTCTTTGCAACATTGATACTTGTTGTGTTTTGTTTTTGTGATTTTGTGAATTTTGTGTTTTTGTATGAATTGTTTTTGAATTTATGTTTTTGTCTTATGTTTTCTGTGTTGTTGATTATTTTTGTTGTTTTTGTTAAATTAAAAATTTAAAAATCAAAAATTTTTTTTTGGAGGAAATCGTCCAGGACGAAATTTTTTCGTACAGGACGATGTGTTAAGAAACAGTTTGCGCGAAATTAAACCGTTTTGAGAGCAGTTTTTTATTGGATCGTCTGTACGATCTGTGATCGTCCAGTACGATTTTTTCTTTTTCTCAAACGTCGGGACGATTGAATGCAGCGGTTGAGTGGATAAGACAGTTTTTAATACGAATTTCATCTGTACGAAATTTTTTTTCGAATGTACGAACATGTGTCGATTCATTGTAGGGGACGGTTTTCAAGAGTCATTAAAACGAAACGCTTTTTGATCGTCTGTACGAAATATTTTCGTATGTACGATCGGTCAAGTCAAAAAGCCTGTACGAAGGGACGCATCGTAAGTTGTGTTGAATACGAAAAGCCGTTACATTTTGGACGAATTGGATCGTCTGTACGAAATTACTTCGTCCAGACGAACGATAATTTTTCGTCCAGGACGAATATTTTCGTCCAGGACGAATATATCGTTTTTCTTTAAATATGAGGGCTTTCAAACTTGAAAATCACACTTTCAAACATCTTTTTCAATCCCTTTCTACATCAAATCAACTATGGCCTCCTCTAGCAAGAGACAAAAAGTTTTGGTGAAGAAACCCAACAGGAATGCTCCAGACAACTTCCTTTCCAAAGCAAATGAGGAATCTTTTCCTCGTTTTGCTTCTGCGAAAATCACTCCGTCTCGCATTCTTATCCAAACGGAGTTGAAATTTAGGGTATTACACCTCTTTGCCTCAACCCAATTTCATTTCATTCTCTCTCTTATCCACCTCTACAATAAGCAAACCTACCATTACTTCCTAGCCAACATGAGTTTCAATCCTGACCACTCTATCATTAGTTCTTTTGTTTTTAAGAAAAAAGTTGAGATCACCAAGCACGACCTTGGTGCATTTTTAAACTTAAGGACTGAAGGATATAGAGCTCACACCCTAATGTCAGAAAACGTCTTCCATTGGTATGAAATCAATAGGGTAATTAGAGAAAATGGAATTGACAATCATGTTGCTAGAGTGGCCGGTATGACCCAAGATGCCCGAATCATCCAGCATATCCTTAGATCCTCAATTATTCCTAAAGCTGGTGATAGGATTAACATTACTCCTCTTCTTTCTTGTCTAACTTTTTTAATCATGAAAAGACATCCTATTGATGAAGCCCAACTCATCTTAGATCATATCTATGGGCTTTCAGAAATAGGACATCCTAATCAGAAGAGGAAGAAGAATATTTCTTTAGGGCACTTGATTACTTATGTTTTGGAGAAGAAGTACAATATAGTCCATCCTGATGAGGAATATGAAGAGCCAGTTTATTACAACGATGCATCTTTCAGACTGCTCTTCAGGGAGGAAAAAGAAAAAGAAAAAGCACATGATAGTGCTTCAGAAGAAGAAGAAGAAGGAGTGCAAGCTTCTGCTTCTCAATCAGATTACCAGAATCTGATTGAGAGATTTGATAGACTAGAGACTCACATTGATCAAAGGTTTGATCAATTTGATGCTCATCTTACGCAGCAGCAACATGACATTGGTAATATTAGAGATGAAGTTCATGAAATAAATACCAATGTAATGTTAATGGCCTCCTACTTCAATCTCTTTGGCGGCATTCCTCCTCCTCCTCCTCCAGAACAGTAGAAGTTTTTTTTTATGTGTGTCTGTTGTATTTTTTGTTTTTGTTGTTATGTTTTTTGTTTAAGTTTAATGTTTTTATGTAATTTTCTTTTTAATCAATGAAAGTTTGTTTGTCTTAGATTTGTTTTGAAATATGGCTAATCTTTATGAATTTCATTAATATTATTTTTAATCTACATTGTGCTCAAATTCGATTGTAATATGAGATTATCTATATTAGAAAATCTAGACTTTCTAAATTTATAATTTGTTTATAACTTGTTGTAGTTAGAATTTTCAAGTTCATGTCTATTCATTTAGACTACATAAAATTTAATATTGTTATTGCAATTTTGATGTTATCTTATTTTGTATTTCTATGCTCAAATGATGTTTATGCACCTAGAAATATTTGAAATGTTAGATTATAGATTTTGGAAAGAATTGGTCAAATTACTCTTGAAAATTGTACAAATGTACAAAAATCAAAAGGGATTCGCAAAATTGTGCAAAGTTAAAAAGAGGCACAAAATAAGCCCAACCAAAGACAAATGCACAAAAATGTGCCCCAAAACTTTGAAAAGATGTGCAAAGCACCACATGAGGTAATTCTCTTCTTTCCAAATTCGTTTAATCTCTTAATTCAAGTTGATCTAATGTTCATTTATATTCTATTGAACTTTGAAATATAGAATTTTTTTTACATCTCACTTGTAATGATTTTCAATAATCAAAATGTCTAAATTGAATCATGTCTTTGATAAATTCTTCTTACTTACAATGTTATATCATTTCATAAATTTTATGAATTTCTATGATTGACCTAATATCTTTAGTTTAAAATTGCATACTCTATGTCAAATCACAATTTAGATTAAATTTTAACAATGAATTTCATATTATTATTTACATTTCTTATCTTTTTCTTCTTCACTTTTTGTTGCTGTCAAAAAGGGGGAGAAATTATTATGTTTGTGTTTGTGTTTTTGTTTTGTTTGTGATTTGTGTTTTCTGTTAAAATTTTTGAAAAACAAAAAATTTTGTTCTTTAATGCCTCCTTATTTTAATGTACTCATAAATTCAGGGGGAGTTTAGGAGATAAGAGATTTTGTCTTAACTTGAAACCATACTAATAATAATTATTTGCCATCATCAAAAAGGGGGAGATTGTTTGAGTAGTTGCTATTTGAATTATTTATATTTGTGCAACTTTTGTAGTTTTGATGATTCCAAACATTATTGTTCAAATGAATAGTTATCTCCTAACAATTTCAGAAGATTTGCACTTGCTCTTGTGTGTACTAACATTTCAGGAAAATCAGACTCCAGACTACGAAAACTTCAAATCAAATTCAACATGAGAAATTTTGTTTATTTGAAGTGTCTTTTCTTTGAATTAATTTTGAAAGGGAGTGATTGTAATTGAGTGAATAAAATCTCACACACACAAACTAAGGAGATCTTGAAATTCTATACTGATCGTACAGGACGATATATATCGTACTGGACGATCTGTCAGTTATCTCCTATAGAGCAGTTGGAACGAATAGGAACTTGCTTCAAAAAATTTTTCTAAGTCCTATTCGTCCAGGACGAATTTTTATATCGTCCCCGGCGATGGGCGCTCTGGAAAATTTTCGTCCAGACGAAAATAAATATCGTACCGGACGAACAGCTCTCTGGAAAATTTTCGTCCAGACGAAACCAAATTATCGTCCCCGGCGATGGGCGCTCTGGAAAATTTTCGTCCAGACGAAATAAATTATCGTCCAGGACGATCGGCTCTCTGGAAAATTTTCGTCCAGACGAACATATTTTCGTCCAAACGATAAACCGACTTAGGACAGTTTTCAGCAGTTTCTAGAACCGACCTTGTAATAACCGTTCGTACTGGACGAACCTAGTTCGTACAGGACGATCAGCTGTACGAAGTCATTTCATACACATATACAAATTGGGTCGTTTCAGATCGTTTAAGTAAAATCGTCCAGGACGATCCATGATCGTACGGGACGATCCACTGCGTACAGAATTGAAAACTTGCAGTTTTTGGGCGGTTTTTCTTGTCTTTTGTATACATACTTCAAATTAGACTGCCACCCAATCTTTTTGTCATTTGATCTTCGTGCCTATTGAGAGAATAGTCAAGGGGAGAGTGGAAGAGAGCATTCAAAGGAGGATTCCTACCATTGGAGCAAGAAGGCTTCACTTGGATTGCTAAGATAAGAATCTCTACTTGTGAAATTGGATTTCTTCACTCTTTTCTTTCTTCCTTTTAGGTTCTTGTGAGAAGATCATTCAAGAAGGTCCGGTTCTCTGCCGACACTTGGAGAGTGTGAACAGACGTGGGTTCTCTGCCTACACTAGGAGAGTGTAAAAGGAAGAAGGTTCTCTGCCTACACTTGGAGAGTGTGAACAGCCGTAGGGTTCTCTGCCCACACTAGGAGAGTGTAAAAGGACGACGGTCTTCTGCCCACACTAGGAGAGTGTGAAAGGACGACGGTTCTCTGCCAGCACTGTGGATTGTGTAAAAGGACGACGGTTCTCTGCCGCACCGGGGAGTGGTGAAAAGAGGGTTTTGTACAGGCTTCTCCGCCTTGCTGTGGGTGCTAAAGGAGAGTCACTTTGTGGTATTAGTGCAATACTCAGAGGGTGCCTCTGAGGAGTGGATGTAGGTCTGGTTATAGACCGAACCACTTTAAATCTGGTGTCATTTACTTTATTGCTTTTACGTTTCCGCATTTTAAATTTCTGTTTTAACAACTCTGTGGTTGAAAAACATTTTTCTACAAACTTTAAAAGAAAATTTCATTTCGGTTCAACTTTAGTTTTAAGAGGGTTTAAAATTTTTTAAAACTACCAATTCACCCCCCTCTTGGTAGCCTTGGGACATTTACTTAGGCTTAACAACCTAATTACTAGACTCAACAGATTTGATATATTTCCCCTCATATTTTTGGAGGTATTGTTAGACTCATAAGGTCTTTATATGAGTGATGATTTTATCAATCAGTTGCTTTCATGAAATCTTTTTTAGAGAAAATGTTCATTTAGAACATTATTTGATGATGCTGATCTCTGTAGAAAAGGTTACGAGAATCCACTAAGGATGTATAACTTATCCAAGGTTGTATGTCAGAGCCCTGCTCGATGACGTTAACCTATATAGAAGAGGTCAAAAGAATCCGGCAAGGATGTTGTAATATCAAAATCTGCTCCAGGATCGTCCGGGACGATCTGGAATCGTCCGGGGACGATAAGTTGAGAATCTGTTCCAGAATTTGCCCAGATTTACTCCAGGTGTTTTTCTGTAAGCATCGTCCAGGCCGATCGAGTATTCGGCCAGGCCGTTTGGCACTGTTCAAAATATCGGCCGGGGAATAGTTCTGGGAACTGTCCAGGACGATCAAAATTGGTCTGATCGTCCCGGGACGATCTGGATATCGGCCGGGCCGATCTGTAGATTATAAAGGTGAAATCAGTCATTTTGAAGAGAGAGAAAATTTTATTTAAAAGAAAATATCAGCCGAGGAGAGAGAAAGTCGAGGTGAAATTTGCAAAAGTTGATTTTCGGGCGACGCGAAGCTGTTTTCATCCGACGAGATTGTTCAGGAAATTATTGTACGCAAGGTAAGGCACATTCCGCCTTTCTCAATTTTCAGAACCGTCGTATTTTGCGGTATTTTCTGTCCGGATTTCATTTCCGTTAGCGATTTTCGTCCGTATCTTTTGATTGGTTCAGTTTTTACCGCGTAACTTTTTATATATTGTTGCCGTGCCGGGTGTGCACGTTTTGACTATATTTTGAAGATTTTTGTCCGGGTATTTTTGATTCGACAGAGTTTTTAGTCGACTGGATTTTTCTGTGTAAGTGAAAATTTTCTGTGCAGTAGAATAAATATTCTGAAATATTGTTATCTATATTCTGTGCAAATTTGGTGAATTTTGATTTTCAGGAAAAATTGTATAAATTCCGTATACTGCCGCTGTGCTGCCCAATTTTTGTCTGATTTTTGATTTTGTCTGGATTTCTCTGAATTGATATGCTATTTATATATGCTATACAAAGGGAGTTATAAGGGGCCTGGATCCTATGAGATTCGGTTAGTGTCTGGGAAATCTGAAATGAGCTCAATCTGAATTCTGTTTGGTTCCGGATCCGAGGAAATATGTTTAGGTGCTATAAGCATTATATATGTATTCTGGTGCTATATGTACATCTGTTCTGGTGCCGTGAGCACAAAGGGAGGCATAAGGGGCTTGGATCCTATGAGATTCAGTTAGTGTCAGGGAATTTAGCTATTAATTATATATCTGATATCTGATTTGATACAATTTTTTATTTCTGAACAGTTCTGATCTGATTCTGATTTGAGATGTCAGTATTTGTTCTGATTTGATCTGTTTTGTTATGAACTGTTCGATTATGATTTCTGTGCGAAAATTCAGATATCTGTCTGATTTTGTTTTGGTTTCTGATTTGGATTCTGAGAATTTTGATTGGAGGTTTGTTGCTTTGCTGAGCTGTTGAGCTCACTCTCGTTTTCTGGAGGTTTTCAAGTTCTGGGAAAGGGAAGGAAGTCCAGGACTAGAGTTCAGAGTCCGATCTGTGATAGGTACTTTTGTACTTTTGATTTTTGTACGGTCATGGCTTTTCTTCTGTATTTCTTTTGTTAGCCATGTACCGTATTTGTAGATGATTATTTTGAGGAAAAGAAAAGAAAAAATAAATCTTTTGTTCCGCTGCATTTGATGTTTTAGTAGCTCTATGTGTGTCTGTTTGTGTAAAATGTTTGGAAGAATCAGTTCTGAAGCAAATTCCAAAGCCAGATCCTGGATAGAGATTTCTGTCGCGGCCCGGTGCGAATGGGATCCATCTCGGGTCGGGTCGGGTTGTGACAACTTGAGTGGTATCAGAGCATTGGTTTTGGAATTTGGTTGGATTGTACAACAGAGCTATAGGAAGTAATCTGTAGTGAGTCAGTCTGGGGTAGTTTTGGTTTATTTGGCTTTTTTGTGTTATTTTTGTGATAGTTTTCCGGATTTTCTGGATTTTCTGTATGGATCAGCCAAACCCAGACATGACTGACGGGCAGAGTTCCAGTCAGGCAGCACCAGTGGGGAGTACAACCCCAGTGGTCGGTGCTGACACGCTTTTACAGTTTGCTACACTTGTTGCTCAGATGATGAGCGAGACTCAGAGCAGAGCTTCTACCGTCCGATCTGATGATCTTGACAGACATTTGTAGTTATTTTTGAGGTTGAAGCCTCCGAGGTTTAAGGGCGCTGTTGAGCCCAGAGCTGCTGAAGAGTGGCTGAGGAGGTTGGAAAAGACTTTTGATGGGATGCAGTGTCCTGCGGATAGGAAGGTCCCGTTAGCAGTGTTTTTGCTAGATGGAGAGGCTGAGCACTGGTGGATTGGCTAGTAGGAGGCCAAGTTCCAAGACAGATTGAACTCTTTGATAACTTGGGAAGAATTTACTGAGGTATTCTGAGATTGGTTCGTTCCCCCTTCTGCACGACAGCAGATGCAGGAGACTTTTCTAAGGCTGGTTCAGGGGAGCAAGACGGTGATGTAATATGAGGCTGAGTTTACTGCATTAGCCAGGTACGCTCCGCAGCTGGTTAGCACTTCTGCTGAGAGGTGCTACAGATTTCTGAGAGGACTACGAGACACTCTGAGACAGCCCCTGATACCGTTCTGGATCACTAATTTTTCTGAGCTTGTGGAGTGAGCTCGTCTGATAGAGAATGACATGACAGCTACTCAGCAACGGTGGACTGCGAGTAGGAAGAGATTTGGAGGCGAGACTTCTAGCAGTGGTTCCTCTGAGAAAAAGAGATTTGTAGCTGGTTCTGGATCGGTTGACTCTAGGAGGAGCGGAGGGTCGTCTGGTACTGCTACCAGTACGACGAGTTCTAGTTCTGTCAGTATGGCACCTGTGTGGTAGAATTATGGACGGCGACACTTTGGTCAGTGCTACAGGATGGCTGGTCTGTGCTTCCGATGTGGTCAGCCAGGACATCGGATTGCTGAGTGTCCACAGATGGGATTTGATCGGCGTTCTGAGTTCCGATATGAGGGTTCTGTTAGACCTGCCGGTTCAGCAGCAGGGAGACCGAGGACTGTTCCTCCACGCCCTGAGGGATTTGCTGGCAGAGGTGGTGGATCTAGTTCTGCACTACGGAGACCACCTACTGGTCAGAGGGAGCCCAGTAGTTCTGTTGCTTCAGCTCCTGTCCCAGTTCAGCCCCGAGTCTACAATTTGAGTCAGCAGGAGGCTCGAGATGCTCCCGATGTTGTAACAGGTACGGTTTATATTTCTGATCAGCCCTGTCGTGTTTTGTTCGACTCTGGAGCTAGTCATTCTTTTCTGTCCGAGCAATGTTTTGAGACTTTACCTTCGGATTCGATGGTTTTACCGGTTTCTTTGTCTGTGATTTTACCAGCTGGGAGTCCTTTGATTGCTCGGAAGTTTTGTTTGTGTGAGATTGACATTTCTGGCAAGAGGTGGAAATCAAGTCTGATTCTATTGCCGATTTCATCGTATGATGTGATTCTGGGCATGGATTGGCTGAGTCAGTATGAGGCCCAGATAGACTGTCTGAAGAAGCAAGTGAGCTTGCTTATGGCTGGAGAGAGATTTGTATTTCAGGGCTTACGAGGTGTTCTCTCCAGTCTGATTTCTGTTTTGGAAGTAAGCAGGATGTGGAAGAAGGGATGCCCAGTGTTTTTGGCTTCGGTGCGGGATCTGAACCTGGAGGTTGGTTCTGTTTCTGAGATCCCTGTGGTACGGGAGTTTGCTGATGTTTTTCCTGAGGAGTTGGTTGGTTTACCTCCGGATAGAGATGTGGAGTTCTCTATCGATGTTTTTTTGGGTACCGCTCCTATATCAAAAGCTCCGTACAGGATGGCACCGAAAGAACTTTCTGAGCTGAAAGTTCAACTTCAGGAGTTGGTTGACAGAGGTTTTGTCCATCCTAGTGTTTCGCCCTGGGGAGCAACTGTTCTGTTTGTGAAGAAGAAGGATGGTACACTCCGTATGTGTATTGATTACAGAGATTTGAACAAGTTCACAATCAAGAACAAGTATCCTTTGCCTCACATTGATGACTTGTTTGATCAGCTTTCCGGATCTTCGGTATTTTTGAAGATTAATTTGAGATCCGGATACTATCAGGTGAAGATGAAGGAAGCTGATGTGGTGAAGATATCTTTCAGTACTCGGTACGGGCACTACGAGTTCTTGGTTATGCCTTTTGGGGTAACCAACGCGCCCGCTATTTTCATGGATCTGATGAACCGAGTATTCAGGGAGTATTTGGATCAGTTTGTGATCATCTTCATCGACGATATTCTGGTATATTCTGCTTCTGAGGATGATCATGCCAGACATTTGAGGATTGTATTGGAGACTTTGAGGCGGCACCAGCTGTATGCCAAGTTCTCCAAGTGTGAATTATGGCTGAAGAGTATTTCTTTTCTGGGGCATATGGTGAGCGGAGAAGGCATTTCTGTTGATCCCCAGAAGATTCAGGCGGTTGCTGATTGGCCAAGGCCGACTACGGTATTTGAGGTATGTAGTTTCTTGGGCATGACCGGGTATTACAGGAAATTTGTGAAGGGATTTTCGCATATTTCGACGTCTCTGACGAGACTGACGCAGAAGTCAGTACCTTTTGTTTGGACACCGGAGTGTGAAGCTAGTTTTCAGAGATTGAAGGATTGTCTGACTTTAGCTCCAGTGTTAGCACTTCCGTCAGGTACGGAAGGTTTTCAGGTGTTCAGTGATGCTTCACTGAAAGGACTGGGATGTGTCCTGATGCAGCATGGTCAGGTAATTTTTTATGCTTCGAGATAGTTGAAACCAGATGAGTAGAATTACCCGACGCATGATTTGGAGTTAGTTGCTGTTGTGTTTGCTTTGAAGATTTGGCATCATTATCTGTATGGCGTTAGATGTGAGATTTTCACTGATCATAAGAGCCTGAGGTACATTTTCACCCAGAAAGATCTGAATTTGAGACAGAGAAGGTGGCTCGAGTTGATCAAGGAATATGATTTAACCATTCAGTATCAGCCTGGTAAGGCGAATGTGGTAGCGGATGCTCTGAGCAGAAAGTCTTCTGGATTATCAGGTTTGCAGCTTACTTGTGATGACTTTCTGATTCGAGACATGGAGCAATTACAGTTGGAGGTGATTTCCTCCAGTGGTTTGGATTTGGCTCAGATGAGCATTCAGTCTACTTCTGAAACAAGGATTCAAGAAGCCCAGAAGTCAGATTCGGATTATTCGAAGTTGATTGCTCAGATGGCTTCAGGTAAGACTCCTGAACTTCGACATTTTGATTCTGGTGCTATTTTATGCAAGAACAGGTTGTGGATACCTGTGCCTGGAGATTTGAGACAGGAGATTCTGTACGAATCTCACCATTCAGGCTACACTGTTCATCCAGGCAGTGGTAAGATGTATGCTGATATGAAACTTTTGTTCTGGTGGCCTGGGATGAAGAAGGATGTGGTGGAGTTTGTGTCGAGATGCGAGGCCTGTCAGTTGGTGAAGACAGAGCATCAGCGATCAGGTGGACTGTTGCAGTCGTTGCCTATTCCTGAGTGGAAGTGGGAGGAGGTGACGATGGACTTTGCTATGGGATTTCCTCAATCTAGACAAGGACACGATGCTATTTGGGTGGTAGTAGATCGACTGACGAAGTCCGCCCATTTTCTTTCGATCAGACAGACCGATCCGGTGGATCGTTTGGCACAGATATATGTGAAGGAGATAGTCAGATTGCACGGTGTGCCTCGAGTGATTGTTTCTGATCGAGATGGACGCTTTACTTCTAGACTTTGGAAAGGCATTCAGCAAGGCTTGGGTACGAAACTGCATTTCAGTACAGCCTTTCATCCTCAGACCGACGGACAGTCTGAGAGGACTATTTAGGTACTGGAAGATCTGTTGAGGCTTTGTGCTTTGGACCTTGGCGGAAGCTGGGAAGATCATATCCCTTTGGTTGAGTTTGCTTATAACAACAGTTTCCAGTCCAGTATCGCTATGGCACCGTACGAGGCTCTGTATGGCAGGAAGTGCCGTACTCCTTTGACTCTGACGGAGGTTAGAGATAGACAGGCTTTGGGTGCCACTTTTGCTGATGAAACTGCTCAGAAGATCAGTTTGATTAAGGAAAGATTGAAAGCGGCTCAGGACCGTCAGCAGAAGTATTACAATCAGAAGCACAGGTTTGTTGAGTTTCAAGTTGATGACTTTATGTATGTCAAAGTTAGACCGATGAAGGGTGTGAGCAGATTTGGCCAGGTGAGCAAGCTTAGTCCAAGGTATGTTGGACCTTTTGAAATTTTGGAAAGGATTGGAAAATCTGTTTACCGACTGTTGCTTTCTGATTCGATGCCTGACGTGCATAATGTGTTTCACGTGTCCACTTTGAGGAAGTGGGTATCCGACTATGGAAAGAAGGTATTAGCTGATGAAGTTGAGATTCAGGAGAATCTGGCGTACAAGGAAGAGTCAGAGTTGATTTTGGCGTACGACATCCGAAAGTTAAGAAATAAACAGACTCCGATGGTTAAAGTCCAGTGGAAGCACCGGACTGCACGAGAAGCGACTTGGGAGAAATAGTCTGACATGAGACAGTCGTACCCGTACTTGTTCTGACTGAGTTTGGATTGGATAATGTCGAGGACGACATTTTTCTGAAGTTGGGGAGATTGTAATATCAAAATCTGCTCCAGGATCGTCCGGGACGATCTGGGATCGTCCGGGGACGATCAGTTGAGAATCTGTTCCAGAATTTGCCCAGATTTGCTCCAGGTGTTTTTCTGTAAGCATCGTCCAGGCGGATCGAGTATTCGGCCAGGCCGATTGGCACTATTCAAAATATCGGCCGGGGAATAGTTCTGGGAACTACCCAGGACGATCAAAATTAGTCTGATCGTCTCGGGAAGATCTAGATATTGGCCGGGCCGATCTGTAGATTATAAAGCTGAAATCAGTCGTTTTGAAGAGAGAGAAAATTTTATTAAAATGAAAATATCAGCCGAGGAGAGAGAAAGTCGAGGTGAAATTTGCAAAAGTTGATTTTCGGGCCACGCGGAGCTGTTTTCGTCTGACGAGATTGTTCAGGAAATTGTTGTACGCAAGGTAAGGCACATTCCGCCTTTCTCAATTTTTAGAACCGTCGTGTTTGGCGGTATTTTCTGTCCGGATTTCGTTTCCGTTAGCGATTTTCGTCCGTATCTTTTGATTGATTCAGTTTTTACCGCGTAACTTTTTATATATTGTTGCCGTGCCGGGTGTGCACGTTTTGACTATATTTTGAAGATTTTTGTCCGGGTATTTTTGATTCGACGGAGTTTTTAGTCGACTGGATTTTTCTGTGTAAGTGAAAATTTTCTATGCAGTAGAATAAATGTTCTGAAATGTTGTTATCTATATTCTGTGCAAATTTGGTGAATTTTGATTTTCAGGAAAAATTGTGTAAATTCCGTATACTGCCGTTGTGCTGCCCGATTTTTGTCTGATTTCTGATTTTGTCTGGATTTCTCTGAATTGATATGCTATTTGTATATGCTATACAAAGGGAGTTATAAGGGGCCTGGATCCTATGAGATTCAGTTAGTGTCTGGGAAATCTGAAATGAGCTCAATCTGAATTCTATTCTGTTCCGGATCCGAGGAAATATGTTTAGGTGCTATAAGCACTATATATGTATTCTGATGCTATATGCACATCTGTTATGGTGCCGTGAGCACAAAGGGAGGCATAAGGGGCCTGGATCCTATGAGATTCAGTCAGTGTCAGGGAATTTAGCTATTAATTATATAGCTGATATCTGATATCTGATTTGATACAATTTCTGATTTCTGAACAGTTCTGATCTGATTCTGATTTCAGATGTCAGTATTTGTTCTGATTTGATCTGTTTTGTTATGAACTGTTCGATTATGATTTATGTACGAAAATTCCTATATCTGTCTGATTCTGTTTTGGTTTCTGATTTGGATTCTAAGAATTTTGATTGGAGGTTTGTTGCATTGCTGAGCTATTGAGCTCACTCTCATTTTCTGGTGGTTTTCAGGTTCTGGGAAAGGGAAGGAAGTCCAGGACTAGAGTTCAGAGTCCGATCTGTGATAGGTACTTTTGTACTTTTGATTTTTTTACGGTCATGGCTTTTCTTCTGTATTTCTTCTGTTAGCCATGTACCGTATTTGTAGATGATTATTTTAAGGAAAAGAAAAGAAAAAGATAAATCTTTTGTTCCGCTGCATTTGATGTTTTAGTAGCTCTGTGTGTGTCTGTTTGTGTAAAATGTTTGGAAGAATCAGTTCTGAAGCAAATTCCAAAGCCAGATCCTGGATAGAGATTTCTGTCGCGGCCCGGTGCGAACGGGATCCGTCTCGGGTCAGGTCGGGTCGTGACAGATGTAAGACCTATCTAAGGTTTTATGTTAGAGCCCTGCTCGATGATGTTAACCTTTGTCGAAGAGGTCGAGAGAATCCATCAAGGATGTAAGACCTATATGAGGTTATATGTCAGAGCACTTTGCTCGATGACGTTAACTAGTGTGGAAGAGATCGAAAGAATCCACCAAGAATGTAAGATCTATCCGAGGTTGTATATCATAGTACATTGCTCGATGTCGTTAACATGTGTGAAAGTGGTCAAGATTATTTGGTAAGAATGTAGGATCTATCCGAGATTGTATGTCAGAGCCCTGCTCGATGATGTTAACTTGTGTGGAAGAGGTCGAGAGAATCCACCAAGGATGTAAGGCCTATCCGAGGTTGTTTGTCAGAGCACTTTGCTCAATGACGTTAACCTATATGGAAGAGGTTGAGAGAATCCACCAAGGATGTAAGACCTATTCGAGGTTGTATGTCAGAGCACTTTGCTCGATGACGTTAACCTGTGTGGAAGAGGTCGAATCAAATCCCTTTGGGATCAATTTTGCCATGATTGGGAGGGGGCGAATGCCACATGTATCTCGAATCAAAGGTAAAGAATGGTAAATCTTTAGACCATTACTGTCTTTTTGAGGTCAAGAATAAGTCCTTTCCTAAGGAGTAGAAGTCCAGATATGGACTGTATAAAGCTTGTAATTGATTGGTAGCATCCTTGTATTTGTTAGGATTTTCTTGAAATATCATCTTGATATTGTAAACATTGGAGGATCTTATTACCATGGTTGGATTCAAAGTTGCCCCCAGTTCGCATCTGATTCTTATGAAATTGATGCTGCAATGACTAATATCAAGAAGTTGACTTGAATGACCTTCTGAGGTTGGAGCAAAATTTGCCACCCAGTCGGGAACCACGTTCTTACATATAGTGCCAAACTATTACAAACTATAATATACATGGTGATAGAGTTCAAAAACTTCCATCTCAGCATTGTACAGATATCTAATACACAAACAGAGGAGAAATATCAATACCAAGATTTTTACGTGAAAAACCTTGAAAGGGGAAAAACCACAGTGCCACGTCCAGTTGAAAGATTTCCACTAGTGTTTGCTTGAAATATAAGAGGCTGACTCATCCTTAAAATTTGGGATGATCAGATTACAAAGCTTCACTTCCGGATTGAAATCCAATTACAAATAAGTTGTGTATTCGAGCCGAATTCAAAATCACTTAGAATTCTGACGTCACTTGGAAATCAGGTAGAGTTCTGGTGTCACTTGGGTGTCAAGCAGAATTCTGGCAATACTTGGGAAGAATTTTGACGTCACTCGGGCGTCCGATAGAATTTCGTCATCACTCGGGCGTCGGGTAAAACTCCGGTGGTGGTCGAGGAGTTATTCCCTCCTATCCTTCTCTTCTGTTCCTCTCTTCTTCTTTTTACATGGGTCCCCTCTCATGAGAAATGAGGGGTCTATTTATAGATATTATGGAGTGGCATAGCTTGTAAATAGGTGTGAGATCAGGGAGTGGTCGAATGGATGACCGATATTGAATCCCTTGATCGTGCACCTTTCGTCAGATATTTAAAGGTCTTAATTATGTCAGAATTTGGCGATCTTGGGCTCATTGAATTCTTCTCATCAAGCCTCTCGATTCAAAAATAAGAACATTATATTTGGAAACCGGTTGGTAACTCAAATTATGGTTTGAACTTTCTAACAGAGATTCAGGTGCTTGATTTGGACTCATTTGGGCTCGGATTGTGTCAAATTTGGTGTCATTGAGTTTTTATTTCTGAGACACTCAATTTGATAGTAAGTTCATTGAAATTGGAGTTTAGGTAATCTCAGATTCAATTTTTTTGTTTCCAGCTTGATTTTTCCTTGAGATTCGTGCCCGATCAAGATACTTTTTTCAGGATATATCAACCATTAAACAACTTCGACAACCATAATTCATCAGACACAGGAGTTTCAAAGCTATGCCTTATGAATGAACTTGATGATAGTCTGCTTCTGGTTGCTTCAAGTGAGGTAATATTCGGATATGGAGAGATTACACTAAAAAAAAAAAAGAAGGGCAAATAAAAGCTTGTGACAACATTTTCATCAGGTGTTCATGGCTTTGGGTGGAAAAGGAAATTATTGTAGTAGGCGTAAACAGTCTTAAATGGATCATTAATATGGATTCTTTACTGGGAGCTTGGCAGCACATACTCAACTTCCAAATCCAAATTCAGAATGATTATTTACGTAGCTGGTGTTGTAAAGAATGAAGAAATAGCTGAGTTCGCCAAGAAGCAGTTTACAAAGCTTTAAGCATATCCAACAACGACTTCCCAGTGGGTTGCACAAGAACCGACATATTTTATAGGCTTTGAGTCTAAAAGTTCAGGTAGTGGAAAGTACGTAGGCTCTGAGTTGGTTCAATGGATTGCCATTAATAAAACATCCGAGAGCTTGATGGCCTTTAAAACTAATTATAAGGATACAAGTTTTTTTTTGGTGTTTTTGCAATGTGTAAGGCAGATTGTGTTGATGATTTTGCTTGCGCCTTGGTTTTTCTTTGTACATATATATTCTTTCCCTTGGTTTCTGAATTTGCAAAAGAAATTTCTACTTGAGTTTCTATGAAGCAAAGTCATGTACACATCATGGGAGAAAATTTTGAAATTGAAGATCCTGAGAAGTGGTTCCATTTGGAAAATCCTTTGACAATGCAACAGTTTTTTTTATAACCATTGAGATGTTCTAAAAAAAGAGGGCAAGTTTCAATACATGCCTAGTATTTCAGAGAATATGTTGTATTATATGTTAGCTGCCCAAGCCTTCTCCCATCAACACCTACAACAACATATCTTAGAGGGGAAGCATATGCTAGTAACAATAATGGAAGAACGATTCATCCTCTTGCAGTTGAAAAAAAAGAAAAATCTTGGTGCCAGCGTGATAGTTATGATTGCTACGACTTCATTAATAGCTTTGGTTCATGTTAGCACCATTGTTATTAATTTCAAATATGAGCGCGCGCGCGCGCGTGTGTGTGTGTGTGTCTATATATATATATATATATAGAGAGAGAGAGAGAGAGAGAGAGAGAGAGAGAGAGAGAGAGAGAGAGAGAGAGAGAGAGAGAGAGAGAGAGAGAGAGAGGGAGATTTTGACTCGTGCTTCCGAGTTTATGATTTTGATGGTAACAAATAATATTGATTAATCTTTTATTTCTTCTAGTGTTTGTAGTGCATATTTATTTGTGTGTTAATTAATATTTCAGGCACTACAGGAAAAATGCTGATTTCCGTTAGATTTTCCCTCGGAGAAAAATCCATCATAATTTCCGATGGATTTTCTTGCATATTACCGACAGATTTTCGACGGAATTATAAACTTCCTGGAAAGTGATTATTAGTAAATCAGTTTTAAAATTTAATAGTACAATAATTATTATTATAAAATTTTAAATTTTATTTTAAGTATGTTTAAAAATTTTAAAAACAAATTATTTTAAAATTATTATTAAATTAAATATAATAAATTTTTT
Organism: Dendrobium huoshanense; assembly: GCA_016618105.1. Taxonomy (NCBI): domain Eukaryota; kingdom Viridiplantae; phylum Streptophyta; class Magnoliopsida; order Asparagales; family Orchidaceae; genus Dendrobium; species Dendrobium huoshanense. The sequence goes on from CM028357.1 coordinate 21,569,625, forward strand.
TGATCTAAATTAATTTTAAATATGTTAAAAAAATATAAATTAAATTAAAATAGCTAAGATTTTATGAATTAATTAAATTATATTATATTTTATTAAGCTTATTATTTAAATATATTAAATATATATAATTTAATATTATGTAATTATAATTTAAATAAAAAAAAAACTCATGAGTTATAGCAATTTTGCAACATTGGTATGGTGGTAAGGTTGGTGTGCGCATGAGTACGGAGGGAGCTAGGGCTTGAATCCCGCCTGGCACAAGCGTGACGTTGGGTCTCGAGCCTGAGCTGGCTATGCGAAACAGGTGGGTCGCATGGGTAGAAAGGTGGGCCTGTTGGGGGAGAGGGGATGGGCGGGAGGTTGGGCTATGGGGGCTATTGGGATGGGGGAGTGGGCTTATTATTTATTTTTTTCATTTTTATTTTTTGGCGGAGTATATTCGTCGTAGAAATTTCTGACAATTTTTTCACCAGAAATTCGCCAAAATTATTTCCGATGGATTTTTTTTGTGCCAGTAATATTTTTTTGAAGTGGGTTTTACCGTCGAAATTAAATTCATCAAAAAGCGGCCATAAATTCTAATTTTTGATTGATTTTTGGTATTTTTCAATGGATTTTATCCACCGGTAATGCGCATTTTTCATGTAATGAGGTACACCATGCACCATTCTTTTAAGATTCAAGGCTCAAGATTGTGCAGACTTGGTTATATTAAATGAGTTTGTAATTTTCATTTATTGAATCAAGTCTTATAATGATGTATGTTAGATTGGTGATCATGCACACACATAAGGAAAGCAAAAATGATTTTAAATAATTTAATTTTTCTGTACATCGTACTGTACGATCAAAATCGTACTAAATGATCTAGTGTAACAGAAGTTAATTAAAATATTTTATTTTCCTAAAAAAATATTTTTAAAATATTACTAATCGTACATTACAAGCACCACATCGTACTGGATGACAAGTTATAATTAGAAAGACTGCTGTTCATTAAATTAGGCAGAAATTTGAATTTTTAAAAGTTTTTCTAATCGTATTGTATGAACATGATTGTACTGTACAATGTTTAAAATATTGCCTAATTTAATCCTGTGATTAGTCAATAAAAATGGTTTATTTTGAAATTTTGTTTGTACTGTACGAACTGGATCATACTATACGATCAACAAAGATGATTTTGGCCATACATTGCTTCGTCCTGGACCAACTATATTTTTATTGAACTGTTCGTACAGTACTAATTAGCATCATATAGTACGAACAGGAAAATTGTACTATTCAAATAATACTAACTGAACATTGTACAATATGAACAGGCAAATTGAATTATTCTTACAGTACTAACTGATGATCGTACAGTACTAACAAGTCAAATTCTGCACATCGTACTGGATGATCCTGCGATCGCACTATACGTACTTTGATAGTTAAAATATTTATTTTAGGATTTTTTGAGGTCATACCATACACACTTTTTTGTAGCTTGGCAGGAGGCCCAGTTTCCTGTAGATTCCTCTAAATAGGGGAAACACTGGGAGGTTGCCATATTTCCCAGTGGATGAGGGACCTAACTTGGACAAATATTTGACAAATTGAACTTAAGCTTGGGATCAAATTTAAGTGAATAAAATGTCCTTAATTCAATTCAAACAATAATCAAACTTGCAAACTTAAATGAATTACAGGGGACTCAGATATGCATTTGATCTTGAATGACTTGGACAACATGGAACTTTAATTTGATTTGAACCAAACTTAAATGAACAAGTGGACAGTGACGTCAAACTTAACACAAAATTGGACCTAATTTGATGATATGAAGCATAATTTAGAATAAAAAATTTTGATTTGATAAAGTGACAACATGCAAACAAGGGCCAAGTAAAAAAAAAAGAGGGGGATGCAATGAAATATTTATAACTAATGACACAAAAACTTCTTTGAAAATTTATAGATTTGTCACTTCAATTGGGTCAAAAATACTAATTACCAATTGTGTCAAGTTCATCATACATGTTGCAATCTATTTTGCAAGTATAATTCGACTTTTAAATAACAAAAGATTATAGAGAATATGGCTTAATCATAAAGCTATAGTATGAAGGGATCCTTTGGATCATGATAATCCTCTTACAATGGTGGACATGATAGATCCCTAAGCAACAATCGAGGTATTGTAAGGAATGTGGTGATCTACCTATGTGTTACAATAAACATTAAGGAAATGTAATTTCAATTGGAATGTAAACATCATCAAGTAAATTCTTCATACAAGATTTGATTTATCTTCCTATGATAGTTGGAGACTTGCAATATTCAACATGGCACATTTACATGCATCAACCAAAGGATCAGTGATAAGTAATTTTTGCATACCACTTGCTTGCAAGTGATGAGTAATGAAAGTTATGGAGAGCTTATATTGACGCTTTGACTTGTATGTTTTATTATTTTACTCACAAGCAACAATCAATATGAGTGTGGCAAATAAAGGAGAAAAGAAATATACAAGTTTTACATACATGAGCTGATATACTGAACTCCTACTAGCAACAAAACTAAAAGAGATACTTAGGAAAGCAGAATGAAGGGTATGCAATAAGTAAAAATACACTTTGTTCAATGGTAAGAGTGATATGATTACATAACACTAGCTCCTACAAATCACTATATAGGACCCATTACACAATATACAAGCTGTAGTTTGAGAGCAAGCATAAAAGAACTACAAAGAATGCAAGTGCCTATGAGAAATCACAAGAGATTCACTAATGCATGCTCACTTATAAGAAGTGACGAGTTGCTCATAATGCAATGTTACGATTCACCTTCAAGCAACATTAAAAGACACGTGTTTAGCACAACTTGCCCATATACTACAATGGATTGCTTGTAGTATATACATCAACCCTATATACAAGCAATGATAACAAATGTATCTACAACATGATAGAGCTTCTACATATAAGAGTGAAGATTATGGTAGATGCAAATTCTTGTTAGCGATGATGAAGGATTTATCACATATACAATGGTGTTCCCATGGGTGACGATCAGTGACAAACAGTAAAGGCCATAGTTTCTTTACAATTAATAACCACGTAATAGAAGTTAATACACTGGCCCATTGTAAGCAAAGGAATATAATACAAAATGAATGGAAGTTCCTATTTGTAGTGGTAGAAGTTCATCCATACACATAATATGCTATTTATAGTTTGAACTCGATCATTCTATACAAATCAATAGGAGTCGACAGGGTTTGAACTATCAAATAAATATACGGTGGTGATGACCAACATATTTATCTTAATACATTCATGTTAGGCCTTCAAGGCCCATAACAATGAAAATTCATTAATAAAAGGCATAAAGCATACAAAAGTCGATCCTCTATCGACATCTTGATAGATTCAACAAGGTTCATCCACAAAATTTAAATATTTTCAAATAGAAATGACCCCATACACCCGGATGATGGCCGTGTTGAATGTTCATCTCAATCGAAGGGGTTCACAAATATTTTCAAATGCCACTCAAATACCCACAAAGTCTAAAATCCAAAAATCGAAAACAAAATCTAAAAAAATATTTAAAAATTAAATTTAACCACGAAACACTTAAAGAAAAATTCATCTACCCTACGCAATAGTTACTGAGGTGGACAAATTAAAATTTACTTCAGCTCACATAGAGTTTCTGCCTTATCAAAAATATCACTAGGATCCATTCTCAAATAATCTCCTATAGTAAGGATGTGGTAAGTGTCCTCTAACCGGTGGTTTTGCTTCTAAATAGCACCACAAGATAAATGGTTATAACTTGGGGCCCTCTAAACTGAGCGGTTTTGCCTCCAAATGGCACCACAAAATACTGATTATGGCTAGAGCCAGTACATTCCTTAGTGACATCAAATTCTTGAGATATGAATTAATAGGATATGATCGATAGGGCACAAAGGTCTTTGTTAGCTAAAGTGAATTCAAATTTATCCCCTTAGATAAATATTTACCCCAGGTCTATAAGGTCCCCTTAAACGAAGAAACCCATGGCTACGGAGGAGGATCCTTCTATATTGTTAGGTTGACTACCTCCTTTGACTAAGTAGACTAGGGACCACAATGACCATGGATGACGGAACCCTGGGATCTTGATCAGGTCCATCATCCATTCCCCGACCATCTGTTTTAAGTGCAAGATGGTAAAATATTTAATTTAAAATATAAAAATTTCCAAAATCCTAAGTTTGTGCTGCTAATATATATCAGATAACACATATCTTTATGTATCTGATCGATGACTAGCCTTAATCGAAAGACTCTCTCTTGTGATCGAGAGGGGTAATTAACTATAGTGGCTTGCTCCTCTAGGAAACCAGAATTCATATCATAAAGTCCTTGTAAAATGAGGGAAAAATCTTTGGGTAGTGTCTTATTTATAAACTATCTGCCTTCCTAAAATTTACCCCGAAACTAAATCCGTTAAAACCCTCCTCGAAGCAAAAAAAGGTGAAGTGGGCGGAGGCAGGGGCCAAATTTATGCAACCCACAGATTTCCAGCGACTCCACTAAGGATTGATTTCTTTTTCCATCTTTGGCTAGTTGTCAAAATGCTATAGTAGCAACAAAAAAAAATAATGAGAATACTGAGCTCTATATAGTGAATATTAGGGTGTGACACTTAGGTGCATGTCCAAGAATCCACCACTGAAAGGTCCCAATATTAGGAAAAATAATGAAGATAACAACTTTAGAGAAATATACATAAGATAATGATGTGACATATAGTGTGTACCCCTAGAGATTCGTCATTAAAGAAATTCATCAAAAGTCAATCCCAATGATAATACCTATAGATAATGTTCTCGATGGTCAACACCTTGAAAAATCTTTCAAGAAATCCCATCATTTTTTAATTACATCTTCTTAGACTAAGGAGGACCCTAGACCAACATTCATCAGTGCATTTCTGTCTAAAGAGTAAGTGGAGGAAATTAAAGGATCTCCTTTGCGAATTCTGGGATTGCTTTGCCTAGACATATGATGAGATATCTAGCTTATCCTCTGACATAAGATGCAACACCCATTAAATAAGCCCCAGAATTCGCCAATATTATCCTGATGAGGAAATATAATCCTGATGAGGAAGAAGAATGATCATATTCGCATCTGTATCAATTTTTGGTACCTCAATAAGGCGTGCCCAAAAGATGGTTTTCCACTCCCTATAGCTGAACTCCTGAAGAATGATGTTGTCACCTATCAACTTGCGATGACTCGTATATTTAATTATTTGATACATCAGAAGATTGAGTGCTATGTGGATAACCTTGTTGTCAAAAGCTTGGGTCAAAAATATCATTTAAAAGATCTAAAAATTGTATTTGAGAGGATAAAAAAATATTATCTAAAAATACTCAAATATGCCTTCAGGGTCTCCTCCGACAAATTCTTAGGGTACATCATTTGCCATCAAGGAATTGAGATCAACCCCAATAAAATTAAGGCGATCACAGAGATGCCACCACTAAGGAATCTTCAACAACTTTGCTCACTTCAAGGACAACTGACTTTCATTTGGCAGTTCATATCGAATCTGTCAAGTAAGTGCCAACCATTTTCAAAGTTAATGAAGAAAGATGTCTGCTTCAAATGAGATGCAGAGTGCCATGAAGCATTTGACAACATCAGAAGATATTTGTTGAATCCACCCATTCTTTGAGTGCCAATTCTGGGGAAGCCTCTTATGCTATAAACACCACCACTAAAAGAGTTCCTCAAAGCATTATTGGCCCAGAATAATGAAGAAGGCAAAGAAAATATACTCTACTACATCAGTCAGAGGTTAATTGGAGCAAAAAGTCATTATTCTCCTATTGAGAACCATTGCCTAGCATTATGTTTTGCAGTTTAGAATCTTTACAACTACATGTTACCTCATAATATTACGTTGATATCAAAAGATCGATCTACTGAAGTTCTTGATGACATGACCAGTGTTATTAGGATGCCTAGCCATGTGTGAAGTATTATTATTGTAGTTTGAGATCACGTACATATCACAAAATGCGGTGAAAGAACAAGCATTGATAGATTTTCTCGCCGTGCATCCTATGTCGACAAACTCTCCACATAATGAAGATTTTCCAGATGAGATAATCATGCAGGTTGAGAAGAATAAAAATCTACCATTATGGGAGATGTACTTCCATGGGGCATTATCGATTGAACCTGCCCGACCTCTAAATATTGTAAGAGCTCGAGCCGGCATTAGTCTTATTCTCATACCGCTTGAAAGAGGTATAATGAGATTTTCATTCAATTTGACTGAACCTCAAACCAATAATGAATCTGAATATGAAGCTCTAATAGTAAGGTTGGAGATTGCGATCGACGACAAAATCCAAAATCTTCAAATCTTCAGCGACTCTCAACTTGTGATAAGTCAAGTCTTGGGCATTTATAAGATTTGCAAGGTTGAGTTTACTCATTACCACAAGTGGACGCTTGAGCTCTTGAAGCATGTTTCAAATGTTACAATAGTTCATATTCCTCAAGGACAGAATGCCAAAATGGATTGCTTGACCAAATTGGCCAAAGAAATGACAAATACCAACGGGGAGAAGCCTATATTAATCGGAGTTTACAACCGTTGAATCTTGGAGCATGATCTGTTACAATTCCTGAAGGTAGAAGAGGTACTGAATTCAAGCAAACCGGATACAATTCCGATTAACCCTCAACATCTCCGTCAGATTATTATGGAAAATTATTTAGAAGGATATCATGTAGCCAAGAGATGTAAAGCTAGTTAAACTTTAGAATCATGCTGGCATTGCTTAGATATTGAAGTAGAAAATTTTTTAAGGCATCCATTCATCAACTACTTCAAATAGAAAAAAACTCCAACAGAAAAATCTATAGACGCATAAATATGAAAAAGGGCATTACGATATGTATTTGTCAATGACACGCTGCAACGATGGGCTTTTAAGCAGATGTGGCTAAGATGCCTAGGGACCTAGGAAGCTGATAATGTAGTAGCAGAAGTCCACGAAGGACTTTGTGGTGCACATTAATTAGGTCCAAAAATGGTTGCTAAAATTAAGAGGATGGGTTACTATTAGCTAATAATGGTGACATATTATATTGACCATGCTAAGAGGTATCACAAATGTCAGATTCAAGGTGATGTTATACATCAACCCTCAAATCCACTGCACCCAAAAAATAGCATCCTGGCCATTTGAATGTTGTGGTACCGATATAATTGGGCTAATATATTCGCCATCATCGGCCGGATAACACTTTATTCTAGAAGCAACAAATTACTTTTCCAAGTGAGAAGAAGCTGCTCTATTCAAAGAGGTCACATCCGAGCATGTGATCAATTTCTTCACCCATAACGTTGTGTACAGATTTGGATGTTGCACCTCATAATCTCAGATAATGGTACAAAATTCAAAAGTATAAAAATCTATAAATTTTTTGATCGGTATAAGATTATATGGTGGTAATCATCCATATACAACCCGAGAGTAAATGGCTTGGCAGAGGCCTTCAAAAAGTCATTGGTGAAATTGTTAAAGAATATCCTCAACAAAAATAAAAGAGAGTGGCATACGAAGCGCCATGGGCATACCGTACAACCTACAAGATGCCAACCAAAGTCACTTCTTATTCACTAGTACTTGGAGTTGATGCAGTATTGCCACTAGAAGTTGAGCTACCATCACTCTAGTAGCGATCTAGAATGACCTCACTCAAGAAAAAAATACTCATGGATAATGGAAGAGCTCGATGCACTCAATTAGATCAAACTACAGGCTTAACAAAATCTAGAAATCTATCGAGGAAGAATGGCCAAATCCTTTGATTGGATAATGCGTCCTTGAGCATTTTAAGAAGGGGAATTGAACTTAGTGCTAAGAAGGATAATTATCCCACATAAGAAAATTGGTGGTAAATTTGTATCCAACTGAGAGGGCCCCTTCGTCATCGAGAAGGTATTTCAAAGAGAAGCTTATCGGTTATTCAATTTGAATGATTAAATACCTATGCTGCTGATCAACAATTAGTATCTAAAGAAGTATCATGCATAAAATTGCCAAAGAAAATGCTATGTTCAATGTGTTATATATTTCATACATGTTTATTATCACATATGTATTTTATATTTTGAATTCTCTTGTGTAATAAGAATCTCCCATAAGACTGGGGGCATTTTAAATTTTTATTTGGGTTAACATCATATCACATGCCAAAATCCCTTAATAAATATTTAAAATCTCAAAGTATAAAACCTATCCAAAATATCCCTGTAAGATAGAGGGTATTTTAAATATTTATTTGGGTTGATATCATACTGTGCGCCGAGATTGCCAAATAAATTATTAAAATATCAAAATTCCAAATTTATTCAATCTTAAAATATCCCTATAGGATAGGGGCATTTTACATATTTATTTAAGTTAATATTATTCTGTACATCGAGATCCCCAAATAAATATTTAAAATCTCAAAATTCCAAATTTATTCATTCTTAAAATGTCCCCACAAGATTGGGAGCATTTTAAATATTTATTCGGGTCCCAATCACGCAGCTTGTTGAGATCCCCGAATAAATATTTAAAATTATTAATATAAATTTTCTTTTAAGCTGAAAAAAATAATAAATTCTTTTCAAAGTATATGCAGGTGATCTTCTAAAAGTTCAGGACACCATATTCTCTAATGTACCAAGGTTTAAAGTAAAGAAAAGAGATTTTTGTGACTACACACTCCAACAAATTGAGCCAAAATAACCCGAAGTTTCAACAGCCTGAAGCTTAAGGTTCGAATAAGTGAAAAAGGTCGGATCCAATAAGCTCAAATATGGCCAGATTGCTGACAGCTCCGTTTACTCAATATGCCATAAGAACGACCGTAGTAGAGGAACCTCCATTTTGTCCAACCCGTTAGTAGGGACTGTAGGAAGTACGAAGGCTTATTTAACTCAATAAGTTCAAGTGATCATAGTCTACGAAATTCATCTAATTGACAATTCCATTGGGAAGGAAAAGTTTCGAGCAAGTACCGAATGTATGTAGGCTCCAAATCTTCAAACATGATGGGGGCCTCCAAATCTACCAACTTTAGTAGATTAAGCATTGGGAAGCACATTTCTTGTAGCTCAAGTCTGGAATCTAAATGGGTATAAGAGGTCGAATCCAACAAACCCAAATATGGTCAGATCGCTAGCAGTATTGTTTGTTCAACACACCATAAGAAAGGGCATAGTAGAGGAACCCCCCATCTTAGCAGCTAGAGGATGAAAAGCAATGAAATCCTAGCTTGCTCAATCTGATGAACTCAAGTGACTCAGACTAAAGTATTCTCAAGTGATTAAGAATCAAAATATTACCCATATTTGATACTATCAACCAAGTCCAAAACATGCAAATCCTTCAATAAATCCATAAAGCATCAATAGAGAATTGAAGGAATTTTTTTTTCAACAAGTCTACCAAAATACCAAGCAAAGGACCAAAAAAAAAATCCTAAAGCTCACACAAAGCTTAAGGCTAAGCTATAAGAATTTTTTCATCAACAAGTCCTCTATGCACAAAGCTTTAGATCAATGACTTCTCACCACCGACCTAGTAGAAACCTCAAAAGGTTTAGGTCCCAGGCATCCATTCCATCAAGCCTGCCAAAGAAAGAAGCATATGGGAAAAGACATACAACTCTCCTGACGAGTTGGTAAAAATAAATATGATAATCCTTCACCAAGTTTATCACTCAGAGCACTAAGAATAAGATATTAAAATCTCAGGACCCAAGCCAAAGCCATGGAATGAGTATCCTGAATGATACCTACAAGTGTCCAAAAGACTAGGGCATTTTAAATATTTATTTTGGCCGACTTCATGTTGTATGCAAAAATTCCCAAATAGTATTTAAATTTTTTTCTAGATACATCTAGAGGGGGAAGAATGAAAGATCCTGAATAAACTAAATGTGTTATCAACGTAATATACAATTTAAGAAAGATACAATCAGCTTTTGAGGCAATAAAGCCTCAGCATATGATGAATCTACAAAGCTCGGGTAAATTCTGAACAACGCCTGTATATATATGGTAGAAATATCATATCCATACATAATTATGGCAAAGATGAATGTTGAGTATATGCATAAAGGCTATAAACCAAAGTGCATGTGATGTCAAAAGAGAACAAATGGTGGTGATGCTATCCACTAGTGTCAATCTATAGAGTGATGCTTTAGAGACCTAAGTACAAAGTACTATATCACTATCCTATGGATATCTACTTGACCAAGAGCAAATATATCAACTATACTGAAGATTACAAGTGCATCTAAAGATCTATGAAGGCACCGAGATAGACTCTTGAATATCTAAAGAATCAAAGCCCTGTCTTGACTTCCAAATGAATTTTTGGAGATCAACAAAATGAAAATCCTCAGCGTGAAATCAAAGCAAGTTCTTGGAGATCCGCTAAGCACGATGTGACATTTAGAACGAATATTTGGAGGTCTACATGATCAATCAACATACAACAAACATGGTTCACTCTAGGCGTGTACCATATTTATTGTGAGGCATTTGTTGACCCCCTATAGCACAAAGCATGTAAGAAAAATACCAAAACTGGTGAATAAAGGGATACACGCCGTAATGCTGCACATCACTTGAAGGGTCAAATGACCTCTAATTACTAAACATATAATAGTATTGCGATCAAAACATCAAATTTTGCTAGGTTGAGGCCCCTCGTAATTGAATTGGATGAGATTAGTCAAAAAAGGATGACCGACACCCAAAATTAAAGCATGAGGATGATCAAATGAAGTTGGATTGATGAACATACTCCGTCATTGCATTTAAACTATTTGTCAACCTATGAAAACTATATTTTGTTTATTTTATTTGAAGCATCTAGATTGTAGCATGCAACCCGAGGTAAAGCACAAATTTTAAGGAAAAAGTTTGCTCGGCACTATCCAAATGATGTCCAATCTCTAAACGGACTGCATCATTGTGTCCAGAACATCATTAGTACTATTAATGCACTTTCAATATGTTTGAATGAGGTTGTGCGTGCAAATCGAGACAATTTTAAAGTGACAACATGCATTTTAAGGAAACCAGGCTTTGATGTCGCCCAAATGATGTCTGATCGTGAAATGGACTACATCGTTGCAACTGGATCATCATCAATACGCTAAATGCTTTATTAATTGGTTCAATTATGGTTATTTTATGAATGTGACATGAACTCCAAGGACGTGACACAAATTTCATGATAATACACAAAAATCAAAGTTCTATTCTTTGATTACTATGTTGCTTTCAACCTAATTAATGACATTGCTTATAATAACATGTTATTATTAGCTCAGCCAGTGTATTTAATCTAAAATTGTTAAATTAAATGTAAAATCAAATAATAATTAATTGCGAAACATCAAACCTCTCAAAATCTCTATTGAAATCCCGTCAAAATCCTGCTGAAAGCATCTAATAGAGATGGAAAGATAATCAGCTCTTCAGGATTTATCCCAATCACCACTAGCTAGTTATTAAAGTATAAATGAAAGAGGCCCGACAAAAGATATATGAGAAGTTTTAGTCACTTCAGCTAGTTCTCATGTTGAAGTCTCACTGATTTACCTATTATACGTGTTTCGTTCACACACATAAAGCAAGCCCTACTCCCTCAGTTCATCAACTTCCAGCCGCATTCCAAACTTCAGAGTGGCGATAAGTTTTCCAAGCTCCATTTCAGCTGAGGTGAACGAGAGCTTGATAGAATTAATCATGGTTTAAAGATCAATCAAATGTCTGTGTCATAGTTGCTGATCCTATCCCTAGATCAAGTAGTTCTTCTAGATTCAAGTCCAAGAAACTCCCGTTGTTGCTTCTGATTTATTCCCGTTCCTCATAGAAGTCTTCTAATGAGATATTGTTAGATTAAATAAATACAAGGATCAAATGAATATTTGTTTACTTGGTGCTTGTGCTTTGGTTGGTACTGGGATTTTTAATAGATAGGTTCATGGCTTCCAAATGCGTTGGACTTTATAGCTCCATTGAGGAATACAACATTGATGTAGTTTCAGACAAATTATATGTTCTGCGAGTTCCATCATTGCTATGCATCTTTCAAGGCTTGGTGAAGAATGGGTTTTGTGGAGGTCAGAAGATTTTGGATTCTTGACTCCTAGTGACTCCATCTCAACAAGAATCAACACCATTAAACAACTTTGACAACCATAATTCATCAGACATAGGAGTTTCAAATCTATGCCTTATGAATGAACTTGATGATAGCCTGCTCTGGTTGCTTCAAGTGAAGGTAATATTCGGACATGGAGAGATTACACTAAAAATACAGAAGGGAAAATAGAAGCTTGTGACAACATTTTCATAAGGTGTTCATGGCTTTGGGTGAAAGGATTTTATACTCCATGATTTTATACTGCATGATTTATTCACAATACCTTCACACTCGAATAAGAACAGTGGACTTTTGGACCTAAACCTGAATAAAATCTAAATGATTTCTAAAGGTTTATAATGCCTGAACATCGCATTTATAAACTATTTATGAGTAGAATGTATAACGTGTAGTCTTTTTATGAGTAGAATGTTTAATGTAGGAGATTTAAAACCTAGATCAATTTTCTATGTTTATAATGTTCATAGCATGTATAAACAATTTATGAGTAGAATGTATAAACTATTTAGAGTTGCATGCTATGTATATGTTTTAAATGTTTTAAATCTCCTACTCATAAATAGTTTTAAACCTAGATCAATTTTCTATGTTTGTAATGTTCATAGTTTATACAATATAGTTTGAAATCTCCTACTCATAAATAGTTTATGTATAAACAAAGTAGTTTATACAATATACTAGGAGATTGTATAAACTATATTGTAGGTTTATACAATATATTAGGAGATTTAAAACTAGTGTATTGTACAAAGATCTCCACTCTACCTAGGAGATTGTATAAACTATATACAACATACTAGGAGATTGTATAAACTATATCATTCTATGAGTATGTATAAACAAAGTAGGTTTTAAATCTCCTACTCATAAATAGTTTATACATGTTATGTATATGTATAAGTTTATACATGCTATGTACATGCATTATTTTCATACATACTCGACTAAGAACAGTGGACTTGTGGACCTAAACCTGAATAAAATCTAAATGATTTCTAAAGGTCAGACCCAAATGAAATAAAATCAAATTGGAGCTGAATTCAAATCAAATGAGCATAACTTGAACTTGCAAAGATTCCAGAGAACTATAAACAATCAACTTGAACATGTACTCTGAGCTAGTACATGAACTCGGGCTATACGAGATTAAGTGGGGACTTGTAAACTTGATAAATTCAAGTATGAATGAAACTGAATTTTGATTCAAATTGCATGTACAAACTAAATTGTATAAACTATATTGCCTGTATAATATAGTTTATAGTTTATCTCAATATACTAGTGTATTGTACAAAGATCTCCACTCTACCTTCGTTTGACAGGGTTCATACAAACATTGAAGCAAGAAGAGGTCTTATGGGAGCCATTTTATATTATAAGTTATGTACTCTTTTTATGAGTAGAATGTATAAGCATAGTGTAAATATTGATCTAGGTTTTAAATCTCATACATTATACATTCTACTCATAAAAGAGTACACATTATATATTCTACTCATAAATACTTTAAACATGTTATGTACAGGCATTATATACTACTCATAAATAATGCCTGTACATAGCATGTATAAACATGTATATATATATATATATATATATATATATATATATATATATATATATATATATATATATATATATATATATATATATATATATATACATAGCATTTATAAATTATTTATGAGTAGGAGATTTAAAACATAAATTGTTTATAAATGCTATGAACATTACAATATGGTTTATACATAAATTATTTTCATGGTTTATACATAAATTATGTATAAATAGTTTATACATAAATTATTTTAATGGTTTAAAACACAAATTGATGAGTAGAATGTTTTAAATCTCCTACTCATAGAATGTATAAATGTTTTAAATCTCCTACTCATAAATAGTTTAAAACCTAGATCAATTTTCTATGTTTGTAATGTTCATAGCATGCTATTTATATGTTTTAAATCTCCTACTCATAAATAGTTTATACATATGAAAAATAATGTCTGTACATAGCATTTATAAACTTATACATATACATAGCATGTATAAACTATTTAAGAGTAGGAGATTTAAAACTATAGCATGAACATTGATTTGAAAATTGATCTAGGTTTTAAATCTACTCTTTTTATGAGTAGAATGTATAAGCAGGTGTACTCTTTTATGAGTAAAATGTATAATGCATGTACATTATACATAGCATGTATAAACTATTTATGAGTAAAATGTATAAAGGTGTGTATAATGCATGTACATAGCATATATAAACTTATACATGGTGTTTATGATGCTTATAAATAGCATGAACATTGATGAGTAGAATGTTTTAAATCTCCTAGTATATTGTATAAACTATATTGCCTGTACAAATCTCCTAGATCAATTTTCTATGTTTGTAATGTTCATAGTTTATACAATATAGTTTGAAATCTCCTACAATATAGTTTGAAATCTCCTACAATATAGTTTGAAATCTCCTACAATATAGTTTGAAATCTTCTATGTGTATGCAGAGTGTACACAAGGTGTGTATAATGCCTGTAAAGAGCATGTATAACATAGTGTATATGCTTGTACATAGCATGTATAAACTCATATATTGTGTGTAAAATGCCTGTACATAGCATGTATAAACTTATACATTGTGTGTATAGGCTACTCATATAACCATTATTTATATAATATAGTTTATACATAAATTATTTTCATGGTTTATACATAAACTATGTATAAATAGTTTATACATAAATTATTTTCATGTATAAACTATTTATGAGTAGGAGATTTAGAAAATTCTACTCATCAATTTTTAAATCAATGTTCATGCTATGTAAGTACACATAATATACATACTATGTGTACACTCTGCATACACATAGAAGAGGGCTTGCACTCATAGGAGATTTAAAACCTATATCAATTTTCAAATCAATGTTCATGGTATGTATAAGCATCATACATACAATGTATAAGTTTTTACATGCTATGTACATGCATTATACACAAATTTATACATTATACTCATAAATAGTTTATACATGCTATGTATAATGTACATACATTATACATTCTACTCATAAAAAGAGTACAGACATGTATAAGCTATTTATGAGTAGAATGTATAATGTACATGCATTATACACACCATGTATAAGTTTAAACATGCTATGTATAGGCATTATACACTCCTCTGTGAACTCTGCACCAACTGAAGATCTCCACTCTACCTTCATACCTTGTTGAGTCTAGTAATTAGGTTGTTAAGCCTAAGTAAATGTCCCACGGCTACCAAGAGGGGGGTGAATTGGTAGTTTTAAAAATTTTAAACCCTCTTAAAATTAAAGTTGAACCGAAATAAAATTTTCTTTTAAAGTTTGTAGAAAAATGTTTTTCAACCACAGAGTTGTTAAAACTGAAATTTAAAATGCGGAAACGTAAAGCAATAAAGTAAATGACACCAGATTTATAGTGGTTCGGTCTATAACCAGACCTACATCCACTCCTCAGAGGCACCCTCTGAGTATTGCACTAATACCACAAAGTGACTCTCCTTTAGCACCCACAGCAAGGCGGAGAAGCCTGTACAAAACACTCTTTTCACCACTCCCCGGTGCGGCAGAGAACCGTCGTCCTTTTACACAATCCACAGTGCTGGCAGAGAACCGTCGTCCTTTCACACTCTCCTAGTGTGGGCAGAGAACCCTACGGCTGTTCACACTTTCCAAGTGTAGGCAGAGAACCTCCTTCCTTTTACACTCTCCTAGTGTAGGCAGAGAACCCACTTCCTTTTACACTCTCCTAGTGTAGGCAGAGAACCCACGTCTGTTCACACTCTCCAAGTGTCGGCAGTGAACCGGACCTTTTTTAATGATCTTCTCACAAGAATCTAGAAGGAAGAAAGAAAAGAGTGAAGAAATCCAATTTCACAAGTAGAGATTCTTACCTTAGCAATCCAAGTGAAGCCTTCTTGCTCCAATGGTAGGAATCCTCCTTTGAATGCTCTCTTCCACTCTCCCCTTGGCTATTCTCTCAATAGGCACGAAGATCAAATGACAAAAAGATTGGGTGGCAGTCTAATTTGGAGTATTTATACAAAAGACATGAAAAACCGCCCAAAAACTGCAAGTTTTCAATTCTGTACGCAGTGGATCGTCCCGTACGATCATGGATCGTCCTGGACGATTTTACTTAAACGATCTGAAACGACCCAATTTGTATATGTGTACGAAATGACTTCGTACAGCTGATCGTCCTGTACGAACTAGGTTCGTCCAGTACGAACGGTTATTACAAGGTCGGTTCTAGAAACTGCTGAAAACTGTCCTAAGTCGGTTTATCGTTTGGACGAAAATATGTTCGTCTGGACGAAAATTTTCCAGAGAGCCGATCGTCCTGGACGATTATTTATTTCGTCTGGACGAAAATTTTCCAGAGCGCCCATCGCCGGGGACGATAATTTGGTTTCGTCTGGACGAAAATTTTCCAGAGAGCTGTTCGTCCGGTACGATATTTATTTTCGTCTGGACGAAAATTTTCCAGAGGACTGGTCGCCCAGTACGATGGTAAAATTCGTCTGGACGAAATGTTTACAGAGAACCCATCGTCTGGGACGATATTAAAATTCGTCCTGGACGAATAGGACTTAGAAAAATTTTCCAAAGCAAGTTCCTATTCGTTCCAAGTGCTCTATAGGAGATAACTGACAGATCGTCCAGTACGATAAATATCGTCCTGTACGATCAGTATAGAATTTCATGATCTCCTAATTTGTGTGTGTGAGATTTTATTCACTCAATTACAATCACTCCCTTTCAAAATTAATTAAAGAAAAGACAAACTTCAAATAAACAAAATATCATATGTTGAATTTGATTTGAAGTTTTCGTAGTCTGGAGTCTGATTTTCCTGAAATGTTAGTACACACAAGAGCAAGTGCAAATCTTCTAAATTTGTTAGGAGATAACTATACATCTGAACAATAATGTTTGGAATCATCAAAACTACATAAGTTGCACAAATATAAATCATTCAAATAGCAACTATTCAAACAATCTCCCCCTTTTTGATGATGGCAAAACAATTATTATTAGTATGATTTCAAGTTAAAATATAAATCTCTTATCTCCTAAACTCCCCCTGAATTTATGAGTATATTAAAATAAGGAGGCATTAAAGAACAATATTTTTGTTTTTTCAAAAATTTTAACAGAAAACACAAATCACAAAAACAAAAACAATATTTTTGTTTTTCAAAAATTTTAACAGAAAACACAAATCACAAAAACAAAAACAATATTCAAAAATTTTAACAGAAAACACAAATCACAAAAACAAAAACACAAACACAAACATAATAATTTCTCCCCCTTTTTGACAGCAACAAAAAGTGAAGAAGAAAAAGACAAGAAATGTAAATAATAATATGAAATTCATTGTTAAAATTTAATCTAAATTGTGATTTGACATAGGGTATGCAATTTTAAACTAAAGATATTAGGTCAATTCATAGAAATTCATAGAATTTATGAAATGATATAACATGTAAGTAAGAAGAATTTATCAAAGACATGATTCGATTTAGACATTTTGATTATTGAAAATCATTACAAGTGAGATGTAAAAAAAATTCTATATTTCAAAATTCAATAGAATATAAATGAACAGTAGATCAACTTGAATTAAGAGATTAAACGAATTTGGAAAGAAGAGAATTACCTCATGTGGTGCTTTGCACATCTTTTCAAAGTTTTGGAGCACATTTTTGTGCATTTTTCTTTGGTTGGGCTTATTTTGTGCCTCTTTTTCACTTTGCAAATTTTTGCGAATCCCTTTTGATTTTTGTACATTTGTACAATGTTCAAGAGTAATTTGACCAATTCTTTCCAAAATCTATAATCTAAGATTTCAAATATTTCTAGGTGCATAAATATCATTTGAGCATAGAAATATAAAATAAGAAAACATCAAAATTGCAATAACAATATTAACTTTTATGTAGTCTAAATGAATAGACATGAATTTAAAAAAATTCTAAATACAACAAGTTATAAACAAATTATAAATTTAGAAAGTCTAGATTTTCTAATATAGATAATCTCATATTACAATCGAATTTAAGCACAATGTAGATTAAAAACAATATTAATGAAATTCATAAAAATTAGCCACATTTCAAAACAAATCTAAAACAAACAAACTTTCATTGATTAAAAAAAAATTTCATTAAAACATTGAACTTAAACAAAAACATAACAACACAACAAACAAAAAAATACAACAGACACACATAAAAAAAAACTTCTACTGTTCTGGAGGAGGAGGAGGAGGAATCCCGCCAAAGAGGTTGAAGTAGGAGGCCATCAACATTACATTGGTATTTATTTCATGAACTTCATCTCTAATATTACCAATGTCATGTTGCTGCTGCGTAAGGTGAGCATCAAATTGATCAAACCTTTGATCAATGTGAGTCTCTAGTCTATCAAATCTCTCAATCAGATTCTGGTAATCTGATTGAGAAGCAGAAGCTTGCACTCCTTCTTCTTCTTCTTCTGAAGCACTGCCATGTGCTTTTTCTTTTTCTTTTTCCTCCTTGAAGAGCAGTCTGAATGATGCATCGTTGTAGTAGACTGGCTCTTCATATTCCTCATCAGGATGTACTATATTGTACTTCTTCTCCAAAACATAAGTAATCAAGTGCCCTAAAGAAATATTCTTCTTCCTCTTCTGATCAGGATGTCCTATTTCTGAAAGCCCATAGATATGATCTAGGATGAGTTGGGCTTCATCAATAGGTTGTCTTTTCATGATTAAAAAAGTTAGACAAGAGAGGAGAGGAGTTATGTTTATTCTATCACCAGCTTTAGGAATAATTGAGGATCTAAGGATATGCTGGATGATTCGGGCATCTTGGGTCATACCAGCCACTCTAGCAACATGATTGTCAATTCCATGCATCTTGGGTCATACCAGCCACTCTAGCAACATGATTGTCAATTCCATTTTCTCTAATTACCCTATTGATTTCATACCAATGGAAGACGTTTTCTGACATTAGGGTGTGGGCTCTATATCCTTCAGTCCTTAAGTTTAAAAATGCACCAAGGTCGTGCTTGGTGATCTCAACTTTTTTCTTAAAAACAAAAGAACTAATGATAGAGTGGTCAGGATTGAAACTCATGTTGGCTAGGAAGTAATGGTAGGTTTGCTTATTGTAGAGGTGGACAAGAGAAAGAATGAAATGAAATTGGGTTGAGGCGAAGAGGTGTAATACCCGAAATTTCAACTCCGTTTGGATAAGAATGCGAGACGGAGTGATTTTTGCATATGCAAAACGAGGAAAAGATTCCTCATTTGCTTTGGAAAGGAAGTTGTCTGGGGCATTCCTGTTAGGTTTCTTCACCAAAACCTTTTGTCTTTTGCTAGAGGAGGCCATAGTTGATTTGATGTAGAAAGGGATTGAAAAAGATGTTTTGAAAGTGTGATTTTCAAGTTTGAAAGCCTTCATATTTAAAGAAAACGATACGTTCGTCCTGGACGAAAATATTCGTCCTGGACGAAAAATTATCGTTCGTCTGGACGAAGTAATTTCGTACAGACGATCCAATTCGTCCAAAATGTAACGGCTTTTCGTATTCAACACAACTTACGATGCGTCCCTTCGTACAGGCTTTTTGACTTGACCGATCGTACATACGAAAATATTTCGTACAGACGATCAAAAAGCGTTTCGTTTTAATGACTCTTGAAAACTGTCCCCTACAATGAATCGACACATGTTCGTACATACGAAAAAAAATTTCGTACAGACGAAATTCGTATTAAAAACTGTCTTATCCACTCAACCGCTGCATTCAATCGTCCCGACGTTTGAGAAAAAGAAAAAATTCGTACTGGACGATCACAGATCGTACAGACGATCCAATAAAAAAAACTGCTCTCAAAACGGTTTAAATTCGCGCAAACTGTTTCTTAAAACATCGTCCCGTACGAAAAATTTCGTCCTGGACGATTTCCTCCAAAAAAAATTTTTTGATTTTTAAATTTTTTAATTTAACAAAATCAACAAAAATAATCAACAACACAGAAAACATAAGACAAAAAAAAAACATAAATTCAAAAACAATTCATACAAAAACACAAAATTCACAAAATCACAAAAACAAAACACAACAAGTATCAATGTTGCAAAGACATTTTGGTTAAGCATTCAAATCAATAACACCAAGCCTTGTTCTTAAAGTACTGAAGGTATCAAAGGCTAAAGGTTTTGTAAAAATGTCTGCAAGTTGATTTTCAGTTGAAACATGTATGAGTTCAATTTCTCCTTTGGATACATGATCCCTTATGAAATGATGCCTTATATCAATGTGTTTGGTTCTAGAATGTTGAATATGATTTTTGGAAATGCAAATAGCACTAGTATTGTCACAATAAATTTTGAATAGTGCCTATAGTTAATCCTAAGTCAATCAACTGTTGTTTTAACCAAAGTACTTGTGCCACACAACTTCCTAATGCAATGTATTCTGCTTCTGCAGTAGATAGTGCCACTGAATTTTGTTTTCTACTAGACCATGAAACTAATGAATTTCCAATGAATTGACATGTTCCAGAAGTGCTTTTCCTATCCACTCTACAGCCTGCAAAGTCAGAATCTGAGTAACCAATAATTTCAAATGAAGAGCTAAACTTAGGATACCAAATTCCTAAGTTTTGAGTTCCTAGTAGATATCTTAAAATCCTTTTCACTGCTGTCAAATGTGATTCTTTTGGATCTGATTGAAATCTAGCACATAAGCAAACACTAAACATAATATCTGGTCGGCTAGCAGTCAAGTAAAGTAAAGATCCAATTATCCCTCTAAATTTCTTTTGATCAACAGATTTTCCCTTAAGGTCTTTATCTAACTGAACTGAAGAACTCATTGGTGTACTAACAGGTTTAGCATTGTCCATTTCATATTTTTTGAGGATGTCCTTAATATATTTGGTTTGACTAAGAAAAGTACCTTCCTCAAGTTGCTTAATGCTAAATCCTAGAAAGTAATTTAAATCTCCCATTAGACTCATTTCAAATTCACTACTCATTGTTTTAGAAAAATCATCACAAAGATGTTTATTTGAAGATCCAAAGATGATGTCATCCACATAAATTTGAACAATAAGTATATCCTTTCCAATTTTCCTTAAAAAGAGAGTTGTATCCACACTTCCTTTTTCAAAAGATCTTTCAAGTAGGAAGGTGCTTAACCTCTCATACCAAGCCCTAGGTGCCTGTTTCAATCCATATAATGCCTTTTTTAATTTGAAAACATGATTTGGAAATTTAGAGTTTTCAAAACCTGGAGGTTGTTCTACAAAAACATCTTCTTCAATTACTCCATTTAAAAAGGCACTTTTGACATCCATTTGAAACAATTTAAAACCTTTAAAACAGGCAAAGGCTAGTAAAACCCTAATTGCTTCAAGTCTAGCTACAGGGGCAAAAGTTTCCTCAAAATCAATTCCTTCAATTTGGTTATACCCCTTAGCTACTAATCTAGCCTTATTTCTAATGACTACTCCTGAGTCATTCATTTTATTCTTGAACACCCACTTGGTTCCAACAACACTTTGATCTTTTGGCCTTGTAGTTAGTTCCCAAACTTTATTTCTTACAAATTGATTCAACTCTTCTTGCATGGCCAATATCCAAAATTCATCTGAAAGTGCTTGATCAATGTTAGTGGGTTCAACAGTTGAAATAAAGGCTGAATGATTGACTTCCTTGTTTAATCCACGCCTAGTTCTAACACCCTCACTTGGTTCACCTATGATTAATTCCTTTGGGTGGTTTTTAGAAAATCTCAAATCTCTAGGCAAAGGGTCTTCTCTTTCTAAATTTTCTTCCACATTTTCTTCCAAATTTAATCTATCAATATTTTGGGAGTTTTCTTCAATTTCTTCTTCAACAACTTTTGGCTCTTCCATGTTTCCATTTTCATCAAAAACAACATGTGTGGTTTCTTCAATGACTAAAGTTCTTTTGTTGAATACTCTATAAGATTTTCCAACACTTGAATATCCAACAAAAATTCCTTCATCTGATTTTGGATCAAATTTTCCTAAGGCAGATTTTCCATTATTATGTATGAACACCTTGCAACCAAATACATGCAAATGAGACAAATTTGGTGTTCTTCCTTTTAGCAACTCATAGGGTGTTTTATTCAAATTAGATCTCACATTCACCCTATTCAGAACATAGCATGCAGTGCTAACCGCCTCAGCCCAAAAATATCCTAGGAAGAGAGTATTCTGCTAACATTGCTCGGGCGGCTTCTATTAATGTTCTGTTCTTTCTTTCAACTACTCCATTTTGTTGAGGAGTTCTAGGTGCAGAAAAATTGTGATCAATCCCCTTTTCTTTACAGAAATCTTCAAATCTTTCATTTTCAAATTCTCCTCCATGATCACTTTGTATAGAAATTATTTCACATCCTAGTTTTCTTTGTATCCAAGTTGAAAAATTTCTGAATTCCTCAAATGATTCACTCTTATGAAAAAGAAATTTAACCCAGGTGAATCTTGAAAAATCATCTACTATAACAAATCCATATACCTTTCCTCCTAGACTAACAGTGCTTACTGGTCCAAAAAGATCCATGTGTAGAATTTCTAAAGGTTTACTTGTCCTAAGATCTTTAATGGACTTAAATGAGGACCTCACTTGTTTTCCTAATTGACATGCATCACACAGATGGTCCTTAGTAAAGTCTAGTTTAGGTATTCCTCTCACCAAATTCTTTTGGGTAATTTTTCTAAGATTTTTCATACTAGAATGACAAAGTCTCCTATGCCAAAGCCACGATTCATCAGAAACAGTTTTCAAACAAAAAGCAGTAGGAGATTGAATACAATTTAAATCTAGCATGTAAACATTGTTCACCCTTTTTCCATTTAAAACAATTTTTCCATTTAGGCTAATTATGCAGCTAGTAGGTAAAAATTTTACATTATAGCCCTTATCACATAGCTGACTTATGCTAAGCAAATTATGTTTCAAGCCTTCAACTAATAAAACATTATCTATGAAAAAGTTTTTCAAATTTCCAATCATACCTGATCCAACCAACTTTCTTTGTGGTATTATCTCCAAGTGTAACCTTGCCTCCACTCCTGGCTTCCAGCGTTATGAATTGAGCAGTATCTCCAGTCATGTGCTTAGAACATCCGCTGTCCAGGTACCATATACTCTCACGAGGTCTTGTGTGAGAGTATACCTGCAAAATTCTCAAATGTTAGACCTGGGAACCCAAACTAGTTTGGGTTCCCAGGTCTAACATATAATCAGATGCATGTATGATATGTCTAGGTTTATGCATCTTAGTTCTCCACACCAAATTAGGTTTCATCTTTAAAGTGCAGGTGTGAGATATATGTCCCAAAAATCCACAATTGTTACATTTAACATTAGGAAAAATATTCCTATGTTTTCTCTCATATGATTGTCTTCTAAGGGATTTCATGAATTTAGGATAATATTTAGGATTTGTAAAATCTTCATGTTTAGGGGGGTTCCTATTATCCTCAGAGCTCTTATAGTAAGTTTGTAAAATGAATTCATTTCCTCCAAGATTCGATTTGTATAATTGACTCTATATGTCTTGTGCTCAGATTCATCCTTAAATTTCTCAAATTCTTTTTCAAGTTCAGCATAGGATGATTTTAAATTTTCAAAATTTTTATTCAAGTCATCATATTCATCAAGTAGTTTCATGTGGTTGCTATCAATTAAAGCATGATCTTTCCTAAGGATTTCGTGTTCCTTATTAAGCTCTTCCAATTCTAAAACTAAACTAGCATGCATCTTTTTAGTTTTCCTATATGCATCATGCATGTGTTCAGAAACTTCAAACAATTCATTATAAGTTAAATCACATACCTCTTCTTGATCTGATTGTTCAGCTTTATCTGCCATCAAGCAAAGGTTGGTGACTTCTTCTTCTTTTTCAGTCTCAGATGAGTCTGAAGCTGAGTCCGCCCAAAAAGCCTTTTGAAACTTCTTCTTGCCCTTCTTTACCATTGGTTTCTCCTCTACCTTCTCCTTGCTAGGAGAGGCTTTGAGTTTTGAACAATCAGTCTTTATATGACCTGGTTTCCTGCATTCATAACAAATCACTTCATTAGAAACCTTGCCATTTCTGTTATACTTACCTCTATTCCATTGCTGGCGTCTCTTCTGCTTCCTCTTTAAAAAGCTTTTGAATTGTCTAGTCATCAGTGCTATATCATCTTCATCCTCAGGTTGTGAGTGTTCACTTTCTGACTCTTCCACATTTAGTGCAATATTCTTGTCCTTTCTTGGTTCACCTGCATCAATCTTTCTTTGACTTACTCCTTGCTCGTAAGCAATGAGTGAACCAAGAAGATTGTCAATAGAATAAATGTTCAGATCTTTTGACTCTGTAATTGCAGTAATTTTAGCATCGTATGCAGTAGGTAAACAACGAAGAATCTTATTAACCATTTCAGCATTAGTTAATTCCCTACCAAGTGCATGCAAAGAGGTGACAATTTGAGTGAATCTTGTGTACATGTCAGATATAGATTCATTAGGTTTCATGCGAAATAATTCGTAGTCATGTAACAAGATATTGAGTCTTGATTGCTTAACCTCATTTGTTCCTTCATAAGTAATACAAAGTCTATCCCATATGTCTTTTCCGCTTTTACAAGTGGAAACTCGCATGTAGTCTTCAGATTTTAAAGCACAAAAGAAACTATTTAAACATTTTGCATTTAATTGTGCTAAGTCACGTTCTTCTATAGTCCAATCTGCATAGGGTGTATCTACCCTAATTCCATCAACTAGTCTAGTTGGTTTTGTGTAACCTTCCTGGACTAACATCCACATGCGATAATCAAGTGACTGTAAGAAAGTAGACATGCGTGTTTTCCAAAAATCAAAAGGAATATTGTCAAACAGTGGAGGTCTAGTGATAGAGTAACCCTCAGGTGTGTTTCGGTTTCCAAATGTAGCCATCTACGTTAATCAAAAAGTAGTTCAAACTTATGATTTTGAAACAATGCTCTGATACCACTTGTTGAGTCTAGTAATTAGGTTGTTAAGCCTAAGTAAATGTCCCACGGCTACCAAGAGGGGGGTGAATTGGTAGTTTTAAAAATTTTAAACCCTCTTAAAATTAAAGTTGAACCGAAATAAAATTTTCTTTTAAAGTTTGTAGAAAAATGTTTTTCAACCACAGAGTTGTTAAAACTGAAATTTAAAATGCGGAAACGTAAAAGCAATAAAGTAAATGACACCAGATTTATAGTGGTTC
This sequence comes from Dendrobium huoshanense, assembly GCA_016618105.1. Classification (NCBI taxonomy): domain Eukaryota; kingdom Viridiplantae; phylum Streptophyta; class Magnoliopsida; order Asparagales; family Orchidaceae; genus Dendrobium; species Dendrobium huoshanense. Next base: position 21,595,206 of record CM028357.1, read on the forward strand.
GGTCTATAACCAGACCTACATCCACTCCTCAGAGGCACCCTCTGAGTATTGCACTAATACCACAAAGTGACTCTCCTTTAGCACCCACAGCAAGGCGGAGAAGCCTGTACAAAACACTCTTTTCACCACTCCCCGGTGCGGCAGAGAACCGTCGTCCTTTTACACAATCCACAGTGCTGGCAGAGAACCGTCGTCCTTTCACACTCTCCTAGTGTGGGCAGAGAACCCTACGGCTGTTCACACTTTCCAAGTATAGGCAGAGAACCTCCTTCCTTTTACACTCTCCTAGTGTAGGCAGAGAACCCACTTCCTTTTACACTCTCCTAGTGTAGGCAGAGAACCCACGTCTGTTCACACTCTCCAAGTGTCGGCAGTGAACCGGACCTTTTTTTAATGATCTTCTCACAAGAATCTAGAAGGAAGAAAGAAAAGAGTGAAGAAATCCAATTTCACAAGTAGAGATTCTTACCTTAGCAATCCAAGTGAAGCCTTCTTGCTCCAATGGTAGGAATCCTCCTTTGAATGCTCTCTTCCACTCTCCCCTTGGCTATTCTCTCAATAGGCACGAAGATCAAATGACAAAAAGATTGGGTGGCAGTCTAATTTGGAGTATTTATACAAAAGACATGAAAAACCGCCCAAAAACTGCAAGTTTTCAATTCTATACGCAGTGGATCGTCCCGTACGATCATGGATCGTCCTGGACGATTTTACTTAAACGATCTGAAACGACCCAATTTGTATATGTGTACGAAATGACTTCGTACAGCTGATCGTCCTGTACGAACTAGGTTCGTCCCGTACGAACGGTTATTACAAGGTCGGTTCTAGAAACTGCTGAAAACTGTCCTAAGTCGGTTTATCGTTTGGACGAAAATATGTTCGTCTGGACGAAAATTTTCCAGAGAGCCGATCGTCCTGGACGATTATTTATTTCGTCTGGACGAAAATTTTCCAGAGCGCCCATCGCCGGGGACGATAATTTGGTTTCGTCTGGACGAAAATTTTCCAGAGAGCTGTTCGTCCGGTACGATATTTATTTTCGTCTGGACGAAAATTTTCCAGAGGACTAGTCGCCCAGTACGATGGTAAAATTTGTCTGGACGAAATGTTTACAGAGAACCCATCGTCTGGGACGTTATTAAAATTCGTCCTGGACGAATAGGACTTAGAAAAATTTTCCAAAGCAAGTTCCTATTCGTTCCAAGTGCTCTATAGGAGATAACTGACAGATCGTCCAGTACGATAAATATCGTCCTGTACGATCAGTATAGAATTTCATGATCTCCTAATTTGTGTGTGTGAGATTTTATTCACTCAATTACAATCACTCCCTTTCAAAATTAATTAAAGAAAAGACAAACTTCAAATAAACTAAATATCATATGTTGAATTTGATTTGAAGTTTTCGTAGTCTGGAGTCTGATTTTCCTGAAATGTTAGTACACACAAGAGCAAGTGCAAATCTTCTAAATTTGTTAGGAGATAACTATACATCTGAACAATAATGTTTGGAATCATCAAAACTACATAAGTTGCATAAATATAAATCATTCAAATAGCAACTATTCAAACATACCTCTCCATGATATTCAGCTCCAATTTGATTTTATACTCCATGATTTAGTCACAATACCTTTCGAAGCTTCATATGAACACCAGATATTCTCAAATCTGATATCCTTATCCTTATTCTCAAATATGATATCCTATGAGTTTAAGGGCTTTCACTCATAGGAGATTTAAAACCTAAATCAATTTTTGAAATTATGTATAAACAATTGCATATACATGAAAAAATGGGAGTTTTGATCTCCTTCCTCCATCCATTGTGTCTTAGAACGTTGCCTCCATGAATTTGCAAGTCTAGCAATTGTGACATTCATCTCATGCACTCTTTTTCCTAAGAATAACCAGCTATTCATGGCTCAACACCTTCACTATAGTCTCCTCTTCTTATAATAATAAGATTTCATTTTGTAATTTTTCCTTGAGATCATTCAATTCCCTTAGCTAATTTTTACTCCAATAAAACAAACATTTAAGAGATCTAACCTTCCTTTTGAAGATCCTCAGCAGCTGGCCCATTATCCCTTTTACTCCATGATTTAGTCACAATACCTCTCGAAGCTTAAAACGAACACCAAATATTCTCAAATCTGATATCCTTATGCTTATATTTCAATTATTTAGATTAAATAATAACGGACAATGATCAAAAAGGGACTCTTGGAAGATGATTTACTAATGCAAAAGGAATATTCTCAAAGCTTTAGAGTTTAATAAAACTCTATCAAGTTTCTCCCAAAAACGAGCAAGCCTTCTTTATTATTGCACCAAGTATACTTAGGACTAACAAAACCAATATCATGGAAATTGTTGTTGGTATTGAACTCCTTCATTTCTTGAGGTCCTTGAGAAAATAAGAATCCTATACTACCTTCTTTTCTTCTTTAGAAAGTGAGCAATTGAAAACTCCTCCTATAATACAAGGTTTATCACTAGAAGTATGATCTTCTAACATTTTCTACAAATCCCTTCTTTAATAAAGATCTTTATTCCCATATATAATAGACACCTTCATTGAAAGGCCTCTAAGGGAATTTAAATTCCCAATCACACATTGATTAAAAGAATTAACAATGGAAAAGGATGAGATCTTATTTTTCTAGAGGGAAAGAATACAGCTGAAGTTCCATTAGCTGCAAAATGGAAGAAGTCTGAATCATCACCAATAATTCTATGAACTTCATATTTATCCACATTTAATAACTTGGTTTCTAATAAACCAATAAAGAAAACATCATTCTTAATAACCAAACTTCTCAAGTAATGAGAAGCTTCTTTTTTCTTTGCTCCCCTACAATTCACAAAAATAAAAAACCATAGAAGACATTTTAAGAATGTAATGGGGATGAGGCTCTAGCCCTATCAATACATCCTTCACCTTTCCTTGTTCTGTAGTTTGCCTTTATTAATCCCAACATCTTCAGTTCTTTGGATAACTTAACCTTATGTTTTCCAGCCTCTAAATACACAAAAGTACCATCATTAGAATGGTTTATTAAGCTACCATTCATTTCGTTATCTAGGATAGTGTTGACCTCATTTTTGTATGAGGTCACTAAGGCCCTTCCAAACTCCAGATCAATCCTAGATCCTAGGATCCACTCTAGAATTTAAGATTCTTTCCTAGAGCCAGACCTTAGGGCCTACTCTAGAGCTTAAGATTCTTTTCTAGATCCAAGATCTTAGGGCCTACTCTAGAGCTTAGGATTCTTCCATATCCCAAATTCTAGAGCCCCTCTAGATCCTAGATCTTAGAATCCCTCTAGATCCCAGGACCAATCCAGACTCAAATCAATCCCTACCTTTGATCAACTCCAACCTCAAATTAATCCCTACTCTTGATCAATTCAAATCTCAAACTTCATTCAATTCAAATCCAAATTAATTCAAGCTTCAAACACATCCAAACTTTGACCCAATCAACTTGAGAATCCAAACTTCAATCTAGACTTTGATCCTACCTTTGATCTAGCTTTGACCCTATCCATTCAATAAAAATCACCACATGATTCTAAACGATTTAGATACTTCAATATTAATCATTCAAACTTAAAATCCATTCCAAATCCAGAAATCCAGACTCAAATCCAAAGTCCTAAGGCCCTGTCCTAAAGACTTTTTTCAAGGATTTTTCAAACATTTCAAAACCTAGTCAAGTGACCTCTGATTCAGGGTCTATCACTTACAAAGCGATAAGACATGTCTCTAAAGGTTACCCTTCAATTTTGAGCCCATTCTGAGATCTCTAACCCTAGAATCTAAATCAAAATCCAAAGGCTGTAAAACCTTTAAATATTTACAGCCTATGCCATTGGACATAACACCTTGAAGATTCTGGTCTAGGAGCCCTCATCAAAGCCTCCAATCACTTCCAGACCTTTGATTGTAACCCATTGAGCAGTAAACTGCATTTTTCAGACCCATTTTTGACCCTAGTTGACCAATGGGTCAAAATTGACCAAAATACCCCTATGGGATTTCAATTGCCCATTTCAACTCAAATCAACTCCAAATTCTTTGAAACCACTTTCAACAAGTTTCAAACATCAAAACCAACTTATTGAGCTCAAACCCAGACCTTGGGTCAACCTGGTTGACCAAGTCAACCAAGTTTGACCCATTAACCCATACACCCCTTCTCTTTCAAATATTTGAATCAAGACCACTCCAAGTCCTTTTGAATGTAAGGGATGACCCCTTGGATACCCAAGAGACCTCTCTTGGAGGCCCAAGCCTTGGGCTCACTTGGGTTAGCCATTTAGCTTGACCCGAGTGACCAAAGAGAGGTCTCCTTTGATCCATCTCTTAACCTTAATCAAATTGAATCCAAATTAAGGTGTCATTGGGTTCACATTGACCCAATGTACCTTCCTTGACCAGCCCAACCCTTGGGCTCACTTGAGTCAAGAGTTAGGCTAACCCAAAGTGCCCAAGATCACTTGGGATTGAGTCAATTCTTAACCTAAGCCCAATTGAACATGATCAACACCTCCCATAGGTGGCCCTAAGTCCAACACACCTCCTCCAGCAAGCCCATGCTCTAGGATAACCTAGGTCAGGTTTTAGGCTAACCCAAAGTAGCCAAAAACACATGGACCTGAGCCAACTTCCAACTCAGATCAAATTAGGCCCAATTTCCACTTGCATTGGGTCCACCATGCCCAGACCCACTTCACACCTCAAGCCCAAGGTCTGGCCTGACCTGGGTTAAGCCCAAATTGACCCGAACCGAGCAGATTTGGATCAACCTGAGCCATCTTTTAACCCAGACCAAATTAGACCCAATTGCCACTTGCATTGGGTGCACCAGACCCAGACCTATCTCCCATACCAAACCCATGGTCTGACCTGACTTGGATCAAGCTCAATTCGACTCGAATTGAGCATGTTTGGGTCCAACCCAGCCACCAACTCAATCCAAACATTCTCAGGCCAAATTGACTCCACCCTCGACTCCAGCGTGTCCCCATCGACCTCCCCCAGTCAACCCGACCCAAACCATGGCCGGCGGTGGTCGGAACCAATGGAGAATGAGTTTCGATGGTTCCCCCCCAGACAACCCCTGACTCAAAGCTACTGCCCACCAGTTTGATCCCCATGACCTCCCTAGGACATTGCCTTCTTCCACCTGTCATCAATCTGAGCCCCCTCCAGCTCAATCTTGGTCGTCTATGCCCGCGAGAGGTGGCTGAATAGGCTCAAGCTCCCCAGAGTTCCAGAAGGATCCCCAATCATTCGAAATCATTCCCCAGAGCTCTTTCAACCTCCCAGGGTCTCCCTTCGAGTTCTCAGATCGATCCCTTCATCCGTTTGAGCAAGCACCTGTGAAAGCTTCTGGCATCTCGCTCGAAGTCGCACCTACGGCCGTCCTCTGGTCCCGACGTCTGAAGGAGATCAGTTCGCCATCGTCCCCTGAAGCTTCCCGATAGAGAAGCTCATCCGTTGAGACTATCTCTATTGTAATCTTTTCATCCCGAGCTCCCTAGCTAGGTAGTCTGGTCAAGTGTGAAGGAAACCTTGACCCCAACGGATTTCTACCATTGGATTGAAGGAGAAGCCTCACGGTCTCGGATACGTGCGGGAGGTTGAAGATGCAATCTCAGTCGTTGATTCCGATCAACGGCTCGGATTAGATCCCGCGGTATCGGAGCGCATTTAATCCCAGCCGTCAGATCCGCCATCTGACGGCTGTGGTTAATCAGACCGTTAATGGTCAGCGCCAATCATTGCCCAGCCAATCGGTGCGCGGCGCGTGTAAAGGGAGGCTGACTGTGTAATGGCCGAATTAATAACTCCAAAAATTCAAGGGAACTTCAAAAAATCATAACTCCCTCCACACGTGTCCGAATTAGGTGTTCTTAGGCTCATTGGAAAGGTCTCAGGGAGACCTATAAAATCCCCATGGTTCTAGGCCCAGGTTAGGTCAGTGTTAGGCTTAATTTTAGTTTGAGCATTTTATCAATTTCTTTAATTATTCTTTAAATACAAGTCCACCAAGCCTAGAATTTTGGGAGATTTAAATTGAACATGTATTTGACATGTCCAAATTTTATCTCCCCATTTTAAGATGTTCAAGGGCAATTTCCCCAAATTTTGAGTTCAAGGGTCATGGTTTGACCCTTATATTAAAAATGGGGTATAGACTTATCCAATGGGATTTAGAGTGTGATTCTTTGTGTGATTATGATGTGTAGGATAAGGAATGTAGAGCCACTAATTTTTCCCCAATCAAAGCTTAGGATAGATCCCTATAGTGATTTGAAGGTGACTTAGAGCTCACCTTGGGTGGTTTAGTTAACCACCTTAGAGTACTTCATTTGAACTCAAATTTGGTGGGTTTAGTACTTAGGGTCAAGCAATCCTATGGTTCAAATTTCATCAAATTTGGAGTTCATTTGGTTCCCTAAGTAGGAGCCTCAAAAAATCTTTCTTAGAAATGGCCTATTAACCCAAATTAATTGATAATGAACTACATTTAACTCATAGAATCTATTAAAATGTTTCTAATTGTTCCTAATTAATCCCCTAATCAATGAGAATTGAAACCCTCTTAAATTGACTTCTAAATTTGTCTTAATTTAGTCTTTAGGTAAAATAAAAGGTTAATCAGTTTTAATTAATTCAAAAAATCATTAAAAATTCCAAAAGGTCTTTAAACACTTGATGATCTGTCCTTAAGTCATTTATGACCTTTGGAACTGATCTCAAGGAGTTTGGGACTCATTTGGGTTCAAACCCTTAAGTATCCCCTTAGTTGTAATAATTTGGTAATTCCTACGAATACAGCAAACTTCCAAAATTCACTATTAATTATAGAAAAATTCCAACTAATCAATCTCAATGGATAATGACTTCATTTAGAATATAGTATTCTCTAAAAATATTAAACCTCCATAATTTGGTCAAAATCAAGGAGTCAACATTTTAGGTAACCTTAGGTCAAAACAGGTCAAAACTTCTAAAATTCATAACTTTTAATAGAAAATTCTAAATTGAATGTACTACCTGTCTAACAACTCATAATTAGGTCTAGTATTTATTAAAAATCTGAAACCCTTAAGTTCAACTCTAATTCTAAAAGTCAAGTTTTGCTCCCTTAGTTAGTATACCCAGATAACTCTAAGGATCTCCAGTTTTTTCTAAACTCCAAAATTTTCCTAATAGGATAATAAAATCCTTAACAAACCCTTTAAAATCAGTAAACAATCCTTTTTATATTAATCAATTCCTTAATTACAATAAATTTGAAGTAACTTAATCAACCCCGATTGCTACTGGGTAACCCAGGCCTACGAGGCTATCAATTTAGCCCTAAGGAAGATGAAATAAACTTCACGGCCTCGGTGTGAAATAAAGGTAGTAATCAATTAACTTTTAAAATATATTTAATTAAAATTCCTAATCCACAAATACTTAAAGTTTAACCTAAATCCCTCTTTTAAGCTTCAACAAACTCAGAATCTTAGACAACCTTGATTAATCACCCAACTTAGGATCTATCCTTGCCACACGACCTTCTAAACACACTTTAGATGATGTGCTAGGACAACCAACTCTAGATCTAGGTTAGGCAGGTGTTTACTTTACTGTTGTGAGCCAGATTTTTCATAGTTTTCACTGCATGTTGTGGATGAAATTGCTTTGCTGAGTCTGCTTACTTTTTACTACACTCTGTGGATGGTTGATGTGTTTGGCGACTAGATTACCCTTAGGTTAGGTACGATCTGGATGTTCACATAGTTTTCTGCAGGTGGCCACGCTCATGCAGGGCAATAAAAAGGGGGCTAAATTCATAAAAATTCATAACTGTTTTAAATTCTTTGCACATGTGCTTCAGATGCTAAAGCCCCCAAATAAAAGGAGCATGGCCAGTGTGTTTAATTTTTTTCTGCATATATATAACTGCTTGGGAAAAACTTTTTTTTTTATACATATTAACTTCTTAGGATAACTCTGCAGGTGAGTCTAGTTTTTTTTTTGATTTGTACAATTGTCAAGTGTTGTGAAAGTTAATTTTGAGTTGGGATACATAGGTCCAAAACTTGGATTCCAAAGAGGAAAGGATGCCCCTGTGGGAGGTATTCCTTTTCCATTTGAAAATCCAAATTTGGATCATACTTTTTCTATACCCAAAGAGGAAAGAGTGGCTTTCCCCTCAAAAGGGAAGTGCCCTCTTATCCATTTGGGTAGTTTACCACGAAGAATCCAAGGGGTTTAAAGAAAAGAAGTCCAAAGAAGAACAAGACTGAAGACTTGAAGATTGAGAGTATCCCACTCAAAATAACTTACGTCATTATTAGGCTTAGAATCCAGGTTGTTGTCAGTGGTGCCCGGCCACTCTACTTTTTGCAAGACCCTAGTCTGTAATAAGTAAGGCAATTATGCCTATGGACATTTATTAATTAGTTAATTTATATTTGATGTGTTGAATTGATTGCCTTTAGGATTACCTACTTTTTTTAGTTTTTTGGCGAATGTGTGCCGCTTTTGTTTTCTCCTTGATACGTGAGACTCGTGAGGGTGTGAAAGTTTTCTACTCAAAATCTTAAATATCTAAAATTTTAGTGAGTCTAAATAACATAAAAAGATAACGAATCTAGGGAATTAGTCGGGGATCGACCCCGGGGTCGCATGGATATTTCTGCATTACTCTTTCCTTGCTTTAGACCCTTCCCCACCTGTGGGTAGAGTCCGGATAGTCTGACCTATGAGGACGAGGTGCCGGACCTGGAGAAGCCCAGTCTTCAAAAATTATTTTATAAGCCTGATTTTAAAATTTCAAGCATATTTGATTTTGAAGTTGTCGACCAGCATGCATTGCATTAGATACAAATTAAAAGAGTCCAAATTTTAATTATATCAGTTTTAGTATTTCAGCACCCAACATAAGTCAAAGGGGCCAATTAGGAAAATCTCTAGATGTCGGCCCCAACTCTCCAAAACTTTAAATACAACATCCCTACCATTCTTTCATAAAAGATCGGACTCATCTCTTTTAAATCGATTAGGTGGTTAGCTGGCTCCCCAATCCAAGCCGGGGTAAGTCCAGGCATTGCACTACTTAGTTAGGTTCGGATGACTGTGGTCCAGTGTCCAAATTAGACTTAGGATCCAGGGCAGATTTTTGATTATAAGACCCCAAATTTTGGGAATATAATCCCAAATTTCTAATAAAATGCTCAACTCTAATTAAAGCTTCATTTCAATCCTAAAACATAAAGCCCAACACTCAGGTTAAGTTGGGACACTTCCGGATGGTTCTAGAATCTCAAAGTGTCCCCTACCTCTCTTCCCTCAATTCTGTTAATAAATGTTCAATATTGATCCACTCCCTCTTGATTTTCCAAAAATCCCATTTATTTTTGATAAAACTCCTAGAAAATCTAACAAAATCTCCCTACGATGTAATTAACTATGAGGGACTGAGCTCGTAGAAGATTTGGAACCACATGCACCTGATTTTAAGAATTGAATTTTCAAAACTTAATCGGATTTCTTTGGGAAAACTTAAAATACTAGTTATCATTATTATCATATTCAAAGAATTATCATCGAATGATATTTTCTCCCTTCGGGGAGATACATCTTTCTTTGATAAGGCGTTGGATGTGAACCTAACGATCACACTTCTTGAATATTGTAGCTTGATATTCAGTTGAACATCATTTTGACCCTTCGGGGCCATATGAAGTTCTCTTTAGCATTCGGTCATAATATTCAAGATGGATTTCATAATTTTAAATCTGAACGCCGTTATGAAATTTTATTTTCATCTTTCGAGATTATATATTCTTTATAACCGGACGATTCGATTTTAGAATTAGAATTTATCTTTGACTCCCAAAGAAAACCAATATTTTCAAAACATGTTTTCAAAATTCCACCAACAAAAAATGGCACGCCCTGTGGGACAAACCTTTCTCTCCATCTTTAATAAGAATAAAATTTTGTTTCATCGGTAGTCTTAACTACCTTCCTTCCGTTGGTCCCTCAACCCATTTCTTCCTTGGGGGAGTGTGGCCAACATCTAAAAACAATTTAAAACATTAAAAGAGAGGTTCTACCTCCCAAAATTTGTTACATGCTAGCTTAATCGTCCTAATTTTGACCTTCTACCCTAGGATTTCCTATGAGGCGATAGTGTCAAATCAGGTCCCTAAATATTCTTTTTAAAATTATGATTAACAAATGTCACATTCAATATATCATCCTTTATGATTGAAAGGAGTTTGAAAAATCCTTGATTTTAAGAAGTTTTGAAGTATTTTAGTCTTAACCCCTTTACTCCCCTTTAACTTTTAGGAATGAGGAGGGTTAGACTATTTGCTTTACTTGGGTTTCTTCTTACAATTCCATAAGTCTTTGGGCAAGGGGAAACTCTGTCCGTTGTGTTTTGGATTTTGTAGAAAAAAAAAAACCATCCTAAATCATTCAAAATTCAAATTCCCTTCCAAACATAGAAAACAAAATAATAACAATTTTCTTCAAATTCCAAACCTTCATATGCTACCCCATACGACCATCTTATGGGCTAACATATGTTGACCTTTTGAGAAAACCCTTCTTTTGGCATGTACTTAGTCTCTTTATCTTCCTAACGTGTGTTGGGTGTTTTCTACCACTCAACATGTGTTGGAGGGTTGAGACTATCCTACAAGCCTTAAGTTTCAAAATAACAAACTCTTTTCCACTTATCTTAAAAGAAATCTAATTCCAATCCCTTCTTTAATTTTTAGAAAATTCAAATGGCTGGCAAGTTAATTTTCACCTTTGACCGAGAACTGTCGTCAACTGTCAATGATCAAGGAAGGACTGTGATTTTTGGACTGGGATTTGATACCCTGGAGTTTTACATGGATGAACATGAGGTAGTCAAACTGGATGCCAGTAAAACTCTTACCCCTGAACTTGAACTGATTATGGGAGCTACATCTGCTGTACTAGTAGAGATTGAGACATAGAAACTTCCTGACCCAGTTATTGAGACCCCCACTGAAGTTAAATTTATTTTTTAGGAAGGATCTAGTTCTGGACTTAACTTTTCTACTAATAATCAAAAGAAGAACTATTTGAGGAGACTTAGAAAGAAGATCTCTAAGGCAAAGAGAGTTGTGCCATTTAAGACTTTAGCTCAAGTAGAGCCTGAGGCTGATGAGGAGCTACCCATTCACTATAGGAAAATCACTTATTACCGGCGGAATTTTCCGGCGGCTTTCCGGCGGTCAGTTTTCCAGCGGCTTTCCGGCGGTTTTTGACGGCTTATTTCCTACAAAATTTTCCGACAACTTTCCGACGGATTATCGGCGGCGTTCCGACAGCTAATTTTCCCGCAAAATTTTGCCACGGCTAATTTCCCGCAAAATTTTCCCGCTGACTTTTCCCGCGGACTTTTCCACGGCTAATTTTGCCACGGCTAATTCAAGGGTCATCTTAACGTTTCCGGCGGCGTTTAAAAATTTAATAAAAAATAAATAAAATTTTAATCATTTAAATGATTTAACAAAAAAATTATTAAAAGTTAAAATAACAATTAACTTAATTTTCATCTTAAAATTAATTAGTTAGTTATTTTTATTTTTAATTAAATATTATTTTTATTTTAAATTAATTAGTTTTTTTTTTATAATTTAAGTCTTTTTTTTTTATTTTCTGTTGATCTAGTTTAAATAATAAATATTGACAAACTAGACATATTTACTTCTTCAGCAAAACGGCGTTCAAATCCTACTGCACGCGGGCGCGCGGGAGGTCTGGCCAGCGTTCGAATCCCACTGCACGCGCGGGAGCGCGCGCGAGGTCTGCCCGGAGCGCGGGAGCCCGCGCGGGGAGGTCTGGCCGGAGCGCGGGAGCCGCGAGGGGGGGGGGGGGGGGGACCTGGTCGGAGCGCGGGATGGTGGGACTTGGCCTGAACGCGGATGCCGCGGGAGCGGCGGGGCTGTGGCTTCACTGGGCAGTTTTTTTTTTTTTAATTTGACCGGCGGTTTAAGACCGTCGGTAAGCCGCCGGACAAAATTGCCGCCGGAAAAAACCGCCGGAATTCATTTTCCTACGCCGTTTTTACTGACGGTAATTTAACCGCCGCAAAAAAGGCCGCCGGAAATGGATGATTTTCCTGTAGTGATTCTTGCTTCCTCTCCCCTTCTGAAAGGGAACCGCTTTTACCCCTTAGCTTCTGCTCAAGGGGAGGAGAGGATAGGTAGGATAGCCCGTTCCCCACCATGCCCAGTCGACTAAAAAGATGTTGGATCTAGTAATTAGGTTGTTAAGCCTAACTAAATGTCCCAAGTCTAACCAAGAGGGAGGTGAATTGGTAATTTAAAAATTATACTTCTACTCTTGGATTTTTAGAAAACCTTTTTTAATTATTAATGCAATTTAAATTTAAAGTTTTAAAAATAAACTTTTCAACCAGAGTAAACAACTTGCAATGAAATTAAATGCAGAAGAAAAATAAGAAAGAACACACCAGATTTATAGTGGTTCGGTCAAATCTTGACCTACGTCCACTCCCCGGAGGCACCCTCTGAGTATTGCACTAATACCACAAAGTGACTCTCCTTTTTCCCCCACAGCAAGGCGGAGAAGCCTGTACAAAATCACATTCACCTTCCCCGGTGCGGCGGAGTAGCCAGGTTCTTTGACACCAAAGAGATCTTCTTCTCGCCAAAACTTCTCTCAAGATGACCCTTGAATCCGATGGTACTGAAGTGCAAGTTTGCCGGAGCAACCGTGTGAATATCCCCTCCACACTCCCTTGAAATCCCCTCCAAGGATCTTCTCCCTCTGAAACTCCACCCTTTCTTCTCTCCCTTTCAAGTTCTCTCTTCTAGTTTTCTCCCAAAGAACGAAGACACAATGGTTGTCAAAGATACACTTTGTCATCCTTTTACACTCTCCAAGTGTCGGCAGAGAACCGGACCAATGTTGTTGAACTTCACTTGAGAGCCTTCGCCGGAGCAACCGTGTGAATATCCCCTCCACACTCCCTTGAAATCCCCTCTAAGGATCTTCTCCCTCTCAATGATCCCTCTCAAGAGAAAACAACTCCAAAGGAACTTGTAATAGTTTATAGGACTCCTTATATAGAAAGAACATGAAAAACCGCTCAAAAAACTGCTAAAAATATATTTTTCTGCGCACCGGATCGTCCCGTACGAACCATTTGTTCATCTGTACGAACCAATTTCGTCCAGGACAAAATTGGTTCGTCCCGGGACAAAAAATTTCATCCGGTACGAACAGTTATATCAAAAGTTGGTTCCGAAAACTACAGAACGTTGCCAGAAACTGCCAAAGTCGGTTCCCATCGTCCTAGACGAACTGGACTTCGTCTGGACAAATTTTTTACAAAGAAACTCGTCCTGGGACGAAAAATGATTTCGTCTGGACGAAAATTTACAGAGACAAGATCGTCCTAGACGATAAAAATATCGTCCCGGACGAATAGGACTTAGAAAATTTTACAAGCCAGTTCCTATTCGTTCTATGTGCTCAATATGAGATAACTGTTTGATCGTCCCGTACGATCAGTATAAAATTTTTATGATCTCCTTATGTGTGTGTGTAAGATTTTATTCACTCAATTACAATCACTCCATTTCAAATTTAATTCAAAGAAAAAGTACAAGCTTTAAATTCACAAAGTATCTCATGTTGAATCTGATTTAAAGTCTTCGTAGTCTGGGGTTCGATTTTCCTGAAATATTAGTACACACAAGAGCAAAAACAAATCTTCCAAAAATTGTTAGGAGATAACAACATATAAAACAATAATATTTGGAATCATCAAAACTATACAAGTTGCAAGAATGTAAAACATACAAATAGCAACTTTCCTAACAATCTCCCCCTTTTTGATGATGGCAAAACAATTATTGTTTGTATAACTTCAAATTCTAAGAATCTCCTAAACTCCGCCTGAATTAATTAACATATGAAAATAATGAGGCATTAAAATTTTTTTTGTTTTCAAAATTTTTAGAAATACAAAACAAACACACATACACTAAACAAAATAAACACACAACGATACGAATACACAAGACATAACAAATAATTTCTCCCCCTTTTTGACAACATCAAAAAGTGAAGAAGAAAAAGACTAGAAATGTAAGCAGACATATGAAAATCATTTAAAAATTTAACCATTAAATTGTTTGACATAAGTTATGCAAATAAAATTAAAACATTAGCCAAATCATAAAATTCATAGAATTTAAGAAGAGTTATAACATAGAAACTAAAAAGAATTAATCAACACATGAGTATATTTAGACATTTAAGATAGAGAAAATCATTGTAAAAATGATGATATAAAAATTTTATATTTCATATTTCAATATGTAATATAAATGTACATAATATCAATTTTGAATTAAGAGATTAAAAAATTAAGAAAAGAAATAACTACCACATGTGGCGCTTTGCGCATCTTTTTCAATTTTGTGGCACATTTTTGTGCATCTTTTCACTTGTTGGGCTTATTTTGTGCCTATTTTTCACATTGCAAATCTCTGCGCATTTCTTTTGATTTTTGTACATTTGTACAATTTTCAAGAGTAATTGTATTCTTTCCAAAATCAATAATCTAAAACTTCAAATCTTTCTAAGTGCATAAATATTAATTGATAAATGAAATATAAAATAAGAAAACATCACAATTGTAATAATAATATTAAAATTAATGTAGTCTAAATAAGAGACATGAAATTGACAATCTTAATAATATCAAGTTATAAATACAACTTAAATTTAGAAAAATTAGATATTCTAATGAATTCAATTTTATGTTGCAGTTCAAAGTATAGCACTTGTAAGATCAAAAATTTAAGGGTTTTTCATATAGGCTAACGAACATTTCAAACACATAACAAAAACACTTAAGCATCCAAAAATAATCTAATGCAATAAAAGAAAAGGGCAAAGCTAAGCAAATTATAAAATGGGAAAATAATGAAAAGCAAAAAATCTCCTGAGCAGATCTAGCTTTTAAATCATCAGACCAGAAGCAAAATGATATTTAAACCCTTTGTTTATAGGCGGAAGCCTGAGTTAAAAAAAAATGTACAAGCTTTAAATTCACAAAGTATCTCATGTTGAATCTGATTTGAAGTCTTCGTAGTCTGGGGTTCGATTTTCTTGAAATATTAGTACACACAAGAGCAAAAACAAATCTTCCAAAAATTGTATGAGATAACAACACATAAAACAATAATATTTGGAATCATCAAAACTATACAAGTTGCAAGAATGTAAAACATGCAAATAGCAACTTTCCTAACAAAAGACTCCTAAGGAAAAACATCTGTAGAAAACAAGGGTTTTGAGAAACATAATTCATACATGTGCCTCACAATCTGGGCAAACAAAGGAGCAGTTCATGAAATAGTTGAAGGGAGTGATCTCTCACCGCTTCCAAAAAGAAGTGTTAAAAGAAGAGGCGTCTGAGGCGAAGAATCTGACTCCACAACCTGTTAGGAGAAATAAGAAGTATGTTAGACAGCCCACCACTTTAGTACTAGTTGATGGATACCACTGGGCGCCACGCCCTCCTTCTTCCAAGATGGAGGGTATTGTGTGTTGACTTCATTTTTGTATGAGGTCACTAAGGCACTTCCAAACTTCAAATTAATTCTAGATCCTAGGATCCACTCTAGAACTTAGGATTCTTTCCTAGAGCCAGACCTTAGGGCCTACTCTAGAGCCTAGGATTCCCTTAGATCCTAGATCTTAGAACTCTTCTAGATCTTAGGACCACTCCAACTTCAAATCAATCCCCATCCTTGATCAACCTCAACCTCAAACCAATTCCTACATTTTATCAATTCCAACTTTAATTTGATTCCTACCTTTGATTAATTTAAATCTCAAATTTCATTCAACTCAAATTCAAATTAATTCAAGTTTCAAACATGTCCAAGCCTTGATCCAATTAATTTGACAATCCAACTTTCAACTTAGACTTTGATCCAAGCTTCAATCTAGCTTTGACCTCATCCATTCATTAACAATCACCACATGATTGTAAATGATTTGGATACTTAATACTAATCATTCAAACTTAAAATCCATTCCAAATCCAGAAGTCTAAACTCAAATTCAAAGTCTTAAGGTCTTGTCCTTATGACCCTTTTCAAAGAATTTTCAAATATTTCAAAACCCAGTCAAATGGTCTCTGATTCAGGGTCTATCACTTGCAAAGTGATAAGACATATCTCTAGAGGCAACCCTCCAAATTTGAGCTCATTTGAAGGATTCTAACCCTTTAAACTTAATCCAACTCCAAATGTTGCAAAACCTTTGAATATTTACAATCCATGCCACTAGGCCTTTCACCTAGTGGAATTTGACTTTGGATCCCCCTCCAAATCTTTTGATCCCTCCTAATACCTTGATATTGACTTGTTAAGCAATAATCCATATCTTTTTAGATTCAATTTGACCCATAATTGACTTGATACCAAAATGACCAAAATGCCCTTAAAGGAGGATTTTTGGACTTTTGGCCTAAACTCAATTTGATTTGACTTATCAACCTTTGAAATATTCTCTAAATGTCATTTCAATGGATCCTAAATGACTTTAGGAATACATTGAACCCAAACTTACTCTTTGGTTTGACTTGGTTGACCAAGTCAACCATGATTGACCAAATCAACCCTTTAACCCAACACTTGTTAATTTTAACCATTCTAGTCATTTTGAATCAATTCAACTCATCAAGATTGGTTAATTATACACTCTTGACTTCAAATTCCTTGGCATGATGTCTTGTAGCACTCTTGACCTCCCTCATGCACATCCTAGTCACCATTGACTAGTCAACAAGTCAATGGGTCAAAAACAACCCTTGAAATGAGACCATAGCTTGGCCACCTCATCATCCCATAAAGCAAACCCTTTCTCCAAGCCAAAATCTCCTTTTGGCTAATGGGAATATGCTTTTTCCCTCCCTAATTGATCATTAAACAAGCTCTATTAACCAAGACAAGCATTGGTTCATCCAAATGGGGAAAAAGGTGTGGTCCCTCTTCACATGGACCAAGAGATGTCACTCTCAACCACCAACCCTATTCCATAGCTTTGGGCATCATAGGGGACACTTGGCACTCATCCAAAACCTCCCCAAATCAAATCTCAACCATCCAATCCAAAAGCCAAAGGTAAAGTGGGGGAAAACTTGACCTAAAGGTGGCTTCTTCATCATTCTCTTTGATATGATCAAAATCTCCAAACTCCAGCAGCCCTCAACCTTCCAAGAGCTCCTCTCATACACTCCAACACATTCCAAGGCCTTCCCAAGCTTTTCCCAACCACTTCCAAGCCTCAAATCACTATTTTAGTGAAGAGAGAGCATTCTAGAGAGAGAAAGAGGACTTTCCATTATACCTTTCGATCCAGCGAGATCCAGCTTTTGGAGTCTTCAGCAAAGTTGTAGAGGATTGCTGCAGCTTTCCAACAAGGCAAAAATCTCAAACATCCGATGGTTGGATCGTAAGTTATGCGCATTTTAAGTTTAAATTTAAATTTGAAACTGTAGCGATTTTACAATGAATGGAGCCTCCAAACTCCAGGCATTGTAAGATCATATTGGCCTCTAGCTACAGTTCAAATTTCTTGCAATTTCGTCGAGTATTTTGAAAGATATGAGCATTTAAAGATTTCTATTCAAAATAAACTAGAGCAGATCTGGACCGTCCGATCGAAGATCAGACGGCTCAGATCTGGGTATACCATGCGGCTTCCTCCATGTTTGAACGTGGGTCATCCCATGGTATGGGAGGGTGACGTGGCGTCACGCCACGCCGCCACGTCACCGTCAGCTGATTTGACCCAAATTTGAATAAAAAATGCTTTAAATGCTCCAAATCTTCAAAAATTCACAGAAAATCGAGTTCTCCACCAAATTGGGCGTTCTTGGGCTCGTTGGAAAGATAATATAATTTAGTATTTATTAATATTAAAATTATATTTATTTGATTTCTATATTGTGAGATATATGAGTTTATGTTAATTTCATTTATTGCTATTTTCTCACAATCCAGTGATCAAATGAAGCCCAAATTTTGGTGGATAGGTATTGAGTATCTTAGGCATGTTCAACAATTTTTCTAGGTTCATATGCTCAATAGATTTATGTGATATAAATTTTTAAGGTAAATGGTCTATTTTGGACCATAAACTTTGAAAATTCATAACTCCTTAGGGTTTTAGTATTTTGCTGTGATATTTCTGTTGTATGCTTAAATGTATGTCAGGGTTAAACACACCAAGTTTCATGCCTATATAAATATTAGAGACACCTAGGAAAAATAATTAAGGAAATGTCTAGAAAACTTAGAAAATTCATAGGGGATTGTAAACACACCCAATAGGGGTGAAAATTGAACATAGTAAACTTAGTGACATCAGATACCTTAGGTTTAAATTTTACTCAATTTGGAGGTCATTAGGTTAGAAAATTGAGCATGTCAAATTTCAGCCCCTTTAACGACTTAAACAATTCAATAAATCATCATAAATTTATATTTATTCCAAAAAATACCCATAATACCTCTAATTAACCATATTTATACTCTTAATCATTGAAAATTAAAATTACATTAATTTAACATTAAAATCCATTTTTAATTTAATTTTCATTAAAATCAATATTTAATCAATTTTAATTAATTAAAAATTATTAAAAATCCCAAAAAATATTTAAACACTTTCTGATCTCTCCTTAGATCATTTCTGATCTTTTTAGTTGATTTCAAGAAGTTTGGGACTCATTTAGGATCAAATCACTAAAATGACCCTTAATTGAAACAATTTAATAATTTCAATAAATACCCAAACTTCCAAAATTCATAACTAATTGTAGAAAATTCCAAATCAATCAAACTCAGTGGCTAATGAATCTAATTAAAATCTAGTATTTTTTAAAAAATTTCAAACCTCCAAAATCTGGTCAAAGTCAAAAAGTCAACATTTTGGTCAACCCTAGGTCAAAATCGGGTCAAAACTTCTAAAAATCATAACTTTTGATAGAAAACTCCAAATTGAGTATGCCAACTGTCTAACAACTGAAAATAAGGTCTAGTATTTGTTAAAAATCTGAAACCCTTAAGATTAACTCTAATTTTAAAAGTCAAATTTTGATCCCTTAATTAGCATATCCGGATAACCTCTAAAATCTATTGACTCCCTTTCAAATTCTAGAATTTTCTTAATAGGATAATAAAATTCTCAACCAACCCATTAAAATTAGTAACCAACTCCCTTTAATATCAATCCACTCCTTTAATTCTAACCAATTTAAATAACTTTATCAACCCCGATTGCTACTAGGTAACCCAGGCCTACGAGGCTATTAGCTTAGCCCCAAGGAAGGTGAAATAAACTTCACGGCCTCGGTGTGAAACAAAGGTAGTAATCAATTAACTTTTAAAATATGTCTAATTAAAATTCTTAATTCATTAATATTTAAATTTTAATTTAAATCCCCTTCTAAGCCTTAACAAATCCAAACTTTTAGACAACTTTAACTAATCACCTACTTTAGGATCTATCCCAGCCACACGACCTTTCTCACACACTTTAGATGATGTGTTAGGACAACCAACTCTAGATCTAGGTTAGGCCGGTGTTTACTTTACTGCTGTGTGCCAAATTTTTCGTAGTTTTCACCGCATGTTGTGGATGAAATTGCTTTGCTGTGTCTGTTTACTTTTTCTGTACTCTGTGGATGGATTGATGTGTTTGGCGACTAGATTACCCTTAGGTTAGGTACGATCTGGATGTTGACATAGTTTTCTACAGGTAGCCACGCTCATGTAGGGCAATATAAAAAGGGGGAAAATAAAAAATGCATAAATATTATAAACTCTTTGCATAGGTGCTTCAGCTGCTAAAGCCCCCAACTCATAAAAAGAGCATGGCCAGTGTGTTTACTTTCTTTTCTGCTCATATACAACTGCTTGGGAATAACTGCTTTTTTATATATTAATTGCTTAGGATAACCCTGCAGGTGAGTCTAGATTTTTATTTTGATATCAATGTAATTTGTGTAAGTGTCAAGTGTTGTGAAAGTTGATTTTGAGTTGGGATACATAGATCCAAAGCTTGGATTCCAAAGAGGAAAGGATACCCCTTTAGGGAACACTCCTTTTTCATTTGGAAATCCAAATTTGGATCATACCTCTTCCTTATCCAAAGAGGAAAGAGTGGCCTTCCCCTTAAAGGAAGTGCCCTCTTATCCATTTGGGTAATCCACTACGAAGATTCCAAGAAAATTGAAGAAAAGGAGTCCAAAGAAGAATGAGATTGAAGATTTGAAGATTTGAAGATTAAAAGTATCCCACTCAAAATAACTTGCGTCATTACTAGGTTTAGAATCCGGGTTGTTGTCAGTGGGGCCCGGCCACTTTACTTTCTGTAATATTCTGGTTTGTAATAAGCAAGGCAATTCTGCCTATGGACATTTATTAATTAATTTATATTTGATGTGATTATTTGATTGCCTTTAGGATTACTTGTTTTTACTAGTTTTTTGGCGATTGCATGCCGCTCTTTGTTTTCGCCTGGATACGTGAGGCTCGTGAGGGTGTGAAAGTTTTCTACTCATAATTTTAAAAGTCTAAAATTTTAGTGAGTTTAAATAACATAGAAAGATAACGAATCTAGGGAATTAGCCGGGGATCGACCCCGGGGTCGCATGCATATTTCTGCATTACTCTTTCCTTGCTTTAGACCCTTCCCCGCTTGCGGGTAGAGTCCGGATAGTCTGACCTATGAGGACGAGGAGCCGGACCTGGGGAAGTCCAGTCTTCTAAAAAATTATTTTCTAAGCCTATTTTTAAAGTTTCAAGCATATTTAATTTGAGGTTGTTAACTAGCAGGCATTGCATTAGATACAAACTAAAAGAGTCAAAAATTTTAATTGCATTAGTTTAGCATTTTAGCACCCATCATAAGTTAAAGGGGCCAACTAGGAAATTTTTTAGATGTCGGCCTCAACTCTCCAAAACTTTAATCACAACGTCCCTATCACTCTTTCATAAAAGATCAGATTCATATATTTTAAATCGATTAGGTGGTTAGCTGGCTCCCCAATCCAGGCTGGGGTAAGTCCAGGTTTTGCACTGCATTAGTTAGGATCGGACGACTGTGGTCCAGTGTTCAAAATAGATTTAGGATCCAGAGCAGATCTTTGATTATAAGACCCCAAATTTTGGAAACATAGTCCCAAATTTCTAATAAAATACCCAACTCTAATTAAAGCTTCATTTCAATCCAAAACATGAAGCCCAACATTTAGATTAAGTTGGGACACTTCCAGATGGTTCTGGAATCTTAAAGTGTCCCCTACCTCTCATTCTTTAACTCCGTTAATAACTGCTCAATTTTGATTCATTCCCTTTTGAGTTTCCAAAATTCATCTCTTTTTGATATCACTCCTAGAAAATCTGACAAAATTTTGCCACTATTTTAATCGAGAGTTTTTGTAGGGGATTTTGTCTCCCTACGATGTAATTAACTACGAGGGCTTGCGCTCATAGGAGATTTAGAACCACACACACCTGATTTTAAAATTGATTTTTCAAAGTTCAATTGGATTTCTTTGGGAAAACTTAAAATACTAGTGATCATTATTATAACAATCAAAGAATTATCATCGAATAGTATTTTCTCCCAACTGGGAGATACACTTTTCTTTGATAAGGCTTTGGATGTGAAATCAACGATCACACTTCTTAAATATTATGGTTGAATATTCAGTAGAATCGCATTTTGACCCTTCGGGGCCATATGAAGTTCTCTTTAGCATCCGATCACGATATTCAAGATGAATTTCATAATTCTAAATCTGAATAGTGTTATGAAATTTTATTTTCACCTCTCGAGGTGAAATACTTTTTCTAACGAGACAATTCGATTTTAGAATTCAATTTTAAGTCCTAAAGAAAACTAATATTTTTAAAATATGTTTTCAAAATTCCACCAACATTGTGTTGACTGGGTCCGAGAGAGGCTGCCATTTTGTTGGTAGACCCCTGATACCCCCTTCCAAATCTGTAAGGTTGGCCTCAGCAATTGTCAAACCTAAGTGGAGTGAAACTCTAAAACATTTGGTTGTCAAGAGCAAGAGACCTAAATCCCCTAAGAAGAAGTTTGTCCCAAAAAGGACTAAGTTGAAGAATTTACCACCGCCTCCAAGAACCCCAAAGTTCATTCTCCAACTCCAACGAGTCACAGTTAAACCTCCTCCAGTCTTGATTGAGTTGATGGATGTTCAACCTAGTTCTTCAATTGTTGCAGTAGATAGTCTTCTTATAGCCAGTCCAGTTCCTGATTCAGTTATGATTCCCGTTGATGATCCAATTTTTGATAGCATAGATTTATGTGTCATTCCCAGGCTTCCTACACAAGAGTCTGAGGACCTTACCTTACCTGATGTAGGAGCTATTTCCCTACAAGCTCCTGCTTCACCTCCTGAGGTATATGCCCCTCTCCTTGTAGAGAATGCCACTCTTCTGACTACCGATCTTGGGACAGTCGAGGAGGAAGGAATTGACCTAGATCTTGAGATGGAAGAAGAGCCAGGTACAGAGCCAAAACCAGATCCTAATCCAAAGCTTACTGAATAGTTTATAAGTTAGAGAAAGAAGAACTTTTTGACGTGGCTGCTTACAAAGGGTATTTACCTCTTGATCTCAAGTCTATTGGGGATAGACCAATTGATGAGGTAATACAAGAGATAAGAAACATTTTGTACAAGGAGGAAGAAGTAGCTACTTTTGACCCGGACTTGGATGACCTCCTAGGAGAGGAAGATGATTGTGTTGGTAGCATTTCCATGGTCAAAACTAGAGGGTCCAACAAAGAGGCTGAACATGGTAGGCGCCGACTTGCTAGAGATGATGATTCACATGTTGCTGGGTCCGATTCAGATGAGCCCGTAAGGGTTAAGGATGAGGAGCATATTAAAAACTTGGAATATCAGTTGACAACTATGATGTCACAAATTAAAGAAAAGCAAGAAAGATTTGACAAGTCAGAGTAGGATTCACTTAAGATTCAACAAACGGCTCGAGAGATTGTAGAAAGTGTTAGAAAGACAGAATCTAGTCCCAAGCCTCCCGAGTCAACACCAGTGATCCCTCCTTGCCTACCAGAGGCATCTCCAGCAGCACCTACAGCTCCCCCTGTTCCTCCAACTCTGCCTCAGAAGGATATTAAGGAACTTATTGAGAACCAGGTAAGGGAGGCCTTAGCCTTCTAGCAAGGAACCACATCTATCCCAAAGGGTAGACCCTACCCCGAAGAATATGATTCAGTTCCCTACCCAAAAGGCTTTGTGCCACCAACTTTTAAAATTTTCACTGGAATAGAAAACCCGAGACAGCATCTGGCCCACTTCAGAGCAAGTTGTTGAATTGCGGGAGGGTCGGACGCTCTACTATTTCACCAATTTTTAAGTAGTCTATCCGGCATTTCTTTTGAGTGGTACGCCGATATGCCCAATGGTTCAGAAAGAACCTTTAGCGATCTAGAAAACATTTTCCTTAAAAGATTTTCTGGAGCGCAACAACGAACTACCGTGGGTGATCTTGTTGTTGAGAAATAAAAGCCAGGAGAGTCTCTGGTTGAGTACATCTTGAGGTGGCGAAACCTCTCGATGAAGTGTGAACCCTAGTTATAAGAGCAACATGCGGTGGAGATCCTCCTTAAGAATATCCACGGCCCTGTTGCTTTTCTCCTAAAAGGTTTCACCATTAAAACTTTTGGAAAACTTCTTGATAAGGCTAGCAATTTACAGGAAGAGGCTCATAGGCTGCCATTCCTATGAGAGTAGTCTGAAGACAAGAAAGGTCCTAGATTGGTTAAGACTTTTGAGAAAAAGGCAGTAGTGTCGGTAGTTGACAAAGGAAAAAGGCCAATGGCTAGTCAGCCCAGTGTTCCTCCACTACCGCCACCACAGCCAGCTCAGAGACAGCCCTTTCTGATCACTCCTCAGTACACCAGAGACCCTAACTTTGTCCATTTTAGAGAGAGATTGGCAAAACCATATCCATTTAAGAGGGAATCAGTTAAGAGGATTTTCAAGAGTATGTTAAAGAAACTAGATTTTCAGCTGCCAGAGGCTAGGAGGCCTGAAGATGAAAGTAAGAAAGATGATCCAAAGTATTGTCCATACCACCGGATGCTTAGTCACCCTCTTGAAGACTGTGTTGTGTTCAAAGATTGGCTTGAGAGGAACTACACCCAAGGTAACATCATAATTCCTAAGGAATACTTGGTTGATCCAGAGAAAGCTTTTATTAAAACCATTTTAGGTAACCCTCTTAACTCTCTTTGTTTTGTTGAAGACGGTTGGGACATTGCTTTGTCCCGGGCACTTAAAAATTCGATTAACAAGTCTTTTCGTCTTTCTCAACAGCTGACTACGATAGCCCAGGGCCCGGTGTGGGAGGTTGACCTAGACGCTTCGCAGGAGGATGTTGAGCCACTTTCCTCTCCAGTAGTCACAGGAACTACTGTCAAATGTTTAAAAGAAAAGGAAGTTGATTTTGTAGAGAGGAAGTGTGTAGATGAGAGATGTATTAAGATGGCGGATGGGGGTGTTAAAATCCTTTCCCCTCTTTTGTTATCTGACTTTTACTTTGCCCCATCAAAGGCAAAGGGTCAGAAGATGAATAAAAAACATCCTTCTGCTTCTGTCTTGATGATTAATCATGGAAATGAAATGCAAATTGATGACTCTCTTATTTTAAATCAAAGTTCTGGTGAAGAAAGTCTTAATATCAAAGAAATTGATCTTCCCGAATCAGCTATTCAAGAAGAGGTTGAATGTGAAGCCTTATCAGAAAGTGATTTCCCTCAAATCAATTTTCAAGGAAATCCTATCTTGATAGAACTTTCAGATTCTGACTCGCTTTCGGGAAATGATGACCCAACACCTATGGTGTGTGTAGACACTGCCCTAGTTTTCCCTCTCAAAGATATCGAGCAGGTGCAACTCCGCGGCGGTAAAGTCTTACCCCCTAGGCTTCCCCCTCAGGAGAAAGGCAAGCAAATTTCCTTTGAAGATTTAAATCCAAATTCCCCTCAGCAATCAGAATTTCCTTTAATTCCTCCGGGTTTTGAGTCCGTTGTTCCTAAGGTTGATTACAACGTTTTGGCCCATCTTAGGAAGTTGCCAGCAAAATTAAGCATTTATGACGCCCTCCTTCTCTCCAAAGAAATGAGGGAGTCTTTAATTAAAGCGCTTCTCGACCTCGAGATTTTCTTAACCCAGTTGGCTGCAACTTCAAAAGATGAGGCATTCTACTTCAAAGAGGTTCCTGGAGTTACCTTTTTGGATGAAGATTTGCTCTTGAGAACTGCTGACCATAATCGTCCCCTTTACATTACTATAGATGTGGGAAATTTTAAGTTATCAAGAGTCCTCGTTGATCCGGGTGCATCGGTCAACATAATGAACATAAAAACTCTTGCATATCTCAGAGTTGATACTAGCAAGCTCTCAACCGATAGGTTGGTGCTTCATGGGTTCAATGAAAAGGGCGAGAGGGCTTTAGGTTCAATCACTTTGCTCTTAGAAACAGGAGGCTTGAAAACTGAAGCTAAGTTTCATATAATTGATTCAGCGACGTCCTTTAATGCCCTTTTAGGTAGACCTTGGATTCATGAATATAGAATGGTTCCATCTACCCTTCACCAATGCATCAAGTACCAACGAGATGGCATTGAAAACGTGATTAAGGGTGATATGCAACCATTTTCGATTCGAGAAATCGGGATCTACGAAGATGCTACATATTTTGTTCCAAAAGGGTCCTCGTCCCGCTCTAAGTTAGAGATCAAAATTGAGGAGAAATTAGTTGGACAAAAGTCCAATCAAGAGAAAGAAGAAGAAAAATTTATTGATCAAGAAATGATATAATTAAGTAATGAAGACGACTCTGACATCATTGTCCTTAGGCCTCCAAACACATTACCTCAAAGAGGTGGGAGGATGGCCTTAAGGGCACGAGGTCGAGGCCGTGTTTCATTAGAGAAGAGAACAACACCTGTTTATATTAATTTGGAATCAGATTCCGACGTTGAGTCCAAGGACCAAGGTGCTGCCTTCTCCCTCGATTATAAAAATACAAATCCTTATCCAAAATTTGATCTCACCTTAGATGAGGACAGTGACATTGAGGAAGATGTTGTAAAGGTGAAAAGTGATGAGCCTGAATTGACAATGTATGAAAAGCTCAGTAGAAGGATTGAGGCCCTTTCTCTGACCCCACTGTCAGCTGGCATGATTGCCGGGTTAGAAGTTAAAGTGGCCCCCAATTTGAACGGCGAATTAAAGAAAGTCTAGAAATTCTTTCCTGGCTCCTCCTCCGTAAGGGATGAAAGTGATGTAACTCTTGAGGAGGCAGATTTTAATGAATTAATGGAATTACCTTTCAGCTACTTCCCTATTTGTGTGAAAAATACTTTCTCTAAAGGTCCTATACCATACCGATGGACTAAGGGTCAGGCCAGATACCACGAAAATATTTGGCAAGCAAAAATTAAGAACAATCCTACAAGTGGTATCGGCTTAGGAACTATTAGTTAATTCGATGACGATGAGTATTGCCTAATGTTAACTTACCATCTTGAATCATCAAATGTCCCTATAGATCCCTTCTGTGCTCTTGATGGGCTCTGTTTGGAGACTTTAGATGATCCCGATGACCTTCAAATTCGGGATGCACCCCCTGAATTCGAAGAAGAAATTAAATCGACAGTCGATGAGTTAAAAGAAATTAACCTGGGAACCGATGATGACCCCCATCCAATCTTTATAAGTGCTCTACTAAACGAGGGTGAAACCAAAGATTTAATTCAACTGTTGTTTGAGTTTAGGGATTGTTTTGCCTGGACATACGACAAAATGTCAGGTTTACCCGCTGAGGTAGCGGTTCATAAACTTGGAGTTCGGCATGATGTCATTCCTGTCAAACAAGCTCCTCGATGCATGTGCTTGGAAATCGAGCAGCAAGTCGTATCCGAAGTTAAAAAATTGGCCGAAGCTGGGTTTATTTGAGAGTAACAATACCCCTCTTGGGTGGCCAGTGTCGTGCCGGTCCGAAAAAAAATGGTCAAATTCAGATTTGCGTCGATTATAGGGATCTGAATAAGGCATGTCCTAAGGATGAGTTCCCTCTACCAATACCAGAACTCATGGTGGACATTGCCTCCTCACATGCCATTTTCTCATTCATGGATGGCTCGTCGGGTTATAACCAAATCAAGATGGCCCCAGAAGATAAGAGAAATACTGCGTTCAGAACCCCTATTGGAATCTTTTGTTACAAGGTGATGCCATTTGGCTTAAAGAATGCTGGGGCAACCTACCAGTGGGCCATGAATCGTTTCATTGATGACTTAATTCACAACCAAGTTGAGTGTTACATTGATGATTTAGTTGTCAAGAGTAAAGTCAAAGAGGCTCACCTATTTGATTTAAGAAATGTTTTTGAACAGTTACGCCGTTACGATTTGAAAATCAACCCTCTGAAATGCGCTTTTGGCGTCACTTCGGGGAAATTTTTAGGATTCGTAGTGAGGCACCGAGGAATCGAGATCGACCCTGCTAAAATTGAAGCCATCTTAGATATGCCATCTCCTAAAAGCCTTACCCAGTTAAGGTCTTTACAAGGTAGATTGGAATATTTAAGGAGGTTTTTTTCTAATCTTTCTTGGAGATGTCAACCCTTTTTTGTCCTTGCGAAAAAAGATACTAAATTCGTATGGGACGAGAAGTGCCAAAATGCTTTCGATAACATTAAACAATACCTTTCTAACCCACCAGTTTTGGCAGCCCCAATTCCAGGAAAGCCATTAATTCTCTACACTGCAGTCTTAGATGAGTCTTTAGGTGCCCTGTTGGCTCAAGTCAACGACGAAGGGAAGGAGAATGCTCTCTATTACCTTAGTCGAAGACTTCTTCCTACAGAAATTAGATACCCTTCAATAGAGAAGCATTGTCTTGCTTTAGTTTTTGCAGCCCAGAAACTGAGGCACTACATGCTATCCCACTCAGTCAGCTTGATTTCAAGAGTTAATCCTTTGCAATATCTTATGACTTGACCTACGTTGTCAGGATGTTTAGCCCGTTGGTCTATGATATTACTACAATTTGAGATTACTTTCACTCGCCTTCGTGCTGTGAAAGGATAAGGCATTGACGATTTTCTGGCAGCACACCCGCTGCCGGCAGACTCTCCTCTGAATGATGATTTACCCGATGAACAAATCATGAGTTTGAGGGAATCTGATGAGGCCGTCTGGGAATTATATTTTGATGAAGTAGCATCCTCCCGTAGGAATGCGACCCAACAATCTATAATTCCAAGAAAGGCTGGAGTCGGTCTAATTTTTATAACGCCAGAAAAAGGAATGATGCATTTTTCCTACCATTTATCGGAGCCCTGCACAAATAACGAAGCTGAATATGAAGCTCTGATAACCGGTTTGGAACTTGCAATTCTAATGGAAATTAAAGAGATTAAGATCTTTGGAGATTCCCAATTGGTGATTAACCAAGTGGCCGGAACCTATAAAGTCTTGAATCCTAATCTTCTAAAATACCACCAGTATACACTTCACTTGTTGGAACAAATTCCTACCGCTACTTTGTATAGGGTTCCCCGTGGAAGTAACTCCGCAGCGGATGCCTTAGCAAAACTTGCAAAGGAATTTGCATGTCCTGAGGAGGATTTCATCCCTATAGAAATTTAGGGTCGTAAAACCCTCTCTCTTATAGATTTGGAACACATCAGCAAGACTCCCCTTCAGATCCTTTCTGCCTCTTCGACAACCGACGAAGAAGGCGATTGGAGACTGATGACCTAATTATTTGAGGTCAATTTCCTTGAAATCGACTCTAGCACCTAGGTTTTTTGTAGCCTAAAATAGACGTCACCCGCAGGATTCCCCTTAGGTGGATACCCACTGACGTAGCACAGACTCGAACTTTTAAGTCAACCTAAATCAATTTGCCTCGACTCAATCAAATTCAAATTGTTATAAATGAGATAAAATTACTATTTTAAAATTATTTCTATTTTAAAATTAACTCAAAATATATATTTTAAATTATCAATTATTTTATAAATAATATTCTAAATCAATTTGAATTATAAACTAACTTTTGATTTCATTTTAAATTATGATTAATCTAAGCCATTAATTTATTTGAAATAAAATATAATCATATGCAGTTAGGGCTTGTCTAACCGAACCCCATCTCTCATTCACTAACGACAACTCCCGAACTCCCCACGTCCCTCCTCCAGTCATTTTGCTCTGTTTGCACGAACTCCAGCCCCAAGCGGAAATCCCTTCTCCCGTGGCTCTCTTGCGTGAAGACTAGGCCTGACGCCCATCAACACAACACCGATCTTATATTTCCAATCTTCTCTCATCCAATTGGTAAAGAAATCTTTCTTAAATTTTAATAGATAATAGTACTGTAATGAATGGAAAGATATAAAAGTTGTTTTAAAGTGGAAACTAGTAGAACATCATGATTTTGTTTTGTCTTTTATGACCTTGGGTGAGAGATCAAAGTACAGAATAATTTTTTTTGAAATTTTTTCAATCATGCTTGTCCCCAACTTTATCTATGATAAATATCTTATAGTAATTACTCTTTTTTATATTATAAATTTTCTATCTTTATTTTGACAATTATATATGTTATATTTAATTTGCTTGTGCCGAGATGATGGTAAATTTTTTTTATATTTTTATTATGAATTTCAATAATCACCATTTATATAAAATTTGCTTTGCTGCCACTTCTATCATATCATCATAAAATTTTTTTTATTATTATCAATTTAATGTAAAAAAAAAAGGTTTGATCTATGTATTTGTTTTGTGGCTAATCTGATGAGCAAGATAATAGAAATTTGAAATTATATCTTAGTATAATATATTCATTGTCTCATTGGTAGAGTGAGAGTTCCTAAGACGTTAATATACATGTTTAGTAGAGTATGATGTTAGGTTTGTAATTAGCAAAATTCTTGAATATAAAATGAGTAATAAAATGGTGTTTGGTGGTTGCAAGAAATATTTCCTTTTTTATATTATTTGATGATTGTATCATTTATTCACTGTCAAAATTATTTGTTTTGGTTGCTTTAGCTTTAAAGAGAAAGTTAGATGATTACATTGATAGTTTTCCTTTGAGTTTTTGGAAAGAAGTGTATTTCAATTTCTCTCTTCCATTCTTATTGAGTCATGGTTTATATGGGAGATATGTAAGATGATTCATAATGCTTTTTGCGGCATGTTGGGAAAAAAGAAGTGATAGATTGTTTTGCATTTAAGCGAGTTGTTATTATAAAGTGGAATATATGTACAATTTCGAAAATGAATTGTGTAATTATTAAAAGTTAAATTGTTTTAAATAACAAGGTATATGATTAAGTGAATAGTAAAGTAGATTGTGTATGAGTTGGAAATGAATTGAAAAGTAAAGGGTGTGATTGTTGAAGGTTGAGGTGTTTTGGAGAGACGATGTGATATATATATATATATATATATATATATAATTATATATATATATATATATATATATATATATATATATATATATATAATATATATATATATATATATATATATTATATATATTATATATATTATATATATATAAGAGAGAGTTTTGTGGATTAGGAAAGGTGAAAAGTGTGTGAGTGTTTTGGAATGGCAAGGTGTTATGTGAGAAAGGCAAAGAATGGCTTCAAAGATAATGTAGAAAATTTTAGGAAATGAATATTCATATGAATAACAAATATTTGGGTTGGAAAGAAAAATAAGATGTGTGTTAGAAAGTGAGATAGTTGGATTGTGAGATTAAGATGTAGGTGAGTGTAGAAGGGTTTATGTTGAAGAATAAAGTGTTTGAAAGAGTGAAAATTAAAAGTTAAATTGTTAAGAAGCAAAAGTGTGTGATGATAGAAAAGTGTATATAATTTAAGAGATAAGACTTGTGTGTTGAAAGATGTAGAGAAGTGAAAGGTTCCAAAAAGGCATTCAACGAACTGGTGCTCAAGCCCGAAGAAAAAGGTACGTCTTTTATTTTTAGTAAAATTTCAATTATTTTATTGTTTACTATTAAACATGCTCTAATCCTTGTTTTCCCTATTTTTCTTGTTTATTTGCATGAACTGTGAGAAATGATACGGGTCGAGGGAATAAAAGTACAAGGAGCTAAAGGCGTCAGTCGCCTCTATCCAACCGGGTAGAGGTGCTTCGGGCAGAACCACCGGGTCGTAGCCCCCGGTGACTGTGAGTATTCTAAACTTAGAAAACTTTTAGGGGCCCCTTGATGTGGTTTGCGTTAACCCTACCCTTTTAGGTCCTTATAGTAACTTCAATTTATTAGATTTATTTTTATTTTATCGTAGATCCCTAAACCCTATTTCTACTTACGAAAAGTCCTAAAGGTTAGTAACAACAAAGATTTTTACCTATACAACAGTAGTGACACCTAAGGACAAATATTAAGGACTGAGTCTTGGAAAACTTAGACTTAGGATGCATGCACACTTTAGGATAGAAATATATAACATAGAAAACTTAGTGATACCTCACCCTAGAATTAGTGATCATTTTTAAATTAAAATTTAATTAATTAGAAAACTTTAGCCAATAATTGATATAGGACATATCCAAGCCATACAACATACTACTTACACTTAGACTTGTTTGCTAGGACAACCGACTCTAATTTTAGGTTAGGCCGGTGTTTATTTCCTTACTGCACTGTGACGGGCTTTTTCTCAATTTTCATTGCATGCTAGTTGTAAAAATATTGGCGTGTTTGCTTACTTACTCTTACTGCACTCTGTGATGTTGGTTTGATTGACGATTATATTACCCATAGGCTAGGAGCGATCTGGATTATTAACATGATTTTCTGCAGGTGGCCACACTCGTGCAGGGCAGTAAAGGGGGCTAATTAATTAATAATTATATAAATGTTATAGGTGCTCCAGTTGCTTAGCCCCCAAATAAAAAGAGTGTGGCCAAGTGTGGCTAATTGATTCAATTTAAATGCATATATATAACTGCTTGGGGATGATTTTTGCTTAGGATAACCCTGCAGGTGGTCTAGATTTTTTTTCTTTTTCTGTGAAATGTAATGTAATGTAAATGTGTTTATAAATTGTGAAAGTGATTTTGAAAGTGGGATATCAGATACATTTTTGGAATCCAAAGAAAGGAGAATATACCTTAAAGGATTATTCTCTTTTATTTGGAAAGCCAAATTAGGATGATTCAATATCCAAATAGAAAAGAAAATACCCCTCTTAGGGATGAGTTTCTTTTCATTTGGATATCCAGAACCTGGCGGACCCAAGAAGCTCGTAGAAGAAGAAAAGACATAACAAGAAGATTGAAGAAAGAAGACGAAGAAATAAAGATTCAAGGAACAGTATATCCCAGTTCAAAACTCACTTGCGTCATTCTTAGGATTAGAACCGGGTTTGTTGTCAGTGGTGCCCGGCCACTTTACTTTTTTGCAAATTCTGGGTGTAATATGGACATTGGACATTGGACATTATATTTTTGGATTATTTAAATTGATTGTTTACATTGTTTGTGCAGTAGCTTTTTTTAGGGCCCTTGCATGCCGTGTTTTGTTTTTGCCTGGATACGAATCGGAGTGCTTTTTTTTGTAAGGGTACGCTTAAAATTCTTCTACTTGTAATTTTAATAAAAAAATTTAGGTTCACTTAGTAACTCTAACGATCTAAGAAGTAAGCTCGGGACCGCCGAGAGTCAGCATAAGCATATTAATACTTTCTCTTTCTTGTTAGGCACCTCCCCGCCTGCGGGTTCTGGCAGACCACTTGACCTATGAGGGTGTAGTTCTGTCAAGGGGAAGTTGTGCAATCTCTAGGGAAAAAAGCCTATTTTCTAAGCCTAATTTTTAAACTGCTTCATATTCATTTTATGCATTCGAGTCAATTAGCATTCATTGCATCAGATACAAATTAAAAAAGAGTCTAAAATATTAATTGCATTTTTGGACATTTCTCATCCTACATAAGTTGAGGGGCCAATTAGGATCTGTCTTAGATGTCGGCCCTCAATTCCTTAAAACTTAAACAACATCCCTATCCATCTTTCATAAGAGACTGAACACATGGTTTTAAAGCGCCTAGGTGGTTAGCTGGCTCCCTAATCCAGGCCGGGGTAAGTCCAGATTTGCACTTCATTAGTTAGGTTTGGGTCGCTACTTTGTAGTACCCAAATTAGATTTAGGTTCTGAGGCAGATTCTTTTTAGATCTTAAGTCCTCACCCTCCGGAAATATAAATCCCAAATTTATAATAAAATATCAACTTAAATATAAAATTTTCTCCTAAAATGTAAAGCCCAACATAGGATAGATTGAGGTTGTCTTTGGGCTTCTCAGAATCCGACACCTCCTACTTTTCATCATTTGACTCACTAATAAATATTCAACATTGAGCTTTCACCTTGGAAAATTCCTACTTCTGTTCCTTGTCTTTTACTTTGTAGTCAAAGGGTATGAAATCACTGCTTTAATCGAGAGTTTTCTTAGGAGCATTCCTCCTAAGATGTAATTAACTATAGGAGCTTGCTCCTATAGGATTTGAGAACCTCATACTAAAATAAACCTTGTTTTATTCCTATAAAACAAGGGAAGAATCTTTGGGAATGTAGATATTTTTAAAACCTCATTTTTAATTTTGAATAAACTTGTAAAAATGTTATTATTATCTTTTCAGATAATATAATATTATACTTGTTATATTCAACTTTAGAAATTACGAATTTTATAAAACTCATTCTCGCTTTTGGATATCTTGAAGAATGTTATGTTCGTCTTTTAAGATGATATAATATTCTTCTTTCCATATCTAAATAAAAGAATGAATAACTTTTTTTTCAAAAACCGTATTTCTATCTTTAAACATATTCTATAGAATTTCATGTTCATCTTTTGAGATGATATGTTATTCTTTGAACTATGTTTGATTATAGAAATATCAATTTTCAAAACCCTATTTTGATGTTGAATCCATTGTAGAATATTGTGTCAGTCTCTCAAGATTGTACTTTATTCTTAATGTAGTATTCGATTACAAAATAGGAGAAAATCAAAATCTGCGTGGTGATACACAAATTTTTCCTACCAGAGACGACCCTTAATCGACTACCTTAAAGAAGGGAAGCTTCCCCAGGATAAATCACTCTCTAACCAGATTAAGAAACGTGCCCTATCTTATGCACTAGTCAATAATTTGTTATACAGTCGGTCCTTCGATCACATGTGGCTGCGCTGTTTAGACCAGCGAGAAGCCCTAAAGATTGTTAATGAAGTTCATTCAGGACTATGCGGTGCACATCAATCGGGTCCAAAAATGAAATTGAAAATTAAAAGACTTGGATACTACTGGCCTACAATGATTGACGATTGTATGAATACTGCAAAGCACTGTCATAAATGTCAGGTTCATGGTGTGGTTTTGCATCAGCCGCCTAATGTGTTACACCCTACGATAGTTTCAAGGCCCTTCAAGAGTTGGGGCACGGATATCATTAGGTCGATTGACCCTCCCTCCGCGAGAGGTCATCGTTTCATATTAGTAGCGACTGATTACTTTTCAAAGTGGGTAGAAGCAATTCCCCTACGCAACGTAACATCACACCATGTCATAAAATTCTTTCGTGACCATATCGTATATCGATTCGGCGTACCCCGCAGAATCATATCCGATAATGGGTCCGCATTCAAGTCTACAAAAATCAACAGTTTTGTGAGATGTCATACTATTGATTGGAGATACTCGACGATCTATTACCCTCGGGCAAATGGATTAGCCGAGGCCTTCAACAAAACCTTGGTGCAAATTGTTAAAAAGACCCTTGATGATAACAAACGACAGTGGGATGAGCGGTGGTGGAAGCTCTGTGGGCTTATCGTACCACTTATAGAACCCCGACCCAATCCACCCCATTTGCACTAGTGTATGGATATAAGACCGTTCTACCCTTGGAAATACAAATCCCTTCGCTCAGGATTG
Organism: Dendrobium huoshanense; assembly: GCA_016618105.1. Taxonomy (NCBI): domain Eukaryota; kingdom Viridiplantae; phylum Streptophyta; class Magnoliopsida; order Asparagales; family Orchidaceae; genus Dendrobium; species Dendrobium huoshanense. The sequence goes on from CM028357.1 coordinate 21,630,376, forward strand.
CAGTTCAGAATCAGATTACAAATGAACAAAATGCAAAACTGCGGTTGGAAGAACTCGAAGGCCTTGAAGAGCGACGTCTCCAAGCTCAACAAAGTTTAGAGTTATATAAGTCCCATATGGTTCAAGCCCATGATAAGCTAGTGCGACCTAGGACCTTCCAAGCGGGAGGCTTAGTGTTGGTCCTTCGGAGGCCTATCTTAGCCCATCGAAAGTTGGGAGGCAAATTTGAACCCACTTTGGAAGGACCCTTCATCATAGAGACTGTCTACGAAGGAGGCTCATATCAGTTAGTAGATTGTAAAGGAAATCATCCAAAGCTACCAATCAATGGGCGTTTCCTTAAGAAATACTATGCTTGATGTAGCTCGTTTTATCAATTAATGAAATTTTCCTTCTTGATTTGCAACCCGGTTCTTTCCTTTTAAATTCTTTTACTTTTTAACGTTCTTTGCCTTCTCCTTAGGGTCGGACCATCCCCTCCCTTAGGATCGCACCTGCTAGTGGTGGAGTACGCCCTCCATGGCACCACCCTGGCTTTTGACTTGGGGATCAGTGGTGGAGTACGCCCTTCGTGGAACCATCCTGATTCACACCTGCCAGTGGTGGAGTACGCCCTCCGTGGCACCACCCTGGCTTTTGACTTGGGGATCAGTGGTGGAGTACGCCCTTCGTGGAACCATTCTGATTCACACATGCTTGTGGTGGAGTACGCCCTCCGTGGCACCACCCTGGCTTTTGACTTGGGGATTAGTGGTACAGTATGCCCTTCGTGGCACCATCTTGATTCACACTCGCTAGTGGTGGAGTACGCCCTTCATGGCACCATCCTAGTTTGCCAGTTTTGGTCCACTGTGTGGAGCAAGTTTCCTCCCCACATGACCATCCTAGTTAATTTGCCTATTTGGAGTAAGTCTTCTATCAGCATCCTATAGGCCTAAGGTTGGGTGATGCCCTTCCTTAGACCCAAGGCTAGTTATTTCCTACCTTATGTTCCAGTTAATCCATCTACTAGGAGTAAGTCTTCTATCAGCATCCTGTAGACCTAAGGTTGGGTGATGCCCTTCCTTAGACCCAAAGCTAGGTATTCCCTACTTTGGTTTCTAGTTAATTTTCCTATTTGGAGTAAGTCTTCTATCAACATCCTATAGGCCTAAGGTTGGGTGATGCCCTTCCTTAGACCCAAGGCTAGGTATTCCTTACCTTGGTTTCCAATTAATCCGTCTACTAGGAGTAAGTCTTCTATCAGCATCCTGTAGACCTAAGGTTGGGTGATGCCCTTCCTTAGACCCAAAGCTAGGTATTCCCTACTTTTGTTTCCAGTTAATTTGCCTATTTAAAGTAAGTCTTTTATTAGCATCCTATAGGCCTAAGGTTGGGTGATGCCCTTCCTTAGACCCAAGGCTAGGTATTCCCTACCTTGGTTTCCAGTTAATCCGTATACTAGGAGTAAGTCTTCTATCAGCATCCTGTAGACCTAAGGTTGGGTGATGCCTTTCCTTAGACCCAAATCTAGGTATTCCCTACTTTGGTTTCCAGTTAATTTTCCTATTTGGAGTAAGTCTTCTATCAACATCCTATAGGCTTAAGGTTGGGTGAGGCCCTTCCTTAGACCCAAGGCTAGGTATTCCCTACCTTGGATTCCGATTAATCCGTCTACTAGGAGTAAGTCTTCTATCAGCATCCTGTAGACCTAAGGTTGGGTGATGCTCTTCCTTAGACCCAAAGCTAGGTAATCCCTACTTTGGTTTCCAGTTAATTTGCCTACTTGGAGTAAGTCTTCTATCAGCATCCTGTAGGCCTAAGGTTGGGTGATGCCCTTCCTTAGACCCAAGGCTAGGTATTCCCTACCTTGGTTTCCAGTTAATCTGTCTACTACGAGTAAGTCTTCTATCAGCATCCTGTAGACCTAAGGTTGGGTGATGCCCTTCCTTAGACCCAAAGCTAGGTATTCCCTACTTTAGATTCCAGTTAATTTGTCTATTTGGAGTAAGTCTTCTATCAGCATCCTATAGACCTAAGGTTGGATGATGCCCTTATTTAGACTCAAGGCTAGGTATTCCCTACCTTAATTTCCAGTTAATCCGTCTACTAGGAGTAAGTCTTCTATCAGCATCCTGTAGACCTAAGGTTGGGTGATGCCCTTCCTTAGACCCAAAGCTAGGTATTCCCTACTTTGGTTTCTAGTTAATTTTCCTATTTAGAGTAAGTCTTCTATCAGCATCCTATAGGCCTAAGGTTGGGTGATGCCCTTCTTAAGACCCAAGGCTAGGTATTCTCTACCTTGCTTTCCAGTTAATCCGTCTACTAGGAGTAAGTCTTCTATTAGCATCTTGTAGACCTAAGGTTGGGTGATGCCCTTGCTTAGACCCAAAGCTAGGTATTCCCTACTTTGGTTTCCAGTTAATTTGCCTACTTGGAGTAAGTCTTCTATCAGCATCCTGTAGGCCTAAGGTTGGGTGATGCCCTTCCTTAGACCCAAGGCTAGGTATTCCCTACCTTTGTTTCTCCAGTTCTCTTGTCTAGTAGGTGTAAGTCTTCTATTAGCATCCTATAGACCTAAGGTTGGGTGATGCCCTCCCTTACACTCTTAAGATTCTACTTCTATTCGGTCAACGCCAATGTGTGCAGCAGATGTTCCTTCTACCACATACATTGGGGGTCCATTTGTTGACCTCATTTTTGTATGAGGTCACTAAGGCCCTTCAAAACTCCAGATCAATCCTAGATCCTAGGATCCACTCTAGACTTTAAGATTCTTTCCTAAAGCCAGACCTTAGGGCCTACTCTAGAGCTTAAGATTCTTTTCTAGACCCAATATCTTAGGGCCTACTCTAGAGCTTAAAATTCTTCCATATCCCAAATTCTAGAGCCCCTCTAGATCCTAGATCTTAGAATCTCTCTAGATCCTAGGACCAATCCAGACTCAAATCAATCCCTACCTTTGATCAACTCCAACCTCAAATTAATCCCTACTCTTAATTAATTCAAATCTCAAACTTCATTCAATTCAAATTCAAATTAATTCAAGCTTCAAACACATCCAAACTTTGACCCAATCAACTTGAGAATCCAAACTTCAATATAGACTTTGATCCTACCTTTGATCTAGCTTTGACCCTATCCATTCATTAACAATCACCACATAATTGTAAATGATTTGGATACTTCAATATTAATCATTCAAACTTAAAATCCATTCCAAATCCAGAAATCCAGACTCAAATCCAAAGTCTTAAGGCCCTGTCCTAAAGACCTTTTTGAAGGATTTTTCAAACATTTCAAAACCCAGTCAAGTGACCTCTGATTCAGGGTCTATCACTTACAAAGTGATAAGACATGTCTCTAGAGGTTATCCTTCAATTTTGAGCCCATTCTGAGATCTCTAACCCTAGAATCTAAATCAAAATCCAAAGGCTGTAAAACTTTCAAATATTTATAGCCTATGCCATTGGACCTAACACCTTGAAGATTCTGGTCTTGGAGCCCTCATCAAAGCCTCCAATCACTTCCAGACCTTTTAATGTAACCCATTGAGCAGTAAACTGCATTTTGACCAATGGGTCAAAATTGACCAAAATACCCCTATGGGATTTCAAATGCCCATTTCAACTCAATCAACTCCAAATTCTTTGAAACCACTTTCAACAAGTTTCAAACATCAAACCCAACTTGTTGAGCTCAAACCCAGACCTTGGGTCAACTTGGTTGACCAAGTCAATCAAGTTTGATCCATTAACCCATACACCCCTTCTCTTTCAAATCTTTGAATCAAGACCACTCCAAGTCCTTTTGAATGTAAGGGATGACCCCTTGGGTACCCAAGAAACCTCTCTTGGAGGCCCAAGCCTTGGGCTCACTTGGGTTAGCCATTTAGCTTGACCCGAGTGACCAAAGAGAGGTCTCCTTTGAGCCATCTCTTAACCTTAATAAAATTGAATCCAAATCAATGTGTCATTGGGTTACCATTGACCCAATGCACCTTCCTTGATCAGCCCAACCCTTGGGCTCACTTGGGTCAAGAGTTAGCCTAACCCAAAGTGCCCAAGATCACTTGGGATTGAGCCAATTCTTAACCTAATCCCAATTGAACTTGATCAACACCTCCCATAGGTGGCCCTAGGTCCAACACACGTCCTCCAGCCAGCCCATGCTCTGGGCTAACATGGGTCAGGTTTTAGGCTAACCCAAAGTAGCCAAAAACACATGGACCTGAGCCATCTTCCAACTTAGATCAAATTGGACCCAATTGCCACTTGCATTTGGTGCACCAGACCCACTTCCCACCTCAAGCCAAAGGTCTGGCCTGACCTGGGTTGAGCCCAAATCGACCCGAACCGAGCAGATTTGGATCAACCTGAGCCATGTTTTAACCCAGACCAAATTGGACCCAATTGCCGCTTACATTTGGTGCACCAGACCCAGACCTATCTCCCATACCAAACCCAGGGTCTGACCTGACCTGGATCGAGCTCAATTTGACTCGAACCGAGCAGTTTGGTTTGGCCACCACCCAGCACCAACTCAATCCAGACATTCTCAGGCCAAATTGACTCCGCCCTCGACTCCAGCATGTCCCCATTGGCCTCCCCCTGTCAACCTGACCCAAACCATGGCCGACGGTGGTCGGAACCAATGGAGAACGAGTTTCGGTGGTCCCCCCTATAAAACCCATGACTCAAAGCTGCTGCCCACCGGTTTGATCCCCACGACCTCCCTAGGATGTCGCCTTCTTCCACCTGGCATCAATCCGAGCCCCCTCCAGCTCAATCTCGGCCGTCCAAGCTCGCGAGAGGTGGCTGAATAGGCTCGAGCTCCCCAGAGTGCTAGAAGGATCCCCAATCGTTCGAAATCATTCCCAGAGCTCCTTCGACCTCCCAGGGTCTCCCTTCGAGTTCCTAGATTGATCCCTTTATCCGTTCGAGCAAGCGCCCGTGAAAGCTTCTGGTATCCCGCTCGAAGTCGCACCTCCGGCCGTCCTCCGGTCCCGACGTCTGAAGGAGATAAGTTCGCCATCATCCCCTGAAGCTTCTCGATAGAGAAGCTCATCCGTTGAGACTATATCTGCGGTAATCTCTTCATCCCGAGCTCCCTAGCCAGGTAGTCCGATCAAGTGTGAAGGAAACCTTCACCCCAAGGGATTTCCACCGTTGGATTGAAGGTTTCCACTGTCCTGATCCTACCTGTGAAATTTCATCAGAGTTCATCGGTGGAATCGCCCGGATCACGCTGGGAGAAGCCTCACAGTCTCGGATACGTGCGGGAGGTTGAAGACGCAATCTCAGCCATTGATTCTGATCAACGGCTCGGATTAGATCCCGCGGTATCGGAGCTCATTTAATCCCAGCCGTCCGATCCGCCATCCGACGGCTATGGTTAATCAGACCGTTAACGGTCAGCGCCAATCATTGCCCAGCCAATCGGCACGCGGCGCGTGTAAAGGGAGGCTGACTATGTAATGGCCGAATTAATAACTCCAAAAATTCAAGGGAACTTCAAAAAATCATAACTCCCTCCACACTTGTCCAAATTAGGTGTTCTTAGGCTCATTGGAAAGGTCTCAGGGAGACCTACAAAAGTCCTATGGTTCTAGGCCTTGGTTAGGTAAGTGTTAGGTTTAATTTCAGTTTGAACATTTTATCAATTTCTTTAATTATTCTTTAAATACAAGTTCACCAGGCCTGGAATTTTGGGAGATTGAAATTGAACATGTCTTTGACATGTCCAAATTTTATCTCCCCATTTTAAGATGTTCAAGGGCACTTTCCCCAAATTTTGAGTTCAAGGGTCATGGTTTTACCCTTATATTCAAAATGGGGTATAGACCTATCCAATGGGATTTCGAATGTGATTCTTTGTGTGATGATGATGTGTAGGATAAGGAATGTAGAGCCACTGATTTTGCCCCTATCCAAGCTTAGTATAGATCCCTATAGTGATTTGAAGGTAACTTAGATCTCACCTTGGGTGGTTTAGTTAACCACCTTAGAGTACTCCATTTGAACTCAAATTTGGTGGGTTTAGTCCATAGGGTCAAGCAATCCTATGGTCCAAATTTCATCAAATTTGGAGTTCATTTGGTTCCCCAAGTAGGAGCCTCAAAAAATCCTTCTTAGAAATAGCCTATTAACCCAAATCAATTGATAATGAACTACATTTAACTCATAAAATCTATTAAAATGTTTATAATTGTTCCTAATTAATCCCCTAATCAATGAGAATTGAAACCCTCTTAAATTGACTTCTAAATTTGTCTTAATTTAGTCTTTAGGTAAAATCAAAGGTTAATCAGTTTTAATTAATTCAAAAAATCATTAAAATTTCCAAAAGGTCTTTAAATACTTGTTGATCTATCCTTAGGTCATTTATGACCTTTGGAACTGATCTCAAGGAGTTTGGGACTCATTTGGGTTCAAACCCTTAAGTATCCCCTTAGTTGTAATAATTTGGTAATTCCTACGAATACATCAAACTTCCAAAATTCAATATTAATTATAAAAAAATTCCAACTAATCAAACTCAATGGATAATGACTTCAATTAGAATCTAGTATTCTCTAAAAATATTAAACCTCCATAATTTGGTCAAAATCAAGGAGTCAACATTTTAGGTAACCTTAGGTCAAAACAGGTCAAAACTTCTAAAATTCATAACATTTAATAGAAAATTCCAAATTGAATGTACTACCTGTCTAACAACTCATAATTAGGTCTAGTAATTATTAAAAATTTGAAACCTTTAAGATCAACTCTAATTCTAAAAGTCAAGTTTTGCTCCCTTATTTAGTATACCCGGATAACTCTAAGGATCTCCAGTTTTCTCTAAACTCCAAAATTTTCCTAATAGCTTAATAAAATCCTTAACAAACCCTTTAAAATCAGTAAAAAATCCTTTTTATATTAATAAATTCCTTAATTATAACAAATTTGAAATAACTTAATCAACCCTGATTGCTACTGGGTAATCCAGGCCTACGAGGCTATCAATTTAGCCCTAAGGAAGGTGAAATAAACTTCACGGCCTCGGTGTGAAACAAAAGTAGTAATCAATTAACATTTAAAATATATTTAATTAAAATTCCTAATCCACTAATACTTAAAGTTTAACATAAATCCCCCTTTTAAGCTTCAACAAACTCAGAATCTTAGACAACCTTGATTAATCACCCAACTTAGGATCTATCCCTGCCACACAACCTTCTACACACACTTTAGATGATGTGCTAGGATAACCAACTCTAGATCAAGGTTAGGCCGGTGTTTACTTTACTATTGTGTGCCAGATTTTTCGTAGTTTTCACTGCATGTTGTGGATGAAATTGCTTTGCTGTGTCTGCTTACTTTTTACTGCACTCTGTGGATGGTTGATGTGTTTGGCGACTAGATTACCATTAGGTTAGATACGATCTGGATGTTCACACAGTTTTCTGCAGGTGCCACGCTCATGCAGGACAATAAAAAGGGGGCTAAATTCATAAAAAATCATAACTGTTATAAATTCTTTGCACAGGTGCTTCAACTGCTAAAGCCCCAAATAAAAGGAGCGGGCCAGTGTGTTTACTTTTTTTCTTCATATATATAACTGCTTGGGAATAACTTTTTTTTTATACATATTAACTGCTTAGGATAACCCTGCAGGTGAGTCTAGATTTTTATTTTTTGATATAAATGTAATTTGTACAATTGTCAAGTGTTGTGAAAGTTATTTTTGAGTTGGGATACATAGGTCCAAAGCTTGGATTCCAAAGAGGAAAGAATGCCCCTATGGGAAGTATTCCTTTTCCATTTGGAAATCCAAATTTGGATCATACTTTTTCGATACCCAAAGAGGAAAGAGTGGCTTTCCCCTTAAAAGGGAAGTGCCCTCTTATCCATTTGAGTAGTTTACCATGAAGAATCCAAGGGGTTTGAAGAAAAGAAGTCCAATGAAGAACAAGACTGAAGACTTGAAGATTGAGAGTATCCCACTCAAAATAAATTGCGTCATTATTAGGCTTAGAATCTGGGTTGTTGTCAGTGGTGCCCGGCCACTATACTTTTTGCAAGACACTGGTTTGTAATAAGCAAGGAAATTCTGCCTATGGAAATTTATTAATTAGTTAATTTATATTTGATGTGTTGAATTGATTGCCTTTAGAATTACCTGCTTTTCTTAGTTTTTTGGCGATTGTGTGTCACTTTTGTTTTCGCCTGGATACGTGAGACTCATGAGGGTGTGAAAGTTTTCTACTCAAAATCTTAAATGTCTAAATTTTAGTGAGTCTAAATAACATAAAAAGATAAGACGAATCTAGGGAATTAGCCGGGGATCGACCCCGGGGTCGCATGAATATTTCTACATTAGTCTTTCCTTGCTTTAGACCCTTCCCCGCCTGCGTGTAGAGTCCGGATAGTCTGACCTATGAGGACGAGGTGCCAGACCTGGGGAAGCCTAGTCTTCTAAAAAATTATTTTATAAGCCTGTTTTTAAAATTTCAAGCATATTTGATTTGGAAGTTGTCGACCAGCATGCATTGCATTAGATACAAATTAAAAGAGTCAAAATTTTAATTACATCAGTTTTAGCATTTCAGCACCCAACATAAGTCAAAGGGGCCAATTAGGAAAATGTCTAAATGTCGGCCCCAACTCTCCAAAACTTTAAATACAATGTCCCTACCACTCTTTCATAAAAGACCGGACTCATCTCTTTTAAACGATTAGGTTTTAGCTGGCTCCCCAATCCAGGCCGGGGTAAGTCCAGGCATTGCACTACATTAGTTAGGTTCGGACAACTGTGGTCCAGTGTCCAAATTAGACTTAGGATCCGGGGCAGATTTTTGATTATAAGACCCCAAATTTCAGGAATATAATCCCAAATTTCTAATAAAATTCTCAACTCTAATTTAAAGCTTCATTTCAATCCTAAAACATAAAGCTCAACACTTAGGTTAAGTTGGGACACTTCCGGATGGTTCTGGAATCTCAAAGTGTGCCCTACCTCTCTTCCCTCGATTCTGTTAATAAATGTTCAATTTTGATCCACTCCCTCTTGATTTTCCAAAAATCCCATTCATTTTTGATATCACTCCTAGAAAATCTAACAAAATTTCATCACTATTTTAATCGAGAGTTTTCATAGGGGACTCTGTCTCCCTACGATGTAATTAACTACAAGGGCTTGCGCTCGTAGTAGATTTGGAACCACACGCACTTGATTTTAAGAATTGATTTTTCAAAACTCAATTGGATTTCTTTGGAAAAACTTAAAATACTAGTGATCATTATTATCATATTCAAAGAATTATCATCGAATGATATTTTCTCCCTTCAGGGAGATACATCTTTCTTTGATAAGACTTTGGATGTGAACCTAACGATCACACTTCTTGAATATTGTAGTTGGATATTCAGTTGAACTTCATTTTGACCCTTCGGGGCCATATGAAGTTCTCTTTAGCATTCGGTCATAATATTCAAGATGGATTTCATAATTCTAAATCTGAACGCCGTTATGAAATTTTATTTTCATCTTTCGAGGTGATATATTCTTTCTAACCGGACGATTCGATTTTAGAATTAGAATTTATCTTTGACTCCCAAAGAAAACTAATATTTTCCAAACATGTTTTCAAAATTCCACCAACAGACAGATGAGTCAAGATTTAATTATAACTGATTACTTATAATAAGAGCATAATTGGAATGTACTCCAATAGTTCCACCTGAGACATTATCATCTTTTACACCTTCTATGCCTATATCCATTCTTCAGGCATCCTCCTCAATATATTCAATTTGAACAACAATAACCAATTCTATTTTTTGCTAGATTTTGATGTACAGGAACATTATTAACAAACCCAGATACATCAACATCAACTTCATTAGATGATTGTGGCCAACTCTACCATAGTTGAAGCAAAATGATGAGATTTTTTCATATTTGATTCTTTGGAAGAATCTAGCCTGAGAGCCTTCAATCTTAATTCCTGATGGAAATTGAGTATCAAATTTCATTTTGACACAAATCCTACCAAATTCCATACTCCGTCAATTAAACATATTACTATCCAAGTAAAATGGAACACCGACCATGGAGGTAATACGAGCAATATTGTTCTCATCCTAACCATTTAAAGGGAGATGAGGCAAATGAATCCAGATTGGTGAATATAGGACCTTCATATTTAATGAAAAAAGATGAGTATTCCATTTATATATATGAATGATATGATTACCAATAAACCATGGTTCTCCTCTTAGCATAGCTTCCGTTGCTTCTTGAGAATGAAAAGAACATAGAAACAATTCCATTCCCAAGCTAGTAAAGTGAAATGCACCAAACTTATTACATTGACTCCTTTATTCCAAGCTAATTATTGAAACCAGAATTGAGTTTCCAAACACCTTTACAACCACAGAATTTCAAAGTCTATGAATATTTTCTTGTTCATTTCGAGGTTCTATTTTGACTGCAACTCGATCTTCAGTTAATTTAACATTTACCTCTGAAGATACCACTTTAATATTTGTAGGTTTCTTCCACACATTGATTGGTTTTGCTGCAACATCATTAGAGTGGTTATGTTGAGAATTCTCCAAAGCATTTCCACAAACATCTTTAGGTGCTTCACAAAAATTTGTATTTTCACCCAATTCCTTTTCCGTCACATTGATTTCTCCTTCTTCTAGCAAAGAAATAATACTATTATTGATAGAATTTTAAATTCTATTAACTTTTAACACCAAACCCGCTGACGAAGATGCTTCTTTATCAAACCAATCTTCACAAATAGAATTATTCTTAAAATTTTTGGAGATAGAAGGAAGAACTATAGAGTCATCCACCAAAACATTCTTACCCTTGCCGGAACAAGAATCCACCATCGGAGATTTGGCAAAAATTGAAACTTTTCTTATTGCCAGAGGATTTTCTGAAGGAGACTTTCATAAATCAAGATTCCTCGAGAAACAATACTGACCAAATGATGGACTGGAGGTGGCTTCTGATCAACTCCCACCATGGTTGCGGTGCTGGGGTTTGAACCACCCTCAAAAAGAGTTGTAATAAAAATAAAAATAAAGACACTCTCTCACTAGAATCATGGACACTCTCTCACTAGAATCATGGACACTCTTTCATAGAAATTAAGGAATGATATTTTTTTGCCTCCCAAGGTATATCATTCATTATGATGTGTCAATCTCAAAATTTAAATTCCAAAAATTTGACTTCTGCCAAAGAAAAATTAACTTTTCAAAACTCAACTTTTCAACTTGAACTGGTGGTATTGTCCATATCCTACCTATTGTTGGTTACCCAAAATTATCTGCTCTTAAAACTATAACATCTATCAAATAAACCCCTTGGACATCGACCACTGTTCCAACTGCTATAATGTAGGCATACTAATGCTCCATTATCTGAACATCCAGAGTTGGCAAAACTACACCTATTTGATCTAGAAGAAATCACTATCAAATATAGCATCCTTCTAAACTTAGCAAGTCTAAACGTATTCTTCTTCCCATAAAATCTATTATTAGTTATCTCACTACCAAACCTTTTCATGCTCGCAGTCAACAACTACTGAACTGCTATTAAAATTAATCTCTTTCTTCTTGGCCCTTTCGACCAACTGAGCAAAATTTGTAATATCTTTCTCCAATAATGGCTACCTCAAAATATCTCAAAACTCCTTCCAAAAACCTATAATACCTCTCCTTAGAAGTGCCAATCGAATTTAGAGCATACAAGGAGAGAGTAGTAAACTCAGCCTCATACAACATTACTAACATACTCCTTGAATCTATCTCAGAATATAGTTCTATAGCTTTCACCTAACAGATGGAGGTCCAAATTTTGTCTTATTTTGCCACACCATCTAGTAGAAATACAACTAATGCAACTCTCCTCTCAGGAGGATAATGCATACCATTGAAAGTCTTCTCTATTCTCATTGGTCAGTCCTCAAATTCTCTAGGCTCAATAACACCTATAAGTATATGAGATTAAAATCTCATAAAATTTGATAAATACCTATCCATATCATCTGACCAGGAACTAGAAACCCATGTACAAGACTCACCTACTAACTGTGTTGTCAGAACTATAGGAATTATACTCTGAACCTAAGCTGCCTAACCAGAGCTCTGATTGTTGGTCATATTTGGATCTTATTGAGGTAGATCATCCATACTAAACACATACATTCAACACATGCATATGAAAAATAACGAAAGTGAGCTCCCAAAGCTGCCCAGAATCATCTCACTTTATTATAGATTAAATCTTATGGCTCTATTGTGATTTACTTCTCCAACCTTTGCTCTGATACTAAAAATCTTATCATAACATAAATTATTAGGACCTATTGCTACACAAGTCAAAATCACTTAGATTGTGTCAAGAAAGTGAAACTAACTCCAAGATCCAGTTGGAAAAGTACTAAAATTTTGAACTTCCAATATACACACTATAGATCCATGAATAAATATAAAATAAAGTGGAAGATTATATCTCAAAAATAGATTTTTTTATATATCATACAAAAATAAATATTCCATCAAGGATCCGATAATAATAATGCTTGAAAATAGAAATGATAACAAACTAAAGCTAATCCTACAAATAATAAAACTAACCAAAGCATACCTATAACACAGATTGTAGCCTTATATCAATAACACAATTCACTCCTTACCCATTTCTTGAACTAAAATTTAAAGCAAAAGCAAGAATGAGCTAACTTGGCTCAGAAATCTATTGTAGACTAGAATAAAAATTCATAGTTGAAACTAAAAAGACTTGAAATATTGTGCTAGAATAATAAAGTTAAGTACTATATGAAAAATTGAACAGAAATAAATACTAAAACTAAATGCATTTAATTAACTACTTAAATTATATTAGAACTTACTTAAATATAAATAAATATATTATAGAAAAGTTTAGATTTATCCTTAGGCTCAAACATCTTTCACTCATTTAACGGTCTTTAGAATCCATTCTTTCTGCCAATAGAATCCCTTCTTACCATCAACAGAATCCCATCTCTCCACCAACAAAATCATGTTTTAGAGAATATTAGAGTAATCATTCTCCAAAATCATAATAACCTTTTTGGCTCAAAATTCTCATATATATATATATATATATATATATATATATATATATATATATATATATATATATATATATATATATATATATATATATATATATATATATATATATATATATATATATATATATAAGTTAATAAAATCCCTTATAATCTCCAAATTTCTTACTTAATAGTTAATAGAATCTCATCCCTCCACCAATAGGTTCTCACATTTCTTTTAATATTCAAATATTTTAATGTATTACATTAAATAAAGTATAATTATGCTCAATATAAATTTTTTCAAAAGACCTTAATAGTAGGCTACATAAAATTCTACTGAGCAGAAATTATCTTTTCATAAATTAATCAAATTACTAGAGATTGTGTATAATAGCATTCAACATCTTAATTTATTAAACACTATTTTTAGTGTAAAATTATTTTTTATTCTTTAAAATTTTATAAATTATAAAACTCTTGGTATAAAATTTCCAGAAAATATTCAAAATATTCAATATCTCAATCTCTATATCTTGCAAAAAGTTATGTGGTAAACGTTTTACCAATGCAAAGTTATCCTTCTTTTTTGGTAATATAAAACAAATATTAGAAAAATCTCAAAAATAGTAAGTTTTTAAAATCATAGATAAACATGATATAACCTACCTTGTTCTCGACAAATTTCCGAATTAGGACAACAACTAAAACTAACTTGAAGTTGTCTAAATATCCTTCTTTATTTCTCAAAAACCTTATCTTTAACTCTCTTACTCGGCTACCCAATGTGTGGAATTAAATGTAATAGTTGATTTAATATTATATTTAAGTGCATATAATGTCTTAGTGTTGCGTTGCCACCATTTTGCACTATGGTTCCACCATTTAGCATTATGATGCCACCATCTAGCATTGTTGTTCCAATTCAAAATAAAAAAGTCTGACACTACAATGCTGAAATATCACTATTCAACACCTAGGTACAACTGTAATATCGTGACGCTTGAACACCCAACATTGTGTCGCTTTAGTGAAAAAAATTCTATAATTCGCCAACATGCATTCCACACCCCTAAGACTCACTCCAAAGTGCATACATGCCTTTTTTATACATCAAAATACTTCCAAATGCATACAAATGGATTCAAAATACATAATATTAAATATTAACCTTTTTTTTTAATTCCAATCAGAATAGGTTAAATCACATGTTGAACTGGGAGGTATCACATAATATAGATGTGATAAATTGAGATTTCTACTCATAAATAGTTTATATCAATTTTATTCAGATTAGGGAGAATGTTTTCTCTTTTCAGTACATAACATATAGTTTTAACAACCTCAACAATTTTTAAAATTAGCAAGTATCTGGAGAGTGCCTTTGAGGAATTCTAGTGAGAGAAGTTCCCGAATTCTAGTGAGAGATTTTTTCAAATTTTCCGATCCTGATCTCTAGTTTCTGTTGAAGAATGGCGGAGGGTCGCCGGTCATCATATCCTGATGACCGGAATACCTCAAAATTACATTCTACCAGGTCTCCCATTGAATATATTCATCGCGGAAACAAAGGTAGTCACGCCTGTAACCAAAAATTGGTGATCAATCATAAACCTTTTGTTATCAATGAGGGTCGGTCTCTTCTCAAACAGGATTTGGTACCGTTGCTGGGTAAAGGAAAAGAAGTTCTTGAAAGTTTAAGCAGAAAGTCTACGGTGATTCATTTCTCCCCTGTGAAGAATCTGTCGGCTGGAGCGGCTGATGACTCGGAGGCTTCATCCTCCATTGCTTACAATTTGAAGGTAAACTGATTTTTCTAATTTACCTAATATTGAGATGGAAATTCAGGAGCCTTTGAATTTGAATTTGATGGAAAATAAAGGAGATGATAAACTGATTTCGGTTGTTGGGAAGAAATTAGCAGTAGACCAAGACAGATTACAGAACATTGAAAATTTAAGTTCTGTAAATGCTTGGTCCAGAAGTCAGCATATTGTAGCTAAACCAATTCAGCCTGAGTTGGAAAATAATGATGTCTCGGAGGCAGTAAAACTTGATTTGGTTAAAGTTGCTGAAAATATTAAATTGCTGGAAAAATCTCTTGTGGTGATGGTATTTGGGAAAGGAATCCCATTTTCTCTTTGTAGCATTGAATTAAGGCGCCAATGGGATAAATTTGGAAAGTTTCATATTACCTCATTGGGAGTTGAATGGATATTGTGTTCATTTCATTCTTTTCAGATAATGGAAGAGGTATTGAATGGAGGTCCATGGTTTGTGGGAGGGCACATTATAGGTATGGAAAAATGGACACCTCAATTTTCCCCTACGTCTTTGAAAGGGCTATCATCTCCGATTTGGATTCGTTTACCTAATCTACCTTTACATTGTTGGGATGAGACTAATGTTACCAAAATTTGTCTCAAAAATAGGAATTCCCTTGTTATTAGATGGGAAAATGTTCAAATGGGGAAGGCGTGAATTTGCTAGAGCTTGTGTACGTATTAATCTAGACTCTAAGTTACCTCATGGAGTATGGATTGAAGGATTATATGGAAATGTTTTTCAGAAAATTGAATATGAAAAGATTTCCTCATTTTGTTTCAATTGTGGAAAAATTGGTCATAAAAAGGAGACATGTATGATAATTGATAAAGAAACAAGCAATGAAGGTTTACATGAGGGAATCAATGTGGTGAATTCAAAAACACTTGGAGATATGGAATTGAAGGGCAAAGTGAACAATGCATATCCTCAAAACTCTTATGGTCCTTGGAACCATGTGAAGTTCAAGAGAAATAGGAGATTTCAAAAACAAAAATTTCAAGTTGCAGCTGAGAAGGTAAATTCTGAAGATAACTTGGAACCTGTGAAAGAGCAAGCAGGAAACAAATTTAAATTACTTTCACAGGTTTTTGTTGAAGAATTAGTCATGATGGATGCTGAAATTCATGAACTAGCAGCCAATGATAATAGGTTGGATCCAGATTTTCAAATTGCTGATTTGGTGAGTGTTGAAACGGAACAACTTGAAGAGGGAGAAATAAATCAAGGTGCTGAGCTTGCTGGAATGACAGAAAAATTGAAGTGTTGTTCAAACATTCTGGAACAAGTGGAAGCTAAAGGAACAGAGGGTGTTGTGACGGAAAATGCTGGGAACAAACATACAAACTCTGTTATTGAAGAAATTGATTTGGTTGATCACGTGAAGTGCAAAGAAAAGCTGAAGAACTTGAAAGCTTCGGATGGACTTCATAGTTCCATCACTCCAATGCCAAAGGAAAACAAGGTGAAAAATAATGAAACCATAGATGAGGATGGAAGGTTTTTTATTCCTTCCAAATCAAGGTCTCATAAGAAAAAATTCAATAAAGAAGCAAATGTATTTGGTCCGATCAAAGGCAGCTTAAGAGGCAAGAAGGCGAGCATTGTTAGGTCCATTTCTTCATTAAACTCTTAACATGGTTTCATTTGAAGGTGTCATTGGCTGGTTTGGGGATTGGAAAAGGAAGTTGAAGATGGAGATTAGCAGAACTGTTAAATTTAAGGAGAGGGGAATGGATCGTGTAGCAGCTGATTATGCTCTATTGTTTTGTGATTTTTTTAATATTTTTTTATTTTCTAGTTTTAATTTAAGCAGAAATTGGAATTTGGAAAGAAAAACTAGATTAGTGGAATATAAGTATCTTTCTAATTTTTTTTTTTTTACCTAATCGGGAATTCTGGGATACTAACCAACCTTTAGGTTGTTTAATCTTTGGTATCCCCTTCACCCCAATTGGTTTAAAATGATAAATAGAGAATCTTATTTTCATTATGATAGTTTCCTTTTTCTGAATTTTGGTCTTATGCTTATATTTCTTCTAATAAAAGGCTTCCTTGTTATTTGTGAGGATTGCCTTAGTACTAGTTTGTAATAGCTTCTTTTTAATTTCAATGCTATATGCATCTTTCAAAAAAAAAAAAAAAACAACCTCAACAAAAAATACTTGTAACTTATATTCATTAAGCTTAGAGCAAGAAGCTCCTATTAATAAACTATTTTTTTCTCTTTATCACTTAATTCTATTGAGGTGTTCGAGGTGTAGAGAAATTAATACTTATGCTTAACTCCTTATAAAGATTTTTAAATTTTTTATTTTTAAATTCTTCTCCAAGATTATTGTAGAATGTAGTAATTAAGAAACAAAATTTTCTTTGCATCCACATAAAAGATATTCAAAACTTAGTGAATAAGTCACTCCAGTATGAGCTAAGAATCTTACCTAAATAAATATAATGCAATCATCTGAAATGATAAAGCCATATGATTTTTCTTCTTTACATATAATGTGAATTGGGACAAATGAATCCATGTATAAGATTTTTAATGATCTATATGTGATAATACTTTATTCTATTAAAATGATAATCTAACTTATTTTTCAAGCTTAAAAACATTGTATAGATGGTCATAGTGAATTCTAACATAGCTATCCCTTTAAGTAAATTAATGAGAGTGAAATTCTTAAGTTTTGTCATATTATTATAACATAGTATCCTATGTCACAACGAAGACTAATTTGGGGCTTCAAATAAATTACGTATCCCTTTAACTAAATCAAGAGACACAAGTTCATGATTTCTTCCTCTTTATTAGTTTTTTAAGTCCAAGAATCAAAATTAGCTCAGAAAGCCCATTGAGCCCCTCTCTTGCTCTTCTTCAAATTAGCCTTATACTTAACTTTTTCTTTTATAGTTTTGCTTCTGAGATTTAGGGAATCAGACTTAATGTGACCCATTTTTTTGCATTCAAAGAAAACTATATTAGCTATAATCTTATTAAACTCATTATTTTTACCTTTCCATTTTTTATTATAATACCTATTCTTGCTTTCAAAAGCTTCTTGAACTATCTCATCATCAACACAATGTCCTCATTTTCATTTCCTATAAAATTGTTGTGGTTTGAATCGTTTGCTTTTCATGTCATCTTCTCTTTCTTTTTTTCTCACCTATATCTGCATTTCTTTGAGCAAATTTTTGCTCATGTGCAATTAGTGAACCAAGTAAATTATCAACAGAATAATGATTCATATTTTTTGATTTAAATATACCTATCACCTAGGTATCTGAATATTTAGGAAAATATCATAAGATTTTGTTAACCTTTTGAACATTTAATTTTTTTTACCATGTGCATATGAAGATGTTATAATTTTAGTAAAATGAGCATACGTGTCAGTAGTAGTTTCATCAAGTTTCATACTAAAAATTTATAATCATGAAGCAAAATAATCTAGACTGCTTAACTTTGTTTATTGCTTCGTACATGATCATAATCTATCCCATATTTCTTTTCCTATAATGCAAGTGAAAACATGCATACAGTCTTTAGATTTGAGTGGTCAAAAAAATAATTTAGACATTTACCATTTAATTATGCATATCTATATCCTTTAGACACCATTCACTTAAGGGTATTTCAATCTTAATGCCATTGACTATTCTATAAGGTGATGCATATCTAATTTAAATTAATAGATGCATACACATAATAATTAATTGGTTGTATAAAAGTAGACCATCTAATTTTTTAAAAATAAAAAGGAATATTATCAAATAATAAGGGCTATGTAATAGAATACCCTTACAAATTATTCACTCTTTTTTTATTGAAATATAAATTACTCACTATGATACCACTTAGAAGTGTTGTAGTACAACTAAGGTAGGTAGGGTTAATAGGTAATTTAAAACTTTAACTAAGAAACAATACAATGTGAAACAAAAGTATTTCAAAATATTAGTGATTCTTAAAAGCATAAAGTATAATTTATTTTTTATTTCTATATGCAATAAAATTACTTAGGCTTAATTTGAAAGTATTTTAAAACAAAATGTTTTGATTAATAGAAAAATTTTGAAAGATTTGTTTTGAAAATATTTATTTAATGTAATCATAATATTTTTAAATAATAAAAACCATATAAAACATTTTTCAAATAGATAAAGCATAGAAAAGTAAAAGATAAATACAAATTAAGATTTTATAGTGGTTTAGTCAAACTTGACCTACATCCACTCCCCAAACTTCCTTCTTTGTGGGAATTCCAACAGTAAATGCTACTCCTACACTCAACAAGGAGGTGAAGCCCTTCTTCATTCCCAAGTAAAGAATGGCCTTTATAAGCTCTTCATCCTAAAAAGCCTAGACCCCATTCTTCTACTTTCTACAATGACAAAGATACCACTCCCTCCTTTTGCTCCTCGCAATGGCAAGGATATTTCTCCCTTCTTTTGGTCCTCACAATGATAGATATGCCACTCTCTTCTTTTTCTCCTCACAATGGCAAAGTTATTGTTCTCCTCTTCTACTCCTCAGATTCTGCTCCCCTAACTTGCCTAGTTTGTCATAATTCTTTCACCCAATGAATACTTTCATAGAACTCCTCTATAAGAGCTCCTAAACCATAACCTAAAAGAGAAAAGGTGTAACCCGATGAGGACAACCATGTCAAATCCCTCAGACAACCCCTAACTCCATCATGGAAAAACCTCTCAACCTCTCTTTCTCTTCTAAGTGGATTGGAGAAACCCTCTCAAGAAAGGAGAAACACTACTCCCTCTCCAAAGAACTCTCTCTCAGGGAAAAATAGCTTTGGTTACTCACTTGACCCTCACACACTTTTAATATGAAAAAATTAGAATTATCTATTCAAATAAAACCTTAATTTTTAATTATAATACACTTATCATAAAATATAAAGTGTGGATCACACCATCGTATGAGTTTAATACCCATTTTTGAGTTGTATTAGATTGGAATATATGACATGAATCATACATAATGATTAGTTAAATCAAATCATGGATCATTCTAGCCAATCAATGGTTCATCTAGCACAGTTCTATTAATTCTTACTATATAATTTCTAGCATACAATATGAATAGTAATCACGATTTGATCTTGATTAGATTTCTTGATTAATAGAATAAATAAGACAACATTCATCAATAATTATATAGTACAATAACGTTAAATTTAAAATGAACAAAATTTAGAAACTCTGATTCAAGAAAAATTATTTACTAAAACTAGAGATCACCCAATTGATTAAGGTCATATAGTAATGATTCTGTTATGTTGGATTTTTATATTT